>OZ035934.1:1203333-1805000 GCA_964034925.1 Tricholoma hemisulphureum | reverse complement strand
GGCTTATTTTAAACAACCCAAAAATCTATTTACAAAACCTTCTACAACATGTCAAGAGCCCCAAGCAATATTGAAGAATTTGTCCTGGACAGTGACAAAGAAAACGCTCAAGAATACGTCCAGGAGTATGATCAGGACTTAGCTGACCATATGGAATTATTTGGGCCGTCACCAGCCGCTTCCCAACACGCTACAGCGGGAGCGCCGCCAGCCTCGCCCAAGGCAGGAATCCCGCTGAAACAAAAGAAGCCCACAATCCTTCTAATTCATACCAAAGAATATTCTAACGTAAACATCTCCGATCAGGATCACCTTACTGATGAGAATTGGCACGAATGGAGAGAAAGGATGAAATGGGTATTTATTAATTGTGACATCACTGGATATATTAACGGGGCCGTAAAACGCCCAAAAGAATCCAGGGATGCCGAGGGGGCGCGCAACTGGGACAAGAACAACACCTGGGCACAGCAAGTTATAATACATAACGTTACCTCTCCGCAAATGAATCACATCGGATCAAAAACTACGGCAGAAGCAATGTACTCCGCGCTATCCATTACTCACGAAAACAAGGTGCATCAAACTGTAAATCATATTCAGTGCCTACTGTATGAGACAAAGGCTAACACTACCGATGATCTTCTAAAGCATATGGACACCCTGAAATCTTACCGCGACCGCATCAATAAATTCCCTAATAAGGAATTTCATATCTCCGACACCCAATTCAAATCTATCATATCGGCATCTCTACCATCGTCTTGGCAAACTTATGTGGAGCCATACAATGGCAACGCAAATGATCCCAATGACTTGGACCCCAAGCGCCGCTTATCATCAGATGTGTTTATAGGATTATTACGAGAGGAATATAAACTTCGGCTAAATCGGAACGGGAATAATAACGGAACCGGCAGGAGCGTAAATCTGGTGCGAACCCAGAAAGCTACCGGTCCCAGTAAATCCCTGGAAAACTGTATTACCGAAAAGAAAACCTCCATCAAATCTTATTGCGATCATTGCAAGTGCACAGGGCATTGGACGAGCAAATGCCGAAAATTTGATGGGAACAAATGCCGTAACTGCGGGAAATTTGGACATTACGCGAAGAATTGTTGGGGAAAGAAGAAAGAGAAAACGAAAGAGAAGAAGCCCGGGGATACTTCAATGATAGTAGAAGAACATATTACTTTCTCAGCAGACGAGGAAGGGCATAATTTTGATGCATGTAATAACAATGCCATAATTGATGAGCATCTGATCTATTATGATTGGCTGGCCGACTCGGCAACCACTTCACATGTAACGCATCAAAAAGAAGCACTTCCCTCCTATGAGCCTATAAAAAATATTTCCATAACAGGTGTAGGAGGGAAAGAGGCGAAAATAGAAGGACGAGGAAATGTCAATCTAATTGCGACATGTAATGGAGAAAAATATATTCTTCATCTCAAAGACGTTCTGCATGTTCCAGGAACGTGGAACAATTTAATTTCGCTAGGAAGATGGGACGCCGCAGGAGGAAAATACAAAGGGGGACAAGGGGAAATAACCCTCATCAATAAAAATGGTAAAGCCGTTGCACATGGGAATAAAATCAATAGTCATCTCTACAAAATGGAAATGATTATTAGAAACCTGAGCGACACTGCCAACAACACTGAAAATAATATAACTTTCAGTGGAAATGAAAAATCACTCAGTTGGGAAACATGGCATCGATGATTTGGACATATCGGATATACTGGGCTACAATTACTACTCAACGGAAATATGGTAAAAGGATTTAATGTTGATCTGGCCACCCCAAAACCAGAATGCGAGACATGTATAGCCACAAAACAACACATTAAACCATTCCCAAAATCAGTGAAATGGAATACTGAAACCGGAGAATTGATGCATATAGATTTATGGGGAAAATATGCCGTCAAGTCCATCAACGGAAAACACTATTATTTGTTATTCGTTGACGACGCCAAGAGGTATGTCACCGTCAAATGTCTAAAAGAAAAGAGTGATGCAGCACAGGGAGTAATAAATTATTTGGCCTATATAAAAACACAAGGCCGAACACCCAAGGGGATTCAAATCGATTGCGGAAAAGAATTTGTCAATGAAAAATTGGAAAACTATTCTAAGGAACGCGGGATACAAATACGATTAACTGCGCCATACTCTGCATTGCAAAATGGCATTGCAGAAAGAATGAATAGGACACTTGTCGAATTATCGCGCGCAATGCTATCCACGAGCAAGCTTCCAGAATACCTCTGGGAATATGCCATCATGCATGCCGCCTATCTCCGCAACCGATCGTATACAAAGCATCTTCGGAAATTAACTCCTTACGAGGGATGGCACAATGAACAACCGGATGTTTCACACTTATGCAAATTTGGCGCACTGGTATGGATCTTATTACAAGGTCAGAAAAAGGAAAGAAAAATGCTTCCTAAATCAAAGCGCCACACATATCTTGGATATGACGATGGTGCCGGAGCAGTCAAATATTACAATGCCGAAACACGTAATGTATTAACTTCATGGAATTTTGAGCTATTGACTGGTACTCCAAAATCTAAACCTTCTGAAGACAATACAATGGAACCCTCGATGCGCGAGGGGGAGTCTGATGGAGGCACGCCGCCAAGAATTCCAATTATAGAATCTGACCGCAGGCAGATTGAGGCACAGCCACCCCCACAACTGCCGATCACAAATGATGAACCTCTGATCAGAGCCACATCACCGATCGGAGAAGAACTGGATATACCGGAAATAGAACCTCGTAACCTGGAGAAGCAATCCCGGAAGCAGAAACAAGTTGATAATAATGATCGCATTGATATTGATGAACCGTGCAAGACGCGTGCAATGCAGAGAAATGAACCGCGACAAACGCGTGGAGTTTGTACCGACTATAAACCCTTGTTACACCTTACAGAAGAGGAAGAAGCAAATACCTTCCTAGATAACGATGAAGCCTATGCAATAATCGCTGGAGACGAAATAAACACGCTCAAAGACGCGCGGATCTCCCTTGATTTGCTGGAATGGCAAATAGCCATACAAAATGAATTGATCCTATTAAAGGAGAATGGGACATGGGAATTGGTCCAGAAACCTCCTGACGCGATACTGATTGCAAACAAATGGGTCTTTGTCCGGAAAAGAAATAAACAAGGGGAAATTATGAGATACCAAGCGCAATTAGTTGCAAAAGGATGTGCACAACAACCAGGCTATGATTATATGGATACCTTCTCACCCGTAGTCCAGATGGACATGCTCCGAGCAGTATTAGCGCTCGCATCAAAGAAGGGTCTAAAAATACAACAGATGGACGTAAAGGGCGCATACCTCAATGGCACATTAAAGGAAGAAATATATATGAAGCAACCTGAAGGACAAGAAGATGGAACAGGCTGGGTATGTAGGTTAGTGAAACCGCTTTATGGACTAAAGCAGGCAGGGCGAGAGTGGAATAATGAATTTGATGGTAAACTCAAAATTCACGAATACGGACGCTTATTTGCAGATCCATGTGTGTATATTCGAAGGGTCGACGATGACTTGGGAATAATAACAGTCTGGGTCGACGACACATTACTCTTTGCATCTTCCGATTCTATGATGAAGCATATGAAAAATACGCTCAGTATGGAATGGGAAGTAACTGACCTCGGGGAGCCAAGCAAAATTGTTGGCATAGAAATTACATGCCAAGACGACGTGATCAAGATATCTCAGGAGAAATACATTGAAAATATTCTCTGCAAGGAGGGAATGCTTGACGCGAATCCAGTCGGAATGCCAATGGATCCCAATATTAAATTATTGGTGAATCCGGATTATAATGAACCACACAGGAGTAATTCATACACAAAATTATTAGGATGTCTACAATTCCTATAAAATTCCACATGACCCGATATCAGCTTTGCCGTTAACAAGTTGGCCACCTACACCGCTAACCCGGGTTTACAACACCACGGTGCAATAAAGCGAATACTCAGGTACTTGGCTGGTATGAAAACTCTCAGGATAATTTATAAATCCCAAGATGAGACTGAAAACAATAACCTCTTCCACGGATATGCTGATGCTTCATTTGCTAATATTGAAGATCTTAAATCCACAACCAGCTATATTTTCAAAGTGTCCAGGGGAGCAATAACATGGAAATCTAAGAAACAAACTATTATTGCACTATCCTCTACCGAAGCTGAATATATTGCATTATCAGATGCTGGACGCGAAGCCGTATGGCTAAGAAATTTATATGAAGAACTCGGATTTGCACAACAATTCCCCACAGTGATTAAAGGTGATAATGAAGGGTCAGTAATTTTAACTCAAAACCCTCAATTTCATCAGAGATCAAAACACATCGCTATCCACTATCACTGGGTCCGGGATCTCGTGGCCAATAAATCAATAGAAATTCAAGACTGTCGTGATCCGGAGCAAACTGCAGACATATTAACAAAGGCTCTGCCAAAGCCTAAATTTACATGACATAGGGACGAGATGGGAGTTCAGTCAGGTTAACCCAGCAGCTTTCCTCACGTGAGTTGGATTTTTTCCCAACGGGTTTTTTCCACCACAGAGGTTTTAATGCAACTGGAGAAACTTATTCCACCCTTGACTTCAGGGGGAGTAATGACAAAATATTTAACCATTTCACCCAGCCGCTATAGGCTTGAGGGGGAGTGTTGGGATACAAGCCTATAATTGCTATATCCAGAGTGGTAATTATGACATTACTAATTACTGTTACTTCAGCATTACTTCAGCATTATATACTATATATACTATATGTATAGTATATACTGAGACAATTATTCCTGACCTCTGAGACATACAGAGGAGTGCCCCCCTTCGTCTAAAAGCCTCTAGTCAGCTTCCAGCTTTACCTCCCTACAGAGTCACTGGGTGCAGGTGCAGTGCTATGACAGCAGACAGTGGGCCTACCCATACCCATCTGACCTGTGTCTTGTGACCCATGAGTTGTGGGTACTGGTAGACATGGGTACAGGTATGGGTGTGCCCAAATCTACCTGCAGGTTACCCATGCCACTCCCTAGTCATCATCATTCCTCCCCACCTGTAAACCACCCCATGAGTAGATGCTCATGAGGCTGGGTGCAGGTGGTGTTGTTCATCATTCATCATTGGTGTTATTTGTTGTTTGTCATTGTCAATGTCATTGTTGTCCCCCAGGTATCATCATTGTTACTGTTGTGCCCAGTCAGGCTTTCCACTATCACTGTTATTAACCACACACACTCACCCTGTTGATGTTCAAGTTGGTCATGGGATTTGTAAGTGGCACCAGTTCTTTGTTTGGGGGTGAAAACATGACCAAATGGTCTGTGTGCAGCCCCAGGGTATTTAAACCACTTGATTTTCGCCCTTTTTCCCCTAGGTTCACCCCATTTATATTCTTTTGAGTATTAGCATAATAAATGTTGTATAAAGTATAGATGCAAACTAACTATGTGTATGAAAGGTGGTTGTGACTAGTTATAATCAGTCATCACTGGTTCTCTCTGGGCTAATGATGTGCCTCTGACCTGACCATGCTACTGGTCTGAGTCCCTGACTGTTAAGACAGAGGCTTGCCCTTGTCAACAAAGAGGTTGATCATTGTTCTGCTACTTGAGGCTTTCAAGTAGAGTCTAGTCTCTTAGTCTCAGTGGCTTTCTGAGCTAAGTATGAGGTTGTGTTGAGCAAGAAGCAAGTGGTAGATTGCTTAGGTCAAGCTAGAGAGCTTAGACCTTTGTACTACTACTTATATACATGAGAGATGAAGCTGTGCTAAGTACTATGCAACATCAAGGAGTCTGATGAAGAGGATAGAAGAACGACAGAACAAAAGAAAAGAAGTGTTTCAAATATATCAGAAGAAATGAAGAGAGAAGACGTTTCAGATACATCAAGGAGAAGAGAAGGGATGGGGACAATAAGTGAGAAAAAGAATTGATATGTACCTGTATGACAATGATGATTGGACGATTGTAACACTGACTGTGACCGGAGGTTTGGTCAGCTTTGGTTATAGTTTGGTTTGGTCTCAGTCAGGGTAACCTGACCTCAAAACACTATTCACAGGCCTCACCCTCAATAAAATAGCCCTTAATAAAACTATATGATGAGCGCATTGTCAGATTATGATCTTTTCACACATGGTCCAAGTTGATTGTAGACATTTGTGTGACTAGTTCCAGTATTTACCAATTTGTCACATTAATGACAATTATACTGCTGAGATATATGGCACCACATGGACATCAGTATTCAAAGAACACAAAATATCATCAAGCTACATATCCCATCCTAATGCCTCAGAGCCCCTTCTAACTGCTAATTTCAGAAATGATCATAACAGTTCCTTGTACATCATGGTTGGTATGATATTCATAATGTGCATGGAATAATTTTGGGAATATGTTACTAAATTTCTACATACAAGTTATTGATAGGTTTTGGCACTCAGACAAGTGCCACAAACCTTTATTTACTTATAAACCATAAAATAGGGACCATTTAACTTAATTTACATATTACTTAAGGGGGGAGCAATGCCCCAGAGGAGAGGGGAGCTTGTGGAAGCAAGGATATATATACAAGTTGATGTTTGTTACTATTTGGTGCCAGTAAATGAACATGTAGGGAGGTAAAGCTGGAAGCTGACTAGAGGCTTTTAGACGAAGGGGGGCACTCCTCTGAATGTCTCAGAGGTCAGGAATTAATTGTCTCAGTATATACTATACATATAGTATATATAGTATATAATGCTGAAGTAATGCTGAAGTAACAGTAATTAGTAATGTCATAATTACCGCTCTGGATATAGCAATTATAGGCTTGTATCCCAACAGAACATGACCATGTTGATATGTCGCATTTGCTTTTGACATGTCGTGTTTGCTTACTGACACCAAATAGTAACAAACATCAACTTGTATATAATGTGCTGCTTCCACAAGCCTCCCTCTTCTCTGGGGTGTCACTTCCCCTTGAGTAATATGTAAAATAAGTATATTAATAACCATAAATAGTACATAGGTAAGTTAATGGTTTTTGGCACTCAGATGAGTGCCGAAACTCATAAATACAAAACAGGAGGCCTTGTATATAGAAAAATGATGACATTGCTATGAGTGACTGCTTGCAGGGTGTCTCCTTAGTATAGTCTCGGCAACAACAATGCTCTATCATTGTTGGACATGAGTGCAGCAGACAGGGGGCCTACCCATACCCATGTCTGCCTGTGCCTCATGTGGGTTGCAGGTATGGGTAGGCATGGGTATGGGTATGGGTACACTCAAAAGCACCCATTACCCATACCATTGCCTATAGGCAGGCCAAGGCTGAGGCTGAGTACTATATACAGAAATTGTATTGTAGGTTTAGCTTCTATGGACAGCACACCACTTATATAGACTGTAACATTGGCAACATAGTATGTGAAAGCAGGACATTCCATCTCAGTTGTGACTCTCACTCTATCTCATCAAACACATTCCCTGTCTCCTAATCATGATAGTCACATCCCATGCAAGCACCAGTGATCTCTAATGGAACCACTATAAAAGGTAACTATAGCCATTTCTTCAAGTATGAACTACCCCAAAGGTTGACCAGTCATATGAATGCATTCCCACAGTTGCATGTGGCATGATTGGTCATCCTATCTATATTTGGCCTTCCACCTTCTAATTATCTCAATACATATACACCACCTCACCCCTCTAAAGTCAAATAATGCTGATTAAAAAGTTTGCCAATGTTCACAATTCTGCCACTGGTGATGTCCTCATTCACAGCTCCAACAGCTATTACACATCAAGGGGATTGGTCCAGAAAACTAAAGTCACCACACAAGCATCTTCCGCCAACTCCACCCCAAATGCCTCTCCCTCCAAGGCTCAAAAGAACATGCATGTCCTCACCCCATGCCATGAGCAAGTACATCACAATGGGTTTGATTACAATGCTGCTATGATGGAACCACTGAAGCTTCCCCAGTCCAAGGTATGTTAATCTCAGTCATGGTCTCTTGGGAAATTTAACTATTTTGCTACCTCTAGTCACAAAATGATTACATTAGGGAATGCCTGGTGAAAAGAAAGTTCTACCTCTCATGGACCCTCGCTTCAGAGGCTGGCCCAGCTTTATGTCAGTGTAGCACATGTGGCTTGGTGCAGAATGGTGGTGCAAGAATTGCATGGGCCATCCCATCTTTTGCAGTTCATGCTGTAGATCACTCCATGCCTGCATCCCTTTCCACCTCATTCAGTGATGGACTGGTGAATTTTATCAAGATTCTTGGCTCATTGATACAGGGCTTGCACTCCACTTTGGACATGGGGGGAAGCCATGCCCCTCATATACCCAGACAGAGACTTTGGCTGGAATCCCCAACATCCACCCTGACAAGCTCAGTAGTGTGGAAGGTGAGTTGGATGCCAATGCTATTCCTTTTTATGTTTTTTATTTTTTATTTTTTTTGTTCAACAATATTTAACATGGTGCACGGGCGCAGTCCACGGCTATCTACAACATGAGACAATGGGTATATTACGTAAGTTTGAGGGGAGACTACAGCCCTGATATTGCACAGAGGTGCATGAAGGCCAGTGCAACGCTTGCTAGAGCAACGCGCAGAGCTGGACTACAGGCCGAGGGTGCTCAGGTGCCTCCCTGAACCAGCACGCTGGCACCCAATGGTGCGCACTAGCCTACTCCCGCCTCCTACCCCTGCTGCCCCCCGTTCAGCCCCTATTAGTTGTGTGCACCCACCAACACATCGACCAGGAATGAGGATTACAGGCTTTCCCTCAGGTCAACCAACCCACCAGCCATAAGGCCCAGCGGGGTCTGGAGCCCCCCGGTTGCCCGAGTACAGCCCCACCCCACTTAGCTGCCCCATGTATGGGACAGTACCCACCTACAAGGCGGGCCCCCCAACCTTGCCAGTGGCGAACCTGAGGTTCAGTGTTACCAACAGGAGACAAAGCAGGCTCAGAAGGTAGAGTGAGCATTTGGCAGGCCACCAGGCTCACCAGGCCACCAGACAGGGGTCATACACCCTGCGTGTGTCCCTCATCCTGGGTCCCACCCCTCAGGGGGGGCAAAGCCAAACACTTGCGGGTTTGCCTCCAGAAGTTTGATGAGGTCCATGATCCAATGCAGGCCCTGCTGGTGCTTCTTGCACTTCACATGTGGGCACATGCATAGCAAGTGATCCTGGTCCTGGAAGGGATGGGGTGGGCATGTACAGTGAGTAACTTCACTGGGAAAAATTTGGTCACGGTAGCTCCCAATAGGAGCATGCGCTGTGATGCATCAGCAGAGCCAAGCCGTCAACCTGCAGTTGTGTGCAGTCTCTTTGAGCCAGGGCCCACAACCAGAAGTTGTGGATGTCACAGGGGTCTTCCGCTGGGCCCGAAGGTCCAAGAAGCTCCTCCCTCTATACTTGGGGTCCATAAAGCAGGCCAGCCAGTTTTTCTCTGCTGTCTCCTTGAAGGAGGTGATCAGCTGGTTGTGAGTGGCCTGGGGGGAGATCCCCAGGGGCAATCAGAGGGATGTCGCAGCATCATGAGCCTGCTTGTGGATTGCCCACTCCACTTTGGAGGGGACAAACCAGAGGTGGATGCATCAGCCCTGGTCTAGTTCAAACCACGGATGCAAAAGGTGGCACACCCATAGGGCATACTGTTGGCCCCCCACAGGGGAGCGGTCCACCCATGCGTTGGCTAGTGTGAGTGCATCAGAGAAGATCACCAACTTTTTGCATCCAGTGGCCATAGCCGCAGATACTCCAAGGTGGAGGGCCTTATGTTCCATGTCAGTCACCACAGCATGACCAGCAAAGGCAGTGACTCTGTGAATTTCCTGGTTTCCATGGAAGAACAGGGCAGCCGCTGAGGCCTGGTGTGCTGTCTTTGGAATGGACCCATCACAGCTCACAATGAGGCAGTCCAGGTCTGCCCTGGCCTCAGCCAGGATGTGATCCAGACAACTGATGTATTCTTTGCGCTCATCCGTCCCTTTTGTGGGCAGGCAGTGATGTGTGATCCTGTCCGAGAACAGGTCGACAAGACAATTTCCAGGTTGGCTCTTGGGGCCAAACACCTCGAAAACCTCCCCGGTCTGGGAGTAGACAGGAACTGCGTCCGCTGCAGGGGACACGAGTTTCTGTCAGGCAACAGGTGGAAGGGCCTGAAGCCCCAGTGGATGCTGGGGGGTGTCTTCCATGAGGTCCCCCTCCAAGGCCAATGCTATTCCAGCAGGGTTTATGGAAGCAGAGGTTGATGAAGGATATCATGATGCAGAAAACTTAGAAGATGGGGAGTTCTTAGACCTGCATGACCAGGCAAGGTGGATGAGGGATAACCTCAAATATGGGACTAATGTTGTGGTCATTGTTCATCAAAAAGGCATTCATCACCTTTCTGTTCAGTGGTGTAGGTGCCCAGGACATGCACTGGACAATGTTCAGGCCCTGGATCTCCACTTCTTTCCAGCATCATTCAAGAAAGTGCAGACACTGTTTATCTTCCAGGGCCTTGATTCCTTCCTCACAGAGAATCAGGAATGTAAAACTTCAGCATGGCATTACTATCAGAAGCTCTGCCAGTTCACATCTAGCTGTTTTCCATACAGTGTCCTGGTATGAGTCTCCCTTAATCATTCTCATTTATGGCTTATCCTTATTGATGTAATGGGACAGGGAGCTATTACATTGCACAAGACAATACAGGAACCTGAAGAATCTCAAATGACATGGGTTCAGCCATGAAGCCAGAAGCCTGGGTCTTAGAGATCTGGCTGTTCTCTGTCTGGCATGCCAACAACCAGGCATGAGCTTACCAGAAAACTGGGAAAATGATAATGAACAGTGAGCTGATTCTATCCCCTGATGACCTGGGTGAATTGAAGTCCAATTTCCTAGGTGGGTATACATGCAATCATTTGCCATTGATGGGAATTTCATGGCATCTCACCAATGTCAGAAATGTCCTGAAGATGATGTCCCATTGACAAATGGTCATACATTTATGATGGAACTGGTAACATATAAACAACATATCAAGGTGGCTCTAGAGTCAAAGTCAGTGCTGAGTGCATGCAACAAATTCAAGGTGAACCAGAAGGTGGATGTGGCCATGTATGATGCAACAGGGATTGGAGCAGTACCATGCATTTGGCATTGTTTCTTTCAACTGGAAGCAACAGTCAACTTTCAGAGAGGAGAACAGTGTGTTATTTTCTCATCTCCAAATACTCTTTCAGACAGAAGAATATTGATTATGCAGTTTGTAAAGTCCTGAATGGCAAGAACATGGAGAAGGCAAAATGGACATTGCTTGTATACAATATCCTTTGCCAATGGTTTATCAAATTTAAACTCCAGGTTGATCACTCACCATAACTTTTGGTCCCAGAGGGAATGGATGTAGAGGGAGGGATTGGAGATTTCCATGCCAAGGGGCATGTCAATGACTGCTTCACATGGTTTGTGCTACTGTTCATTATAGGGAGTGGGGTGATTGATGACATTGTGCGCAGTGCTGAATGAAACCTCACAGAGTGCCAAAGGATCAATGCTTGCCCACTGGAATGAAATTCTGGACAAGCACATGAATCATTCAAACTGGAAAACGTTGATCGGAATGGGTATGAATTTTGGTTCCAGGAGCCATTTAGATCACTAACTTCACAAGCAGTCCCAGCTCTGATATGGAAGATGAAGCAGCCACAGGAACTGGTTCTGGCTGCCAAGGATTCATACAAGAGTTTGACAGAATCAGCATTGGCAACCAATATTAATGAGTAGAGAAAAGGGGAACAACAGGCAGGGCCAAGCAAAGGATGTCCAAAGTATGGATTATTTTGCTCTGAAAGCACAAAAAGGCGAGTAGGTGCTGGGTGTGCATATTGTGTGCTGACATGGTATTCTCATGGTGCACATGGCTCCTGGGAAAGCAGAGGTTCAACTTCGACTTGTTGATGAAGGAATGTTTGCCAGTTGCTCTTTTTTTTTTTTTTTTTTTTTTGTTTCAACAATATTTAACATGGTGCACGAGTGCAGTCCATGGCTATCTACTACAGAGATGGCGGGTATACGACATAAGTTGGAGGGGAGACTACAGCCCCGATAAAGCACAGAGGTGCGCGAAGGCCTGTGCTGCACTCGGTAGAGCTTGGCGCATGGCTGGACTACAGGCTGAGGGCGCTCGAGCACCTCCCCAAACCAGCTTGCCGGCACTCCCAACGGCGCGTACTAACCCACCCAGCCTCATACCCCCGCGGACCCCCGCACGGCCCCTAGTAGTCGCGCTCACCCACCGACACACCAGCCAGGAATGAGGATTACAGGCCTTCCCACAGGTCGACCAACCCACCAGCCATAAGGCCCAGCGGGGTCTGGAGCCCCCCGGTTGCCCGAGTACAGCCCCACCCCACTTAGCTGCCCCATGTATGGGATGGTACCCGCCATATGGCGGGCCCCCCAACCTTGCCAGCGATGAACCCGAGGTTTGGAGTTACCGACGGAAGACACAGCAGGCTCAGAGGAAGAGCATGCGTTCAGCGAGCCATCAGGCGCCCCAGGCCACCAGATGGGGGTCATATGCCCTGCATGTGACCCTCATCCCAGATCCCACCCCTCAGGGGGGGCAAAGGCAAACACCCGCGGGTTCACCTCGAGAAGTTCAACAAGGTCCGCATCCAACGCAGGCCCTGCTGGTGCTTCTTAGGCTTCATGTGGGGGCACATGTGGAGCAGATGATCCCGGTCCTGGAAGGGCCGGGGGGGCATGTGCAGTGAGTATCCTCACTGGGAAAGAAGCGGTCGTGGTAGCTCCCAATGGGGGCATGCGCCGTAATGCACTGACAGAGTTGGGCCATCAACCTGCAGTCGTGTGCAGTCTCCTTGAGCCAAGGTTGACACCCAGAGGATGTGGGCATCGCAGGGGTCTTCTGCTGGGCCCGCAGGTCCAGGAAGTTCCTCCCTCGGTACTTGGGGTCTGCAAAGCGGGCAACCCAGTCTTTCTCAGCCGCCTCCTTGAAGGAGGCAATCAGCCAATTGCAAGTGGTCCTGGGGGAGATCCCCAGGGGCAGTCAGAGCGACGTCGCAACATTGTGAGCCTGCTTGTGGACTGCCCACTCCACGTTGGAGGGGACAAACCACAGGTGGGTTTGGCATGCCTGGTCCAGCTCAAACCAAGGGCGCAGGAGGCGGCACAGCCGGAGGGCATGCTGTTGTCCCCCAGTTGGGGAGCAGTCCACCCATGCTTCTGCAAGCACAAGGGCGTCAGAGAAAACCACTACCTTTTTGCATCCGGTGGCGACAGCCGCAGACACTCCCAGGTGGAGGGCCTTGTGTTCTGTGTCAGTCACTGAGGCACGACCGACAAAGGCAGTAACCCGGCGGATCTCCTGGTTTCCGCGGAAGACCAGGGTGGCCGCCGAGGCCTGGTGGGCTGTCTTGGGCACCGACCCATTGCAGCTCACTACAAGACAGTCTGGGTCCGCCCTGGCCTCAGCTAGGATGCGGTCCAGACGGTCAACATATTCTTTACACTCGTCCATGCCCTTAGGGGGTGGGCGGTGGGGGGAAATCCTGTCCGCAAACAGGTCAATCAAGCGGGCTCCGGATTGGCTCTCTGGGCCAAAGGCCTCAAAGGGCTCCTCAGAGAGGGAGCAGATGGTGACCGTGTCCACCGCAGGGGACACAATCTTCTGTTGGGCAACAGATGGGAGGGCCTGAAGCCCCAGTGGGTGCCTGGGGGCATCCCCCACAAGGTCCCCCTCCAAGACAGCTCGGACAGGGTGGGTGCGCGTCAAAGTGGCTGTCCACAGACAGCTCTTATCGGCCAGGTGGCGCAGCACCTGCGGCATTGGCAGCAGGGCGGCAAGACACTCCATTGCCCCCACTGGGGTCATACGGAAGCATCCTGTGATCCAGCGGGCAGTGGTGTGCTGCATCTGGGACAGGGCCTTGACAATGCCCTTGGTACGGGTACCTTGGCAGAACCATAATCTCAACCCATATGTCACCACCAGGATGATGCAGGATCGGTACAGGAGGCGTTTGTTTGCCGGGGAGAGCCCCTAGGATGAGTTGCCAAGCATACGCATGGTGCTCACTGTGGTGAACGCCTTTGTGGTGTAGAACTGGACGTGTTCCTTAAAGGAGAGTTTCCGGTCAAAGAAGAACCCCAAGTACTGCCAGATCGGCTTGGGCTTGAGAGGGGTGGCCCCAGTGAAGGGGGGAACACCGAGATCAATGGGTGGGTTGGGTGCCACCTGTGCTCTAGAGAAGTGGAAGACCTCAGACTTGGCATGTTCCAACACCAGTCCCAGGGCCGTAAAGAGGCGGAAGACCTCGTTATAGGCCTCGACAAGTTTTGGGAGATCTACCCATTTGGACTGCGCGATGAGGGTGCTGTCATCGACATAGGAGATAAGATCCACCATCGGCCAGGGGGCACGGGCAAAGAAGATGCGCATCACAGGTGCAATATAGAGTGCCAAGCAGACTGGGGACAGAGCTGAGCCCTGTCCCACCCCAATGTCGGCAGAAAATTTGCCAGAACTGTCGGTGTTCCACTTGTAGGTCATGAAGCGGCCTACTAAGTATGAGCAAAAGAAGTTCACCACGCATGGTGGGAACCCCAATCTCTTGACGATTGCCAGGAGAACCTGATGGTTCAGTGACGGGAAGAATTGAGCAATGTCAAAAGCGACAACGCTCGTCTGAAGCCCCTTAGCCCACCCAGCCAGGATGATGTGCATGAGGTAAACCCTGGTGTCCTCAGTAGAACGCTGGGCGACGCCCCCAAACTGGTTGGGGTGAAAAACGCTGTGCACAACCCCATCGAACTGAAGCCGCCTTGACAGCATCTTCTTGACAAGTTTCCCCATAGTGTTCAGTGGCACTATAGGCCTGAATGACTTGGGGGTGGAGTAATTAGGTTTTCCCAGCTTTGGTGTGATGACTGACATAGACTCCTTGAAATGGGTGGGCCAGTGGCCCAGCATGACGCACGCCTCAGTGATGCAGACAAAGAGACAAGCAACCTCAACATTGCCCGCCCAGCACTTGAGAAAGGACCAGGTGATGTGGTCCAGCCCCAGAGCTGAGCACGATGAGCATGCCCGGAGAGCCTCCTGCATTTCCAGCAGAGAGAAGGGAATCCACTCCTGGGGGGGGAGGGGTATGTAGTTGTCCAGCACAGAGAGGTCTACTGGGCAGTCATTGGCCGCATTGTAGGTACCATCTAGTGCAGTCCAAAGCGACTCCAACGTGTTGCAAGGAGCACCTCCATAGGAGATGGCCTCACAAGATGGGAGGTTGCGTTGCTTGACCCAGGGTTGTTGGTTGGTGAAGGAGACCTCTTCGATGCGCGCATCAAAGAAGGCCTGTTTGGTGGCTTTGACTGCCTGTTTAAACATGCTCCAGTCCTTGGGGTCCCAGGATTCCTGGTACTCCTCAAGGGCTTTGTGGCACTCATCCGACCACCACTCCTTTGAGCAGCTACAGATGTCCTTAGACTGAGCGTGGGTCCACCACACTGTTGCAAAAGCCTCTGAGATGGCTTGCACCACCTTGTCCACCTCCGCTGGTGTATCCCCTGTCCAGTTGGACAGGGCTGAAAGTCAGGCAGAAACATTCTCAAGATAGGCCGTTTCTTCGTCCGAGTCGGGGGCGATCCCCTTCGTCCACAGCAGAATGCGGTAGAAGGGGGTCCGGAGATTAACCAGCAGGGGAGCATGATCCAAGGATCTGCGATGCTCTGGGAAGATAGTGTGCTCAGTGACAGCTTCGTCTGCTGAGTTGATGAAGAGCAAATCAATAACTGTAGGGTTAAGCTCACTGTTATAGGGGTAGTGAGTGGGCTTGGCTTTGTCCGGACGACAAAGCGACAGCCCGAGGTGGGTGGTAGCCGCCAATAGGCGGTCAGCATGAACATTGGCCTCAGGTCCCCGGGGGTCCCAGAGCTTGTGGCGACAGTTGAAGTCCCAACCTATGAGGTGGAAGCGATGCGGCCAGGTCTCTGCTCCCTCCGAGAGGAGGCAGATTCCGGTGTGATTCCTGTCTGAATAGAAATTGGCCAGGAAGATGAGATCCTTGCCCTCACCTAAGGTGAAGACAATGATGTCATGATGATCAATTAGGTCCTGGCAGTAGCTGGGCCTCAGGGCCTGAAGCCACTTGTCAAAATAGACAGCAACGTGTGGAAATTCCCCACAATCATTCCTAGGGAACAGAGCGGCGTCATTAGGTGCTGGGGCAGTGTCTGTCCTGGCCTGTTGGACCATGCAGCCCCAGTTGGGGTGCATGGGGGCGCCAATCACCGCCTTTCCGTCCCTGGTTGTGGATGAAGGCACATGCCTAATTAGGTTCCAGGGTGGTTCCTGAATGAGCAGAAGATGGAATTCATCACTCTGCGACTCGAGTAACGTGTCAAGAAGTCCATAATTTCTATTTACATTTTGACACATGATCTTTAAATAAGAGATATCCCATGTATGTCTTATTTACGTTCGCCCACCATGTCCTGCGGGGAAGGGGTAAGATGGAGGGGTGCGGGCGGCTCGGCACTCACGTACCTCAGCATAACGTTTCTTGATCCAGTCACTGTCGAAATGGTGCTTCCAAAAATTGCAGCAATTCACTGCCATTCTCTGCTGTTCAGTATCATTGCCAGTCAGTATTAGTGCTTAAAGGTCCGGTCTGGTCCCTGTTTTTACCCTCCTTGGGGGAGGACTGGGACCCTTATATCAGAAGTTTTCTACAGAAACCAGACTGGACCATGTAGGACTGGTCTGTGTTGGTTATAAGTTGGTTCAAAAACCAGTCCAACTGACCTAATTATATGTAATTGCTGTATACTAGAGTATAGAATCAAAGAAAAAGGGAAAGAAAAGAAGTCCACCCCATGAGCAGTGGCTCATGAGGCTGGACAGTGGGTGCTGGGGAAGACTCATCAGAAGAATACAACCCCTCTGTCTTGCGTTTCAAGCAAGGGAGGGGTGGGTCACCATCATCATCACTGTCATTGTCATTGTCATCATCCCAAGATATCTTTGTCCTCATTGTCCTTGTTGTCCCAAGCCATCATCATTGTTGTTGTCCTCATTGTCCCAGGGTGTTGTCATTGTCATTGTGGCATTGTTGTCATTTCCAGCCACATCATTGTCATTGTGCCCAGCCATTGCCATCCATTGCCATGTGTCATTGTTGTCCACTGTTGTCAGCATTGCCATCTAACATAACCACCCTGCAAGCAGAGGCCTGCAGCAGTGATCGTTGGCATAAATATAGTACCTAATAACAAAAACAAAAGCATTAGTTAAAACTTGCTAAAATAAATTTAGAACATCAGTTAGAGAACACAAAAGTGAAAGAAAAAAATTACCAGAGGGCCCCAATGATAGATGCATCCTTGGGGCCCATGGGTGACATGGTGGTGGTGTTGTGAGGGAAGCTGTGTCAAGGGGGGGAGAACAACCAGTTGTTGTGGATCAGACAAAAAAAAAATGGCATCTGTCAAAAATTACCATAGCAACACTAGCCCTATCAGACAAATAAGTGCAAACTCACTAAGGGTATATAAACCCTCTATATTTCACTCTTTGTTCCCTTGGGCTTCTGCCCTCTTGTATTTTAGTAGAATGATATGAGCAATATAAGTAATAAATAATATTCATACCAAGGACCATAGGACTGGTTTGAGACCAGTTATGACCAGCCTTCAGCAGTTCTAGTTATTATCTTGAGATCAGGGACCAAGGACCAGACTGGTACCATAACCACTAGGACTGAGACTGCAGGTCTGGTCTTATTGGTTATGGTCCAGTTCAGTCTCAGTCATTTTTTGGTCTGCATGACTGGACCTTCAAGCACTAGTCAGTATCATTGCTGTTCAGTCTGTGTGCCAGTGAGTATGAGGTCTTTACACTCCCCCCCCTTTTCCTACAGGAATCCCATAGGAATATTGGATGGGGGAGATAACACCAATTTCCCTTGTGGCATTCCTATACCATTCCCATTCCATTCCTGTTGATTCCTTAATTTCTATCATCAAATTAGGAATAGAAGAGGAATGGTTTCTAGGAATCCAACAGGAATGGAAGAGGAATGGTTCCTAGGAATCCACTAGGAATGACATGAGGGCCTTATTTGATATATATAATTTTACAGAAAAATAAAGTGGCTTTACCAGGAATCAAACTCACATGTCTAGTCAGCAATATATGATGCATGCAGTATAACCACTAGGCTATAGTGTCCATATTACCATATTTTAATTAGTAATACTTATAAGCTCTCACTGGGGCTGTTTATAGAAACCCAGCTTTCGCCATGGTGGCCCCATTTGCTTCTATTTACCCCCAACAACATTGCCACATCAACCAGCAACCCAGTGTATCAAGCCCCATCACAAGCCCATCAACACCTATTGCCACCTGATTGACCCTCAGGATGACTAGGACCACTCACTCTGGGTCTGCCATGAAAGTTCAAGCCCCCCTAACAGCTTGTAAGTGTGCTGCATTGTCTGCTGGCACAAAACCCCCATTGAAGAAGAGCAAGCCCAATGTCACTGTCAAACCACAGCAGGGAGGGAGGAAGGGAGGGAAAGGAGGTAAGGCAGGGGGAGGAGGTATGAAAGCTAAGGGGCCAAAGAGCATCAACTCACCACCTTGCCATCATTTCCAACCAATTGACCCCCACCCTATTCCTTGTACAGGAAAACTTTGGCAGCTTGAGCTGCTGAAGATGCTTGCATGAACATGGGTGGCGTTCCAGACCACCTCACCAAGTAAGCCCCCTCCCCATTTTTTTCTTAATACCCCTTCTGTTTTCTTCTGTTTTGTTTTTGTTTTGTTTCTTTCTCTTTCTCTTTCTCTTTCTCTTTCTCTTTAAAAAAAATCTTCATGTTTTACTAATGTTATAACCAAATACAGGGATGAGGAAGTCTTACAGGCCAGCAGAATGACTGTAGCTCCCCCAATGTGGCACTGCTTGGCTGCAGGCAGCTCCCACTTCCCTGCAAAGCCCTACATCACTAGCAGGCGCCAACACCACTCCAACCTCAATGAGAACCAAGCTGCCAAAGACAATGAGAGCACCAACAATGAGAGCATAGACAATGAAGGTGCCGACCATGAGGACACTGACAATGATGACAAGGAAGGCGAGAGGGCCAGCAGTAACAGTGACCAGGCCAACAGCGACATCAAGGACGGCGAGACAGCTAGCAACAGCAACAAGAAGGCTGAGGAAGCTGAGAATCCCAGGAACCATAATGAGAAGGACAAGAAGGCTGGGAGGGACAACAAGAAGGCCAGAACCAACAATGAGAAGGCTGGGAGCAACAACAAGAAGGCAAGGAGCAACAATGACAAGGCTGGGAGCGACGACAGCAAGGGCAAGAAGACCGGGGACAATGGCAGGAAGGCAGCAAATACAGATGCCAGCAATGGCAAAGGCTATGGAGGGGTGGCCCACAATGATGGCAAAGGGACTGGGCTCAAGACTAGATTGACACTCCCATCTAGTTCCCCCCATCCTTCCTGTACTAACACTGTCACCCATTTTAGTTATTCTGAATTCAAAGGTGGGTTTCATTTTCTTGTATATACTTTTCTTAGTACATGTATCCATCATGCATGTACACAGATCAGGGTAGGTATATTTCAATCCAGTTATTATTCTGGGAAATACTGAAAACTTTTCAAACATAACATCTGCTTTATTTAATGAATTTGTCCAAGATCAATTCAGTGCAGATATCCCTCTGGCAACTGTATTTATGATGTTGTTAACTCTTACAAACAACACAACACTGTTGTCTTTGCATGCAAAACAACAACACCCCAAAGTCAAAGGAGAGAAAAATGTTAAATCAACTGGCTGGATTAAAGCATTGGCAAGTGGACTAATGGAGAAGCTGGGTGATGAGGTACATACCTTGCAACTCGATGGACAGGATAGTTCTGAAAATGTGCAAGTCACCTCCTTGGCTGAAAAACTTGATAATCTTGCTAAAGTTTTGAAGCTATATCCATATACTGACAAAGGAAAATTAAAACCAATACCTCATGCTGAGATCCAGCCAGTTCTTGTAATTTGTCCAGACAACATTGAATGTGAGGATATGACTTGTGAGCCATGGGCTTTGCATCAAGCCACCAAGATAATAGACATTCCAAAAGTGAAACTAATAAAAGGTTCTGAAGTATATGGAGCTACACAAGTTCTCACAGGAGAATGTTCCAAATGTGGGACCTTATACTCAGCAGATCATGAGTGTTTGACTGAAAATATAACCTCAGAAGAGACTTGTAACTGCGAAGTCTATTTAAATTCAGTAATCTATCTGAAAATTGGACAGAGCCTTTGGGTTGATAGGGTCTTTTCAAATGCTGTAGTAAATGGAATGTATAGTTTCCATTCATCAGCTTCTGCATATATGGAATACTGGAATAATAGCTTTGGCTTAGTGAACCAGCAAAAACCAATCAAGCTTACTTGACACCAGATATGGTGTGCTTTTGTTCAGGAGTCTGTATGAACCATAGCTGCCTCAGCAAAAGTAAACTTGGACCTCATTGATGGTTTAAACATTGATGAGGTTACAAAAGAAGCATATAATAAGCTTGGAGAAAATGGATTAATCAGAGCAGCTGACCAGCATTCATGTTCAGAATGCACTCAGGAATATAAAGCTACCTCAGACATTATCAATGGGGCAGACTCTGCAGCTGTAGTTGGGGTTGATGAAAACAGAACTGTTCCACCCCTTCAAAATCCAAATCATGAAACTGGTTCTCCAAATATTGCTCACCATGAAAGAATGGAAGTTGATCATGTGGGTATTGATCCAGCTCCTGTCAAAATGGTTGTATTGGATGGCATTGTAATGGGACCCCAGCACTGTGCATTTGACAAGTGTACTGCCAGTCTTGCAAATTCTCATGGTGGAGTATTTTGCTCAGTTCATCAGACACAATATGGGGTTAAATGTAGAGTGAGAGGTTGTGGGTCTCCTAAAATAAGTGGAACACAAGCCTGTCATCAGCATAGAGAAGAGTGGTCAAAGCATCAATTTAATCATACACCAGCTGTCGTATCTGGTGTAAGGCGGGTTTTACAGCAAAATGCTGAAAATCAACTTGGCATTCCAGAACTGAAAGAGTCACCCAGCCACATGATGAAGAAGAACATGAGGTTGCACTGCCTAAGAACTATTTCAGTGCAGCAAAGTTTTATTGTGTGGAGACAATTTGTGCACCTTGTAGTGTTGTTATTGCTTGGACCAAATTTACAAGTCAGAGTCTCCAACAAACATTTTAAATTTTTTGGAGTCAGTTTTTCCTACTGAGGAATCAAAACCTGACTATATATGCATTGATAAAGCTTGGAAGGTGCTTTGCACTGCTATTCCAAATGGAAGCTGGGACAGAATATGGAAGAAGAAAAACAAGATTTATTGTAGACAGCTATCATTACATTAATCATCACACAAATGATTATTTATGTCAAGTTCGGTGCAATCCTGCACCATTAAATGGATCTGCACCAAATTGGTCATATCAGCTACTGATAACACTGGGAGGGTTTTTTATAAAAGACCATTTAATACTCAGGTAAGAATTATTTCAAATGAAACACCAGCATTTTAATTTACTTGCAATAGGCATGTGAACAATTGAATGCTTGGATGGGTGGATTTGAAAATATTCTAAAACAAATGACACCAGACAACTTTAATTGGTTTTTGCATGCAATGCTTTTCTACCACACACAGTATGTAATTCAGAAAAAGATGAAAGTTGGAGATGAAGAGCCAACAGAAGAAGATAGTGATGAGGATTTGTAATATGAGTTGTTTTTATGTTTTGTATATATATAAGTTGCGGATCCAATAAATACATATTAGATCCTATTGAGTTACCCACAAATGAACATCCATCATCACTCTCATATCTCCTTCCATCACCCCTCTTTCCCATCACACTTCACCACTCTCATGCCTCCTTCCATCACCCCTCCTTTCCATCACTTTTTCATCACACTTCACCACTCTCATGTCTCCTGCCATCACCCCTCCTTTCCACCACTTTCATCTCTACTATTTACATTCCCATCACATCCCACCACTCCTCTTTTATCACCCCTCCTTCCCACCAATTTCATTCCCACCAACCACTTTCATTCCCACCAACCACTTTCATTCCCACCAACCACTTTCATTCCCACCAACCACTTTCATTCCCACCAACCACTTTTTTTTCCCACCATCTAAGTTCCCACTCTTCCTCTCTGATTATTTTCCCTATCACACATCCCCACCCTCTACCATTTATTTCCCCCATCATACATTCCTACACCCACCTCTAACCCCCTTCCATTATATATATTCCCACACTCCCTCATCATTTCCCCCATCATACATTCCCACCCCCACCTCTAACTCCCTTCCACTACACCCCCCTCATATATATTCCCACACTCCCCCATCATTTCCCTCATCTTACATTCCCACACCCATCTCTAACTCCTGCCCATTATATCCCCACACTACCCCATCATACATTCCCACCACCACCCCTAACCCCCTTCCATTTCATCCCCCTCATATATATTCCCACACTCCCCCATCATACATTCTTGTGCCCCCCCCCCATTCCCCACCACCCTACCTCCTCTCAGATACTCCCCCCTCTGCCATTTCACCTCCTCACACATTCCCATGCCCCTATTACACTTCTCATGTCACACATTCCCACACCCCACCCATATACACCCTTTTATGGTAACACTAAACTTAAATAGGAATGTACTAGGACTCAACTGGGATTCCTGGGAACACATAGGAATGAGTGGAATCTACAAGGAATTTACAGGGAATATAGGAATCCAATAGGAATCCACAGGGAATATAGGAATCCAATAGGAATCCAATAGGAATAAGGGGGGGAGGGGAGTGTAAAGTTCTGGTGAGTATCACTGCTGGTGAGTATCTGGTGTTCCCATGCACTGCCATGCCCATACTTCCTGATGCCCCCAGTATTGGGATCTGACTCACATTACCATTCCATTTATTACTGTCTCATTGTCTGCTGAATTGTAGATGGTTCATTACTGATGGATGGCATGGCTACATCTGATGTAATTTCATGTTCACATTACCAGAATACATTGGAAATCATTATACAGGAATAGTACTACATTGTGGTGTGGTTAATAAATGGATTAAAAATACAGTAGGGCTGGCAATCACTTGGTTACAACAAGATTATGGTTTACTTGGTATCTCACAGCCTTGAATCTTAGCAGGCAGTCCCTCATTTGGTCAACACTTTGCCCAAGAAACATCTCCATTTCCAGCAGCCAACAGAGTACATTCTCCCATTCATCCCCTTGGGTCTTCCTCTTCCCTCTTGACTCCCTCACATACTCTTCAAAGTCCCCTGACAAGAGCTTGATCCGAGTTTTCCAACTATCATGCTCATCATCTGCAGTTCCCCCTGCCCACTGCTTCCCTTCTCAAATGCATGATCCCACAGAGCCAGGCAGGTCAACCTCCATTGGGTCAATATCCATCTTATTGGCATCATCCTGACTTTTGATTGAGGGTGACTGATCCTTTGACTGAGGCCCCTGTTGAGCTATCCTGCAGGAACAATTGGTCTTGACACAGTGGCACAGGGGGATGGGGAATGGAACTGAACTGCCAGCACTTTTGGATGTACAGAGGGGTTGCCTCCTCCCAAGGTGACTTGAACTTCACTGACCATCATGGAAGGGATGCAGCCAGGTCACTGAGAATGAATGGTGATCAGAGTGTAGGCTCCTCAGCAGAAGGCACTGGTGTCATGGGCATGAGTTTACACTCCTGTAGATGGCTGGGACCTGCTGTTTCCAGGTTTAGCCAGTGCTGTTCAGAAGAGGGACAGGCAACAGGGATGGGTCAGTCATGGTGTCCTCAAGCCTGTTATCAAGCCTAGGCCTCTTGAGGAACAGGAAGCTTGACAGCTTGTAATCATCAGGCATCAGAAGTGAGGGGCAGTGGACATGAATGCCTCCATAGCTGGCTTTGTTGAGGGCTAGACAGAGATCATAACTCTGCATCATATCAACAATCACTGGTTACTCACTTTTTTTTTGATGTCCTTTTGGCATGCCACGCACTGTACTTTGTATAAGTGTCAAGTTTGTTTTGATTGAGGTTGATGGACAGAACCAAATAGCAGTCAGTGTGATGGCTGGTGGACAATGGGATTCCAGTTCCATTTCCTTCCCATTGCCATGGTAACATGATTAATTAACTGATTTTCAACCACCCAACATCCAATCTCATACCTGGTGGATTATCCACAGCATTCTCTTCATCACACTAACTTGTGGACAAGTCCCACTTGTTGCATGGGTGACCATCTTTGTTAAGCCTCACTTGCAAGAACTCGCCAAGGCAGCCATCCCCAGCTATGATGACAAGCTTCATGAGTTGCTCAGGGCCCTCCCTGGAAACCTAGCATGTTGCCTACAATGTTCCTGGCATTTCCTGTTCTGATTACCTGCAGTCATTTGACTCTGCTACTGTACAGAAGGTCCAAGTATGGATCAACACCCAAAAGATTGACTTGGCAATACAGCAGCTAAAACATGGCGTACCAATCAATACAGCCAGTCTGGACTCATACATAGTAAGTGCATGATCTCTACTCTGGATCCTAATGGAAATGGTAATGCCTTATTAGCTTGATACATGGGCCCATTCCAATGCAATTCCCAAAGATAGCCTTGGGGACTATCAACCTTCCCACCTCCTGCTCAGCAGCACTCTCTGGCTTGACCACAGACTTGCATACAGGCAACCCACCAATCACATGGCCATCAGCAGGCAAAATCCCATTCTTTGGATGCACCCATTCCTCATCAACAATTCATTGTCAACCAGCCAGTGGTTCCAGGGGCCTGGGTCAGAAAGGTGGACACCAGGTGAGCCACTTTTTGTTCTAATTCAATGAAAGCTAACAGGCTGGAGATTGACAGTTCCAGAACCATTAAAGCTTTTGAGGGCCATGATGACTGCAACACAACATGTAGCAAGCCCACCATTTCTGACCCCCGTCATTGCCCAGCCTGCACCAATCCACCCCCAGTCAACATTCCTTCAGGACACAGACTGAATGGTGGATGAAGCCCCAGTGGAACACCACCATGGAAGGACATATCAAGGTCCTTCAAAGCAGACCCACTCCCAGCACAGTCACAGTCAAGATCATCAAGGATTAAGAGTGCCAAATATGTAGCAGATTCAGATGATGGTTGTTGGGATTATGTATACAAGAGTATACAGGCAAGCCAAGGCAGTTAACATGCATAGGGAATATTGCCAGAATATGCTAAGTCATATTAACACATGCAGAGACATATAGGGGAATCCACAGTTAACACATGCTACAGGATTAATCATCCTGCAGCATGTCTATCATAGGATAGGCAAGATATAGCCATGTCTATCATAGGCTATCAGAGACAGAGCCTTGGATAGAGTGTCTATGACACACCCTGCAGGAAGTCTAGGACTTACCAAGCCATGATATCATATGTCACTATTATTGACACTGTTATAGGGGATATGACATAGTTATTCCATTATTAACTGGTACAGGGGTCTATTACAGAATACCTCCTTTATATATTAAAGGAGTGCATTACACTATACCTCCTAACTGTGTAGTATGAATATTGCACATCTTGTAGGAGATGATAATAACATTCCTCCCTGTGGCAGACTCCCTCATACACTTACCTTTGACTTAAACTAAATACCTCAAAAACCTCGTCCTCATCTTGTGCTCAACTTCCTGATCCTAATAATGGTGATGGTGGGGCTGCTCTAGTGAAAGGGAAGGGAAAGGGAAAGGCTGCCAATGAAAACATGGACATTGATGAGGAACCACATCCTGCCACTCCCATGGATATTGATGAGCCAGCCATGTCAAGCACTCTGATCAGACCCCAACTGTCAGAGCCACCCCTCCATCCTCCATGATTCCCCGGAATTCCACAACATCTGCATCAGAGCCTTGCAAATAGTGCATGGATCTCCAACAACTCTGCAAGGTCATCAGTTTGGCAGCAGCATGCAGGGGCTGCCACAAAGTCAAAACAAAATGCACAGGGATTGCAGCAGAGGCCAGATGGAAGCCCAGGATGAAGAAGATGCCAACATCACTGAGGATGCCCAAGTGGGTCAAGAAGACCAGCAATCAGACACCTGCTCCCAAAGACAAGTAGGCCAAGACTCCCCATCCAAGGTCAAAGTCCCGGGCACTAAGTATCAGCCCCCCATCAACCTTGACCATCAGTATAGATGATGCCAATGCCACACCTAGGACTAGATCAAAGACTCAGGCAATCAGTGCCATGGCTGAGGGAACCAATCCTGCCAATGACACTGTGATGGCACCTGAACTGGAGGCAGATAATATCTTGGTCACTGATCTTGGCCAGATCCCCTTGCAGTATAAATACCTCATTGCCAACCAGGGTAAAGAGGTTTCCACTGGGATTTGCTTACAGGCTGGCAATGCCAATAGCGATCCAGGAGCCAACCACTGGGACCCTGATTTTCAGCAGCTGCTGAAGGCAAATCAGGAACTGGAAGAGCATGTGGAGAAGATGGAAGGTGAGCTTGAGGCATTCAAAGCCATTCCATACCTGGCTGGTGACTTCAGGAGCACTGATCCCCTAGTTGACCGCCGGGATGCCAAGCTTCAACAGTTGTGGCAAGTGAATAGGGAACTTGAGGAGCAGGTGCACAAGGTAGAGGATCAGCTTGGGGCAATGAAGAACACTGTTGCCATTTGCTTGCTGGGCAGAATGGTCACACAGTGTGGAAGGGGAAGATGACATGCCTGTTGACTTCCCACTTCCAAGGCATTTCCCATGGGACCCTTGACATGGCTGGGAATTCTTAAGTATTTGTATTATTTATTTATTTCTTTTATTTATTGGTTATTCGCATTTTTAATAAACCTCTTATTGGGATAGCAAGCCTAGAGCTACATCCAAGACAGTAATAATATTTATATTAATTACTGAGGCTTTAACATTCTGTAGTATATATACTACATGTAATTGTGTACATGAGACAATAATTCCTTGACCTCTGAGACACTTAGAGGGACACCCCCCTTCGCCTTAAAGCCTCTCCTAAGCTTCCTGCAACACTCTCCTAACAGGTTATGGGCCCTGGCCTTATTTAAAACAATCCAAACATATCTACAATATGTCTCAACTGATATATAACTTGTTCCGGACAGTGAAGATGAAGACCTCTACATCCCGGAACATGATCAGGATTTAGCTGATTATATAGAATTATCTGGGCCATCACCAACCACCTCCAGTAGAGAAAAAGCACAGCCACCCATGCCCAACGTGCCCAAGACAAAAATTACCCCTAAACAGAAAAAACCCACAATCCTCCTCATCCGTACCAAGGAATATTCCAATGTCAATGAAATCTCAGATTGGGATCACCTTACTGATGAAAATTGGCATGAGTGGAGAGAAAGGATGAAAAGGGTATTTATTAATTGTGATAAACTGGATATATTAATGGGGCTGTAAAACGCCCAAATGAATACAGAGATCCAGAGGGGGCGCATAATTGGGACAAAAATGACACCTGGGCACAACAAGTTATTATACATAACATTTTTTTTTTTTTTTTTTTTTTTTTTTTTTTTTGGTTCAACAATTTATAACGCGGTGCACGATCGCAGTCCGCGGGCCTGAGGTAAAATACAACCTAGTACACTACGATTCGATCATACTCTAACCCCCGCCGGTGTGATACCCCTTTCTCTTTTGGTAGCCGCTCAGGTGGACAGGTGAGACCACGGATAATGCCCGCAGGGGCGAGAAGGTCCGCCGCGTCTATGCGGCTCGTGAACCAGAAAACTCCCCCCCCAGTGGTTACCACGGTCCCCCCACGCGCAGCCGAAGCCGGTGAGCGGTGTTAATTCACCGTAAGCCCCCAGACCACAAGGGCCCGGAGGTTAACCGTTTCCCCGTCCGGAGAGAGAATGGTGGCCGCTGCCCGTGAGCAGCGGACCATGGGCCCAGTGCTGACACTGTCCCATGAAGGCACCTGGCTGTGACTGTGTACGGCCCAAACGACGCCGGTGAAGGTGGGCAAGCAGGGGGAAGAGGGTGGTTGGTAACGACCCGCTTCTCCTGCTCATCCAAACAGGCCTGGGACGAGTCCCAGGAACACTCTACCCGTAGCGGCAGAGTGTGTGAAGGGCCCCGCCCCCCTTTAGAGGGCGGGCGGGATGCCTGACGGCACGGGCGGGGGACAGCCGCAGCCAGTCCCAGCCTCGGAGTGAAGGATAAGTTATGCCGCCATCGTGGACGATGGCGGCGATGGGGAAGGGGCCCCGTTGGAGTCTCAGTAGCAGCCTCAGCAGGCCCGCTTCCTGATCGTCCAGAAGAGCCGCGGGCCGCATTAACGAACGCAGCCGAGGGGGGATAAGTGTGGTCCCCAACACACAGTGTTGTAGGCCCATAAAGAGCAGTGCTGGGGGAGCGTTTCCCCCTGCCCTCTGCTGTCTGATCCCAATGATCACAGATACTCCACTGCCCCCTGCTAACAGGCAGACAGTGGGAGAGGCTCGGTCTCTTGTAAGCAGCAGGGATCGCCAGCCCTGCGCATCCTGGATGAGCGGATAGGTCCCCAGAACACAAGCCCAGAGCGCAGGTGTCCAAGGGAGGCATGATGAGAGGAAGCGCCGGCGCGCAAGCCCCTAATGCGAGGCAAGGACCCACTCACGGGGAGAAAGCAGTGTCCTGTAGTCGTAGAGTAGCTAAGATCCCAAAAGGAAGTGAAAGCAGACGCACCAGGTCCCTAGATCCTCTCCAGGGATCTGGCAATCCAAAGGATCGCCCCCCCCCCCTAAGCGTGTTCTCCCCCCGACCCCAGAACGGGACCCCCAGCCTAAGCCGGCAGTGTTACTTCACCGTCGAACCCCCCCACCGATTGGCGGAAGGTGCCCCATCCCAGAGCCGAGGATCATCGAGCCCAAGTGGGTAAAGATGGCGGACAGTAGGACACCCTCTGAGTGGGCATCCGTGCACGATCCGTGGGGATCGGTCAGGCCAATCGCCAGGGGGGTTGGGATAGCTCCCAAACGACTCCTGGGGAGTGGGATAGGCTGGTCTGATCAAAGATCAGGCCAGGGGATGGACTGCTGGGCGATGTGCCAGGCAGTGTGAAGAGCGTTCCCACGGTACATGGTGGTGGTGACAAGTCAAGAAGAGATGATTATACATAACGTTACCTCTTTGCAAATGAATCACGTCGGATCAAAAATAACGGCAGAAGCAGTGTATTCTGCATTATCGGTCACCCATGAAAATAAGGCACACCAAACTGTAAACCATATACAGTGCCTATTATATGAAACTAAGGCCAATGTTACCGACAACCTCCTAAAGCATATGGATGTTCTCAAGTCTTACCGAGACCACATCAATAAATTTCCTAATACAGAATTCCATATCTCCAACACCCAATTTAAATCTATTATATCGGCATCCCTACCATTGAGCTGGCAAACATATGTGGAACCATATAATGGCAATGCTAATGATCCCAATGACATGGACCCCAAGCACTGGCTATCATCAGACACATTTATAGGATTATTATGGGAGGAATATAAACTTCAGCTGAACAGAAATGGGAATAATAATGGGACCAGCAGAAGCATAAATCTGGTGAAAACCCAGAAAGCTACTGGCCCCAGTAAATCCCTGGAAAATTGTATCACCAAAAGAAAATCCTCCATAAAATCTTATTGCGATCATTGCAAGTGTGCCAGACATTGGACTAGTAAATGCCGAAAGTTTGATGGGAACAAATGCCGTAATTGCAGGAAATTTGGTCACCTAGCCAAAAATTGCTGGGGGAAGAGAAAAGAAAAGACAAAAGAGAAGAAGCCTGGGGACACATCTAATATTATAGAAGAACATATAACATTCTCAACAGATGGAGAAGGTTATAATTTTGATGCATGTAATAATGATGCCATAATAGATGAGCATCTGATCTATTATGATTGGTTGGCCAACTCAGCAACAACTTCACATGTAACGCATCAAAGAAACACATTTACTTCCTACACACCAAGGAAAAATATTTCTGTAACTGGTATGGGCAGAAAAGAAGCAAATGTGGCAGGACAAGGAACCATTGATTTAATTTCAACATGCAATGGAGAATTATACATCTACAAAACGTTTTACATGTTCCCAGGACACAAAATAATTTAATTTCATTAGGGAGATGGGACACAGCAGGAGGAAAATATATTGGAGGAAAAGGGGAAATAATTCTTGTCAACAAAGATGGCAAATCTATCGCACACAGCAATAAAATCAATAATCATCTCTATAAAATGGAAATGATTATTAGAAACCCAAAAAATACTACCAACAACAAGGGTAACAATAAAACTTTCATAGGAAATGAAAAGTTGCCTAGTTGGGAAACTTGGCATCGACATTTTGGACATATTGGATATCCGAGATTACAAATGTTATTTGATGGAAAAATGGTAAAAGGTTTTAATGTTAATCTGGATACACCAAAACCAGATTGCAAGGCATGTATAGCCACAAAACAACACATTAAACCATTTCCAAAATCAATCAACTGAAAAACTGAATCTGGAGAATTAAGACATATAGATTTATGGGGAAAATATTCTGTCAAATCCATCAATGGAAAACATTACTATCTATTGTTTGTTGACGATGCAAAAAGGTATGTCACCGTCGAATGTCTGAAAGAGAAAAGTGATGCGGCACAGGGTGTAATGAATCACTTGGCCTACTTAAAAACACAAGGCCGAAATCCAAAAGGAATTCAAATAGATTGTGGAAAGGAATTTATCAATGAAAAACTTGACAAATATTCTAAACAGCACAGAATACAAATCAGATTAACTGCGCTGTACTCTGCATCACAAAATGGCATTGCAGAATGAATGAATAGGACACTAGTGGAATTATTGTGTGCAATGTTATCTGCAAGCTCACTGCCAGAATATCTCTGGGAGTACGCAATAATGCATGCCACATATCTCCGTAACTGATTGTATACAAAACACCTTTGGAAATTAACTCCCTACAAGGGATGGCATAATCAAAAACCAGATGTGTCACACCTATGTGAATTTGGTGCGCCAGTTTGGATATTATTACAAGGACAAAAGAGGGAAAGAAAATTACTCCCAAAATTGAAGCGGTGCACTTATCTCGGATATGATGACAGTGCCAACACAGTCAAATATTATAATGCCAAAACACATAATATTCTAACTTCACGGAACTTTAAACTAATGACTGGCAACGTAAATCCTGAACCATCTGAAGACGTAACTTTAATACCCTCGACATGCAAGGGGGGGTCTGACAGAGACGCGTCGCCAATGGATATTATGGATAGTGAGGAAGCACTGATCAAAAGCCTGCCGATCACAAAAGAAGCACTGATCATACCGATCACAGGGGAAGCACCAATCAAAACACCTCCAAAGAAGCAATCTCGGAAGCGGAAACAAGACGGAATTAACGATCCCAAAGATCGCATTGATATTAACAAACCGTGCACAACGCATGCAATGCAAGAAAAGGAACCACGTAGAATGTGTGGAGTTTGTACCTATATAAACCTCTATTACACCTTACAGAAGAAGAAGAAAAAGTCGAAAATTACAGTGATAAAATTCAAGCCTATGCAATAATAGCTGGAGACAAATTAAATAGCCTCAAAGACGCAAAACAATCCCCAGAATGGACGGAATGGAAAGATTCAATGAAAATTGAATTAGACTTGCTCAAAGAAAAAGGTACTTGGGAACTTGTCAAAAAACCTCCAGATGCTGTTCCAATATCAAATAAATGGGTATTTATTCACAAAAGAAATAAAGAAGGGGAAATTGTATGATATAGAGCATGGCTAGTTGCAAAAGGGTATGCACAAAGACCTGGTTATGATTTCACAGAGACCTTTTCACCAGTTGTTCGAATGGACACACTCTGAGCAATTTTAGCACTTGCATCAGAGAAAAGTCTAAAAATACAACAGATGGACATAAAGGGCACATACCTCAATGGCATGCTACAAGAGACTATATATATGAAACTACCTGAAGAATGTGAAGATGGAACAGGCCGAGTATGCAAGCTAATAAAACTGCTTTATGGATTAAAGCAGGCAGGCTGCGAGTGGAATAACGAATTTGATGGTAAACTTAAAATTCATGATTATGGACAATTAATTGCAGATCCTTGTGCATATATTCGACAGGATGGAGAAGACATAACAGTATGGGTAGACGACACCCTGCTCTTTGCATCAGCAGACAAAATGATGGAGCATATGAAAAACGCATTAACATCAGAATGGGACGTTACCAGCCTAGGAGAGCCTAGTAAAATTGTGGGCATAGAAATTATGTGCACCAACGATGGCATCAAAATATCTCAAGAAAAATATATCAAGAATGTCCTTCGTAAAGAAGGCATGATTGATGCAAACCCTGTTGGAATGCCAATGGATCCAAATATTAAATTAATCGACAACCCAGATTATAATGAGCCGAATCAGAGTAATTCATACGCCAAATTACTGGGATGTCTACAATTTGTTGCAAATTCCACACGACCTGATATTAGCTTTGCCATCAATAAACTGGCAGCATATACCACAAACCCAGGCTTACAGCACCATGGTGCAATAAAGTGGATACTATGGTACTTAGCAGGTATGAAAACTCTTGGAATTATTTATAGAAAATCCCAAGATGAGACTGGAAGTGATAACCTCTTCCATGGATATGCCAATGCATCCTTTGCAAATTCTGAGGACCTCAAGTCCACCATGGGATATATTTTCCTGACAGCAGGGGGATCAATAACCTGGAAATCAAAGAAACAAACAATTATTGCATTATCCTCAACAGAAGCTGAATATGTGGCGCTACCTGAAGCTGGACACGAGGCCACATGGCTAAGAAATTTGTATGGTGAACTCGGATATACCCAAGAAAATCCAACAATAATTAAAGGCGATAATGAAGGGTCAGTAATTTTAACTCATAACCCTCAATTTCATCAGAGATCAAAACATATCGCTATATGGCATCATTGGGTCTGAGATCTAGTCACCAACAAAATTATTGATATTCAAAACTGTCGTGATCCAGAACAAACAGTGGACATATTAACAAAGGCTTTGCCAAAGCCAAAGTTTTCACGACATAGGGAAGAGATGGGAATTCAGTCAGAAATAACCCAGTAGCTTTCCTTGAGTGTGAGTTGTTGTTTCCCATTGGGTTTTACATCATACAGAGGTTTTAATGCACCTGGAAGAAATAATAACTATTCCACCCTACATTTCAGGGGGAGTAATGATTTCTAAACTATTCCTCAAACAGCCACCTAGGCTTGAGGGGGAGTATTGGGATAGCAAGCCTAGAGCTACATCCAAGACAGTAATAATATTTATATTAATTACTGAGGCTTTAACATTCTGTAGTATATATACTACATGTAATTGTGTACATGAGACAATAATTCCTTGACCTCTGAGGCACTTAGAGGGACACCCCCCTTCGCCTTAAAGCCTCTCCTAAGCTTCCTGCAACACTCTCCTAACACCTCTTCTATGATTCTGAGCCTCAGGTAGATTGTCAAGACAGTCCTGAAGACCCAGAGATTCACTCAACATGCCAATCTCTTGGATTTATCATCTGTCATGTGTCCTCAAGATTCCTGTCAAGATTTGTACACCCATCTTGAATGGCTGGTTACTGGTTTTTATTTTATTTTCCTTTCTTCAATTATTGTTATTTATTTTTTGATCCTTTCTTTGAGGATCTTGATTCCTGCATGTATCCCTCCCCATGGCTAGCTGTTTCTGACTTGATGGTAGTGTTTTAAGGTCAGGTTACCCTAACCGAAAATAACCAAACTGAACCAAACCCTGACTGATGCTGACCAGACTTTGGTCATGGTCAGAGACTCAGAACTGTATTGCAGTTTGGTCAGAGGCAATATATCAGCCCAGAGCAAACCAGCCATGACCAACTATGACCAGTCACAACTGATAAGCATATTCACACTTGACTATTGATTTATATTTATACTATCTACAGTTTTTAGTATTATATGAAGTAATTAAAATAATAAGTAAACAAAATACATTAGAAATGGGGTGAACCCAAGTAAGAAAGGTCAAAAGGCAAGGGTTTATATATGTTGAAGCTGCGCACAGACCATTTGGTCATGTTTGTGCACCCAAATGGAAAAAAAAAATGGTGCCATGTAACAACTATCAACAACTCTGTTCCTCCACCTTGACAACTGTCAACACCTGCCACCTCACACAACACCATGAAATACTGCAAATGTGGGGCCCAAACGATGTCGTTTGGGCCCTGGGTAACTTGTTTCATTCATTTTTTATTTTGTGTCATTAATCTGTCTACTATTTTTTTTTAGGTTCTTGTAATGACACGACAGCCAACAACAAGCGACCCAGCACCCACCCCAGCCCTGCAAGCCACTGCTTGCAGGGTGGGTCATGGGTGCTAGCAGCTGACAGCAGTGACAACGATGGCACTGAATGATGAGACAACAACAACAACAAAACAATGCTGACAATGGTGAAACAGCCCTGACAATGGCGAGACAACGATGACAAGACACTGATGACAACAACACAATAACAATGATGTCATGGACAAGATGGTGACCACTACAACAATGGTGAAGCACCACCTGCACCCAGCCTCATGAGTGACTGGTCATGGGGTGGAATACGGGTGGGGCTACCTCAACAGCAATGGTGGTGGGGATGACAATGATGGGGAGGTGGCAGGGACCCAAACGATGTGCATCATTGCCAAGGTATGTTTTGTTCTTTTCTTTTCATTGTTTATTTATCTATTAACAATACATTCTGTTCTATTAGCATGGAACCTCCCTTGTCACAATGCAAGACCCACTTAGGACTCCCTCTTGCCCTCTCCACCCCCCCTTGCATGTCTTTCATGTAGGGGAGGTCATTTTAGTTGTAAATTTAATTAGAATTATTTTATTTTATTTTTTACATTGTAAAAATTGGTCAGAACCAGCCAGGACAGGATTTGGTTACCTAAACCAACCTATCTGACCGGTTACCTTCGGTTCAGTCAGGCTTGCCCCAACTGTGGGGGCAGAACAAACTGGTCAGGGTTCGTCAGCCCATTTTGGGCTTGAAAACCAGACATGACCAGACTTTAAAACACTACTTGATGGACTGATCTACCAGATGAGTAGGGTTGAGGGTAGGGAGTGGCATGGGTAACCCACAGGTAGATTTGGGCATACCCATACCCGCAACCCACAGGTCATGAGACATGGGTCAGACAGGTATGGGTAGGCCTGCTGTCTGCTGTCGTGGCACTGCACCTGCATCTGACAACTCCACCCCGCAAGCAGTTGCTTGCGGTGGTGTCATCATCTTTCTATATACAAGTTATTATGTTGTAATTATAGGTTTCGGCACTCAGACGAGTGCCACAAACCTCCTATTTACTTATACATAAGTAATAGAGAATGGTGGCATGGGACAGTTACACTAAGCATTTTTATATGACTAAGCATCAAAAACTGTCCTCTAATACTTAGAGTGTACAGCCACAACCCTCTGAACATCATGACCCTAGCACATGACCACTACAAGTCAGTCTGAAATCAGCAATGTAAGCAATTATAAGCCTGAGGGGATGAGGGAGGGGAGACAGGGGAAGAGGAGAAAAGGGGGGGAGACAGGGGGAGAGGGAGGGAGAGGGGGAGAGGGGGGGAATGGGGGGGACAGGGGGACAGGGGGACAGGGGGAGAGACCTGGGAAGGGGAGAGGGGGGCAGAGAGGAGAGGGGGAGAGGGAGAGGGGGGGAGGGGGGGGAGGGGGGGGGGACATGGGGACATGAGGGACATGGGGACATGAGGGACATGGGGACATGAGGGACATGGGGACATGAGGGACATGGGAGGAGGGGGGGGGACATGGGGACATGGGAGGAGGGGGGGGGACATGGGGACATGGGAGGAGGGGGGGGGGAACAGAGAAAGAGGGGAACAGGAGGAGAGACCTGGAAAGAGGAGGAGAGGGGGAGACCTGGGAAGTGGAGAGGGGGGAGACAGGAGAGGGGGAGAGGAGGGAGGGAGAAGGGCTGTGAGGAAAAGGGGTGGGAGGGGTGGGATGGGAAGGGGGAGGGGTGGGATGGGAAGGGGGAGGGGTGGGATGGGAAGGGGGAGGGGTGGGATGGGAAGGGGGAGGGGTGGGATGGGAAGGGGGAGGGGTGGGATGGGAAGGGGGAGGGGTGGGATGGGAAGGGGGAGGGGTGGGATGGGAAGGGGGAGGGGTGGGATGGGAAGGGGGAGGGGTGGGATGGGAAGGGGGAGGGGTGGGATGGGAAGGGGGAGGGGTGGGATGGGAAGGGGGAGGGGTGGGATGGGAAGGGGGAGGGGTGGGATGGGAAGGGGGAGAAGGGGGAGAGGGGGAGGGAGGGAGGATGGGGAGTGAAAGGATCTGCACCAATGGGCTAGAGAAAGGGGGGATGGGGGTGGGAGGGTGAGGAGGATGGATGGGGAGAAGGGGGAGGGGTGAGGGAGGGGATGTGAAGGTGAGGGACTGATAGTGAAGCAGGGTGTGAGGATGAGGGGGTGTGAGAGGGAGATCAAAGGATGTAAGGGGGAGGGGGAGGGATGTGAGACCAAGTGAGGGAGGGGGGAGAGGGGAAGTGGGGAGAGAGGGGAAGTTGGGAAAGGGGGAGAGTGGGGAGAGAGTGTGGGGGGGGGGAAGGGGGAGTGGAGAGAGAGGGGGAGAGGGGAGGGAGAAAGGATTTGCACCAATGGGCTCAAAGAAGGGGGGTTGGATGTGAGGAAAAGAGGTGTGAGCATAAGGGGGATAGGCCAGGCCATGAGGAGAGTGAGCAAGTGGGGGTGGTATGGAAAGGGAGGGGGGGGGTGGTGGCTCTATGAAAACCCTCCTATACATGGGCAGGGGCCAAAGGTCCCTGCCTGTGTTGACAAGATGTGTGTGTTGGATATCAAATGGCTGATACTAAGAAAAGGCTGTGTGAGATTGGAGGGATTGAGGGAGATGGCCTGGCTCTGCTGTGTATATCCATTTCCTCGGTTGGGCTTTTGTTCTTAGGAGTATGTTATGTCACACAGGGTGACTGGACTGGAAATGGCTTCCATGCTCAGACACAGACAGGGGCCTGTGGTTGCTGACTGTGGTAATAAGATGTATATGGGGATTTCTGATGACAGGATGAGTAAAGGACGCGAGCAGGGGGTTCAGGGGGTGCAGCCCCCTGACAAGCTGAAGAAGCGGGCTGCAGGAGCAATGCGAGCAAAGTGAGAAGAGCGCCAGAGGCACACTTCAGAAGCTTGTAAACTATGTAATAGACCAGTCTAATATCTTATAAATGGGGAAGTGATGCCCTAGAGAAAAAGGGGAGCTTGTGGAAGCCAGGATATATATACCAGTTAATGTTTGTCACTATTTGGTTCCAGTAAACAAACATGAATGTGACGTGTCACATTGTGTTGACATGACCTATTGTGTTGACGCAACGCATTATGTTGACGCAACACATTTGTGCTCATTTACTGTAACCAAACAGTAACAAATACTAAGTGGTATATATCCTTGCTTCCACAAGCTCCCCTTTCCTCTAGGGAGTCACTTCCCCCTTAAGTATGAATAAGATATTAGACTGGTCTATTACATAGTTTATAAGTAAATAGGAGGTTTACAGCACTCATCTGAGTGCCAAAACCTATAAATACAACATGAACACCTTGTATCTAGAAATTTGGTGATGGGTTGGGTATGGGTCATGGGCACTCAATGTATGACCTGTACCCGTACCTGTGCCTACCCATACCCATAACCTGCATGGGTTGGCAAACCTGTGCTATTCCCTAGTTGAGGGGGTACATCAGATGGTACTCTGCACCTGCTCAGGGCTCAGGTGACATCTCATCAATAGAGGGCCTTGGTGTTAGTTCCCTTCCTGAGCAATTCCTGGCAGCTGAGGTCCCAAGGTGAGGACTTGACAACACTGGTCCCTGGACCAACAATAACCTGGCCTTCATTTCTATCAAGTGTTCTATTTTTATTCACACTTCCATTTTTGTGCACTTCTGCCACTTCATTACTTTATTATTCTTTTCTTGTTCTTTGATTGGTGTAAGAGTATATATACAATCACATGTGCATATAGCCAGTGGTATATAAGGTGTCCTCCCACCTTCTGAATGGAGCATGCTTCTTTTCCTTACATTTCTTGGTATCTGTGAGCTCTCCTCTTGGGATCAAGGAGTTGAGCACAAGATGAGGACAAGGTTAAGATGTTGAGTTCAAGTCAATGGTAAGTGTATGAGGGAATCTGCCACAGGGAGGAATATTATATTCATCTCCCACAAGGTGTGCAATACTTATACTACACAGCTAGGAGGTATAGTGTAATGTACTCCTATAATATATAAAGGAGAGATGAAGTCATAGACTCCTGTAATAGTTAATGTTTAATTAACTATGTCATTTTCCCCTATAGATATGCTGTCATAGCTTGGAAGTCTTAGACTTCCTGCAGGGTGTGTCCAAGACATTCCACCTAGGCTTCTGTCTTGGATAGCCTATGATAGACATGCTGCAGGATGTTTAACTCTGCAGGATGTGTTAACGGTGGATTCCCCTAATTGTCCTTGCATGTGTTAACCTCTGTTAAAGATGTGTTAATATGACTTAGCACATTCTGGCAATATTCCCTAGGCATGTTAACTGCCTTGGCTTGCCTGTATACTCTTGTATACATAATCCCAACATCTCCCGTCAACAACCCATCTTTCCTCAAGACAACTACACACAATGGTGTAGTTTCTAAGTTAAGTGTTCTTGTTTCTATGGTTACAGGGCAACATGGCCCTCTTCTTTCACTTTTCTGATTGGACCAACAAGTCCACTGTCTCCTGCTCCACACCCATGCGCATTTTCCCATACTGAGTGCCATCAGCCTTGATCGAGCATGAACACGTCCCACCTGCACAGTCTCACCCTCAGGTTCTCAAACCTTTTGAGAACTCAGTGTCTTGTTTCCATTCCCCATTCACCACATGTTAGACACTTTTGTTATGCATTTACCCTGTCCAGTCTTACCTTTGTCAGCATGATGTGATGACCCAACAGATCAACCTCAAGAGGGCCAAGACCCCATCCACAATGGCCACCCTTGAGAGCTATCAGCTCCTCCTTACAAGCCAGGACCAGGCACCCTCAACTTTCAAGGCATTTGTCAGTGCTCAGCACTCCTTCATGTAGCATGGGCTTCATTCCTGCACCTGCACCTACCCCAGACCCTGCGTACAGCATTGATCTGAGTGCTGGACAAAGTACTCGCCTGGACAACTGGCCAGCCAATTTGTTCAACATGGAAGCATTCAATTGTCATGCTGAGAGAGCCAGTGCCTGAGTCAGATGCAACCCAGGGTTTGGACATGGATTAGAAGTGTTATATGTTTAATGCCTCACATGACATGTAATATACCATATTTTCAAGTACATAATTACATCTTTATTTACAACTTGAGTTTTGTTGGAGACAGTTTGGGCTGCTATCGAAGAGATACTATATCCAAGGCACAAGATAGCCTGTACTTCAAATCAGGGGCAAATGGCAGACACTTCACTGCCATTCCTGTTCCCTACCATTTGGTATCAATACAATTCAGCATCCTGACCATTCCCATCCTGTGGGCCACCAATCACCATGTGTTTTTACATAGAACATTATAGATTGATCTGATCAACCAGCAGACAGAGCTCAAGGATAATGCCCACCTCTGATTCTCCCCTTCCACTGCCTTTTGGTATCCCTCCCATTTGGTACTGCTGCCCTCTGGCACAACTACCATTTAGTATCACTACCGAACATCACTGCCATTGCCTTTCAGTATCCCTGCCATTTGGTGTCCGCTGTTCAGTATCCCTGCCATTCATCTGGTACCAATACCATTCAGCTTTGCTGCTGTTTGGTACCACTGCCATTTGGTACCACTACCATTCAGCATCACTGCCAAGCATCAGTATCATTGCCATTTGGCATGCCAGCCATTTGGTGTCTGCCATTTGGTATCACTGCTGTCCAGTAGTACCACTACTGGTCAGCATCACTACCAAGTATCACTTTTTTTTTTTTTTTTTTTTGTTCAACAATTTATAGTGTGGTGCACGTAAGCAGTCTGCAGGCACGAAGTACAGACATACCAGAGTAAACTACGCTCTACTATACCAGACCCCCGCCGGTGTGAGACCTTCCTCCCTCTTTTAACCTCTGAGGCATGCAGATATACCACATATAGAGCTCGCTGGAGCCAGGAAGGCAGAGCCGTGCCCTTGCGCCGCCACATGCCAGAAGACCCCCCACCCGCAGCTAGTCCAGTCCCCCCACGCACGGCCAGCCGGTGAGCAGTGTCAATTCACCATAAGCCCCCAGCCCCCGAAGGGCCTGGAGGTTAACCGTAGTCCCTAACGGGCAGAGGGGTGAACCACCCCCCTCATCGAGAGATGGACCATCGGTCCGGCATCCCTGCCATCCGATGAGATGTCTGGCTGAGACCCAGTGGGCCTAAATGGTGCCTGTAGATATGGGTACACCTGTGGGTGGCCGAGGCCCCCACTTGTATGCCCATGACAAACCCAGGGACAAGCCCCAGGAGCACTCCATCCGTAGCGACGGGGTGCGTGGTAGCGCTGCCTGTATCCAGACAGGCAGCTTGCTGACAATGGATGGGGGGTGTTACCCCCCCTGGTCCGACGCACGAGCAGGTCAATGACATCGCCAACGCTGGCGACGCCGCGGGGGGAGGGGCCCCTCAGAGGTGTCAGTGCCTAGTGGCAAGCTGTCCAACACTCCAGATAGATCCCGGGCGCTGCCTGTGACAGGGGCCGAGGAAGAGGTCCCCCCTGCCAGGACGCAATTAATCATGCCCTCGGCTTGAGGGAAATGGAGGGCGGAGGCAAGAGTTGCCCCGGCCAGGTAGGCAAGCCACTCTGGAATCCCAGGAGCCAGCAGGTCAGGTGAGATACACTCCATCCACTGGATGGCAGTACTCAGCATGTGTTCCACCGCTTCAGCTTCATCCAATGCCTGGCGCATTGCTGCCGGAGTGGGAGGAATTGAGGAGCCCCCTGGGGGAGGGGCAGACCCCAGTGAAGAGGGAGGGTGGGTGGATGCATGGTCCCCATCCCCCATAAATGTATCGCACAGTGTATATGTGAGGGAGCAGTCCGCCTGGTGCCTGAGGGCACACTGATGTTGGAGAACATGGCCTGGAAGGGCCAGGACGTGCCGGGCATGGTGGAGCATGGGGCCATCCATTGCCTCATGCGCCACAGACAACGGATGATTGAAGGGGTTGGAGACCCCCTCGTCGTCACTGTCGGACCAAGATGACGAGTCTTGATCGGACTGATCGCCTCTCCTCTGGAGGGAGCGGAGGGCGGAGAAGGGATCCCCAGTGAGGGAGTCAAACGGATCATCGAGATCGAAGTAATCAGTGTTGTATTCCATAGAAAATGTAAAAGCGGACTCAGCAAAGATGATGGTTGAGACCAAGATCCTAGCATGAGAAAAGTGCATCCAGCACGCTCAAAAGCGAGAGGGTGTGGCGTCCCAGCAATCGCTTGGGGGGAGTGAGCAGGGCCCCAGGCCTGCGCAGAGAGAGGGAGAGAGATAGATCCAGTGGGAGGCGCGCCCCGCTACCACAGGAGAATGGAGTCGCTGGCTCGAGTCCGAGGCGCTAGAGATCCTGTAATGAGGGTCCCCATAATCAGTGTCAATGCACAGATGTGCATTACACACCTGGAGCCAAAGATCCTCTCCAGGGATCCTGCAGCCCCGCTAAGTGTCCCCCCCCCCACCCCAACATGTTCTCCCCTTGACCCCAGGGCAGGACCTCCGGCCGAAGCCGGCAGTGTTAATTCACCGTCAAGCCCCCCCACCTAGGTGAAGGATGCCCCATCCCAGAGCCTCAGATCATTGAGTCAGAGCGGGAATGAGAGAGATAAAGAGATGACCCCTGAGGCGGTCATCTGGGAGACATCCGAGGAGATCAGACAGACGGATCGGCAGGTTGCTCAGGACTGCTCCCGAACATCCCTCCAAGGATCCAAAGGTCAGGTCTGATCAGAGATCAGGCCAGAGGACAGACCGCTAGGCGACGAGCCAGGCATTGTGAGCAAAGTTCCCACGGGACATTGTGGTGGTAACAAGTCAAGAAGCAATGGTGACCAAGTATCACTGCCATTGCCTTTTGGTGTCATTGCCATTTGGTATCCCTGCTATTCAGTACCACTACCATTCAGCTTCACTGCTGTCCAGTTTCCTTTTTAGGTTCAATCCAGCAATGTTGTTGCTTGCTGTCTGGCTCAATGATGACCTCTGTCTGCATTAGGGCTGTTGAAATCATTTTGTCACCTTCCATTTTTAGGTTCAATCCACTGAATATGTAGCAATAATATTCCAGTGTGATCTACTCTATATCTAGTTTATCACTGCCACCCACTTGTACCTCCAGTGGAACAATGTCCCCTTGTTCTAAGCTCACAAATGCTGCAACATACCACCAGACATGCTTGCAATTTGCCCACATTTCCTGGAACTGCCATGCTTGTTCAGCTGCAAATGTGCACATACCCTCAACCCAGCAGGCACTCTAGTGTTGAATCATTTGTGAAATTGCTAGATGATCTGTTAATACCTATTCCATAGTATTTGTTGTGCTTACTTTGAGTGGGGAATAAAATTTGAATCATGTCTCATCTTTGTATATAATGTTTTTCATTGAGGTGGCCCCTCATTGGTGCTATATGGCCCATTGGGAAAGGAATTATAGTAATGGGCAACAGTTCTGGCCACCAGAGGCATCTGTTTTGGGCAATTACAGATTGTATCTACATTTCCACTTGAGGACTGTCTCGGAACCCCCCCCCCTCCCCACATCATGTGCAGGATTTTTGGCCTGACAGCCCCTTGGGAGTACCCATGCCATTGTGTGCATGTGACCTCCTTCATACCCACACCTGTGAGTATGTGCACAGGTTACATGTGGGTAGGTATGGGTAGAGGTCTAGTGACTGCAGGTTATCTGTGATGAGCACTAGGTGCAGTGTGGGATGCATGGGCACAGTGATGAGGCATGGGTACATGCACTGGGAACTTACAGTGGCAAAGTGGCCCAAGAAAAGGCTTCTTACCCCTTGGCACCCTCCCTAACCACAAGCAACTTGGCGCTTGGGCTTCAGGAGTCGGATTCAGTAATTGGGTATTTAATTGCGATACTACTCGATCGACATTACTTGACTGTTGCAAAAACCATCAAATATTCAGAGTCCAGGGTATTCAGCAGGATCAACAATGCAAAAACTCCGAGTGCTTACCTTTTTTCGCTATCGTAGTCTTTGGAGCGCTGAACAAACAAATATGAAAAAAATGCCATCATTGACTCATCAGCACGCCCCGCGAGCGCAAACACGAGAATGGATAAAAAAAGCACGCACAGCCCCGAGAGTATCCATCCGTGCGGTGATCTCCGTGTCCACGCGTATTGAGAGATGCGAGCGGTGCCTCCCGCTGGCGGTGGGAGACATTGGCAGCGGGGACAGACCTACGGACGGGGAGGAGATGAGCTGCCCGCCAGACCCGGTCCTGCTTCTGCTCTCGGCGAGGTGTCGGCGCACATTGAGCATGGCGAGGAGCGAATTGGTGTAAACTGTGTGGATACGCGTGTGTGGTCAGCTGCTACCTCCAATCGTGCGGCAGATGCACGCGGGGGCGGGAGACTTACGGCGTCCGATGCAAATCCAGAATGAGCCGTAGATCAGCGTGTCTGGCGCTAGTGATGCCTATTATAATATTGTAAAAAGCAAGATCAGGGTGAGGGAAGAGACATGGGACTGACGGCGATTAGGACGGCGATGGCCATGACACTGGGGTGGGGGGCATTGGATCAGATATCACAGCACGGTCCCCACGCACACATAGGACGTTACCTCGTCAATCTGGCATTTGTAAGCGCGAGTCAGCGAAATCGTTAAAGAGCGGGATGACGATGGTACTTACGCCCCGGTGTTCACGGTGAACAATATCTGCAATGATAATAATGATAATCATGATTCAGTCGCGGTGGGGGTTAGGGGGTAGATGGGGAAGCAGTGACTGACTAGTCGGCTGACCATGGTGGAAGTGCTGTAATGGACAACATCAGGTGCTTGCACGTGTGGATGAAGAGTGGGAGGAGCATCTTACTGTTTGAAGGCAGGGCGCGAGCGCCGTAGAAGCATGACGAGGGTGGCCGCGATTAGCACGTCGGCAAAACAATTAACACCGCTCATCGCAATCGTCAGGTTCTAGCAATACACAAGCGTGTGAGCGTGTGCGTATGCAACGTAAGTAGTACCAGTGGAGGGCACGGACCGTAGTCTTGGCCCGCAACTCGAGGTATGTGTGTGTTCCCAGTCTGTAGGTCGTCTTTTAGGACGATTGACAACTGAAAGAATAATCAGTGAATTGTGCTTACACGAATACGGACCAGGCTTCATTGTGCGGGGAGGTTAATGGGTATGAAAAATAGGTGCAAAAATGGTGGGTGTGCGTACTAATTGTGCAAACTGTAGTCGCGGGGAGGGTGTCATTCAGGCACATACATCGTTTTCGAAGTTGTATGCTTACCGGCGTTTCCGACTAAGACTATTACGATCGCTCCCGACAGCCACAGATTGTGGCTCACTAACTCACATCACATTTTAACACCGAGGGTGCTTGAGTCCCTAGTAGTGCTGTGCATGGCCCGGCCTGAGGCCGTGAGCCAGGCCAAGCCGGGCCCAAATAGGCCAAGCCAAGCCAGGCCAAAATGGCGGCTTCATGACGGCTTTGGCCTGGCCTGGGATCTTGAAAAGCCAAAGCCAGGCCGTGAAGCCGCGGCTTTCGAGAGCAGAGGGAACATTTATTTGTGGCTGAGTTATTAAAAACACGCATCATCAAACTTTAATTTATCAACGTTGCATCGAAACACCCGCCATCGTTCTCTGTCGTTTTTCATCTTCGTCGCCATCACCCGTCTTTATGGCTCCTCGTTCACCTATCCGCACCTCCCTCTCGACCTTCTTTTTTGCTCAAGTACATGTACAATGTAACCCTTTGTGGCTCATCCTTCAACTATTTATGATGACAATTTGCCCGACACTCGCTCGCCATTTTTGCCTCAACTTGCGCTGTTCGTGCTCCTCTCTCTTCTGTGCCCAATATGTCCACTCCCGAAACCGTCAAACAACTTGTCAAGGGGATCAGTGCTCTCTCAAGCTCTTTGTCAGATGCTGTACCAAAGGGATCGAAAGATGATAAAATCTGGTCGGTTATGAATACAAAGGAAGGTGATACTCCACATGAAACCTTCAACTGCCGGTTTGATGCGTTGTTTGGGGAGGATTGTTGTGATCCTGGTGGCCGCCTTCACCTACTCTGACCACTGCCTAACAAGTTCTCGTAGTTCAATGCACAGCGCTATCATCCTGTATGGGGTTCGCTCGCACGCGACTATCTTGCAATTATGTCGTCATCAGTCTCAAGCAAGCGCGCGTTTTCGCAAGGGGGGATCACGATATCAAAGCGCCGCAGTTGTCTCAAGGGTGACATCGTGGAGGCCCTCCAGAGCATCAAATGTGCAATCCGATGTGACTTGCTCTTTCGAGAACCTGCACCGTCGTCGACATTGGAATTGGAGGAAGGTGACGAAGAGTTAGCGGACGTGACTGAAGGGGATTCGAGGGACCCTGAGGAGGAGTCAGATGTTGAGGGGTTTTCCTGGGATGAGCTACTGATTGAGGATGAAGACGGGGAGACTATGGATTGGTCTGAGTAGCATAGTAGATTCCGTTGGTGCACATGTACGAAAAAAATCATGATTTACATAGAAAAGCCGTGGCCTAGGCCGGGCCAAGCCAAAGCCAAGCCATGTTTGACGGCTTTGGCCTGGCCTGGCATTTGCGAAAGCCAAAGCCGCCTCAGGCCAAGCCAAAGCCAGGGCTTTCAGGCCAAGCCGGGCCGGAACAGCACTAGTCCCTAGACGAACGAAAAAACCACTCACGACGCCATACCCGGAAAGTGAAGAAGCTGATAAGTTATAATAACAAATTCATCAGGCGCCTCGTGCGGGGGCCTCAGGCAAAAAGAACGCACCACTGTACGACCAGACTGGTACTGCCCTGGAGAAGAAAAAAGAAAAAAACCGGCCATCAATAACGTACCACGCGGATAGTGGAGGGACGCGCGAACGTGGAGCATGTTCACCACCTGGTGCGGGAGGTGGTAAGGGGTAAGGGGTAAGGCCCGCTGGTTGCTTGATCACTCACCGATGTCGACCTAGGAACCGATAGTTATGTCGGCTCGGTGAACCTCAGGGTTGTTAGTATGAGGGGAAGGCCGCTCACCAAAGCACCTCGCTGAGGGTACGTATGTTTCTGCAGAGGAAGTGTGGCACGTAAGAGGGTGTCGGAAAGGCATGAGCCCGAAACGCACCCATAGTGGGAGATCAAGTAGTAGTAGACTGCGTCGGAAAGAGGAGTCAGCCAACCGCTGGAAAGGTGCGGCGAAAAACGCACGCGAGTACGAAACCAGCGCTTGGTGCGCTGTGTCAAGTATCGCTGTGAAAACTACCTGAAATGGCAAGGAACAGGGGAATGCCTGAGTGCGTGACGGAGGTGTAGAAGGGAGACGTGCACACCAGCGACTTTATGTACAGGGTATCTGTCCCGTAATCTACAGATAGAATTAATGAGGTGAATCATGGCGATCCAGGGCCGCCAAGTGCTGGGATCCTGCGAATGTCCAAGTTCCGTACTCATGAAATAATAGAACATCTGAATGTATGTGACGCCCAGCAGTACGGCCGCCGTTATCGCACCGATGAACGCTGCCCCCATCCTGCAAGGTTAATGGAGTCACAGTCAAGTAGTTGGGCAGAGCACCCTTGGTAGAAAGATGTACGACGAGTCGAGTGTAGGCGCTATCATGTTCAAGTTTTGTAGTAGGTGAGAGATAGTGAGGATCAAAAGAAGGTGCTGGTGAGGAGGAGCTACTATTACTAGTACGAGTCAGTGAACTGGGTCGGAAGGAGACGCCAAGAAATGTGGGTGTGTGGTGGATTCATCTATAAGTATATGAGCAAGCGAAGGATGGCATCTATCTGAATCATATGGATCATGCCAGTGATGCATGATGTATTGAAGTTGCCCACCAGCCACTGGCAGTGTCTTGCATAACTGCCTTCTAGTAGAATACAAGGTCGATGCAAGTTACGTTCAACCTTAGAAGGCTGCATTTGCAATATTGGCCTCTAATTAGACACTTGGTTTTGCATACCACTTAGACACTTGTTTTTGCATACTACTTAGAGTCTCGCAAAAGGCCTAGTATAGCACCAACCCTGTAATTTTGCATACTACTTATAGTCTTGCAAAAGGCCTAGTATAGCAGGAACCCTGTAGTTTTGCATACTACTTATGTATTGCCGCCAAAAGGCCCGGTATCGCAGGAACCCGCCCCCTGCCTAATGTGGAATGATAATTTCTTGTTTTGGAGTACCATATTATAATAGAAATTCAATGCATTACAACGATGATTCTATTTACGTGGTTTCATCCTCATCACCACCTTCCGCTTCCTTCGGCACAACCTCACCCTGTCCCAGCGCCACCACATACGCGTCGACATACCGCCAGAGGTGTTCGCAACGCGACCGCATCGCACAGAACTGTGCCGATTGTTCCTTCGCATATGCACGTAGGCCCTCTGTCATCCCTAAGTCAGTTACGTTCATCTTCCCCACAGCATCCGCATGTGCCGCCCAACGACGAGCCTGAGTCTCGAAGAACCGTTTCACCCGTTTCATTTCCTCTTGCAGGAGCTCCACTTCCTCTGCCCACCGATCTGCGCGTGCTTTGCTCTTACAGAATTCAATCCGAAGATCTACCAAATATTATTAGTACACATGAGCAGGGTTAGGATCAAAGCAATACCGTCTTGAAGTAGCTCATCACTGTTCTCCAAAGTACCTAGTTTTTTCCATACCCAAGTTATTTCGCGACGACCCTCCAACTGATGTAACCCTTTAGAGTTCTTCTTCACCTTTGGTGTTTCCTGACCTTCTGATGGATGTGAGCGTATGGGTGTTGATGAATCAGTTAGCCCCCTGATGTCTGCGTCGTTTAGCACAGGAAACTCAACTTCCCATCCCGCCTTGCTCAATGACGGCGCAAGGGTACTGATTGCGTGACGAGCAGCTCGATACTTTGCTGCCGCCGCGCTTACCTTCACCTCCAGGCGGTCAAGAAGTCCTCGTGAGCGGGTATTCTGGCGTTGGCCCCGTCGAAAGTGGTCCTTGTCCATATATACGTGGGATCGGAGTCGTAGGTTATCGCAAAGTTCATGTAAGGCGTCGTGCGCTTGAGCCTGACGCAAATCGCATTCTATGCGGCGCAGTCGAGCATCGCATGCGACTTTAGAAGTCACATTGATGGCAGATGGTAAGTAGAGCCTAATATTTGACACCGGCTCTTCTGGTTGATTGGGCAGAGCACGGCAATCATCCCGTTCACGAAGGACATGCAGTCCCGGAACGTATAGATGCTGCACGCTGATCCAAGATGATATCTTTTGTCGTAGAGTGTTGGCTCGGTATTGTAATCTAGTCTTCTGTTCGTCAGTTGAATGCGGGCCCAAAGAGCAGAGATCGATGGCGAGTTGATGTCTGAATGATGTATTGTCAGCACAGTTGGTTTAAAAATAAATCACTTACTGTTGCTCCTCGAAGTCGAGCCCCATTGTAATTAGCTGCGATGCTGATACCTCCTCATGCAAGACATAAGCGGTACCAGCTGCCATCTGGGCTGCCTCCTCTACCGCTAGTCGTTTATGCACACCATCCAGAGTGATTGCTGGTGAACTATCATCAGTACCGTAAAGTAGGAGAATAGGTCACGCACTCTTGAATCGCTTCTCAAAGGAATTCGGTTTTGAGTGGTCCTCCTCCCACTTGCCAAGCTCCCGTTCCCACTTTTTCACCGAAACCTCGGGCAGTCCCAACACAAACTGGTGATGGAGGAATTTGTGGTCATTGGCCTCACCAACGGCCTCCTTTATCTTCCGCAGAAATGATACAGCTGCAACACATTCAGTAAATGAGGCTGCAGTGCCGACTTTAGAACTAACCCATCGATGTGGTCTTTCTCCAGTTCCCATCACCGAAATGGTCGTCTAGCGTATCTCGACGGTGTCCTGGACCCATCTCGGAGGTGCTAGTGGCAACCGGATTGATCTGCGCCCAACCTCGCTCAGGTGCTTCCCCGTCAGTCCTGCCGACATGCCGATTGAAGTTGAAGGAAAAAATGGTCTGACACGCCATGACGTGAGCCGGGAGATGGAATTTCGGAACAAGAAAGTGGAAAGATTTGCCACTGGGATCGGTCTGCATCCAATGTGGATACAGCTTCATCCGCTCCCAGAGGTTAATGCTCCACTGGCAAGCAATGTCGTAAGACACGACGATCTCGAGATGCTCCAAGTGTTGTAGACTAGAAAAGAACATGTAATCCATATTCATGTAGCTATTAGATTTGGCCATCAGACACAAATGTTGATAGAGAAACTGAGCACATACTGTTCGCCCATCAAAAGATCTCCTACAGCCTGCGGACGCTTCATATCGTGCCGACCACAGTCAACTGCACCAATGCCGGTTGTTGCCAGGCCTTTCGCAGAGCGTTCCGCATTGACAGCATTGTGATTGGAGCAAGTGCTGCGCTGTAGGGGATGTCAATAACATATATATATGAAAGTTAACAGGAAAAAACCTTCTGTATGATTAAATCGCTGTATTCCTCGAGATACGCCTTGTACTTTGACTCAGAGACAAAGTAAGACCAGCCATCGCTGAAACTGGGATCAGCCTCTTCGCTCGATACATTCCTCCTCTTAAGACGACAATTCACATCAAGAGCAAGGAAAAGTCGGTATAGAAATCTGAGAAACTTCAGTAGAAGCAGAAAAATATATATTATCACATACCTTCGTTCCTGCAGTTCGAGTTCCCAGCCAAACTCGAGATTAAAACCTGGTTGTGGGCATGCGGGGCACAATACCGCGCATTCTCCAGGCTTAGTTGCAATAACGCCCAGGGGATCGTATCCTCTCATTGCCCTTTTTAGCATCTTTATATGTCGGTATTCCCGAACCATAATCGAAAAAGCAAGGTATCGACCCTATAGAAGGAATCCGGCACTTGAATTGACTGAAACGCGAGGGAGCAGCCTTACCTTAGGAGTGGACAACCCAGTATTGTCTGTCAACCATGCCAATGTGTTATAAACTTCAAACGGTGATGCCTTCGATTCGAAATTGAGCAAATGGAAGTGTTTGAGGATGGAAAAGGTTGCTGCAGTCTTCGGGCGATCTACAGAGGCCGGGAACCAGCCAAAACGTAGCAACTGGATGAATTTGGGCTTCGACTTGTCGCAGTCACAGAAGTCAACCCCGACTTCATGGATGCCATTGACGTCAAGCACCACAAAGTCGTCCCCTGCAACCCGTCCTCGGTTCCAACATGTCTCACCGGCCTTGTGGCCGAGCTGGATTTGGAGGCCCAACTCCTTCAAGCTAACCTTTTTGAAGTAGGAATCCTCGGTCCACAGCTGTTGGCATCACATAAGTACAGGTCAATTGCGACGGCCAAGAACAGAAACGCACCTCAACACGGTGAAGTGGGTTGCACCGGTGGAGAAATACGATGCACTCTCGGCATAGGAGTCCAGCACCCATGCAGTCGACACAACGATAACTGGTGCTTTGGGGACTCCTGCAGAAAGAGCAGCCCGTCGAGGTATAATTGCCCCGACCTTCCCATCGCAACATCTCAGCAAGAAATGTATCGCATTCTGCAAGCCATCTTTTAATAGGTTTGACCTGCATGAGGCGCATTCAGAAACCAATGAGAGACAAGGAATTTATGGCACTCACATAACTTTTTGGGCGTTTGACAGTGACGAAAGCTTCGTTTAGTCGCTCGAGATAGGAAGCGTATAGTTGCGGTGAAAAATAATCGGTTAACGACGGAGAATCTCCAGATACAACATTTTCGATTGAAATAGGAGTATGCTTGGGTCACTCAGGACTTGGGGTGGTGACCTGGAGATTTCGAGAGGAAGACGAAAAGTTCCTGTTGGCCAGAAGTTTACGGGACTTGATAGAACGATTACGATGCTGCATCGTTGCTGGGGTGAGGAAGAGGAAGCGATGAATGTGGGGATTTGGCGAGCCGTGCCAGGCCCCGCTGAATACAAGTTGCTGTTGATCAACAAAATTTTCTAGAGTAGTTCATGACAGTACCTGACATCTGGAATCTGGAATCTCGTTTACAGCCTCTCACCGTTACTGGTGGTCCAAGCCCGCGCCTTGCCCTGCCAGTGATTGCTGCAATTTCGCTTCCACATAATCCTCTCACTGTCACCGGTTGCGTAATTAGTCAACTTACTGTAACTCTCACCCTCGCCGACGGGCAAGCGATTGTTGGCTGTGCAGTCTTGACATTTCAGACGGCTTCTGGGGCTTCCAAAGCATGAAGAGTAACGAAGCTCGATGGGCTCAAGATAACGGATAAGCGTTGAACAATGGATTCAAGATAACAAAAGATACCCATCCCATCGTTCTCACGGTCACCACAGAGAACGACCCTTTGGGACTTCACTTAAATTACCTCGCTACTGGCTCACATGTATTATACCAGCTTTACAAAGCCTGAGACTTACCAAGCCATGACATGTGGCTGTGTTGGATTCTACCAGTGGCAGACCCTAACCCAACATACATATAGGGGAAATGACATAGTTAATGAAACATTAACTATTATAGGAGTCTATGACTACATACCTCCTTAATATATTATAGGAGCACATTACAGTATATCTCCTAACACTGTAGTATAAATATTCTACTATGTTGGAGATAATAATCATCACTCCTCACTTGCTTCATACACTGCTCTAACCCTCATACACTCCACAAGGAATCCACCATGCATCCAAAGCACCTCACTCAGGACATTGCTAGCAATGTCGATCACTTCATCTCTCAACCGCCTGCTATCCCGACAACCGATCGGCATTCTGTTGCCGTTGAAGGCAAAGGCAAATGGTACACCTCCCATTCTTTGAGCGGCATTTCCTAACTACAAAAGAAGAAGACACGAGGACCCTGCATCAATGACTTACTTCCCTGCAGATCACGTCCTGATCCTGTATGATGTTGGCTGCCAATGGCGTACTAGTAGGTTGCTATCTGTGTCATTCAATCCTGACATAACATGAGCTGCTTAGGCCTTGGGTCCTCTAACCCAGGAAGGAGCAGAACCACGTAGAATAGATTGCCATTGTATTTCTGTGATGATATAAAAATGTCACTCGATGTAAAGAAATACTATTGATGTGAAAAAAAAAAAAAAACTTGCCATGAAAGTATAATATCTCTGGCACTCACAAACATTTTACTTTTGTTCTCGGGGCAATACTTGCTATTGAGAGTTGATATCGCCTAGGAAAATGACTACTTGACTGAGGAAAGAACGTGAAAGTGCGGATATAGCAACAACAAACAGAGGAACCCCATCAATCGCAACATAATGCAAGATGATATATCATAAACCAAGGGGTGATGTACTAGTAGTGACAACAGAAAGAACAACAACAATTTCTACTAGTCATATTTGAGAGCTAACATCTAGGGTGTAAGGACCATCAAGAGTAATTACTATTTACTAGTCATCTAAGGTAAGATCAATTACTTCGAGGGTGGAACATCCATGGCTACGGAAGGAACATTTGGTCATCACCCTCCCACATTCACAGCGGGAAAGAAGCGCTACGACCTCGCCCAAAGTGAGCCCAATGCCTGCCGGCGAGTCAAGCTCAAGTAAGCGATCTAACGCGGATTTGAACGGTGGGTGTTAAGAACTGATCCTAAGGCGCGGGAAATTGGCGGAGTCCGGCGGAGTTCCGATGTACGACGAGGACTTGGCTTCAACCTTTAAGAGGTTGCACCCTTCTCTATGCTCGGTGTCCAATTTGCGAGGAACTGAAAAGTCCGGAAGTCCGTGCGGAAGTCCAAGGTAAGGAAAAGGTGAAAAAAGCGGAGTTCCAATTAGGAAGTCCGAAGTAAGGGACAGGAATGAAGCAGAGGTCCGGAGGTCCGAAGATTAAGATAGAAGTTTGAGGTCTTAAAGTTGACAAATGATAAGTTGATAACAACTAATATTTGAACTGAAGAATACAAAGTATGTAAAGTAGTTTTATACTAAGGCTAGTACTCGGTGTAGCTGCGGCGGAGTTCTGCGGAGTTCCGAGTACAAATTTCGTGATGATATCTATGATGAAGAACAGACTTGAGTAAACTACGGAAGATGTGATGTAAGTAAAACAGGAGAGGTAATTTGAAATGAGGAATTTGAAATACTCGGAGTTCCTACAGAGTTCCGTCGGAGTTCCGAGGCAGAGTTCCGAGGGGTGCTTGCATGGGATATGACAGTGGGCAACGATGGACAGGGGGGATCAGATACGGATCAAGATCTTGTGAGTGCGTGATCAGTAGTGGTAATAGCTTTCGGATCAGGGGACTTACCAAATCGACGCAGGCCGCTGGGTCTGCGGGCCACGCGACCTCCAGCAAATCGACGCATCTTGGGGAGATCAACTTTTGTGAATGGTCATAGAAGAGAATAGAGAGCATAACGGAAGGTAATGCACCAGCATCCTCACTTTTGGCTTCAGACCGAGATGGAGTAGGGCTCAGGCTGGAACTACTCCCTGTCTGCGACCCTTCCGAGGTAAGACGCGTGGGACGTTGCATGGCAGGGGGAGGGCTGTAGTTGAGAGGAGTCGCTGCGAATGGCGAACAAGCAGGCACTGGTATCGACATATGGAAAGAAACTGGTTAATGGATAATTCTGGGACGATGTGTCCCTCTTTTATATGCACCGTTAGGTCCCCTCGCGATATTTCCAACCCTGCTATGGTGTATCCCACCTTGTCAACCAAGCCGAAATTTCAGGCCATGGACCCTTAGGATTGAATTTCAGAGGGTCGCAAGGGTCGCAAGGGTCGTAAGGGTCGAAGGGTCGTAACGGGACATCCAAAGGGGGAAAAACATTTCATATTGTCTGCACTTCCCGTGCCGGTGTTCGCTTCGGTGTTGGTGTGAGTTTCAGTTGCCGTTGGGTAACCGAAAAATTCTGACATTATTTCTGCTGTCCATATGGACTGTCAGGCGGATGTTCATACATACCGACGAAAGTAAACGGAGTGTGTGTGAATGGTAGGACCGGGTCGTAGCAATAGGTCAGAAACCGAGTTGTGTACATGCAAAGACTTGGATCGGGATCTGTGTGAAAGGTCGCACATTAGAGGGTATTGAATGCCGGTCGGAAAACGCTTCGTCTAATTGGTAACAGGAGGTTGTAATGGTTGCATACCTTGAAATACAATGAATGATTCCCTAAGAATAGTGTCGGCTCTACTTCATGGCTCCCATTGTGGACCCTCCGAAAAAAGCGAAGGTAGGGGAAGATGGCTTAACAAAACATCAGTGTTACTACCAACGGTATGGTGCAACACACCCTAGTAGCATCATATGCAACATTTCTAATGCCCCTTACACAGACATCCTGAGATCAAAGAAAAGAACCATGAGCGTGGTCGTAAACTGCGTGCACAATTGTTAGCATGCTACTAGGCTTAAAGTTATACAACTACAATACTAATAAAGTGTTTCCAGAAAGCAGCAGAAACTCCAGGCAATGACCACCAACCAGGAAACCTTTCACCTTCCCCCTACTACCAGTCATATCGCAGCCTGTGACAAACCCGTGGAAGAAAACAACACGGCTCCCACTTCAGCCCTTCTCGAAGGCCCAAATATCACCCCACCTGTCACAGCTCAACCATCGTTTCCTCGAAGAATTCTTCCTCGTGATTTTTACTCAAGTGCGCGGGTGAACCATGCTGCGTGCTTCGGAGAGGCAATGCAAGTAATCCAGGACGATCGAATTATTGACCCAATCCCAAAAGGGACAGAGGAATGTGATCGGATTGATCGGTTGAATCGGGAGGTCATGGGATGGGCGGCCGGTTGGGATGGCGTCGCATATTGGCCAGTCACCCTTGACCGCTCGTTTGCAAGTGCAGTTGAGGAAGGTTGAGAGGAGCAATGGCAGGAGCAATGGCAGGGCCATGCTTCCAAAGGTCGGCGCCTATTGGCCCAGTTATACAGTATGGGGGGACATCTACCAAAAGAACGACACAAGGTGAGAGAACTCTGGAGACAGCAGGTGGGACTAATGGAGATGCTGGTAATGGGCATCATGACCATCAACATCCACTGCTCCGTCCTCCCTCACCACTGGAATGCAAAGAGACAACCGCCTCCAGCTTACAGCAGCGAATCTGATGCCGAGAGTTCCGGTGGTGACAGCACAATCAACTCAGAAGATGCAGATGACGAGGATTCAGAGTATGGGTTAGGCTAGGGCTTAATTCGGCCACATTACTATTTTATCATGACATAACCTTCTTAGTACCTTTATTTCTTTGCACACGACATACGAAAACTCGAACACAAGATCTATTGGTCATCAGTCCACAGCGAGAAGTATGGAGAGCATGGTATTTTACAGTCTGAGGTAAGTAAGAAAATAATCTAGCGAGAAAGGGTCTCTCCAGACAGTTCGTAGGTGATTCGGACAACTTGCCCATTATCTAAAGCTTCCTCATATGCCGCTTGAGCAAGCTGTTGGGTGGGTTGATGGCAATATTGACCACCCGGAATGCCGCTAACATTCTGGATGACGTTATGCCTGGCAGAGGCATTAGAGATTGTGGCTAAAGAAGTCGCGTGAAAGAAACTCACAAGCCGGCGAAGACGCCTGGGTCTTTTCCAATGAAGACAACATACCAACGGTCATCTTGGATGGGAGACTCCACGGCAGTCGACTCTGAGCGGTACATAGGAGGTTAGTAGTAAGGAACCAATGTTAGTAGGCATACGTGATGAGGGAGGTGAAGACAGCTCGACGGGTGGCGTGGCCCTGACGCTGAGTTCACGTTCCAACTCGGTCGACGCAGACATGGGAGATCCAGGGTCTCCGTCCTCAGGGGCGGCGTTGTCAGTCATGCGCCACAGGTTCCGCTACAACGTAACATGAAATAGATGTCAATACGAAACAGAAATGCGTACCAGGCGACACCTGATATCCTAGTCGTTCACAGACATCCCGGAGCTCTTGTGGGATTTGATCGGATGGGACTGCACGGAACAGCAGAGCTGATGCTTCTGTGGCAATGATCAGGGCGATACTGGAATGAATAGCAATGGGAATTACGAGGGAGAGGGACACGGATATACCGAGCCGCTGAGATGGAACAAGTCAGTTCACGAACAAGATGATATATGTGGGCTTACCTTGAATTGCCGTGTGAAGAGACATTGCTAGGATGTTCAAGGCTTGCATCGACACGGAGCACGAGTTACAAGGCTCAGGTTGGGAAACGGCATTGGAATCGAGCTGGGTCATGGTCGACAAGAGGTGGTTGATGGATCAGGTTTGTCAGGGCAGTTTTTATACGTTATTGCAAGTGCCACAGGATTTCGGCGAAACCAGAGTGGTGAGAACATCTAGGGTTAAGGATATTGGTTGACAAGAGGGTTGTCGGCAGCCGCTCAGGTTCAGATTGACATCTAGAATGACTAGCCAGGAGGATACCGACATGCCAATGCCTTGGTACCGCTGTCATAATGACATACTAACAATTTTTTGACACTTACCACGGCAGATTGTATTTGTGACGAGAGGGTTGTTGACCGCCACGCGGGTTCGGGATTGACACCTAAATTGAATGTCTTGGTACCGTTGACGTGGAAAATTACATCCTAGGAAATGTTAGAGAAGTCCAGGGTTGCAGATATTGGATGACAAAGGGAGAGGGTCGTCGTCGACCGCCACTCAGGTTCTAGATTGACCCCTCGAATGACCAGCCTGGATACCGATGTGCCGATACCTTGGTACCATTGTCATGATGTCGTACTAGCAAATTGTTTTGACACTTACTGCCGCATATTGTATTCAGCCATGGAGAGCTTGTGTACGGGCTTCATGAGAATGTTATGCAAAATCCTTACAAAACTTCAGTACAGAGGGCGAGGGCAAGATTCGTCGATCACAACAAAATACTCACCACGCCTCAACCGAACGAATTCTAGAGTTATGCCTGCAACCTGGACTACCGAGGAGCAACTGGAATTCTTGAAGGAGGAACTACCGAACTTTCTTACAGTGCAATGTCAGGAACGTACGCCTCGATATCTGAAAGCGCTAATGGAGCAGTGGTTCACTAGATGGCCAGAGCGTGATACCATCTTCCCCGATGCTGGAGCTGTGCCGTTGACGCCCGAGGAGAACGAAAAGCTGGCTGCGGCGATAGCGACACGAAAGAAGGTGAGACCATATCATGACGGAGGGAATTTAGACTGAAATTGCGACACAGCAATTGAGGACCTGGATGTATTGGTATGCAACCAAGGAGAAGCATGGAACTGCAAAGACCGACACTACATGGTTGAAGAACGCAATCAACAAGGGCAAGGGTGGGCGTTCTCTCCAAGCCATCGAAGTTTACCAGCAGCGGAGCAAGGAAAAAATTGAGGCACGCATGAAGGCAAAGATCGAGGAGCAGGATGCCAAAACGCAAGCAGAGCGCATGTCGATCCGCCGCCGGGTTGTCGCCGAAATGTGGGACAAGGAAGATGAGGACATCGTGGCCGAGATCAAAGAGGAGACGGAGAAGCAAAAGGCGAAGGAAAAGACTGATGTCAGTGGAATTGGGAAGCTGGGAGAAGAACAAACCCCTGAAGAATATGATCAGTGAGCGGTTCCTTGTCGTTGGCTTAAAATAGTGTTGACGAGTTGCTTCGAAGGGCTATAAAGGCTCTCCCCTTGATACTCCAGTCAGCTCTCCACACCGTGGCAGAGGCTACTGGCTGGATCTTTTTCGTTGGTGCTGCTGGCCCAAATCCAAGCGACAAAGGTCAATTGTACATGGAAAGGTGAGTGGAACTTCTGGATTATGAAAGGGAAACTAATGATGGAGCTCACCAGTTTTTATTTCGGTCCCCATTCCCCGCTGGGGTATGATTTTGAATATTTGTATCAGGGGTTTGCGGAAGGCTTCCAGAAACCATTTGTGAAGCACGCTAAGCAATGCTACCATGAGTTACCATCAGCGCTGCACGTCGTTGATTTAACAGTATTGACCAATGTTCAAGCGGAACATGTTTGCAAAGCACGCGCCTTGAGGACAAGCCTGGAACACAACAATCAGGAGGGAGAGATAACCATCAGGACCCTCAGTGGTGACCAACCAATAGACGAAACGGCTAACGCGAATGCTCATTCGACAGTGACGGGGAGAGTCGAGATCGGTGAAAGCGAAGACAACATGGGTAATTACAATGGAGGGTGTGGCGAGGAAAGCCGTTTGGGCACCGTTCAGGAAGACAAGGTGCGTTTTGATGGTGACAGGATCCCTGGGAATGTTGTCTAATGTGTCGTTGTGCGCACTGACCAGGTGGAGCGGGTACTTGATTTACCGGTTACCCCGGTTGTGCCTGCCGTTTCCCTGTCTTGTACCGACCAAGTACTCAGTCTGTCACCAACCACACCCTCCGCTCCGCTTCCCCCACCTGGTCCTCCATTAGCCCCTGGTGGTCCATCCTCTCCGATCGAAAACGCATTTGCTCATCTGGCTACCGCAGCAGCCTCGCTTCCGATTAACAACCCGATCCCTGGGGATGAGAACATTGATCCGGTCTCACTCAATATGGCAAATCATGCCCCTGTGAATTATCACCTTCCAGGGGCCGTGGTGGATGACGGACTTGCCACGCCAGTCGACCAGGGACCGAGGAAGAAGCGAGCACCTCCAGGGAGGAAGAAGGGCCGGCCCAAGGCTGATGCAGAGAACGAGAGCCCTCAGCCTGGTCTAGCTTCCCAGAAACGTACGGCAGCATGGGCAATGAAGAAATCGGAGGAGTCCACTGCTGGAGGTGGGAGAAAGCGCACAGCGAGGCTCAACCCAAATGGAGAAGTATTCGAGAGGCCGAAGAAGAGGAGTCGCGCTTGAGGTGGCATGCACTCGTAGTAATCCTATTTCAGTATGTTTCGGATACGATATGATACGATAGATTTATATGGTAGGTAGGCAGGCACGGTATGGTCCTGCTCTACACGAAGGTAATCATTTGATTGTTGCGATCAAATTTGATGCGCTGATCCTCGGGTTTGCAAACGAGAGGTGGTCGACAGTTTTGCATTATTTTGCATAAGTGAAATTTGCAAACGAGAGGTGCCCGAAGGATTTGCAACGTTTTGCAGACCAATACTGTAAGCGAGAGGTGGCGAACTGTTTTGCAACGTTTTGCATAACGGAATATTCATTTGAAGGTAGGAGTTTTGCTACATTTTGCATACTGGAATATTGCAAACGAGAGGTACTGAACAGTTTTGCATCATTGAATACCAGATGGTTTTGCAACATTTTGCATGGGTGAATACCTTTCTAATGTCAAGTGTTTTTGCATCGACTTCTATTCTAACTAGAGTATTAGTTTGCACGAAAACGACGTATACACCGGAGGCATTTTCCAGCTCATGTCGTGACGACATGAGTTCATCTCATGTCTTCGGCAGATCATCTAGCAATGATGTACATATCTCCAGTAGACACATGACACTGATCCAAGATAACTGATGTAAGCTGTTGTCCCTGATTATATTAGTCACTTGTGGAAAATGCTGTTCACACGTTGATTACATTGATTTCCTGTGTCTGCAGTGGCGATTGTCAGTGATAACCACAACACCAATTCTCTCCATGCCTTGCAAAGTTGTCTGCACTTCTAGTGTCTGTTTTCACTTGACATATTTGGACTCCCATGGCCAAAATGTCCCTGGCCGCCTTGTCAGTTCACAGATACGAAGAAAGCATGAAATTCGAGATCAACATGATCCCCAGGATGATCCACTTCCAGCGAGGTCCACCATCATTGATGTTGAGTCACACTCTCAGGCTGCTCAATGTGTAGATCTTACACAAGGTATGCAAACACTGTTTTTACATTTACTGAATTACAATTTAGGCTTTGGATTATAGCTGTTACACCTGTCATTGATCTATGCTGTCTCATTGTTGCTTGGCTCTCCCTTCAGTCTGGGATCAGTAGAGATACTGCCAATATTCTATTGTGCCTGTTCAAGTTCATCATCCTCACTACTCTGAGGCTCATTAAACTTGCACTTGCTGCTGCTGATATCAAGACCTCAGAACTCACAGAACTCAAGATGCCACTGGATATACGGACTGTATATTCCCGATGTCAGCTAGATCCTACAATTGAGCGGATTATTTGCTGCCCCAAGTGCTTCAAGCAATATCCCAATGGTGGCCCATCACAATGCAACTGGTGTCGCTCTCCAAAGTCCAGGCCTTGTAACACTAATCTATACACACAACATGAGACTTCAGGTGGCCTGCAGAGGATCCCTGGTATCTTCTTTCATGCTCCTCTCCCCTTCCCCAAGAACAAAGCCCTTTGCCCGCAGACGCTTTGATGAAGTTGATTCAGATGCCTGGGGTCTCTTGTGTCCAGAAGACCTTGATGGGGGGGATGGTGGCATAGCTTGGATAGTAGAGGGGACCTATTAACCAGAAGGTGAGGAAGATATGTCAATGTAAGAAGACAAAGAACAAATGTCGTGCATGAGGCTTCAGATTAATTTGGTCACCTGACTAAATGAGCTTGACGCGACGCGACTAACATCACCTGATGAGACAATATTCCGGACTGGTCGATCACAAAATTATTATTACCAGTGATGCCTACAGAAATTGTACACAAAGTTGAACAATCTTTGCCAATAAAACACCTTTTTTGGGCAATGGCTTATGTCAGTTGTCTCGAAGCCTTCAGATCAGTGTCATCATGGTGTGGCTGTCTGGAGATATGTACATCATTGCTAGATGATCTGCCGAAGACATGAGATGAACTCATGTCATCACGACATGAGCTGGAAAATGCCTCCGGTGATATGCCTGAGTTGCCGCGGCGTAGCACTTGCTAGCCTGGGAAAACGACGAACCTGATCATCGATCATCGCTAGTTTATCATAATTAATCCTAATCGTTACTAGCACTCCTATGGAGCGGGACATCTAGTCACCGCTACTTTTGTACATGAAATATTCTACCTATAAAATTCTGTCTTTGTCTTATCCCTTTATATTAGCCAAAGTACTTTCTTTTGACTGGCTAGAATACGGTGTGTCATACCTTCCATATGTACATCAATCTGTCACAACACAACTTGCCTCTTGCCTGGATCTTGGTGTCAATTTTCAGAAGGTATACAAATGAAAAGTTTTCATCATTTATATGCATTCTGATACTAAATACTACTAAAATGGTGTCGAACAGTCGGTAACTCGAAATTTTTTTAGACACTGTCCAAATGCAGCGGAGACTCGCTCCATAGAGACTCCTAAATAATCATTAGGACTCCGTATCGCACTGTGATCTATTTTAGAATCTAGATTCTGATTTAGAAACTTGTTTCAAAAATAAACCATCAGGCTGATCATGACCTCGGTCTAGTGCTACAATATATGTACGATGTATTATATTTCAACTGACACCTTTCCTTTTCCTGAGACAGAAGAATCAGAAAACTGTTTCTCGTAGCGTCTCCAACAAAAGCTAAACTCCTAATCAGCAGATGGGAACGAGACTAGTAGTAACAGTACCCCGTATTATGATCATGCCATGGCTCCGCGCACCGCTGTGACGAAAATTGGAATTTTCGAATTCTACAAGTGCTAAGCCAAAGTCTTAAGGTATGAACGGCGTCAGTGAGTCGGCCGAGCCTGCAAGCGCATATTTTATTCAAGCTGATTTGTTACTGCTAGTTGATTGCGATATTGGGGAAAAGATTACAAATCACGGAATGTGCAAGCGATCTCCTCTGCCCCTCGACCTCGCGCTCATCCTCCGTCCCCCCGTCCAGATCCTCCAGCCACGCTTCCTTGAGCTATGGCCCCCGAATTGCGCCATGATCAAAGATGGGAGTATAGTGGGACAGCTTGTTGAACGTGGCAGTAAACGGAAAGGCTTAAAATGTCTCTAGAGTCAGAGTCAGTGCGAGAGGTGTTTCGACGTTGTTCCCTATCTGGGGATGGTTGAACGGGCACCAAAAGGGGGCCATCATGGATGTGAAGAGTGATATACACAGACAGACAGACACCAAGTTAGCTATGATGTCAGGTCAGCAATTCTATCTCGACCTTCTACGACGTCACGACGATTAGAATTCCAACTGGCAGCCCCAAACCCCAAAGAAGGTATATCCCATGCCAAAGGGCGTCCTTGGTCAGCCTCGCCTCTAATTCCTATAAAAGCCCGTGCGCGTCCTGGCTTGGATCTCCCATCCTCTCTCTAGCAGGACCGTATCCCACACTCGTTACTACACCCACACTCTCTTCGACATATCAATCAATGGCTTGTTTCAAAAAGCTCACCAGCTTGCTCCCCCTTGCTCTCCTCCTCGCAGCCTATGCCACCGCCACCCCTTTCAAGTACGACAGCACTGACTTGGTCCTCGTATGTCTCCCCCTCCCTTCCCACTAACCATCTCACCTCCTTTCCACAGGACGTTGTGCCCGAGCTCATCAGCCTGCCCGGCATCCCCATCGGCCCCCGCGACGACTTTCCCTACCGTATCTACGACGCCCAGGACCAGGCCTGCCTCGACCGCCTCCTTGACCTCCGCCGCCGCATCTTCGGCCTCGACAACTTCCTCGCCGACCTCCTCGCCCCCCTCGACCTCGACCTCCTCCGCTCATGTGGCGACAGAGACGCGGACAGGGAGGCGCGCGAGATTAGAGAGCGCATCGAGAGGCTGAAGCGCGAGCAGCGCGAGATGGAGGGCGAGCTCGGCGAGATTCGCGCGTGTGAAGGCAGGGACGATGACGCACAGCTATCCCACCGCTTGGTCATCTTGAACCGCGAGGTCGCTGAACTCGTCCAGTATATCGAGAGGATTTTGGCGAGCTCTAGAGATCACCATGGTGGTGGTGGCGGCTCATCTGGCGGTGGAGGTGGCGGTATATCTGGCGGAGGTGGATCATCATCAGGTGGCGGCACCTCTGGCGGTGGAGGTGGGTCTTCTGGCGGTGGAGGCGGCACTTCTGGCGGTGGCGGCTCCGCAGGTGGAGGTGGTTCTTCAAGTGGTGGAGGGGGCGCGTCTGGCGGTGGAGGCTCTTCCGCTGGCGGCGGTGGCGGCTCTTCTGGTGGTGGCGGAGGTTCTTCTGGCGGTGGAGGGGGTGCGTCTGGCGGTGGAGGCTCTTCAGGTGGAGGGGGCTCGTCCGGCGGCGGCATGGGCGGCGGTGGAGGCAGTTCGTCTGGTGAGGGAGGTGGAATGTCTGGCGGAGGAGGTTCCGGTGGTGGAGGGGGCTCTTCAGGTGGTGGAAGTAGTGGCGGAGGCTCTGGCGGAGGTCGAGGTGTGATGAGGAACTCGGGTTCAAATGGCCAAGGCATTACCGTCAACGCCAACCTCGGCGGTGGGGGAAGAGGCTCCGACATTGATGTAAACGCTAATGTCGGCGGTGGTCGTGATCGTGGTGATAAGGGAGATCGCGTTGGCGGGCTGAGCGTTGGCGTCCACGCTTAGATTCTTTCCATTATTTTCTATTGTGTAGGAATTTCCAATTAATTCTACCACGTACTACAGGAGTTTTTCATGCGGGATTGCCACATTCTAAGTCAGTATCGGGGGTCTTGCAGGGATAACCGTTATCGCCTATGTAGTGGATATTACCCGAAGTGGTTTGCATGTATCGCCAGCTCCTTTTTTTCAGATCTAAAAGGACTCCCCTCCATGATCGTGGCAACTAAGCTGAGTGGCTGACGGCTCCAGTAAATACCAAAGGGGTGGTGGGACGGCCAGACATAGAGGTGTCCTACCAGAGGCTAAGATTTTTTTACTTGCATATTACATACCCGACCACCAAGCCGAAATATGCAAAGCCCCTCAGAAGCTATTCTACACAATACCATGGATATCTGACGGCTGAGGATGAAACTTTTAGTTTGGTTGGTTGGGCGCAGTGTTGGACAGTCGTTGACTGGAAGCCGAAGGTCAAGCCACACATTACTATATTCCCCTGTACATTCGTCACCCCCGGTCATTCGTCAGGGACTGTCAGGTCACATCAGTCACAGTTCTTCCCAAGCCATTTTCAAAGTCCGAATCGTCACCGTAATCCGTGATTTGTGATAACGACGGTTGAGGGAGCGGGCGAAGTTTTTAGGGAAAAGACTATTACTATTAAATGTTAAACCACTACATACTGTATTTTATGTATGTATTTATCTGAAATATCTACAACCATTAAATAAAGTATCTATATGCCTGAAATTCAGTACAAAGGAGTGTGTGGATTGTATCATAGCGTGGATCCTGAGAGCAACGAGAGGATCCTCCTTGACGTGCCATCGATACAACGGCGCGTCAAGGAGGAGTGACTGGTAGATGAGAGACGCGTAAGTACTGACGACACGACTGACGAAAATACGGGTACGGTTTCAAGCTCCGCTCGGCAGGAACTGGCAGGTGTGACATTACACACAAAATCCCCCCTCAGAAGGGACTCCTTCAATAATCAATATCTCATCGTGAAAATGGCCGGAACACCTTTAGATCTCATATATTATATGGTGTGCACAGTACCAGGTCACTGGAAGATCTCTGAGGTGAGATTTTTTAAAAGTGACGAATGACCAGGGGTGACGAATGTACAGGGGAATATAGTACCCCGCTACATAGTCAGTGTTACTGACCGTGAAACGACCGTGGCTTTTCTCATCACGTGGCGACTGGTTATCAAGGCTTATCGATCTGATCAGTTGCTTGATTAGTCGCACTCAGACTGTATTCCACCCTTACAGAATATATCGGATTGAGATCGCACTATCTTCCCAATCACTTATATCCACACTGATTGTATCGTAGTAAATGATATCCCATCGGACCCAACAACCACTCCATCGATCGTTATTCTACGATGGCTAGTCGCCCACCCGCCCCTAACCGCGGGTGGGTGCGAGAATTTTTCAAAGACCATCCGAAGCTTGCTCAGAAAGCTCCTGAAGCTTTCTCTGGCACGGGGGCCACTCACGACAAGGCAAAGGTGTTTTGCAGACTTTGTCTAGAACATCGTATCAATTGGAGACTTGCCGAAGATGAGAAAGAAGTTCAAAGTGGAACTCGTCAGGCTGTACGAACGCGCGAAATGATTGAACTTGAGCATGCGTCACTTTAATATTTTTTTACAATACCAACCTAATTTATTTTAGTGTTCGCGATTGGACAGCAGGATGCCGGACGGGAGTGGCAGGCGGCTCGTACAGAAGGCTTGATCAATCATCTCCGAAGCTGTGAGCGGCAACCAGAGGCAGTCCGCCGGAGAGCAGAAGACCACAAGTTTGCTGCCAAGTCCCCCAGAAGATCTCGTCGCGACTATGCCCATGGTGATTCCAGCACTGCAGGGCCCTCCACAGGTCCATATAACTGACCTCATCAGCAAAATCTAGGGTTGACTTATTTTACTTATTTTACTTAGAACCTGATTAAGGAAATTAAGTAAAATAAGTTCGCTTTTTTCCTTAGATTTCATGACCAGTTAAGTAGATAAGGAGCATAAGAAAACATCTAAGCAAGTTAAGCAAGTTAAAGCTCTTCTAAGGCCTTAAGGCCTTAAGGACCATTATCTTCTAAGCAATGTCAAAATTGTCCAGAGACTTCAAGAAGCTTCAGAACAACTCCTGATATGGGCCCACTGAATAATCTAGTGTGATAAGCAGACATAATAAATTAAGCAGTGTAAGGGAATTAAGTAAATTAAGCCTAATATTTCAATATTGGTGGCAGCTGCATGTTGGCTGCATGATCTACTTGTGTTGAAACTTGAGCAATTTAAGGTGATATGAGGTTTCAGTGTCAAGATCCAGGGGTTGCCAACTTGCCATTGTCTACTACCACAGCTGAAGGCAAACATTCCCGACCACCTGGACCGTGTCCTGGCTTTGGCCAGACACGATCCAGACTGTCTTATTGTGAGCTGTGATGGGTCCGTGCCCAAGACAGCCCACCAGGCTGCGGCGGCCGCTCTTGTGTTCCGTGGGAACCAAGAGGTCCGCCGTGCTACCGCGTTCCTCGGTCGCGCCTCAGCGACCGACGCCGAACACCGCGCCCTCCACCTTGGAGTGTCCGCAGCCATTGCTGCTGGATGCAAAGAGGTGGTGGTATTCTTGGACGCCCTCGCACTCGCTGATGCGTGGGTGGACTGCTCCCCGACGGGGGGTCAACAGCACGCCCTTAGGCTGTGCCGCCTTCTACGGCCCTGGTTCAAGTTAGGCCAGGACCGCCGAATCCACCTGTGGTTCGTCCCCTCCAAGCTGGAGTGGGCGGTACACAAGCAAGCCCATGACGTTGCGACGTCACTCCGATTGCCTCTGGGGATCTCCCCCAAAGCCACTCGCAACTGGCTGATCGCCTCCTTCAAGGAGACGGCGGAGAAAGACTGGGCGGCCCGCTTTACGGACCCCAAGTATCGAGGGAGAAGCTTCCTGGACCTGAGGGCCCAGCGGAAGACCCCCGCAATGCCCACCGCCTCCGGCTGTGGACCTTGGCTCAAAGAAACTGCATACGATTGCAGGTTGACGGCCCGACTCTGTCGGTGCATCACGGCGCATGCCCCCATCGGGAGCTACCGTGACCGCTTCTTCCCCAGTGAGGACAGTCACTGCTCGTGCCCCCCCCGGCCCTTCCAGGACCGGGATCATTTGCTGCGCGTGTGCCTGCACGTGAAGTGCAAGAAACATCGGCAGGGTCCGCGATTTATCGCGGACCTCGTCGAGCTTCTCGAGGCGAACCCACGCGCGTTCGCCTTTGCCCCCCCGGAAGGGTGGGATCCGGGATGAGGGTTACGCGCAGGGCGTATGACCCCCGTCTGGTGGCTTGGTGCGCCTGATGGCCGCCGAACGCGCGCTCGGTCTCTGAGCCTGCAATGTCTCTGTCGGTAACGCCGAACCTCGGGTTCGCTGCTGGCAAGGTTGGGGGGCCCACCAGTTGGTGGGTACCGTCCCATGCGTGGGGCGGCTAAGATAGGAGGGGCTGTACTCGGGTAACCGAGGGGCTCCAAACCCTGTCGGGCCTTATGGCTGGCGGGTTGGTCGACCTGCGGGAAGGCCTATAATCCTCTTTCCTGGCCGGCGCGTCAGTGGGCGCGCACGACTAATAGGGGCCGTGCAGGGGCTTAGTGGGGGTAGGACACTGGGAGTGTTAGTACGCGCCGTTGGGAGTGCCAGCGAGCTGGTTCGGGGAGGCGCCCGAGCGCCCTCGGCCTGTAGTCTGGCCATGCGCAACAACCCTAACCCTAGGGTGCGCGGGCCTTCTCGCACCTCTGTGCATTATCGGGGCTGTAGTCTCCCCTTCAACTTACGTCGTATACCCGCTGTCTCTTGTAGTAGATAGCCATGGACTGCATCCGTGCACCACGTTAAATATTGCTGAACAAAAAAAAAAAAAAAAAAAAAAAAAAGAAGGCAAACATTCAATTTTTCCTCAATCAATCTAACTTGGACTCTGAGTTGGAATTGGATTTTGGCAACATGTTGAATGGGCTAGTCACCTATCATGCATCAATGTGTGTTGCTAGCCACTTTACTAAGTCTACTTGGTGTCCATGTCATGTCCATAATGCTATCCAAGTCCATACTGCTATTTAGTACATCCTAAGCCAAATCCATAGTAACTGAAGCTTTCTACAAAGAAATTCCTGTCTATGACATAGTAATCTACCTGCCAAAATGAGCATCTGTCTGAGATGGAAGATTTGAACTAGTCAAATATCTATAAAGGAGGTCAAGGGGGCTCCAGGATCAAAAGAAATGGCCCAGGGTCAATTTTTTTTGCTAAGGGGGTTTAGGCTGGACTAACTAACTTACATAATCAGGAACATGTCTAAATATAGTAATATGACATCATCTGTGGTGGGAATTTCCCCTGCATCCTTGCACAAGCCATGCACAACCACTTTATGGCTCTTGCTCAAGTCCTACACATTGGAGGTGATACTAAATGCATAATGTGAGTCAGAATGTCAACAACTGGCCAATGCACTGAATGGGTGTCTATAGTCCTTGACAGTTCATTAAGTGGGGTCCTCAAATGCAAGCAAGCCAGCTCTAAGACTCAGTGGGTTAGTACATTAAATCCCAGGGGCATTGATTCAACCCTTTTTCACTTTGACCACCCTGGTTCCTCAGGAATTTGAGAACCAATTTTGGTTGCCAATATGTGAGTTCCCTCAATCAATGACATTGTACTAACTCATGTTTGCAGTGTTTATGCCCATCCTTTTCACCACCATTTTTAGTTGCTTTATTGTGCTATGCCCAAATATAGAAAGAATATATTGAGAATTTGTTGTTTCACTTGTTTTCTACCCTCTCTTTGAGCTCTACTACTCTCTATGCTGTCTGGAGATGTTCTAACATACTCAAATAGGTGGCCTGAGGCCTTGTTCTGGAGGTGTTTATTTTATTTTATTGTGGCCTGCAGCTGGACTAACTAACTGGGAGGATTCCTGGGCCAGAGTCCCCATGAAGGAGGTCCTTCATGACTAAATTAGATATTGTGGGAGTTATTGTATTCACTCAGAGCACTGTTCCTGCTTTTCCTCTTTGTTTAGATGATTTTTGTGGACAGGGTGCAAGAGATGGGTCAAAGGTTCAAAGTCCAACCCCAGCACCACTGAGCAAATCAATCTTTCCACCATGAGCATAAGGGGAAAGATGGTTGACAACCTTTATAGCAGTCTCCAAGTACAAGACTTCAGTAGTAGACTGGTCAATGAATGGACACAGGTCAGTATAAATGAGGCAAAGTTTAATCCTCTTGAATGATTCTCCTGAGTGCTGCTGTACTACAAACAGGGGCTGTGGCCACTGTGATGGGAGCACCAGTGTTAACATGCACCACCTGCCTCCAGCTTTGTGAGCAACTGCAAGCAGGGTGGATAACTGGTGGAGAGCTGGCGACAATTAATGCCAGACAATGACAGCAGAAGGAATGATGTGCCCCCCTCAGTGCCCCACATCAACACCCTGCCTCAGCCCTCTCATAGCCCCTGGCCTACAGTGGCAAGCAATGGCTCATTGACTGTGACCCAATGGCTTCTGCAGTGGTTGGGAGGAGGTGTAGTGGGGGATGAGGAGGCTTATAACAACCCCCCCCCCCCCCCAACCTTGCTCATGCAAAAATGTGAGCATGGGAGGGCTTTCAAATATATTTATAGTGGTATTAATGCATAGTTTATGTTCCCCTCCCCTCTGAGGAGGGGGACTTGTAGTAAATATATCCCCCCCCTCAAGCAGAGTCTGAGTGGACTCTGCTCAGACTGTGGTAAGTCCAATCCAAGTCTGATTGGACTCTGATTGGAATAGCCTGAGGTGGGGCAGTGTAAATTACTGAACTCAGGCTTAACTTTGGTGCAGAATGTATAAGTGGGCACTGTGAACATGTGAGGGTGGGAAATTCATCCCAAGTTCATCCTATTATGGAATGGATATTGGCAGAAATTAATACCATTACAGTATGAAACTTATTTCAATACACTAATGATAGCATGAATTTTCATGTGACTTCACATGAAAATCATCACTTTAGAGGGTTAATTTAATGTGTTTTCCATCCACAAAGTGAATGGTCAATGGGATGAATTTCTCATGAAAAAGTGTATGTTTTATCCCTTCAGATTTACCTGTTGGGTTGAATTTCATCTTGTTATGATTGGACATTAGCCTCCTTCACTGGCACCTTTCCCTTCCTGTCACTTGGCTTAGCCTGCACCTGCACTGTGCTGATGCACATTGTCCCCCAGTCCTCATCTCTGATGCTCCCCAATCCTGCCCCATGAGCAGTCACTCACAGCAATGGTTCAGGGTGCTGCTGTGGTGGTGGTCACTGTCCCATCACTCATCATACTCCGATCCCCTCATCACAAAGGGTGTCCCTGTTGTAGGCAGGGACTCAGCATCAGCAACCCAGTTGAAAAGCAGCAGTACAGGAAGGGACAAGGACCATAAGATGGCAGCTGCAGGGGATGCTAGTGTGCAAGCAGATGTCAGAGGTGACATAGTGGGGGGAATAGGTGATGGCAGGGGCATAGGCAGTGAGCAGGGGGGCTCATGGTGATGCAGGGTGGCTGGGGAACATGAGTGATGGTGAGGCAGGCTCATATAAGGGTGAACAGGGGATGAACAGGGCATTGCAGGTGGTCTGGAGGGGCAGAGGCCAGTCAGCATCATCAAATGCAATGTGGTGTGGGGAGTGGGATGCCATTATAAAGGGTGAGAAGGGGGGGGGTGAGAAGGGGGGGGGTGAGAAGGGGAGGTCTTTACTCTCCCCCCCCTGCTTCCTGGTCCATTCCTAGGATTCCTAGGAATCCCAGGAATGAACCAGGAATCCTAGATAGTGTAAATGGAATAGAAATTCCCTGTATTGGTCGTAGTCCATTCCTGATCCATTCCTAGTTCATTCCTAGTCCACCAGGAATGGTCCCAGTCCATTCCGGGCTGTTAGTATTAATATATTAAATATTTATATTGCACCATCAAGGATTGAACCTGGGTTTCAGGAGGTGATTACTCAGCACAGGGGTGGCGATATAACTGTTATACTAAACAGTTGATATTTGTTAGGTAAGCTAAGCAAATATGTTATGTCCCAAGCCTCACAGCCACTTGGCACATGTTTGGTCACATGTTGGTTGGAAACGCATGGTCATATGTGACTGTTTTGTTTATCAGTGACACATGCTGCCACCACCACCAACATTGACTGTCACTGCCGCCTCTGCCTCCCTCACACCTCAACTGCCACTACCTCTGTCCACAACCACCACCCCCACTCACACTTGCCCAAGATGACCAGCACACAACGACAATCCCAACCACAATCATGATCCCAACACACTGGTAAGCCCCCCCCACCCTGATGCACTGCGTCACTGACCACCCCCATCCACCAGGCAACACTCCTGTGACCTGGAACAATGACCCCAGCACCCGCCACCACCTGGTAAGTCCCTTGCCCCCCCCCACCTTGTGTGCCACGTCACTGACACCACCTCCCCCCCCAGCTGCCTCCCCCCAGCCTCCCCCTCTCTGCCTCCCCTGCCTGTCTGCCTCCCCTCCCCTCCTCCTCCACTGCCCATCCATGGGGGCCTGAGGCCCCCATGTTAAGTATTTTTAATCATTGAATAAAATTTTAAGCTAACAAATTTGTTTTCTACTTGTAACAATGGGTGCCCCTCATGCCCCTTGCACCGCCCCTCCTCCCCACTCAACTGGGATGTGAGGGAGTATGTTTTTTTCTTATTCTTTTTTTTTAAAGCTAATATCATTTTTTTAATTCAGTTTTTGCTATTTATACATCAACAATGAGCTCCCTACCACATGCTGCCCCTCCTCTCTACTCAGCTGGGAGGTAGGGGCTTGATGGCTGATAGGATGGCCTGAGGGAGGTGTGGGAGGCCTGTGGAGCAGGGTACCCACAAGGTATGTGCCAAATATACCCCACCCTGCTGCCACATCACTAATGGCTGCCCCCCCTCCCTCTGACAGTCTCCCAATGGCCCGTCAAACAGCCCAGTGAGCCCCTACTTGCAGGGTGGGCAGGGGGCTTGATCTTCAGCTGAGGAAGGCCACCTGCAACCCGCCATGTCACCACCAGACAGGATGCCCCCCAGTGCCCAGGGAACACATCTCGATGTGATGGGGCACCCAGACATGACCAACCCAGAAGAGGGAACATGCCTGCCAGCTGAGGGGGACACTAGACAATGGGAGGAATGCCAGATGATGGGGGGGATGCCCAGGGACGTGCCTGAAGCCCAAGGGATGTGACTGGCCATCGGCTTAACCTAGACAAGCTGAGGGGACGAGACTGGAGCTGAGGGGGATGCAACATAAGGACCCAGGACCCAGCAGGATGTGATGGCAGGCCCCGATGGCTGAGGGGGACATGATGGGAGGGCCCAGGGATGCAACTGGAGGTGAGGAGGATGCAACGCAAGGGCCCAGGAGCCAGCAGGATGCGATGGCAGGCCCTGATGGCCCAGGGGGACATGGCAGGAGGGCCCAGCAGCCCAAATAACACCACCTGGCCCAGCCTCACAAGCCACTGCTTGTAGGGTGGAGCATGGGTGGGGTGACAGCAATGCCAAGTGGGCCCCAGCCCCCCATGCCAGCACCTCCAACTGCTACCATGAGCCATCACTTGTGGGGTGGAACAGGGTTCTATGCGAGGGGCAGGTCACCATGACACAACAGGATCGCTAAGCCCCCCGCTGTCTGAGAGATGCAGGGGGATTTTATTTAGTTTAATTTAGTCATGTATTATATTAATAAATAATATCTCCCCCCTGCCTTGTAGCAAGTTAGGGGGTTTTTACACTTTTTGTTAGTATTTTTTGTTAGTATTGGTGTTTCCATAATGGTAATAAATGCATTTATTATAATAATGACCTAGTACCTCCAGGAATGGTGGCTAGGAATGGTCTAGGAATGGCTAGGAATGGACCAGGATTCCTAGGAATGTGAGGAATGAACCAGGAATGAACCAGGAATGAACCAGGAATCCAGGAATGAACCAGGATTCCACAAGGAATGGAGGGGGAGTGTAAATACTTGTGTTCAGGGTGTCAAATGCAGGCCCATCTCACTGTTATGGGGACAGGGGGTGGGTGTGGGCATGTCCTGGACAGCTGAGGAGTTGGCAGGGGTGGGCTGGAGGCCACAGGGTCCAGTCCAGTCATGCTGTGGCTGGGGGTGGCTGTGCTGTGCATGGTGTGGCACAGGTGATGTTGGGTTCATCATGCACATGCTGGTAGCTTTACAAAGGATACTGGAGTACTGGAGAGGGTAAGAGTCTAGTTCACCATGTGAACAGTCAAGATGAGAAGGAAGGGTGAGGCAGAGGAGTGTGACAAGAACAATTGAGGCTAGAAGAACTGGGCATGGAGTGAGTTCATTCTGCATAGTATGGGGTCAGAATTTGTCAAGCTGGAGGGTGATTCAGGGGCAAGAGAATAGGTAAGAATGCCATAAACAGGGGAAGAAGGTTGGGTGGTAGTGTGAGAGGCAGACAGGGGAGACTTGAATATTGATACAGGAGAGGTAAAGAGATGAGAGGAGGATGGACAGACAAGGTCTGGGGAGGGTGAGGTGGGGATGCCATGTATTTGAGCATACCAGTCATCACAAATGAAGGTACAGAGGATGGAGGAGGTCATGGAGGCAAATGTGGAGAGGGGGACATTACATGAAGGATGAAGAAAGTCAAGGTTGGCAGCATGTGGAGTGTGAATAACATGCAGTACAGAATATGTCACTACACTTCTGACAGTGCTGGATGAAGGGTGACAGAGAGATGAGAAATTGAGGGGAGAAGAACATACATGCCTCTGTTCCAAGAGGGAGAACTGGACACTGGGATGCAAAAGAATCAGAATGTGGGGAGTGAGATAAGGAAGGAAAAAGGCAGGCAAGGGATGGACATTCCATAGGTGTTTTGGAAGGAGGACAGCAAGATGGTGATTGGTGGGAGTGGGTAAGGGTCATATTAGATTATTTTGTTACCTGCCTGCAGTTACAATTAGTCACAGTCCAGTTCAAGTTACTACCAGTCAGTTTTGTCCACTTGTAATGAATGCGAATTAGACTTTCAAGCACTAACTGTACACAACTGACCAACAGTTCAATTAAGGACTAACATGGATATGGCTTATCTGGTCATATAACCAGATAATAACCATATTACAGATCCAGATTGGATATGGATAGCCAGATATGGTATTGGGATCAGGAAGTTGAGCACAAGATGAGGACAAGGTTTCTGAGGTATTGAGTTTTAAGTCAAAGGTAAGTGTATGAGGGAGTCTGCCACAGGGAGGAATGTTATTATCATCTCCTACAAAGTGTGCAATATTTATACTACACAGTTAGGAGGTATAGTGTAATGTACTCCTATAATATATAAAGGAGGGATGAAGTCATAGACTCCTGTAATAGTTAATGTTTCATTAACTATGTCATTTCCCCTATAGATATGCTGTCATAGCTTGGAAGTCTTACACTTCCTGCAGGGTGTGTCTTAGACACTCTATCCCAGGCTCTGTCTCTGATAGCCTATGCTAGACATGGCTATATCTTGCCTATCCTATGATAGACATGCTGCAGGATGTTTAATCCTGTAGCATGTGTTAACTGTGGATTCCCCTATATGTCTATGCATGTGTTAACCTCTGTTAAACATGTGTTAATATGACTTAGCATATTCTGGCAATATTCCCTGGGCATGTTAACTGCCTTGGCTTGCCTGTATACTCTTGTATACATAATCCCAACATATGGTATCCAGGTAATATCCAGATGTTGCCAGACATTACATTACATCTCTACTACCTCCCCCTCACACCTCAACCACCACTGTCTGTCTTTCACAATCTGCTGCTCACCTTCCCAGGCCCACTCCCACTCTGTTGAGAGCCCACCCAGCCAAAAAAAAGCCATCATGGATGCAACACTGGCTCAAACAATATAATATTTTCTTTTTCTCTACAATATTATTAGCTAACTAACTTTTTTGTTCAGTGGTTTGTATTTTAACTACAATGATGCCCCCCTCCCCCACAATGCCCCCCCTTCCTCCTCTGTCCCCCCCTCCTATACTTCATGAGGGCCAATGGCCCCTGTGTTAAGTATTTTTCTCTTCATAAACCTTTTTTAAGCTAACAAAACTTTTTTCAGTTTTTCTATGTGTAACAAGGGACAGCCAATGCACCACCCCCCTTCCCCATTCAACTGGGATGTGAGGGGCTCAACAGGGGATAGCATGGCCCGGGGAGGCCTCAGGGGTGATGGGGGATGACATGCCCACCACCATGTCACTGCCCACATACAACACATACAACACCACCAGAGCTGAGGGGGACAGGCCAGGAGGCAAGGGGAGGAGAGGAGAGGAGAGGAGAGGGGAGGGGAGGCCCCAACCTCTACCTGGTAAGCCCCCTGACCCCTCTGTGTGCACCACATCACTGATGCACCACATCACTGATGCACCCCTTCCCTATGCAACACCCCCAATGACTGAAAGGGTGGGGAGGAGAATGATGACAAATGACAGCCACCAGTGCTGCCATGTCACCACCATTGCCACCACCTGCATACAACCCAGCAGTGGTGCCACCCACCCCCAGGCCCATGAGCAACTGCTCATGGGGTGGGTGATGGGTGAAATGGTGACAAGGGGATGGGAAGACCAGGACAAGGGTAGGCGAGGACCAGGACAAGTGGATTGGGTGGGCAAAGGGTGGAACAGTGATGGGTGATGGGGGGAATGGGCATGATGGGCGCAACAATGAGCAGAATCACACCAACCCCTCTCTCCCCACCACCACTGCCACAAGCAACTGCTCACAGTGGAATGCATTCAAGGGCCCAGAGGAGGGTGGTGGCCAACACACCCTGGATGCACTCCCCCTGCATTTTTGCCAGGGGGGGTGAGATTTTTAATAGTTTTTTAGTATACTTAATTGTAGTTTCATATGTAATCCCATCACACTTAGCCTCTTGCACAAGTTGATTAATTATTTTCAATCGAACAAGTGTCAATTCCTCCAAGAATCCTACCATTCCTGATAGGACTACCAGGATTCCTGGAGGATTCCTCCAGGAAGAGGGGGGGGGAGTGTAAAATTCAGACAAATGCTGTCAATATGTATTACATTACTTTTGCAGAGCTAGTAAATAAGAGTTAATTGTTATGGATAAGTGAATCTATGAACACCAGGAATCCAATCAGTTACCCAAAAGCAATTCTATTTTGTTAAGTATGGATAGTCACAGTTTATCCAGATATAAGTGTATCTGTATCCATACTGTATCTGTATCCATGGTTGCATATACAGATATATCCAGATGTATCCATGTTAGTCCCTAAATTCAATGCACTCTTCATATGCTTCTTTGACTACATGTATATATAACTGCAACTACTCTACTATACCCATATCACAGACTTTTTAATGCCTTTCTCACTCTCAGAAAAAGAATTTACTGACTCTGTATTGAAAGTTTACATAATTGATCAAAAGTATACATTCAGAAAAATGTAAGAGCAGTAACTACTAGAATACAATCTCAAAAGCATGATGATCTACATATTTATTTACACAGAATGATTGGAACTTATATAGTGTATCAGAGAATGAAAGATCTCTTGGAACAAACTCATCCTTGAATACTGGAAGGAGATGAGCTGCCCGAATAATAGTATCAAGATGAATTACTGAAACCAGAGGTGCTGCACCATCTGTAACATCAGGTTCAACAACCCACATCCCAGTTGCTGGATCTGCTGATTGACCAACATGTGAAAACCAGTGAACAAGTGCACATGGATACTTGATACCATTGTATGTGCAAGAGAAGAAGAGGCGAACACGGCCAATGTCAAGACCAGCCATTCCAGGTGCATCTGGATCAGTTTCTACAAAGACACAATCATTTCAAGGCGGGCCTTTTCTCCATCACAGCAGAAGGGTGTGTAGTAATTTTATCATGGAAAGGAGGTAAGTTGTGGGGGTCCAGTGCTTGACTTGATGAAGATTCTGTATGTTTTTGGGTGTACAAAAACTTTTGAATGAGAAGATTCAAATCAGGTTGATCAATGGTAGCCCCAAGATCATCTGGATAAATCTGAGAGGCTGATGGAGTATTTAAGTGTCAGTCATTATAATGATTAGAGCACTTACTAGCAGTCTTATCCAGGTTGACATGAGCTTCAACTGCTGGCCCAGCCACTATATCACCATCATTGTCTTCATGCTGTGTGGCTTCCAGTCCAGGAATGGTATGACTACTGTTGGTGTTATGATCTTGTAATATTGGATCTGGTATTGAATTGTCAGGACCAGCTGCATGTTGATATAGTTAGCAACGTGTTTGGATATGAGGAATATATCCACCAAGTCTTGATAATGCCCAATCAAGAGATGTACCATCAAGCATTTTGCGATGAACAAAATCAACACATGCTGCTGCCAGCTTGTCAAGCCATTGATTGGTAAGTAACATCTGGCCAAGAGCATTGAAGTGGTTGGAGCGTCGCCATGGTTCTTTAACAGCTTTGATGTGTTTTGATTCAGTTATTGAAGAACATAGGCCATTGGGAGCACCAAATGCTCTAATGAGTTGAAGATAATGAAGGAGTGAATGTTGTCGAGGTAGATTAAATCCACCAGGGCAGACACCACATCTCTGAAAGATTTCATGATGAGTATGATAGCAGTTTAGTGCATCTTCTAATTCATTGAGACTGCTTGTGTCAATAATATCATGTTGAGCAATATAGCAGAACTCCAGAAAGGCATGTATAGCATGCACCATCTCTTCTGGTACATGGCCTTCAATTGCTGGTAGACAAATTCAATTGATAAGTTGAGGGACATTTATAAACTGACCCACACCTTCATAAGTGCCTTTGAATCATCTCCAGTCCATTGCTTAAAGCCTCTACCCTCTGGAAAGCGTTGGAGACCTGCAAATGAAGGTGCTAATGCAATTCTATACCTACATTAGTAGAGTATAGTTGATGACCAACCGTTGATCAATGTCATCAAATATTCTATTAGCTTCCCGTTCAGAGTGCATTCCCTTGATATAATCATTAACCCAGGTAACTATATGGTCCTTGAATGTTCCCTTTATCAATTGGTGAAGTAGATCAGGTGAGAGAAGCTCATAAATATCTGCTCATGGAAATGCATTTGTAAATGGCTAAAAATGCAACCAAATAAGTAGTGATCAATATACAACCAGAAGAAAAATTACTATAACATCACCAACAATTCCATATTCATCCCACAATACACCTAATTCAAATGATTCACCCAACATGTCTGTATGGGCATGAGACTGACGAAGATGTCGATGACCATCAAGATCATGAGAAGGTGCAGTACATCTAGTACAGCTCCAATTGTGTGCATGTACTATTGCAGAAAATTAAGTCTTACCTCAGGCCCCAGCCTTGAACAATGCAGGCAAGAAGTGCTTGCTCTGGATAATCAGCTATGTATGGTCCAAGTCCATAAATGACTCTCCAAAAATATCCATCAGCACAACGAACAACCTCTGGTTCAGTCATAAAGGGTTTAAGAGATTCAAGGATTTTAGCTAATGAGGAGTGTAGGAGCTGGCGTCGGAATTTTCGGAACTCAGCATCATTTTGATATGCATGATTGGCTATAATAATTTAGTTTAATCCAACAGCAACTCCCTGAAAATACAACATACTTTTTGGGATTGCAAGGAAACCAAGGAGTACAAGGCCATTGCAATGTGCATGTCGGACATTGTTATGCAAGTTTACAATGGAAAGATAAACAGGCCAGTATTCATTATGGCCAGTAGCAACAGAAACAGTTGTCTTATCACTTCCCAGTATAATTGGACAGAAAAAAGAACAATGTGTGTCTGGATTCTCAGCAATCAAGTCCTAATAAACAGAGTATAATTAGTTGTATGTCAAATAAGACACCAGATCATTGGTATTACATACTGCCTGTTTCCATGACCAATTTGCAGACATAAAATTATGGTAGCAACGAGATCCATTACCATCACGCTCCTGATATGGGGTGTAGTCAAATCCACTCTCAAAGTCTGGGTTTGAGATAATGTTGTGAACAAGTTCATGGGGGTCATGGAACAAGACATCATAGCCTGCATTCATCCAAGATGGAACTTTGCCTTCTGGTATATTTCCATTGAAGTGGAGAGAGAAATTCTGCCATGGAACATCACCAAGAGGAGTGGCATCAATCTTGTTGTATAAGTCCTTGTGATTCTGAAATGGTGCTGATCCACCAGATGTGGCTGCTGAAGCACTCCACAGATTGAGCAATGTGTCAATGTCAGATGCATGGTCAGACTCACGAGGAGGAGGAGGAGAGTCCTCAGCAATATTAATCCCATCTTGATCACATTTCTGACCTGGAAGTGATATGTTAAATTACTGACCTAAAGAAAATACATTACAAACTCACCATTAAGTTTTTCATGATAAACTCTCTTGAGATATTTATCATTTGCAGGCATTTGTTGATGTACAGTTGATCTGGGTTCATGCTGTGGACTGCTTGGAACAATAGGAGTGGAGGCTGTGGAGCTACAACTATCACTAGCAGCAGGGGCATGATCATACAGATCTGGGTTGTGGTAGCCATAGTCATCATAGTCATCATAGTCATCAGGAGGAGGTAGTTGAACTTCAAAGTCAACATCCATGTATGTATCATCAGAAAGAAATGGAGGTAATAATGGGCTAGTAGATTTGTGATCATGCATTTGGAATGAAGGATCATCTGGATGCAAAGGTTCCTGTGAATCATCTGATTTTTGGGGAGATGGGAGTTGATCGGAAACTGGAGATGATGTTTGACTAGCTCTATCGCTAATCACCTGAGGCCCATGCATTCCACGTACATGATTCTTAAGTCCAGCTCTGTTATAAAAATGACGAATGCATTGAGAGCATTGGAATTTTGGCTGACGACCTGCAGGGGTATAGACACCACCCTGCATGTTTTCAGAGGCTCCTTATAATAGCAGTGTAGGTCAGAGGTATAGGTTGAAGGTAAATGTATGCAGAGAATGTAGGAAGACAGCTGTGGCCAGCTGTGTGGACTTGGTTCAAAGCAGAAGAGAAACACTGGAGTAGGAATGTGATATGACCACAGGCAGTGTCAAATCACAATGGGCCTGAAGCCACTATAGACAGGACAGGTAGATAACAGCAGGACACAGAATAGAGCAATGTATTTGAGCAGGGGTAATGGAGCAAGCAGAGATGGCAGATAGGCAGCACAAAGCAAAAAACAAATACACAAGCCAAAGTGGGGCTAGTACAATGCAAGGCCCAGGTCAAAATCCTAAGGGGCAACAAGAATAATCAGGGCAGAATGTGACAGAAGATCAAAGGCAGGCCAGTGTAAAAAGGGCTGAGAATATTAAAGAAATGCAGATGAGCAAACAGGTCAGAGTGGAACTTTAGAGGGGTAGCACTGCAGACACAAGCAATGGGTAGATAGATAGATGTACATGAGGTAACTTGAAGTATATAAATATAAAATGGCAGATGCAAAAACATGCATAAACAAGCATGGAAATGGAGATGGAGAAGCCAAAGTTGAACTGACACGTCAACAGACACCTGCCAAACACACTTGGTCTCAAGACTTGAATGGCTTCCCCTCGCAGAACATGGTCATCAAATGCATCCAAACGACCTGGTTTAGTTGTCAAACCTACACTACGTTGAACATCAGCAGAGGTCAAGGCACAGGCTAAAGCCAAGGCAGCTGCTACAGCTGCAAAGAAGCAAGCACAACAAGCCAAAATTGAACATGTCGCTGAGTTTGAGACTCAAGCCATGGCAAATGAGGACCTCATTGATGCCACGCCCCGTCCTAACTTTATATCCAACTATACGTCTGGTGAAAATCTCGATTCAGAGGATCTTGGGACTAATGAAGGTGATGGGTCTTACCCCAATAGGCATACTTATCTCTCCCTCAATGTGTCTGACAATGTGTCAGATGCCTCTGCAGAACCTGAAGAAGCAATACTTGTACCTAAGAGGAAGAAACATGCATCAAAGGCCCTGAAGCAGCTTCCGATCATCACCAAAGATTCTGAAAGTGATAGCAAGCTGCTGCATTTGAAGCAGGCCCAAATGGCATCAAGGATGGGGAAGATCATGGAGGAGACTGACAGTGATGGATGGGGTCCACCACTGAGAAATTGGGGCTCGAAGAAGGCTGCATACTCGCATGCAAAGGCTGAGAATTCCACTAGTTCTGAGAGCGAGGTGGACTTGCCCCCCATCAAAAAGGCAAAGGTCTCTGACAACGTGGAGCAAACCAAAGACATAGCAGAAGGGCAGAAGGTGAGAAAGGACGTGGCACAAGAGGTGAAGATGAAGCAGGGTAAGAAGAAGGAGAGTATACGTGAAGCCATTGCAGCTCAGCAAGGACAAAAGGCAGCAAGTGGGCCTGACAATGACACTGTTAGAGCAAGCAAGGAGCAGGCAAAAGTAGTGAAAGGGAGAGCTTCAGCTGTCCAGCAAAATAAGTCGAACAAATCCAAGTGTTTTGGTGATGGTCCCCAGTGGAACAGGCAAACCAAAGAAAACAATGAGGAATATAAAGAGATTGAAGATCAGTCAATCACCAACTGCGGTCACCCTGTCAAGCGTCTGAATCAGAACATCAGTCATGACCAGATGGGTATTCAGGGTGATGTCATGGTGTACATTGCCTATTCCCTGACACCTATCATGCTGACTCTGGATCCCACCACATTGTTCTACTGGACGCTTAGCGACCCTGCTCCAAAAAAGATGAAGTACTCTGTGGAATCCTGGGCAAAGTCCATCCCCTCCAATGCAAGGCCGGCCAGCCGGCCTCACTCAGTGAAGACAGGAAAATCAAGTGCTGGTCACTATAGCTCCAGTGCCCCTGCACTAACAAGTGCTTTGTCCCAAACAGTCACCTCCTCTGTTCTTAGCAGTGCCATCACCATCACCAGTGCTCAAGGCCCTGTCAAGATCAAACAGGATCCCACTTCTATCTATGTGCATGATGGAGGTCTCTCAGGTCATGAGGAAACAACTAGCCTTGAATGCGATGCAGCCCACGCTTCTCCCATTAAGGGCAGGAAATGCTTGACAAGTGAGGCAAGACTTTTTACTACAAGACATCAAGACCACAATTCATCTCTAAACAGGCTCTCGTAACTGAAAAGACATCCAAAGCAGTCGACGCCCACAAGAAAGTCAAGATCGATGATCTTCTGCATGAGGTTGATCGTCAAGTTTGGTGCTGTAATTTTGTCCCCACCTTCATGATGCATGTCGCTCAGCAAGACAACCCTTTCGAGCACAATGTCAAGGTCAGATGTGTTGCAATGCAGAAAATTTGGAATGCACTCTTCAGTGAAGTCCCTCACACAATTGTGCAGTTGAGCGCAGTCTATCAACTGGTATGTACTGATTTTCTATCAGTTTATGAAATCATTGATGTTACAGACCATGCAACATGTTTCCAATTCATGGTGGAACACGATTGGCTCCACTGTGATCGCCATTGTGCTCGCCTTCTGCAATGCAAACCCTGAGTTGAAGAATTCCAACGAGAATTGCCATGAGTTTGCTTCATACTACCTCGAGCACCTCCATTTCCTGAAAAGTGATGGCGACAATGTCAAGGTATGTATTTTTTGTTCATTGATTCTCTGATTCACTCAATGCCCTGGGATTTCTATAGAAATTCAGAGGAGCCTTCCGTGGCCCCTTCATTCTACAGACTTTTGCTTCTCATCTTGCTGCTGTCAAGGGTGCCCAGAATATCCAAGGCCTCGACGACACTTGTCCGTGTGGAGGTCTCGCCATTGCAACTGCTGCGGTGAGTCATGTGGGTGTTGTCGTAACAACAATCTCACTGCCCCATCTGCTGTAGGTCGAGTGTGCATTGAAACTCATCTCATCGGGAACAATAACCATCGAGATGGTGCAAAAGTCAAAGGGGCGAGTCCCAATGATTCCAAAGCAGATAAATCATGCCACTGGCAAGGCCTCTAATCAACAGACTGGATTCAACAAGGTGTTGTGGGGTGCTTGTTGTTCTTGCTATGTTATATCGGTGAGAAAGTTATCTACTTCTCAATTTGATGAGATCATCTCACTGGCAACAGAGTATATGATGAAGGCTGGCCAAAATCATGAAGATGAGGATGTCATTGAGATCCTTGATGATGACGATGACATCTGTGCTCACATTGTTGATCATTCTTCAAGTTCTAGCAGCAAAGAAGTCTCGGATTGTATGTTAATCTCCCATGTGTCACTCCTGGCTGGTGCCTGATTATTTCTTCTAGAGCTAGTGATGATGACAAAATACTCAAGCTTCATGCTGGCTGCCTCTTTTTCTTTTTGCCTTATTGTCCTTACATGCATGCTTACGAGCTTTGTTATGATCTTAAATTTCTGCTTAGACCTTGCTTAGACAGTGACTTATATAATGGAATTATGCTTTTTCTCGCCCTTAATTTCCTTAGCAATGCTTATCTGTGCACTTTTTGCCATGCTTAGAACTACTTTTGAGGCTACTTATTTTCCTTAGCTGCATTTCAGCAGTTCCTTAAACACCCCCTTATTGTAATACTTAGATTGGTAAGTAACTTAAGTGAAATAAGGAGGCCAGTAAGGACCAATTAAGAAGAATCAGCAGAGGACCCTACTTATTTTAAGGAAAATCTCCTTAATGGCCATTTACTTATTTCTACTTATTTTCAACTGTAAGTAAGAATAAGGAGACAATAAGCATGATAAGTCAGGGTTGGATTTTCCCGATGCTCTAGCTCCATTAGTATATGTCCAAACCCCTTAGATACCTATCAATCTCCATACACTCTCACAGTCCCTCATCCTTCTCAGATGTATACTAATATGGATTCTGAGTTTACACCTCAATCTGCCACCTCATCTTCTGGTTCCAGTCTTGCTCCTTCTGATTCTATATCAGTACGAGCCTCTTCACAACCGAGGTTGCTACACAGTAGGAGTCGTACTCAATCACCTTTGCCTCAAAGTCAGTCTCCGTGTCCAGAGTGGACTCAAGTGCGTCAATTATGTTTCGAGGAGAGACTTGTGTGCCTTACTGCATCAGCTGGACTGCCTCTCTCATGGGTGGAGAATCCCGAATGGATAGAATTTTGTACCCAATTCATTCCACCTGCAAAATCTCCTAGTCGAAAGGTTCTCACGCGATGTCTTCTTCCTTGTACCTTGGCCGAATTACAATCCCAAGCTAATAAGCGAGTGTCTGGTGTGAATGCAACAGCATCATGTGACAGTTGGACTGGTGAAAACTTCCACCACTACATTGCATTCATGATAGTCATTGGGAAAGAGGTATGCCAATAATTGTAATCCTTGTGACTCTTTTCCAGACATGAAGCTAGATACACACTGTCAAAGTTCATGATGCATTGGCAGAGAGAAAAACAGCTGAGAACCTATTTAAGCTGATGGTGGAGGTGATAGAACTACTTCAGTCAGAATGGAATGTTGTTGTTGTTGCCTTTACCACCGATGCATCTGGGGAGTCTAGAAAAGCTTGAAAAATGTTGCTTGCGCGTTACCCTTATCTTGTTTGTCCCAATTGTTTCAGTCATCAGGTTTGGCATTTTTGTCCTGAAAATTGTATGGGCTGATTTTTTTGTTAATCTTGTTGTTGGAGATTACTTCAAAGTCAAAACAATTTTTATTGATTTCAGTAAAGCTGCCTGTGAACTTATTACATGGCTTCAAAGCAAGACATATGTCCTAGCGCAGCTTTGAGAGGTCCAGGTACATAGCAGCAAGACACCACTCAGTGTTATCCGTGTGGCACTCACTAGATGGACTGCTCACTACCTTGCCTTTTCCCGACTTCTTGCACTCCAACACCCACTGAAGTCATTGGTCAACCATGATGCAATGGCCGATCCTGATAAGCATATTCTCAACCCTTCCGGTGGGAGTGTGGCTAACAGATGGAAAGCAAATGAAATGATAGCCATCATCGAGAACCCTGCCTTCTGGCATGCATTAGCTCGGTACAAATATGAATTATTTATAGACAGCCTGTATGATGCTATTCTATTTTTGGTACAGACTCAAAACGCATCTCAAACCTCTCGCTAGAGCCGCAAATATATCACAGGCTGCTTTTGCCGGTTGGACCAAATTCTCTTGACATTTGGGTCACTGTGCATGTACTTCAATAATCTCAAAGCAAAGGACCCTGCTGATATTCCTGGATCTGATGCCATCATGGATAGTATCAAAAAGAGATGGGTGAAGGCAGATCAAGATATCTTTATTGCAGCTGTTCTTCTCAATCCGTTTATTAAGAATATGCCATTTTCATCTCAAGTATGGCTGTTGACATGGGCTCGTATTCTAGGGCTAATGAAATGCTTATATAAACATTTCTTTGCCCACACAGAATCATCGGAGGTGCTTCAGGAAAATCTGAGACAGCTGCTTTCAAATGTAGAACAGTACTTTGATGGCACTGGTATCTGTCAAGACTTGAAGGGCTATGTCTCAGCCATTGAAGATGATGCATGACTCTCAAACACATCCCCAGAGCCACTAACAGTGTATAAAGGGATGCAAATGGATGGTGGGATTCCACCCCCGCTTTTCAAGCTTGCATAGCACATCTTATCCATTTGTCCAAATTCTGCCTCATGCGAGTGCTTGTTCAGCACGTTTGGAAATACTCTTACAAAACTTCGCAATCAGCTTGGAAATCAGACACTCACATCTCTCACAGAACTCAAGATGCATATCCATGATGAACATGTGCATGATGGGGAGACCAAGAAGCGCATGAAGCACTTTTTTGGTACCACAACGAATCCTACCACAACATCACCTACACCTACACCTTCAGCCCAACCTCCACCTGTTACTGCCTCAGTCTCACCCCCTGCAACATCTTCCGCTGCTGACAACAATTTTGGGATGCAAATTGATCCAGTATTACAGACTTTGTCAGGCAACATTGAGGATGATTTCAGTTGCATCACAGGATCATTTGTTAGGCTAGCAGAAGGAGACAAGGAGTCGGATGATGGGAGTTTACAATGGCCCTCTGAAATTTCAATCAAGATCAGTGATCTCTTCGATTTTTCAAAGACCCACTGGGTCTCGTTACATGAGTGCAGTGCATCACGCAGCCTAGATGAAAAACTTGAGTTCTATGAACTTCTTGACCTGGATGCCCTGGGAGAAGAAGGTATCAACTTAGATATGGACCAAGCCCTTGACAGTGTACTTCATGTTTAATCTTTCAATTACTTTGCTTGTACTTTCTTATCTACATGATCAGATTGACTCAGTTAAGTATATTGGCAACTTTGATAGGCATAGGAGCCAGTCATGGTCATATGTAGTCACTGACCACCATGGTCAACTGACTTTTGTGACTGTAATGGCTGGTCAATGACTGGCACAACACTGCAAGTTGGGCATGCAAGATGGTAAAGAGACCATGGCAACATTTGAATAACTTGAACAATGAAGAATGTCCACTGCCCCACTATGACATCTGAAAAAGGAAATACCTACAAACTGTTGTGTCATTGTCAAGTGGAGTCAGGGCAATACAGGGGCGATATCTTAACATTATTTTATTGTAAGGAATCTTAATAAACTCATATATTAATGAATTAGTACAGGAAATAAGCTACAGTAAAGAAAATACCCCTGCTATGAAGCAAAGATACGAGTTGGACCCCTGGCATCTCACATTTCAAATGAGGGGGGTGGAGGGAGAGGTTGGCAAGGAATTGATGCCCCTCCATCAGGCATTTCAAGTGAGGGAGGCAGTCTGCTGTGGGTTTCAAGCGAGCAACAGGCAGGGGAGAAAAAAACATACCTGAGCTTGGGAGGGGTTAACCCCACAAGCCCAGCCCCTGTGTGCCCCTGTTGGTTGCCATTCCTTCCCCTGCTCCTGTTCCATGGCCTAACCTGGTCTTGTTGCCTGTAGGGGTAGTGCTGGCTCTGCCATTGTATGTGCCAGCTGGCCCATTGTAGGCAGAGCATTGTGTGGGGCTTGTTGTCATGTAGTTTCCTACAATCAATGAAATCAGTGGGAAAAAGATAAAGAAGAAACAGAAAAATGAATATACTTACAAGCTTGGGAAGGCATTGCCTCCTGAGTCCCAACTAGTCGCTCCTCGAGTTGCTGTTCCTGCCCATGTTGCAATGCTCATGTTCACCCAGATATTCTTCATGGCTAGTGTTGAGCCTGGGTGGCAGCAGTGGTTGTGGTCCCTCTTGTGTTTTGAGCAGAGGAGGGTGCTAAGCAGCTAGGAACAAGTTAGTTAACAGAGAAACACAAAAAGTAACACTTACTACAGTCAGCTTTCTCATAATGCATGACATAATCATACATAATTCTCTTATTGCATAGCATTTGCATTGGAACCACCATGGGATGCTATTGGGATTAGGTCTTTGAGAGCAAGTGGGGGATCACTCAGACAGAGTAGTGAGTGTGTGGAACAGGCAGGGAATGTCTATTCATCTCCTACAAAGTGTGGAATATTTATACAACACTGTTAGGAGGTATAGTGTAATATACTCCTATAATATATTAAGGAGGTATTCTGTCATAGACCCCTGTATCAGTTAATCTTGGAGTAACTATGGCATTTCCCCTATAACAATAGTGTCATAGTACCTCCTATGATATCATGGCTTGGTAAGTCTGAGACTTCCTGCAGTATGGGTCTTAGACACTCTATCCAAGGCTCTGTCTTGGATAGCCTATCATAGACATGATATATGTGATTCACTGTGCATCCCCCTAATAGTCCTTACATGTGTTAACTCCTGTTAAACATGTGTTAATGACTTAGCATATTGGGGAATATGTCCTAGCCATGGTTACTGCCTTGGCTTGCCTGTATGCCATATCCCAACAGAATCTGCAGCCCCGATAGTGCACAGAGGTGTGTGAAGGCCTGCGCACTGCCTGTCAAGGCCGTGCACATGGCCAGACTACAGGCCGAGGGCACTCGGGTGCCTCCCCAAACCAGCACTCCGGCACTCCCAACAGCACGTACTAACCCACCCCAACCTCCTACCCCCATGTGACCCCTGCACGGCCCCTATTAGTCGTGCACACCCACCGATGAGATGGCCAGGAATGAGGATTACAGGCCTTCCCGCAGGTCGACCAACCTGCCAGCCATAAGGCCTGACAGGACTCGGAGCCCCTCGGTTGCCTGAGTACAGCCCCTCCTCGCTTAGCCGCCCCATGTATGGGACGGTACCCAACAAGTGTCCTATTCATTTGTTCTGCAATGCCATTTTGCAATGCAGAGTATGGCGCAGTTAATCAGATTTGTATCCTGCGTTCCTTAGAATAGTTTTCCATTTTATCATTGACAAATTCTTTTCCGCAATCAATTTGAATCCCTTTCGGTGACCAGCCTTGTGTTTTTATATAGGCCATATAATTCATTACTCCCTGGGCTGCATCACTCTTTTCTTTTAGACAATCAATGGTGACATACCTCTTGGCGTCATCAACAAATAATAGATAATAATGTTTTCCATTGATGGATTTGACCAAGTATTTTCCCCATAAATCTATATGTGTCAATTCTCCGGCTTCTGTATTCCGTTTGACTGATTTAGGGAATGGTTTGATGTGTTGTTTTGCCGCTATGCATGTCTCACAATCTGGTTTTGGGGTATCCAGATCAACATTAAAACCTTTTACCATTTTTCTGTTGAGTAATAACTGTAATCCAGTATATCCGATATGTCCAAAACGTCGATGCCAAGTTTCCCAACTGAGTAACTTTTCATTTCCACTGAAAGTCATATTATTCCCAGCGTTATTGGAAGTGTCGCCTGGGTTTCTAATAATCATTTCCATTTTATAGAGATGATTATTGATTTTATTCCCATGTGCAATAGTTTTACCACTTTTATTGATGAGGGTTATTTCCCCTTGTCCCCCTTTATATTTTCCTCCTGTGGCGTTCCATCTTCCTAACAAAATTAAATTATTTCGCATTCTAGGAACGTACAGAACGTCTTTTAAATGAAGGATATATTTTTCTCTATTGCATGTCGCAATTAAGTCGACAGTTCCTCATCCTTCTATTTTTGCTTCTTTCCCTCCTACACCTGTTACGGAAGGATTTCCCATAGGTATGTAGGAGGTAAATGCCTCTCTTTGATGTGTTACATGTGAAGTAGTTGCCAAGTCAGCCAACCAATCATAATAGATCAGACGCTCAACAATTATGGCATCGTTTACTCCTCCCGTAATAATCCTATAAATGTGTCCAATGATAGACAGCACTTGGGGTCCATATCATTGGGATCATTTGCATTGCCATTATATGGTTCCACATAAGTTTGCCAGGATGATGGTAGAGATGTCAATATTATAGATTTGAATTGGGTGTCAGAGATATGGAATTCTTTACTAGGAAATTTATTGATGCAGTCGTGATAAGATTTCAGGGTGTCCATGTGTTTTAGAAGATCATCGGTAATGTTGGCCTTGGTCTCATATAATAGGCACTGTATGTGATTTATGGTTTGATGTGCCTTATTCTCGTGAGTGACGGACAGTGCGGAATACATCGCTTCTGCTGTAATTTTTGATCCGACATGATTCATTTGCGAAGAGGTTACATTATGTATGATAACTTGCTGTGCCCAGGTGTCGTTCTTGTCCCAATTGTGCGCCCCTTTGGCATCTCTGGATTCTTTTGGGTGTTTTACAGCCCCATTAATATATCCAGTGATGTCACAATTAATAAATACCTGTTTCATCCTTTCTCTCCACTCGTGCCAATTTTCATTAGTAAGATGATCCTGATCGGAGATCTTGTTTACATTAGAATATTCCTTGGTGTGGATAAGGAGGATCATGGGTTTTTTCTGTTTCAGGGCAATTCCTGCCTTGGGTGCAGCTGTTGGCACTCCCTCTATAGCCTGTTGGGAGGCAGATGGTGACAGCCCAAATAATTCCATGTGGTCAGCTAAGTCCTGATCATACTCCTGGATGTATTCCTGGGGATTTTCATCATCACTATCTGGGACAAATTCTTCAATATTGTTGAGAGCTCTAGACATGTTGTAGAAGTGTTTTTAAATAGATTGTTGGTTTGTTTAAAATCAGGCAGGGCCTATAACCTGTAGGGAGGCAAGTCTGGAAGCTAAGAGGAGGCCTTAAGACGAAGGGGGGTGTTCCTCTGTATGTCTCAGAGGTCAGGAAGAATTGTCTCAAGCTATACTATACATATAGTATATAGAATGTTTTGGTCTCAGTAATTAATAATATTATAATTACCATTCTGGATATAGCAATTGTAGGCTTGTATCCCAATACCAAGCATACCATCATCCTGGAGCACCACGGATCCTCGGATCACACTCCCCTCCTGGTCAATCTCCGGACCCCCTTTTACCATGTGCCACTGCAGACAAAGGGGATCGCCCCCGACTTGGATGAGGAGATGGCCTACCTCAAGGACGTCTCTGCCCGACTCTCTGCCCTGTCCCAATGGACAGGACACACACCGGCGGATGTTGATTGGGTGGTGGGAGCCATCTCGGAGGCCTTTGCGTCGGTGTGGAACACCCACGCCTGGTCTAAGGATATCTGCAGCCGCTCCAAGGAGTGGTGGTCGGATGAATGTCACATGGCCCTTGAGGAGTACTGGGAATCCCGGGACCCTGAGGACTGGAGCATGTTCAAGCAGGCCATTAAGGCTGCTAAGCGGGCCTTCTTTGATGTGCACATTGAAGAAGTCTCCACCACTAATCAGTGCCCATGGGACTTGATGCCATGGGTGAAACAACACAACCTCCCATTGTGTGAGGCCATCTCTTATGGAGGTGCCCCTTGCAACATGTTGGAGTTGCTTTGGACAGCTCTGGACAGCACCTACAATGCGGCGAACAACCACCCGGTAGACCTCTCAGTGCTGGATGACTACACCCTGCTCCCCACCCGGGACTGGGTTCCCTTCTCCCTGCTCAAGCTGTGGGAGGCACTCCAGGCGTGCTCGTTGTGCTCTGCCCCAGGACCCAAGTTCACCCAACCACATTACATGGTTGTTCCTCAAATGCTGGGCAGGCAACATGGAGGTTGCCTCCCTTCTTGTCCAGATTGCTGAGGTGTGCATCACACTGGGCCACTGGCCCATGCACTTTAAGGAGTCCACGTCAGTCATCATACCGAAACTGGGGAAGCCTAACTACTCCACCCCCAAGTTGTTCCAGCCTATAGTGCTGCTGAACACCTTGGGCAAACTTGTTGAGAAGATGCTGTCCAGACGGCTTCAATTCGACAGCGTTGCACATGGCGTATTCCACCCCAACCAGTTTGGGGGCGTCACCCAGCATTCCACCCCAACCAGTTTGGGGGCGTCACCCAGCATTCCACCAAGGATGCTGGGGTCTACCTCACTCATGTCATCCAGGCGGGATGGGTGAAGGGGCTCCAAACCAGTGTTGTCATGTTTGATATCATGCAATTCTTCCTGTCACTGAACCACCAGGTTCTGCTGGCAATTGTCGAGAGGTCAGGGTTCCCACCGTGTGTGGTCAACTTCTTCCATTCGTATCTGGTAGGCCATTTCACGGCCTACAAATGGAACGCTGACACCTCTGGCAGGTTCTCTGCCAATGTCAGGGTGGGGCAGGGCTCAGCTCTATCCCTGGTGTGCTTGGCGCTCTACATAGTGCCTGTACTACGGATCTTCTTTGCATGCGCCCCCCAGCCGCTGGTGGATCTCATCTCCTATGTCGATGATGGCACCCTCATGTTACGAACTGATCTCGTAGGCGGGGTTACGACGGAGTTCCGACGGAGTTCCGTGACGGCAATGGACTTGGCTTCAATCTAAAAGGGATTGCGCCCTTCTCTACGCCCAATGTCCAATTTACAAGGTGACGGTAATGAGAACGGAGGTCCGGCGGAGTTCCGGAAGTTAAGAGAGAGCGAGGACTTTAGATGTGAGAGAGTTGTGGAGATAACAATACAATTATCAAACTGAAGTTACAAGTGACGTTATACTACGTTTTATAGTAAGTAAGTAACCGGGGTAACTACAGCGGGATCAACGGAGTACCGAGTACGCAGTAAGTAAGATGATCAACAATGATAGATATGTGATATAAACAAAACAGGAGTAATTTGAAATACAATTTGAAATAGTCTTTTGATATGATGGCGGCTCCGTCGGTGATCCGCCGGAGATCCGTCGCAGGCTTGCATGGGATATGACAGTATCCCCCCCTTAGGACCGAGCCTTCGAGGTCATGTGATGTTCGGATTCCATATTTAGGAATTTTGACGTCCGCAGTTCTTCAACATCCAACCATCATGTCCAACTCGCAAAACACATCCCTACCCGCCCCCCTGTCGTCCGCCGCTGAGGAACGCGCTAAACTGATGGCGCGTCTCGAAGAACTCGCCGCGCAGGAAGAGGCCGCGAAGAAGACTGCCGCGGAGGAGGCGGAAAAGGAGGCCGCCAAAGAAAAGAGACAACGCAGAGAAGAAAAAGCGCGTCATCGCGAGGCACGCCGCGCAGAAAAGCGGAAGGCCGTGGAGTCCGCCGCCGAGGACGACGAAGGTGTGGTCGCGAAGCCGCCCAAGAAGAAGAAGACCAAGGCGGTGGCAAGTGAGGCCGCTGGTAGCGGAGAGACCGCGGGGCCGTCGACGGAGGCCCGTTGCAACAGGTGAGTAGTGTTTGTCACTACTTATTCTTTTTAGTTGATTTGTTTTAGGTGTCGATATGCGGGTCAAGTGTGCGTGAGGTCCGGCGGGACCCGACGCCTCGCCTGCGACCACTGCTTCAAGCTGAAGCAAAAGTGCGAGGGCGGAGTGCGACGAGGGGCGAGGGTGACGACGGCGGGGACGGCGGGAACGGCGGAGGTAGGCCAGCGAGACCAACTAGTGGGGTGGCTTGCGACGATATCGAAGGGGCTGTCGGAGTTGACGGCGGTGATGACGGAACTGAGCAAGTTCCAGAAGTGGGGCGGAGAAACTGAGCAGGGGGACGTCGATTGGGTGGAGGAGTTGCTGTACTCGGGAGAAGAAGTGGAAGTGGAGCGGGAGTTGGAGCGACTGGAGGTGGAAGAAGGGGAGTACGCCGCGTTCAAGGCGTGGCAAGCGGAGCGGGATCCGACGGAGACCGACAGGGTCTCGAACTGGAGCGAGGAGGAGGAGGAGTTAGAAATGGAGGATTACGAGTAGAAGAAAGAAAAAGAAAGTACAAGTAACATAGTACGTACGGAGGTCCGACGGGGACCGTAAAATGTAAATACTTTGGTTTGTATGTAGATAGATTGGTTTGTAATGTTTTGTTTTGACTTTGTTTTTGTTTTGTAAGTAAAGAATGATCTGATAAGTAATGTTGTAAGTAAGATGACGGTTTTTTGAATTGTAATGAAATGGCTTTGTTTTTCTTGTAAGTAATGACGGTGTTCGATAGGTAATGTTGACTTTGTTTGTTTTGTTGTACGTAGGGTGATGGTATCTGATGGCTTTGTTTTTAGTAAGTAATAGTACGGTATAAGAAAAATGAAATGGCTTTATTAATTTTGAAGTGACTTTGTTTTATTGATGTAGGGTGAAGTTATTGTGGACCGGGTTTGTCGGGGTACCGTGCGTGGAAGTCCGCGACGGCTTCCTGGGCATGCTCGAGTTCTTCGGCAAGCAACCAGGACTGTTCCAAGTCAGTATTCTCGTAACCAGACCAGCGCACCAAGTATAACAACGGACACCGCCGCCGCTTATCGAGTTTGGAGTCCAAGATTTCTGCAATCTCGTATTCAATTTCGTCGTCGATAGTAATCGGCGGAGGCGGCGGCTGAATCCGGTTAGGAATGGTATTGACGGGTGCGGGTTCAATTTGTGATACGTGAAAGACCGGATGTAATGCGCGGAGGTGGTCCGGAAGGCGAAGGGTGAAGGAGTGTGTGCCAGCTTGGGCGATGATTTCAAAGGGACCAAGGTTCTTTTCTGACAACTTTTTTGAAGGCCTAGTAGTGCGGATGTTTTCAGCATTAAGGTAGACCTGATCACCAACTTTAAACGGCGGAGCGGGGTGCCGGCGGCGGTCCGCGGGAACTTGATAACGCTCTTGGGCAAGTTTGATTTGCCGGCGGAGTTCCGTATGTAGTTCGTCAAGGTCCACGACGAAAGACCTAGCCTTCTGGGAAGCCAGCTCGCGTTCAGGGTAGACGGTGATGTTAGGGTCGTAGCCTTTGTTAGCGTAGAATGGTGATATACCGGTAGTAGCGCTAGGCGCGTTGTTGTAAGCGAACTCGGCGAGGGGAAGGAGTTCCGACCAGTTATCCTGCTGATAGTTGCAAAAGATGCGCAGGTACTGTTCTAATGTCTGGTTAAGTCGTTCGGTTTGTCCGTCGGCCTCCGGGTGGTAACCCGAAGTGAAGTGGATCTTCATGTCGAGGGCTTTACCTAGTGACTGGAAAAACCTAGAGACGAATTCAGAACCGCGGTCACAAGTGACGTGCGACGGAACTCCGTGTTTAGAAAATACGTGAAGGATGAAGAGCCGGGCAAGCTCCGGGGAGTCGATTTCGTCAACTGTAGGGATGAATATGCCCTGTTTAGAAAGTCGGTCAACGACGACCAAAACGGAGGTATAACCGAGGGATGGGGGTAAGTGTTCAATGAAATCCATAGAGATGGAGTTCCACGGCTTCTCCGGGATCGGTAGTTGCTTCAATAGTCCGTACGGCTTATGCCGCGGTGACTTGGCGCGTTTACACGAAGTGCACGTATTGCAATAATCCTTTACAAATGTTCTGAGTTTAGGCCAAACATATTCTCGGCGTACCAGTTGTAATGTTTTATTTTGGCCGAAGTGGCCTGAAAGGATATGATCGTGTTTGTATTGGAGAACGCGTAGTCGGAGGTCCGCGGAGTCCGGGACGTAGATGCGATCATTGAGACGAAGAAGTCCGTCATCCCCAATTGACCAGGGTGCGGAAGGTGTAGTAAGGTGTGAAGCTATAGCGGGGTCCGACGGAAGTGCCGCACGGATGTCCGTGTGCAAACTTTCTATGTCGAGGGCTATAGCGCTGCGTAATATTGGTTCAGCGAGGTAAGTAGCTCGTAATGACGCAGTGAGTTGTTCTTTGGAAAATACCGGGCGGAGGTTATGCGGATTATCCGTGATGGAATCGCTATTTCCCCCTTTGCGGTAGACGTCCCATCGTCTAGTGAGAGCGTCGGGCTTCGTACCAAGTTTCCCAGGACGGAAGCGAATAATGAGGTTGAATTGGGAGAGGTACTCGGACCAGCGGGCTTGCCGCCGTGTGAGTAGTTTCGTGGTGGAAAAATATTATGATCAGTAACGACGGAGACCGGAGTTCCGCTACCTTCAAGGTATTGACGCCAATGTTTAAAGGCTTCAAAGATAGCTAGTAGCTCCTTGTCATGTGTGTCGTAATTGAGTTCGGGAGGTGTGAAGGAACGGGAGTGGAAGGCGACCGGGTGCAGCTCGCCGTCGGCGGTGTACGTCGACAGTATAGCGGCGAGCGCGCAGTCGGAAGCGTCCGTTTCGATGATCATAGTGTTGTCCGGGGTCCAATGTGCAAGGACCGGGGCATGCGTAAATTCTTCCTTGAGTTTCTGGAAGGCTTGTCGGCATTTGTCAGTGAAAGTCCAAGGGACGTTCTTTTTAGTTAGTCTGGTAAGGGGAACGGTGATATCGGAATACCCGTGAATAAACCGCCGATAGAAATTACAAAAGCCTAGGAACGATTGTACGTCCTTGATCTTGCGAGGCTCTGGCCAGTCCATAATTGTTTGGACTTTGTCGGCGGACATCCGTAGGCCCTCCGGTGATAGAATGTAACCGAGGTATTCCACGGTGTCGACATGGAATTCGCATTTCTGCGGAGCCGCGTAAAGGCCGTGTTTGCGGAGTCGTCGTAATACTTCCTTAACGTGCCTCTTGTGTTGAGACATGTCATCGGAGTAGATCAGGATGTCGTCCAGGTAAACGATGACGGAGACGTCAAGCATATCACTAAAAATGTCATTCATAAAACGTTGGAAAGTGGCAGGAGCGTTAGTAAGTCCGAAAGGCATTACACGCCATTCAAAGGAACCATAACGGGTACGGAATGTAGTTTTCCATTCCTCGCCGTCGGCGATACGTACCAGATGATAAGCATGTCGTAGGTCGATTTTGGTGTAGACGCGGGCGTTGCGCGGGGTGTCGAGTAGGTCGGAGATGAGGGGTAGCGGGTAGCGATCTTTTCTCGTAAGCTTGTTAAGCCCACGATAATCGACGCATAACCGGAGTTCACCGCCCTTCTTGCGAACAAAAAGGATCGGGGCTCCATGCGGGGATTTAGATGGCCGTATGAAACCTATCCGGACGTTTTCCTCAATGAACGCGCGGAGAGCGTTAAGCTCTGAGGCGGACAAGGAGTACATACGACCCGGCGGAGGTTCCGCCCCTTCCTCTAGTTCAATTTTGAGGTCGTAAGGTCGGTGTGGTGGGAGTGTGTCGGCCTTTCCTTTGCTGAAGACGTCCGCAAACTCATGGTACTCCTCAGGGACTTTGGATAAGTCTGGCGCGTCCTCCGCGACAGGCGCGGCGGCTTTGCTGAAGACTCCGTCGTCAGAGAGGGAGACCGAGAAAGTCTGGGAGCCAGGAAGGCGAACAGCACGAGCGTAAGCGGCGGCATTGATGATCGAAATGTTGATGGGTTTGGTGACGGCGGCGGATATCGGAGAATCCGTCGACGCGTCGGGTAGACACGGTCCTAGGGGAGATTTGTTAGGTTCTGGCAAGGGAATTGCTTCACCTGAGGATGTCGACGGTGCGGGACCTCTGTACCCAGCCGTCCGGAAAGTGACTTGGCCATAGGTCCAGTCAATCAACGGATTGATTTGCCTAAGCCAATTTAGTCCAAGTACGGCGGAGTTGCTAGAGTCGAGCGGGGTAACGTAAAACAATATGTCGAATGACTCGCCAGTAGGAAATGAAACTAGCAACTGTACTTGTTGTGTTATCCATGTATTGGACGTTCCATCAAAAAGGCGGAGCCGTATCGGTGGTATAGTTGTCGTCTGAATACTGTGACTTGATACAAACGACGAATCTATGAAACAATGAGTTGAACCGCTGTCTAAAAGAGTAATCATAGTAGGGTCATAAATAGATGTTAAAGCAATTTGAAAAGATTTAGGGTCGAAAAGAGCGGCGGCGTTGAGGCGGACCTCCTTTGGTGCACGGTCGGTGTCAACGCAACCCCCAGCCCGTGCGGAGGCAACTAGAGGGTTGCTGACTATTTTTTTGAATCGGCGGAGGTCGTCGCGGGGGCCGCCGGTGTGGCGGTTTCCGTTGTCGCTGCTCTGCCTTTAGGATTAGCTGCCTTCCTACAATCCTTTGCCTCGTGACCCGCTATTCCGCAATAAAGGCATAACCCTTCTTTCAAGCGGCGGGCCCGTTCATCTCCGGTGAGCTTACCATCCTTCCCTAACTTGTCGGCTATTGAGGGCTTTGTTTTGTTGTTGCTGGAGCCGCTAGCATTGTTGGAAGTGTTGGAGTTGTTACCGGAGTTGGACTTGTTAGAGTTCTTGGATTTACCGGCGGAGTTTGCGGATTTACCGGCGGAGGTGGAAGCGTCGTCAGTTTTGTTGTTGTTGTTGTTAGACTTGGCGGGGCGGGTTTCAAGCGCTGCCTCGTCCTTCTGCATCCAGTAGACTTCATCGGCTTCTTGGGCCTTGAGACGTAATGTTGGTAATGTTGTAGGCTTGCCTCCTCGGAGGACTTCAACACGGATCCGTAGCGGGAGTCCGCGGAAGTACGCTTCGCGGAGTGCCGAGTCGTTCCAATCAACTCGGGCTGCCAACTTCCAAAATTCGACATTGTACTTGACGATGTGTGCTGATTCCTTCATTTTGAGTGTGTAGAGAGACTTTTCGGCATCTCCGACGGGGTCGTGCGGGCCGAAGTTGGTCTCGAGCTCGTTGATAAAGGCTTCAAAGTCCCAAATCCAATTGGCACTATTGGTGTTGTCCATCAGCCCTGGTTCAAACCAACCAAGTGCTGCTCCCTTCAGATAAGAAAGAATGAATAGAATCTTTTTCTCATCAGATGCAAAAAGAGTAGGACGGTCACGGAAGTGAAGGTTACAAGAGATTAGAAAATCACGGAGCTTCCGCGGGTCCGTTCCGTCGAACGTGTCAGGTTCGCGTACTTTGACCTTTTCATTACGGGGTTGGCGGGAGGAGCGGATGCTGTCCGATAACTCTTGTAGTACGTGTAGGAATAACCGGTCGTTGCGGGGCTCCGACTCGGGAATGGATTGATGGTCATCACCTTCCGGGTCATTGTCGTCACCATCAGGGTCATCAGGCCCATCAGGATAGCCATGACTAGGTTGGTTGTCGACCGGAGTACCGCGGGGAACCGGCGGTGTTGTTGGAGGTGGTTCGTCGGGGTTTTCTGGGTTTGCGCCCAGGCCAGGAAAGATGTTCGAAGGTCGCGGTGTAGTACCGAAGGTTGACAAAGGTCGGTGGAGGGTTGGTGAGGAAAGTCGGGATCTGCGCACTGCTTGTAATCCGCTGCGGAGACCCGCGCGTTGCGAATTGGTAGTAGAGCGTGTACGCATAGTGACTGTTTGTGAACTTGACATAAGATGTTAATAGGTTCGTGAAAATGGGCGTAAGAAGTGTGAGTTTGATAATACTGTTACGAACTGATCTCGTAGGCGGGGTTACGACGGAGTTCCGACGGAGTTCCGTGACGGCAATGGACTTGGCTTCAATCTAAAAGGGATTGCGCCCTTCTCTACGCCCAATGTCCAATTTACAAGGTGACGGTAATGAGAACGGAGGTCCGGCGGAGTTCCGGAAGTTAAGAGAGAGCGAGGACTTTAGATGTGAGAGAGTTGTGGAGATAACAATACAATTATCAAACTGAAGTTACAAGTGACGTTATACTAAGTTTTATAGTAAGTAAGTAACCGGGGTAACTACAGCGGGATCAACGGAGTACCGAGTACGCAGTAAGTAAGATGATCAACAATGATAGATATGTGATATAAACAAAACAGGAGTAATTTGAAATACAATTTGAAATAGTCTTTTGATATGACGGCGGCTCCGTCGGTGATCCGCCGGAGATCCGTCGCAGGCTTGCATGGGATATGACACCTCATCACACAATCCAAACAGGTGGAGGACAACCTCCTGAAGCTTGTGGAGGCCTACAATGAGGTCTTCCGCTTGTTCACAGCCCTAGGCCTGGTGTTGGAACACACCAAGTCTGAGGTGTTTCACTTTTCCAGAGCGTGGTTGGTGGCTAACCTGTTCATCGACCTTGGCATTGCTCCGTTCACCACAGCCACCCCCTTGCGGCCTAAACCGATATGGCAGTACTTAGGCTTTTTCTTCAACCGGAAGCTCTCCTTCAAGGAGCACATCTGATTCTACACATCCAAGGCATTCACCACGGTGAGTGCCATGCACATGCTTGGCAATTCATCCAGGGGCCTCTCCCCAGCAAATAAGCACCTCCTTTACCGGTCTTGCGTCATCCCAGTGGTGACGTATAGTCTAAGGTTATGGTCCTGCCGAGGTACTCGTACCAAAGGCATCATCAAGGCCCTGTCCCAGATGCAGCATTCCGCTGCCCGCTGGATTACAGGCTGTTTCTGTATGACCCGGGGTGATGGAATGTCTCGCCGCCCTGCTGCCTATGCTGCAGGTGCTGCGCCGCCTTGCTGATAAGAGCTGCCTGCGGACAGCTACTCTGACGCACACCCACCCTGTCTGAGCTGTCTTGGAAGGGGACCTTGTGGGAGACGCCCCCTGGCATCCGCTGGGACTCCAGGCCCTCCTGCCTGCTGCTCAATGGAAAATTGTGTCCCCCACTTCGGACACTGTCACCGTCTGCTCCCTCGCTGGGGAGACCTTTGAGGCCTTTGGCCCTGAGAGTCAACCAGGCAACCACCTGATCAATCTGTTTGCAGACAGGATCACACCCCACTGCCCGCCCCCCAAGGGGATGGACAAGCACAAAGAGTATGTTGACCATCTGGACCGCATCCTGGCTGAGGCCAGGGTGGACCCGGACTGTCTAGTTGTGAGCTGCGATGGGTCTGTACCCAAGATGGCTTACCAGGCCTCAGCGGCTGCCCTGGTCTTCCATGGAAACCAGGAAATCTGCAGAGTTACTGCCTTTGTTGGTCATGCTGCAGCAACCGACATGGAACACAAAGCCCTTGCGCCCCTGGTTCGAGCTGAGCCAGGACCATCACATTCACCTGTGGTTTGTCCCCTCCAAAGTGGAGTGGGCGGTTCACAAGCAGGCCCACAACGTCGCAACATCTCTCCAACTGCCCCTGGGGATTTCCCCTTGGGCCAGCCACAATTGGCTGATCGCCTCTTTCAAGGAGACAGCAGAAAAAGACTGGGTGTCCCACTTCACAGACCCCAAGTACAGAGGGAGGAGCTTCTTGGACCTCTGGGCCCAACGGAAGATGCCCGCAACACCCATGACCTCTGGCTGTGGGCCCTGGTTAAAAGAGACTGCACATGACTGCAGGTTGACAGCCCAGCTTTCCCAGTGCATCATGGTGCATGCCCCTATTGGGAGCTACCACGACCAATTCTTTCCTAGTGAGGACACTCACTGCACATGCCTCCCCGGCCCCTTCAGGACCAGGATCACCCTGCTCTGCGTGTGCCCACATGTGAAGTCCAAAAAGCACCGGCAGGGTCCGCAGTGGATCACAGACCTGGTTGAACTCCTTGAGGTGAACCCGCATGTGTTTGCCTTTGCCCCCCGTGAGGGGTGGGATCTGGGATGAGGGACACGCACAGGGTGTATGACCCCTGTCTGGTGGCCTGGTGTGCCTGATGGCACACCAAACGCATGCTCCTCTTCTGAGCCTGCTTCGTCTCCTGTCGGTAACGCCGAACCTCATGTTCACCACTGGCAAGGTTGGGGGGCCCACCAGTTGGTGGGTACCATCCCATATGTGGGGTGGCTAAGCGAGGTGGGGCTCCGGACCCCACTGGGCCTTATGGCTGGTGGGTTGGTCCTGCGGGAAGGCCTATAATCCTCATTCCTGGCCAGTGCGTCAGTGGGTGCACACAACTAATAGGGGCTGCGGGGGACCACAGGGGTAGGGGGCAGGGGTGGGTTAGTACACACCATTGGGAGTGCCGGTGAGCTGGTTTGGGGAGCTGCCCGAGTGCCCTCGGCCTGTAGGCTGGCTCAGGGTTAGGGGTGGTCTGCCTTCATGCACCTCTGTGCATTATCAGGGCTGTAGTCTCCCCCCAAACCTACATCGTATACCTGCTGCCACATGTAGTAGATAGCCATGGACTGCACCCATGCACTACATTAAATATTGCTGAAAAAAAAAAAAAAAAGAGTGGGGAAGAGGGGCAGCACATCAGGGGCTCGTTGAATGCACACAAAAAAACTGAAAAAAAAAATGTATATTAGCAAAATACAATTACTGATAATAAAAAATACTTAGTGGGGGGCCCCAGGCCGCCCATACTGTTGTACTGGAGGTGGTGGCGGTGTTGTTGATGGGTGAGGGATGGGGGGGGGGGGGCAGCAGTGGCAGCATCATTGATGGGTGACAGAAGGGGGGGGGGGGGGGTGGCAGTGGCAATGGGTGATGGAAGCAGAGCAGTGGTGGCGGTGGTGGCGGTGGCAGTGTTAGTGGTGGCCTGTCAGCAGGGTGAGGCAGCTGCAGTGGCAGTGTCAGATGGGGAGGGAGGAGGGCCTGTCGATGGTGGCCATGGTGGTGAGCTGTGAGCTGACAGTCACAATGGTCATGGGTGGTGTGCAACAATGGTCACAGATGGTGTGCATGTGACTGGTGGTGAGGAATCTGGGTATTCTGGGTATTCCAGCTTTGTTTGAGTTTGGGTAGATTCCAGGGATTCTGTAATAAAATTCAATAATATATTTACCAGAATTAACTGCTACAGTGGAATTACCATACAAAAAAAATGGGCCAGACTCCAGGGAATCTGACTGGACTCCAGTATTCCGACCAGATTCCAGCCGGAATAGGTAGGGGAGTGTAAAGGACTCAATTCATTGTTGGCAAAGAAAGAAGACATCTTACTCACTCCAGTCAAGGCTCCATCGTAACAGATCATGGAAAACAATAGGATCATCTCCCCCAACAGGTAAATTTTCAGTGTTGAGCTCCAACGAGTATTGTCCCCACACAATAGCATGTCTCCATTGGTAGGCCATCAAGATGCACATGATCAAGAGGATGAAGAAGAAGAAAAGGACAAGAGAAATGTTGTTAGAGATCATGGTGTAAGGTTCTAGTGTAACAGTATTATCAACAGTCTTATGATTATGGTCACATGGCAAAGTTCCCAGGATTACATCATTGTCCTCTCCACTCCCTCTCACCTGCCTGACAAGCCACTGAACGCATTTTTGGATAGGAGACAAGTCTTCTTACACCAGGCAGATTTCATGATCTATTACCCACTCCTTATTCCATTACCCACTCCTTATTCCATTACCCACTCCTTATTCCATTACCCACTCCTTATTCCATTACCCACTCCTTATTCCATTACCCCCCCCCCCCCCCTTTTTTTTTTCTTTCTCATTGGCATCTGTTTCTCTCTCATATTACTTGGGTCATCTTCACCCACTTCTATTCCCTGGCCCCACTTTAGAATATCTATATAAGACATCTAGTAGATGGAAAAAGAAGGGCAATAAATCATTTCCCCTCATCATATAGAGCACAGAAGCTCAATTCCAGAGTCTCATTATCGTATTATCTCATCTCAAGAAGCTCAAGTCATTGTCTTATTATCATATTATCCCTTCACCCTCTGATCATTATACCTTGTGTCAAACACCAACCCAAAGCCACCTCATACCCTTCCTCTGGTCTAGTAGGATTATCATTTGGTTGTGTTTCCAGGTGATTCCTCAGACTGAGCATCATCACCAGTTCACAGTGGATGTGCTCTGGGTTGCCTTCCAAAAGCTCAAGAACCCTTTCAGCACCAGATATGGCAGATGTATGGTAGGCCTGTTTAACATACAGTGGAGTTGCGAAGACGATGACTGCAGCAACTACAGCATTAACAATGGTTCCCAGAACTTGAAACAATAGTCTTCAACACTGCATGTGATCCATCACAGCAATCAAGATGATCAAAATGAAAAGATTTACCCAATTAGGCAGAGGGACAGTGTTTAAAATTCCAACAAGTTTGATTGCTAAAACTATGCCAGACAAGGAACTCCTAAACATTGTCTTATGAAGAGGAAGTCATTGCCAAATCTAGACAGAGTGACTTACAGTACTTCAGCTGATCAAGAAGATAACAATGCCAAAACATTCTTACTGTTTATAATGCCAGAGCCCAATAGACCAGATGAGAATAGAAAGAAAAGAAAAGAACATACAATGGTAGGCGAAGAGAGGGGAGAGGCAGCACACCTAGATGTGATAGAAATGTGCAAGTCAAAAGACAACTGGATGTTTGGATGGCTTAGCTGCTCTGACCTGCTCTGAAGCCATGGAAATCAGCTTGGCTTCTGAGCCAAGCCATGGCAACACTATTTGTCAGAGAATTACACAAATGGGATAGCACTGGAGTGCTTCTAGAGCCATTCCAATGTATGTACCCACCATTGTTCTAGGCAATACACTTGCTGCTCAGCTTTGAGAAGAGTAGTTTTACTCAGGTCCAACAAGGGCCATTCCTCTTTAGGAAATTAATTATTCCCTTATTTGGAAGGGGGTGATTGCTCAGGTCCATCAAGGGACCTCCTGTTAGGAGAGCCTTCCAGGATGCTTAGAGGAGACCTTAGGACAAAGGAGGTGTCCCTCTGAGCATCTCAGAGGTCAAGGAATTATTGTCTCATGTAGACAATTACATGTAGTATATATACTACAGAATGTTGAAGTCTCAGTAATTAATATTGTTATTATTACTGTCTTGGATATGCCATAGGCTTGCTAGCCCAATACTCCCCCTCAAGCCTAGGCTGTTAGAGAATAGTTTTAAATCATTACCCCCCCTGGAATCTAGGGTGGAATAGTTATTATTTCATCCAGGTGCATTAAAACCTCGGTATGATGGAAAGCCCAATGGGAAAAAAAACAACTCACATGTGAGGAAAGCTACTGAGTGTTTATGACTGAACTCCCATCTCATCCCTATGTCATGTAAATTTAGGCTTTGGCAATGCCTTTGTTAATATGTCTGCAGTTTGCTCCAGATCATGACAGTTTTGTATATTTATTATTTTGTTGACCACAAGATCCTGGACCCAGTGATAGTGTACAGTGATATGTTTTGGCCACTGATGAAATTGAGGGTTTTGAGTCAATATTATTGACCCTTCATTGTCCCCTTTAATCACTTTGAAAATCCCTGTTTAAATCCGAGTTCTTCATATAAATTTCTTAGCCAAGTGGCTTCATGTCCAGCATCTGATAATCAGCTTCTGTAGAAGATAACACAATTATGGTTTGTTTCTTTGATTTCCATGTAATTGCTCCCCCTGATGCTAGGAAAATATAGCCTGTTGTGGATTTTAAATCTTCAGTAATAGCAAATGAGGCATCAGCATATCCATAGAAGAGGTTATTGTTTTCAGTCTCATCTTGGGAGTCTTTATAATTTATCCTGAGAGTTTTTGTACCTGTTAAGTATCTGAGTATTTGCTTTATTGCACCATGGTGTTGTACTATCATGAGTTGGGAGTTTCAAAATTTTTACTAAATTACTAATAGAGAGACATTGACAACAGCTCAATAATCGGTCTTTTGTAATAGACGTGATAATATATGAACTAGCCTGTTGGGGTGTCACTTTGGTATGGGGAGGATGGGTGGTTGTGTCAGAAGACACCTGGTTGTGCAAGTCCTAAATTTGGGAGTTTCAAAACTTTCATCATGGATCGTCACACTGACTCATACAGCCAGTAGCGACACGACACATTAGCCTGAATAGCGGATGTTGGGATATGGCATACAGGCAAGCCAAGGCAGTAACCATGGCTAGGACATATTCCCCAATATGCTAAGTCATTAACACATGTTTAACAGGAGTTAACACATGTAAGGACTATTAGGGGGATGCACAGTTAACACATGCTGCACAGTGAAACACATATAGCATGTCTATGATAGGCTATCCAAGACAGAGCCTTGGATAGAGTGTCTAAGACCCATACTGCAGGAAGTCTCAGACTTACCAAGCCATGATATCATAGGAGGTACTATGACACTATTGTTATAGGGGAAATGACATAGTTACTCCAAGATTAACTGATACAGGGGTCTATGACAGAATACCTCCTTAATATATTATAGGAGTATATTACACTATACCTCCTAACAGTGTTGTATAAATATTCCACACTTTGTAGGAGATGAATAGACATTCCCTGCCTGTTCCACACACTCACTACTTTGTCTGAGTGATCCCCCAATTGCTCTCAAAGACCTAATCCCAATAGATTCCCCTCCAACTTGTGCCGTATACCTGCTACCTGATGTATTAGATAGCCATGGACTGCGCCTGTGCACCACGTTAAATATTGTTGAAAAAAAAAAAAATAGGACACTTGTCGAATTATTGTGTGCAATGCTATCTGCAAGCGAGCTTCCAGAATATCTCTGGGAATATGCCATTATGCATGCTGCTTACCTCCACAACCGATCATATACGAAGCACCTTTGCACCAGTGTGGATCTTATTACAAGGCCAGAAAAAGGAAAGAAAAATGCTTCCCAAATCCAAGCGCCACACTTATCTTGGATATGATGATGGCACCGGAGCAGTCAAATATTATAATGCCAAAATGCGCAATGTTCTAAGTTCACAAAATTTCCAGCTAATGACTGGTACTCCAAATCCTGCACCTTCTAAAGACGTCACATTCATGCCCTTGACTCACAAGGGGGAGTCTGATGGAGACGTGCTGCCAAGAGATCCAAATATAGATCCAGTGTACTGCAGGCAGATTAAGGCACAGCCACCCCCACAACCGCCAATCACAAATGATGAACCTCTGATCAGAGCCATATCACCGATCGGAGAAGAACCGGACATAATGGAAATAGAACCTTGTAACCCGGAGAAGCAATCTCAGAAGTGGAAATGGGATGAAAATAATGATTGCATTGATATTGATGAACCGCACAAGATGTGTGCAATGCAGAAAAATGAACCGCAACAAACATGTGGAGTTTGTACTGATTACAAACCCTTACTACACCTTACAGAAGAGGAAGAAGTCGATACCTTCCTAGATAACAATGAGGCCTATGCAATAATCACCAGAGATGAAATAAACACTCTCAAAGAGGCACAGATCTCCCTTGATTGGCCAGAATGGCAAATAGCCATACAAAATGAATTAAACCTATTAAAGGAGAAGGGGACTTGGGAATTGGTCCAGAAACCTCCTGATGTGATTCCAATCGCTAATCAATGGGTTTTTGTCCAGAAAAGAAATAAACAAGGGGAAATAATAAGATACCGAGGGTGATTAGTTGCAAGAGGATGTGCCCAATGCCCAGGATATGATTATACAGATACCTTCTCACCAGTAGTCCAGATGGACACACTCCGAGCAGTGTTAGTGCTCACATCAAAGAAGGGTCTAAAAATACAACAGATGGGTGTAAAGGGCGCATACCTCAATGGCACATTAAAAGAAACAATATATATGAAACAACCTGAAGGACAAGAAGATGGAACAGGCCGAGTTTGTAGGTTAGTGAAACCGCTTTATGGATTAAAGCAGGCAGGGCAAGAGTGGAATAATGAATTTGATGGTAAACTCAAAATTCATGACTATGGACACTTATTTGCAGATCCATGCGCATATATATGAAGGGTCAACAAAGACTTGGGAATAATAACAGTCTGGGTCGATGACACATTACTCTTTGCATCCCCCGATTCTATGATGAAGCATGTGAAAAATACGCTCAGTATGGAATGGGAAGTAACCGACCTCGGAGAACTGAGCAAAATTGTTTGCATAGAAATTACATGCTGAGACAACACGATCAAAATATCTCAGGAAAAATATATAATATTCTCTGCAAGGAAGGAATGATTGACACGAATCCTGTCAGAACTCCCATGGATCCCAATATTAAATTATTGGTGAATCCAGATTACAATGAACCCAACAGGAGTAATTCCTATGCAAAATTGCTAGGATGTTTACAATTTCTATCAAATTCCACATGACCTGATATCAGCTTTGCAGTTAACAAGCTGGCCGCCTACACCGCTAACCTGAGTTTACACCACCACAGTGCAATAAAGCGAATACTCAGGTACTTAGCAGGTACGAAAACTCTTGGGATAATTTATAAAGATTCCCAAGATGAGACTGAAAATAATAACCTCTTCCACGGATATGCTGATGCTTCATTTGCTAACATTGAAGATCTAAAATCCACCACAGGCTATATTTTCAAAGCGTCCAGGGGAGCAATAACATGGAAATTGTAAGCCTGCGACCAGACTCACGACACAAACATGCACAGCCACCACGAACATCGGCGAACATCGGCACACATTGATGCTTACAATGGCTACACAGCCACCCTGAACATCGGCGAACTCATATATCAACTTACGCTCGATGCGGCCACTTTCCAACACGGTTTCAAATCTCATATATATACCATCTTTTTTTCCTTTGTTGCCCCACTCTTTACCTTGTGCAACAAAGGTATAGTTTACCGACCTTCTTATGTATCTTAGACTGACTCTTTACCTTGTGCAACAAAGATAACGTGATCCTGTCTTACCGTCTGACTTAGTGAGGCTACCTAACCAGGCAGCCTTTCACTTTTTTTTTGACACCGACTGCGTCTTTCAATACCTGACGAACCCACACTGTCTCGGCAACCCTCTACCTCGATTCCACTCCTCACCAGGAGTGCGAGAAGAAAGTTGCAGGACCCTGGCCAACCTGCCAAACTACAGATCCTAACGGACACACACCGACGCCCCAAGCCAAACAGCCCGGTGTCTCTACCACTGTCCCCATCACCTAGTACTGACTCGTCTACTGACGAAAGTGCACCTACCACAGCCACCTCCCATTGCAACTACCAAGCTACCTTACCTGCTGCCCGAATTGCCATGTCACCAACCACACAACCCCTTGCTGAAGTCAAGGTCACAAAGATGAAGGAATGCCCAATGCTCACTGCGGGCAGAATCACCCCACTCATCATGCAGTCGTGGACCCTTGCATGCAAACGATACAAGAAGCATGGTGGGAAGACCAGCACTGAAATTGTCAGTTACGTTGCTGAGGGGATGTTTGAGCCGCGCCTCGTTTCTTGGTATCAGGCAGATCAAACTCGGATTGATGCCCTCACCCTGGATCAGTATCTCACTGAGCTGGCCCAACTGGTCCTCGAGAAGAACTGGTCCTATGACATCCTCGAAACCATCCTCTCCACAACCCAAGGCAACCGGGAATTTATGGATTGGAAAATAGAGGTTGAGAACCTCAACGCGATCCTCACCACCTCAGCGCCAAGCAAAGCACTCACCAAGGACCAGCTCAAGGTCCAACTCCAATCCAACCTACACCCGGACCTGAGGCTCAATCTAAGCCTTGAACCAGTCCTAGCCACTGATCTCGCTACCTGGGCCTTTGAGGTTAAGGAGCGGGATGACCGTATGCGGGCTGAAAATGCCCGGACCCAAAAGATGATTGATGCCTCGGCCGCTGCCCGCACTGCACGCCGAGGTGAAAAAAAGGATCTCCTCTCCCGCCTCACAGATGCACCTTTGACCTCCCATGCCTCTACCTCTACCCCCACCAGCCGAACTAAGAAGGCTGAGAGAATTCGCCTGCCGGCCCTCACCGAGGCCGAGAGAACCCTCATCCGTGACCACAATGGATGCACCCGGTGCAGGAAGCTCAACGTTGGGCACACCTTCACCAACTGTCCAATGGTTGCAACTAACTCATGGCCTGACCCGGTGACCTACATGACCCTCACAGCACCAGCCCAAAACATGGCAATGGCAGCCGGACACATCTCAGATTCTGAAACAGACTCGTATGTCCCTTCCCCTGTCAATGTCCCCCTCACTGTCCCACAATTATACACCAACCTCTTTGCTACTGGCCCCCTCATCTCCGAATTCCCCATGCCAGTCCAACCACTAATTGACGTTGGATCGGCCTGCACAGTGATTAGCCTGGAGCTTGCCGAGAAACTTGGTCTCCGACGATATTGTCTCCCTGCCAAGGAGAACAACATGTCCTCCTTATCAATGCTGCCACTTGTCTCGGAGGAGTATGTGAAACTAGACCTCAGCTCTGAACGGGGGATATGGAAGTCAGGAGTACACAAGATGAAAGTAATTAAGGGGCTACCATTCCCCATTATACTAGGAATGCCATTTCTTTCATCAGAACAGATCCTGATAGACCCACATGAGCGAACGGCCATTGACAAACACACAGGCTATGACCTCCTAAACCCCCCCCTCTCGCACCTCAGGATTGGAACACAGCTGCGAACATCGGCGAACATCGGCGAACAGCACAGCCACCGATGCCAAAGAAAGTTCGGGCACCCAAGCCTACCACTCTTGAGCAGACCAGAGCACCAACACTTGCTGGTTACCTCCTCCCTGGCCCCATCATGGCTGCTGTTCGAGACTGCATTGAAGGCCTCGCATTCCAGGAGGTCCTCAAAGAAGCAGACCGGAAAATGAAACAAAAATATGCCGACCGCTTCCCACTCCGACTCCCAGACAATACCTCTGAAGTCCCTGGACACATGTTCCACCGCATCCGGCTCAAAGACCCCACCAAGGTCAATAATGGCAAAGGATATGCAGCACCAAAGAAATACCAAGAATCTTGGAAAAGATTACTTGATGACCACCTAAAGGCTGGCCGAATACGACCATCTTCATCAGAATATGCCTCACCAGCATTCTGTGTCCCAAAATATAAAGCTGGCGTCCCTGATTTAACAGTCGACCCCCGCTGGGTAAACGACTACCGGTCTCTCAACAGTAACACTGTCCGAGATAACTTCCCCCTACCTCGCATTGATGACATACTCGCCGATTGCGGGAAGGGAAAGATCTTCAGGAAGATGGACATGACTAACTCCTTCTTCCAAACACGGGTACACCCTGACGACATTCACCTCACTGCTGTAAGAACACCGTGGGGACTCTATGAATGGACTGTCATGCCACAGGGTGGATGCAATGCCCCTGCCACACACCAGCGCCGAATGACTGACGCGCTCCGAGAACACATTGGAAAAATTTGCCATGTGTACCTCGATGACATTATCATCTGGTCACAAACCATGGAGGAACATGAACGAAACTGCAATACAGTCCTTCAGGCCCTCCGCAAAGCCAGCATCTATTGCAACCAGGTGAAATCCAGCCTGTTTGCCACTGAGTTATGTTTCCTTGGCCACATCGTCTCTGGGGCTGGGATCAAACCTGACCCACGCAAAACCGACCGTATTGCGAACTGGCCCCAACCAACAACTGCCACCAATGTCCGAGGTTTCCTAGGACTAACCAGATACATTGCCACCTTCCTTCCAGCACTTGCAGAATACACGAGTGTCCTCACCCCCCTCACTACCAAGGAATGTGACCGACGATTCCCCACATGGACCCCAGAACATCAGAATGCATTTGACCACATCAAACAACTTGTCCTCAGTGCTGACTGTCTCACCGTAATTAATTACGAAGACAAAGCATCAAACATCTATGTCACCACTGATGCCAGTGACCGCCGGACTGGGGCTGTGTTAAGCTTTGGAAAAACCTGGGATACATCCCGGCCAGTTGCCTATGACTCCTACCAGCTCAATGACGCCGAGAAGAATTATCCAGTCCATGAGAAGGAGCTTCTTGCCATTATCAAGGCATTGAAGAAATGGCGATCCCACCTGCTTGGTGCACAGTTCGAAGTTTTCACTGACCACAGAACTCTCGAGTACTTCCAATCGCAGAAGGAGATGTCGAGACGACAAATGAGATGGTCGATGTATCTTGCAGACTTTGACTATCAAATCACCTACATCCGCGGCGAAGACAACACCGCTGCTGATGCCCTATCCCGCATGCCTGACACTGTGCCTGATGCCTGCCTTGCGGCCTGTGCGATGGCACACACACGTAATGCACCCAAAACCCCAGTCGCCGGCATACTCAATATTGCCGCTGACCAATCCCTACTTGACGCAATCATTACCGGCTATGAGACTGATGATTTTGCCAAACAACTCACCAAGGACATCAATATGGGGAGCATCGAAGGGGCAACCCTCACCGATCAACTCCTTTATGTTGGCCGCCGGCTGGTGATCCCACAAGATCTCCGAGTCCGTGAACTCCTTTACAACCTTGCCCATGACACTCTGGGCCATTTTGGCTTTGACAAAAGCTATGAATCCCTCCGTGGCTCCTACTACTGGCCAAACATGCGTCGGGACCTGGAGAAAGCATACATCCCATCATGCTCTGAATGCCAGCGCAATAAAACCCGCACTTCCAAACCCACTGGTCCCCTACACCCCCTACCAGTTCCTGATGACCGTTTCGACACTGTCGCACTGGATTTCATCGGACCACTCCCCGAGGAGGATGGAAAGGACACCATCCTGACCATGACTGACCTTCTTGGTGCTGACATACGCATTGCCGGTACCCACTCCACATACACTGCCGCCCAAGTTGCTGTTGTCCTTTTTGATGAATGGTACTGTGAAAATGGCCTGATGCTCCATCTCATCTCTGACCGAGATGCTCTCTTCACTGCTGAACTTTGGACGGCCCTCCATAAGCTCACTGGTGTAAAACTGAAGATGTCAACTTCTTACCACCCTGAGACCGACGGCAGCAGCGAACGGACCAACAAAACTGTGAACCAAGCCATCCGGTACCATGTTGACAACAACCAGAAGGGGTGGTTAGCCAAACTCCCTCGTGTGCGTTTTGCTATTATGAACACCGTGAACTCATCCACTGGTTTCTCAGGCTTCCAACTGAAGTCTGGACGATCCCCCCGAATCATCCCTCCAATCGCACCACTCCCTAGTAATGCCACTACCGAACAAACTACCGCACATGGCATAATATCCCAAGTCACAATTGATGTCCAAGAAGCGCAGGACAATCTCCTTGCTGCAAAAATCAGACAGGCATACCATGCCAATGAACATCGGGCACCAGAAGATGTCTATGAGATTGGCGACCTTGTCATGCTCTCCACAGAAAACAGGCGCCGGAACTACAAATGCAAAGGAAAAATGCGTGTTGCAAAATTCATGCCGAGAAATGACGGCCCCTACACCATCACACACACCTTCCCTGAACGCTCAGAATATACACTAAAACTCCCAAACAACCCAAACACCTTCCCTGGTTTCCATGCCCACCTACTCAAACGATACATCCCGAACAATCCCCTCCTCTTCCCTGACCGTGAGCCTGCCCGGCCACGACCCATTGTTACTGAAGATGGCACTGAGGAGTGGTACATTGACAAGATTGTGGATGCTCGCCGACGTGGACGAGGTGTACAATACCTTGTCCGCTATGAAGGATACGGGAAAGAACATGATGAGTGGCGCCCTGGTTCAGAAATGACTGAGACAGATGCACTTGACAGATGGGAAGCTGAGAATGGGACAGAGGTTTGACACCCTCACAATTTTTTTAGGTGGGGAGGAGTGTAAGCCTGCGACCAGACTCACGACACAAACATGCACAGCCACCACGAACATCGGCGAACATCGGCACACATTGATGCTTACAATGGCTACACAGCCACCCTGAACATCGGCGAACTCATATATCAACTTACGCTCGATGCAGCCACTTTCCAACACGGTTTCAAATCTCATATATATACCATCTTTTTTTCCTTTGTTGCCCCACTCTTTACCTTGTGCAACAAAGGTATAGTTTACCAACCTTCTTATGTATCTTAGACTGACTCTTTACCTTGTGCAACAAAGATAACGTGATCCTGTCTTACCGTCTGACTTAGTGAGGCTACCTAACCAGGCAGCCTTTCAGAAATCTAAGAAACAAACCATTATTGCATTATCAGATGCTGGACGTGAAGCTGTATGGCTAAGAAATCTATCTGAAGAACTCGGATTTACACAACAATTCCCAACAGTGATTAAAGGCGACAATGAAGGGTCAGTAATTTTAACTCAAAACCCTCAATTTCACCAGCGATCAAAACACATCACTATCTGCTATCACTGGGTCCGGGATCTCATGGCCAATAAATCAATAGAAATTCAAAACTGTCATGATCTGGAGCAAACTGCAGACATATTAACAAAGGCCTTGCCAAAGCCTAAATTTGCATGACATAGGGATGAGATGGGAGTTCAGTCAGGTTAACCCAGCAGCTTTCCTCACGTGTGAGTTGGTTTTTCCCATGAGGTTTTCCACCGCACAGAGGTTTTGATGCAACTGGAAGAAACTTATTCCACCTAGACTTCAGGGGGAGGAATGACAAAATATTTAACCATTTCACCCAGCCGTTCTAGGCTTGAGGGGGAGTGTTGGGATACAAGCCTACAATTGCTATATCCAGAATGGTAATTATAATATTATTAATTACTGAGACCAAAACATTCTATACTATATATACTATATGTATAGTATAGCTTGAGACAATTCTTCCTGACCTCTGAGACATACAGAGGAACACCCCCCTTTGTCTTAAGGCCTCCAGTTAGCTTCCAGACTTGCCTCCCTACACTCGGTGACAGCCTTGTCTGCTGAGTTGACAAAGAGCAGGTCAATCACTGTAGGATTGAGCTCGCCATTGTAGGGATAGTGAGTGGGTTTGGCCTCATCTGGACAACAAAGCGACAACCTTAGATGGGCAGTGGCCACCAGAAGGCGGTCAGTGTGTACATTTGCCTCAGGTCCCCAGGGGTCCCAGAGCCTGTGGCGACAATTGAAGTCCCCTCTAATGAGGTGGAAACGATGCAGCCAGGTCTCTGCCCCCTCCGAGAGTAGGCGGATCCTGGTGTGGTTCCTGTCAGAATAGACATTGGCTAGGAAAATGAGGTCTTCGCCTGCACCCAGGGTGAAGACAATGACATCATGATGATCAATAAGGTCCCAGTGGTAGCTGGGCCTCAGTGCCTGCAGCCACTTACTGAAGTAGACAGCAACACATGGGAACTCACTGTGATCATTCCTCGGGAACAGAGTGGCACCATTAGGTGCCAGGACAGTGTCTGCCCGGTCCATGTCCTTCGATTCGTTCGTCGACTCGTTTGACCGAGAGGTGACCCAGGACGTACCTATGCCCCTCGCGGCTCTGGTGCGCCCTGCTCCCCCGCCCCCGCGCAGAGGGGGGTTGGCCAATGGCCTCCCCCGCACCTCCCGCCCCAAGGGTGGGTGTCCACTCCCTGCCATTCCGCAGCAGAGACCCCCCCAAATGAGACCTGGCCCCCCCCAGGCTCCCACGTTTGCACAGGCCGCCCAGTTCAAGGGCGGTCATGTCCCTACCTCATTGGTGGACGGCCTGGTCCATATGGCCAAGGCATTCCCCGAGCTTCCCACCGCCAGGCTGGCTGCCATGCACCAGCAGGCCAAACCCACTGCGGCGAAGCCCAAGGCTTCGTCCACTGTCCATGGCCTGTCACGTCGACAGGTCATAGTCATTGTCCACGCGATCCCAGGGGAGGGCGGTATGCCCCCCCCCCCCCCCCCCCCCCCCGGTCGTTCTTATCAAGAGCCACGAGACCCTGGAATGGGTCCGCCTGGCCCTGTCTCTTCACCGCTCCACCCTTCGGGCGGAGTTGGTCTCTCTGGCCTATGGGGGTTACTCCATCCCCACCGACGCTGTGGCCTCTGCGGAGGACCTCCACATTATCCGACAGGCGGTCGCTGCGGCGTTTGTTGGGGATCACCTCCGCGTCACTGCGGAGCTCCCTTCCTCCACGTCATATATGAAAATCATTGACATGCCGTTCTTCCAGGACCACCGCCCCACCACAGTGGAATCGGTGCTCAACTTCATCGCCAAGTCCGGCCTCAAGGACTTGGTCGTCCTTAACGCTCCCCTCCGGATCGTCCGAAACTCCAAGCAGTCTGACACTGCGACGGTCTATATGAACATTTCTGACTCGGTCAGCGGCGCACGCGTGAGAGCGCTCTCCAAACGTGTGGTCCAGTTTGGACCGTACGTCTGTCCCATCCGCGAGGCCCGGGCTAACCCCGGTGTCTCCCTCTGCCAACGGTGCTGGAAGTGGGGTCACCCGACCAATGCTTGCCGCGCCCCTCAAATCCGCTGCCCCATCTGTAGCAGCCCTCACCGCAAGGAGCATCATCGCACCTTAGTGGCTTGCTGCAAGGGCAACACCCCCAATTCCCCCCATGGTGGAACACTCCCCGTGCCCTCATCCGCCTTGCTGCCCCAACTGCCGCAAGGAACATGCAGCCGACGACCGTCGCTGCAATTTCTGGAAGCACCGTTTTGACGGTGACTGGATCAAGAAACGCTATGCTGAGGTACGTGAGCGCCGCGCCGCCTGCACCCTCTCATCTGACCCCTTCCCCGCAGGACGCGGTGGGCGAACGTAAATGAGTCATCTGTGGGATATCTCTTATTTAAAAGTCATGTGTCAAAATGTCAATAGAAATTATGGACTCTTAGACACGCTACTTGAGTCGCAGAGCAATGAATTCCATCTTCTGCTTATACAGGAACCGCCCTGGAACCTAATAAGGCACGCACCCTCATCTGTGACTAGAGATGGGGAGGCGGTGATAGGCGCCCCTATGCACCCCAACTGGGGATGCATGGTCCGACAGGCTGGGACAGACACTGCCCCGGCTCCTAATGATGCCGCTCCGTTCCCTAGGAATGATCGTGGGGAATTTCCACGTGTCGCTGTCTATTTTTACAAGCGTCTGCAAGCCTTAAGGCCCAGTTACTGCCGGGACCTCATCGATCACCAGGACGTCATCGTCTTCACCTTAGGTGCAGGCGATAACCTCATTTTTCTCGCCAACGTCTACTCAGACAGGAATCACACCAGGATCCACCTCCTCTCTGAGGGAGCGGAGACATGGCCTCACCGCTTCCACCTCATAGGGGGAGACTTCAACTGCCGACACCGCCTCTGGGACCCCCAGGGGCCGGCGGCAAATATCCACGCTGACCGCCTCTTGGCGGCCACCGCTCGACTCGGGTTGTCTCTCTGCCGCCCTGATGAGGCGAAGCCCACCCATTACCCCTATAACAACGAGCTCAATCCCACGGTGATTGACTTGCTCTTCATAAGCTCTGTGGACGAAGCAGTCACTGAGCACACCATCTTCCCGGAGCACCGCTGGTCCTCGGATCACGTGCCCCTCCTGGTTAATCTCAGGACCCCCTTCTACCGCGTGCCGCTGCGGACGAAGGGTATTGCCCCAGACTCAGACGAGGAGACGGCCTATTTAGAGGACGTCTCCGCCCGGCTCTCGGCCCTGTCCAACTGGACGGGTCATTCACCGGCAGAGGTGGACGAGGTGGTGCAAGCCATCTCAGAAGCGTTTGCGGCGGCGTGGCATACCCACGCCCGGTCTAAAGACGTCTGCAGCTGCTCCAAGGAGTGGTGGTCGGACGAATGTCACACAGCCCTTGAGGAGTACCGGGAGTCCCGGGACCCTGAGGACTGGAGCATGTTTAAACAGGCGGTTAAAGCCGCCAAGCGGGAGTTCTTTGATGCGCGCATCAAAGAAGTCTCAGTCACTAACCAGCGCCCCTGGGATCTGATGCCCTGGGTCAAACAACGCAACCTCCCGTCGTGCGAGGCCATCTCCTATGGGGGTGTGCCTTGCAATACGTTGGAGTTGCTCTGGACAGCACTAGACGGCACCTACAATGCGGCCAACGACCGCCCAGTAGACCTGTCTGTGCTTGACGACTATGAACCCCTCCCCCCCCGGGAGTGTTACGTGGTCCTTCCTTAAACGCTGGGCTGGCAACGCTGAGGTTGCCGACCTCTTTGTCTGCATTGCAGAGGCATGCGTCACACTGGGCCACTGGCCTTCTCATTTCAAGGAATCCACGTCGGTCATCATACCGAAGCCAGGGAAACCTAATTACTCCACCCCGAAGTCATTCAGACCAATCGTGTTGCTGAACACTCTTGGGAAGCTAGTTGAAAAGCTGCTGTCCAGATGGCTCCAGTTCGATGGCGTGGCACACGGCGTGTTCCACCCCAACCAGTTTGGGGGCGTCGCCCAACGTTCCACTGAGGACGCTGGCATCTACCTCACCCACCTCATCCACGCAGGATGGGTGAAGGGACTGCAGACAAGCGTTGTCGCCTTCGACATCGCTCAATTCTTCCCGTCGCTGAACCACCAGGTTCTGCTGACTATCATCGAGAGATCGGGGTTCCCACCATGCGTGGTAAACCTCTTCCGCTCGTACCTGGTAGGCCGATTCACGACCTACAAATGGAACACCAACAGCTCTGGCAGGTTCTCTGCCGACGTTGGGGTAGGGCAGGGCTTGGCCCTGTCCCCTGTTTGCTCGGCGCTCTACATCGCGCCAGTGATGCGTCTCTTTTTCGCCCGCGCCCCCAGGCCGCTGGTGGATCTGATTTCCTATGTCGACGATGGTACCCTCATCGCGCAGTCCAAACGGGTAGAGGACAACCTCCCCAAACTTGTGGATGCCTACAACGAGGTCTTCCGCCTCTTCACGGCCCTGGGACTGGTGTTGGAACACGCCAAGTCCGAGGTCTTTCACTTCTCCAGAGCACGGGTGGTGCCCAACCCCCCCATTGACCTTGGTGTCGCCCCCTTCACTGGGGCCACCCCGCTCAGGCCTAAGCCGATTTGGCGGTACTTGGGCTTTTTCTTTGACCGGAAGCTGTCCTTCAAGGAGCATGTCCGGTTCTACATGACGAAGGCATTCACGACTGTGAGCGCCATGCGTATGCTTGGCAATTCGTCCAGGGGTCTCTCCCCGGCGAATAAGCGATTGCTCTACAGGTCCTGCGTCATCCCGGTGGCGATGTATGGACTCCGTCTCTGGATCTGCCGAGGTACTCGTACCAAAGGCATTGTCAAGGCCCTGTCCCAGATGCAGCACACCACTGCCCGCTGGATCACGGGCTGTTTCCGTACGACCCCGTGGGGGCTATGGAGTGCCTCGCGGCCCTGCTGCCTATGCCGCAGGTGCTGCGCCGCCTGGCGGACAAGAGCTGTCTTCGGACGGCTACTTTGACGCGCACCCACCCCGTCCAAGCCATCTTGGAAGGGGACCTGGTGGGAGACGCCCCCCGGCACTCGCTGGGGCTTTAGGCCCTCCCACCTGTCACCCGCCAGAAAATCGTGTCCCCCGCAGCGGACGCGGTTACCATCTGCTCCCTCTCCGGGGAACCTTTCGAGGCTTATGGCCCTGAGAGCCAACCCGGAGGTTGCTTAATTGACCTGTTCATGGACAGGATCTCCCTCCACCGCCCACCCCCCAAGGGGATGGATGAACGCAAAGACTACACTGACCGTTTGGACCGCGTCCTGGCTGAGGCCAGGAGCAAGCCGGACTGTCTTATTGTTGGTTGTGACGGGTCCGTACCCAGGACAGCCCACCAGGCCTCAGCGGCCGCCCTTGTGTTCCACGGGAACCAAGAGACCCGCCGCGCTACTGCGTTCCTCGGCCGCGCCTCAGCGACCAACGCCGAACATTGTGCCCTCCACCTAGGGGTGTCCGTGGCCATGGCCGCCAGATGCAAGAAGGTGGTGGTATTCTCGGACGCCCTCGCACTCGCCGATGCTTGGGTGGACTGCTCCCCAATGGGGGGTCAACAGCACGCCCTCCGGCTGTGCTGCCTCCTTCGGCCCTGGTTCGAGCTAGACCAGGACCACCAGATCCACCTGTGGTTCGTCCCCTCCAAGGCGGAGTGGGCGGTCCACAAGCAAGCTCATGACGTCGCGACGTCGCTCTGACTGCCTCTGGGGATTTCCCCCAAAGCCACTTGCAATTGGCTGATCGCCTCCTTCAAGGAGATGGCAGAGAAAGACTGGGTGGCCCGCTTCACGGACCCCAAGTATCGAGGGAGGAGCTTCCTGGACCTGAGGGCCCAACGGAAGGCCCCCGCAACACCCACCGCCTCTGGCTGCGGGCCCTGGCTCAAAGAAACTGCACATGATTGCAGGTTGACGGCCCGACTGTGTCGGTGCATCACGGCGCATGCCCCCATTGGGAGCTACCACGACTGATTCTTTCCCAGTGAGGACACTCACTGCACATGCCCCCCCCGGCCCTTCCAGGACCGTGACCACTTGCTCTGCGTGTGCCCCCACGTGAAGCGCAAGAAGCACCGACAGGGCCCGCGATTCATCGCAGACCTTGTCGAACTTCTCAAGGCGAACCCGCGTGCGTTCGCCTTTGCCCCCCTGGAAGGGTGGGACCCGGGATGAGGGTCATGCGCAGGGCGTATGACCCCCGTCTGGTGGCCTGGTGAGCCTGATGGCCCGCTGAACGCGTGCTCAGTCTCTGAGCCTGCAGTGTCTCTGTCAGTAATGCCGAACCCCGGGTTCGCCGCTGGCAAGGTTGGGGGGCCCGCCTGGTGGCGGGTACCGTCCCATGCGTGGGGCGGCTAAGCGAGGAGGGGCTGTACTCGGGCAACCAAGGGGCTCCGGACCCCGTCGGGCCTTATGGCTGGCGGGTTGGTCGACCTGCGGGAAGGCCTGTAATCCTCATTCCTGGCCGGTGCGTCAGTGGGCGCGCATGACTAATAGGGGCCGTACAGGGGCTGAGCAGGGGTAGGAGGCTGTGTGTGTTAGTACGCGCCGTTGGGAGTGCCGGCGAGCTGGTTTGGGGAGGCGCCCGAGCGCCCTCAGCCTGTAGTCCGGCCTAGCACGCTGCCCTGGCGGGCGGCATGCGGGCCTTCACGCGCTCATGCGCATTATCGAGGCTGTACCTCCTCTTCAACTTGCGTCGTATACCCACCGTCTCATGTAGTAGATAGCCGTGGACTGCTCCTGTGCACCACGTTAAATATTGTTGAACAAAAAAAAAAAAAAAAAAAAAAGGACAGTGCCTGCCCTGGCCTGTCAGACCATGCAGCCCCAGTTGGGGTGCATGGGGGCGCCAATCAACGCCTCTCTCTCCCTGGAAGCAGATGAGGGCATGTGTCTTATCAGGTTCCATGGTGGTTCTGGATTAGCAGAAGATAGAACTCATCGCTCTGCAACTCAAGTAGCATGTCAAGAAGGCCATAATTCTTATTTACATTTTAACACATGACTTTCAAATAAGAGATGTCCCATGTATGTCTCATTTATATTCGCCCACCGTGTCCTGCAGGGAAGGGGTCAGATGGAGAGGGGCAGGTGGTGTGGTGCTCACATACCTTAGCATACCATTTCTTGATCCAGTCACTGTCGAAGTGGTGCTTCCAGAAATTGTAGTGATGGTCATTGGCTGCGTGCTCCCTGTGGCTGTTGGTGCAGCGGGGGGGATGAGGACACAGAGAGTGCTCCAGAGTCGGTGGGATTGGGGGCATTGCCCTTGCAACATCCCGCTAAGGTGCAATGGTGCTCCTTGTGGTGTGGGCCGCTGCAGATGGGGCAGCAAATTTTGGGGGTGCAGCAAGCGTTGGTCGGGTGACCCCACTTCCAGCACTGTTGGCAGAGAGAAATGCCAGGGTTGGCCCAGGCCTCACGGATGGGACATACATACAGCCCAAACTGGACCGAGCGTTTGGAGAGGGCTTTGGCCCAGGCGCCACTGACCGAGTCAGAGACGTTCATGTAGACAGTAGCAGTGTTGGAGAGGAGCGTTAAGAATGACCGAGTCCTTGAGGCCGGACTTGGTGATGAAGCTGAGGACTGACTCCATGGTAGTGGGACAGTGGTCTTGGAAGTATGGGATGTTGATGATTTTCATGCACGATGTCGAGGAAGGAAGTTCCACAGATACACAGAAGTCCCCGACGAACGCTGCTGTGATTGCCTGACAGATGATGCGGAGGTCCTCTGCTGAGGCCACCATGTTAGTGGCAATGGAGTAGCCTCTATAAGCCAGTGAAACCGACTCCGCCAACAAGGTGGAGCAGTGGAGAGATGGGCGAGATGGACCCTCTTGAGGATCTCTTGGCCCTTAATTAGGACGACTGGCAGGGGGGGCATTCCGCCCTTACCAGGGAATGCATGGACGATTGCAATGACCTGTCATCTAGACAGGCCATGGACTGTGGTGGAAGCCTTGGGCTTCGGCGCCGTGGGTTTGGCCTGCTGGTAGCCAGCCTGGCAGTGGGGAGCTCAGGGAACACCTTGGCCATACGGACCAAGCCGTCCACCGAGGAGGTGGGGACATGGCTGCCCTTAAAGCAGGCAGCCTGGGCAAACGTGGGAGCCTGGGCAGGGCCAGGTCTGGCTGGGGGGGCCCTCTGCTGTGGAATCACAGGGAGCGGATGCCCACCCTTGGGGCAGGAGGTGCGGGGGAGACGGTTAGCCAGCCCACCCTGGCTAGGTGGAGGGGGAGCAGGGTGCACCAGAGCTGCAAGGGGCATGGAGACGTCCTGGTTGGGGGCAGGGGTCACCTCCCAGTCAAACCAGTTGACGAATGAATCGAAGGACATGGACCTGATAGGGTCCATGACTGGAGCAAGAGGGACCCCAAAGTTGTCCGCCACCCGAAGGAGGCCGGTGAACGTGGAGACAATGTCTGGGAGGCTGCCCTGCAGCAGCTCATCCAAGGCGCCCTGAGAGACAAGGGAGCCAAGGGTGTTGGCCCCCTGGACGATCAACTCAACCAGGACTCTCACTTTGAGCTCGGTCACTGGTTTGATGTCATACATATCCCCGTCCTCTTTGTCGGACGATGGAGTGGTGCTCGGTGGGCCACCTGTCACAACAGTCGAAGCCCGAGAGGCAGCCTGTGAAGCGCTAGACATATGCAGCACATGGGGAGTGTCCTGGCTGTGGCTGTAGGGCAACAGCGAGGGGGATGAGCGAGGCATTCGGACTGGGCTGGCCTGTGAGGGAACTGGGGGCCTTCCAGTGGGCATGGTGGCCACCAGAGAGGCAAGAGAGGAGGGGGGAGCTCTGATGGGAGCGGGGGGCTCGACACGTGGGTTGCCCCGGATCGCGCTGCCCAATCCTCGTGTGGGTTGGGAAGGCGTTGACATGCACTGCTGTTAAGAACTGATCCTAAGGCGCGGGAAATCGGCGGAGTCTGGCGGAGTTCCGATGTACGACGAGGACTTGGCTTCAACCTTTAAGAGGTTGCGCCCTTCTCTACGCTCGGTGTCCAATTTGCAAGGAACTGAAAAGTCCGGAAGTCCGTGCGGAAGTCCGAGGTAAGGAAAAGGTGCAAAAGCGGAGTTCCGATTAGGAAGTCCAAAGTAAGGGACAGGAACAAAGCAGAGGTCCGGAGGTCCGAAGATTAAGATAGAAGTTCGAGGTCTTAAAGTTGACAAATGATAAGTTGATAACAACTAATATTTGAACTCAAGAATACAAAGTATGTAAAGTAGTTTTATACTAAAGCTAGTACTCGGTGTAGCTGCGGCGGAGTTCTGCGGAGTTCCGAGTACAAATTTCGTGATGATATCTATGATGAAGAACAGACTTGAGTAAACTACGGAAGATGTGATGTAAGTAAAACAGGAGAGGTAATTTGAAATGAGGAATTTGAAATACTCGGAGTTCCTACGGAGTTCCGTCGGAGTTCCGAGGCAGAGTTCCGAGGGGTGCTTGCATGGGATATGACAACTGCTAGCAGTGTGGAGAGAACCAGATCAAGTAGATCAAAGACAAGCAGAAGGCCACAGAACAGATGGAACAGTTAGTAGCTGTAGAGGTGTGGCTGTGCACGTCGTGGTAACAGATCAAGAAGCGATGCCTCTTCCTCACTCAGCTGGGAGGTGGGGGCTCAATGGGGGTACTATGGCCACCAGACCATGGCCACCATGTCACGAGCTGCACCCCCAACAATGCCACATCACCACTGCCTCCATATCACCCTGATGACCAGGAGGGGGATGGGGCCAGATGCGGGGGGCACCATACCACCGGGGACGTGCCAGACTATGGACGGGGGATGCCAAAGGACCGGGGACATGCCAGATGATGGGGGTGACACCAGATGACCCAGGGGATGTGCCAGACCACAGGGGACCCAATGTCCTGCAATGCAACACAAGCAGATGATTGGGGGATGTCCAGGAGGACACCCAATGGAGGGGGGACACCCAGGTGAGTGGGGGGGGTGTGGCAGGGTCAATGGTCTACTGGAGATTTGTTGACGAGGTTGTCAAGTCGTGAGGGTTGGGGTAAGTGAGAGCCAACAAAAGTGAATGAAAATGCCGTCGAGTGTAACAACACTGAGAGAAACTTAAGAAAAGAATGTAAAGAGCGAGTAAAGTCTTTATTATCCCATTTAAAAGGTGGGGAGACACCTTAAGTACAAACGAGCAGTGTAAGATAGGGAAAATCAGGCCGCGCACATTCTCTTGCACCAGCCAGACCAAGCAACAAGAGATATAAACTACAAAATAAGCCAGATCAAAGGAATAAAGAAAATTTGATGAACTAATAAAGAAACCTATCTTCAGATCCTCGTCTTGGGGTTTCCTCTGCTAGCAATGGCTCAGGGAGAAGTTCGTCATCAGGGCCTTCTATTGATGTTACATTGCCTGTCCCCCATCAAGTGTGGAGAGCACCCAAATAGAACTTCTGAACCCTACATCCAACAGATTGGCCCATCAATTTGGATGTGGAGGTGCCCAGGAGCATTGGTGACTCTTGATGTGGCAGATCATTGTCATAAGGGAATATAAATAGAACCATCAATAAAAAGAAAATTGAATCAAAGTTGTCCCAATCCAATCCTTCTCGGGGCCTGACACTGTCAATGAGGAGGCTGAGGGAGTGGGAATGATGGTGACATGTGTGATCAATGTGTAGTCTTCGAGGGAAGGGGAATTAGCCTGTAAACTAGAAAATAACTAAATTCAATTAGCAACACAAAATATTAATAAAAGTATAAAAAAAGAGAAGGTATACAATAACTCTTGAATATCGGAGCTGACCATAGAACTGGAATGAATTCCCTGGTATGGGTAAGTTGACCAGTAGGACAACTGACTACCACAGCGGCACCTAGACAAGTGAGGAGACTATGGGGGACACAACCAGCACCCCCTGGCCCAGCCCCGTGAGCCACTGCTTGTGGGGTGGAGCGCAGGTGGAACAATGGTGATGCCAGAGCGCACATGCCAGCACCCACAACCACTGCCACAAGCCATTGCTCATGGGGTGGGGGGGGGGTGCTATGTTAGTGGCACTGGCAGGACGGGTGGCACGAGGGGAGGGGAGGGGGATGGGCAGGGAGGGGATGCAATGCCTGAGGCTGCAATGTGCCCCACCCCCCCCCCTCTCCACATACTAGTAATATATCTACTTAGAGTCTTTTGTAACTAGGTAATATATATATTACAGCCAACACGATGTGATGCGATGCCCAAGGACACAACAAATTCCCCCCTTGACATATAATGATTTTATATGAAATGTATTTTACTCTGTAAATAGGTATTAAAGTAACAATAATATTCTACACTAATAAAGGTGTCATGGTGTACCTGTTAAGTTGTTGGAAAATCTGCAAATGGTAATCTAGAGGTTGAGGGTTCAATCCTGGCTTGAGACATCTTATTTTGAGTTTAACTTGGTGTTGCAAACTTCTTGTCCATTTGACCCCATGAATCTCACTCAGAATAACTGGAATCTGGTTGAAAAAACTGGAATCCACCAGGAATTTCCGGAATCCACCTGGACTTTCCAGAGTCCAGGGAGTCCGACCAGAATAGGTGTGGGACTGTAAAACACTGAATGAATTGAACAATATCAAGTGCAACCAGAGGACAACATGGTGGTGGCCCAAGCCAGGAAAGAAGAGAATGAGGTGGATGACAGAGCAGACCAGGAGGTGGAAGTTGATATAACTGATGTGGCAGATAACAATGAGGAGTTTTGAGGCTGCATAGTAGCACAAGTATTGGTAGCAATGCATGTGTGAGATCCTATGACAATCATGAAATGTGGCATGAGGAGATGTTGATAAAAATGTGAAAATTGGATGGTTCAGAGCTTTGGGTGCTCCTGATACCTATCACTGGGTGTTTACAAGCATGCCTTTTGTTTCCTAATCTCATATCTACATGTTATTGGAGAACAACACTCTCATGATATATCTCTGGAGGAGCAACTTGCAATTTTTCTATATAGATGTGTTAGAGGTGTTTCAGTACAACATGCAGGTAAGCGATTTCAACATTCAAATGATACAATATCAAAGTATGTTATCCCATTTCTGAACATGTCTATGTATCTATTGCATTCTAGATATTTGTTGAAAATGCTTTTAATTTTCTCCTCTGAGCCCTTCTATGCCAACTTTGTTTGCCAGCCAGGGAGCACCACTGCACAATAATCTTACATCATACAAAACCTGAAGTTCAATCCATTTTTTGAGGATGCTATTGGTGGGATGGTTGGAAGTCACTTTATTGGCTCTGGTACAGCAGAGGAGTGAGCTCTGGCTCAAGTTCACAAATGGCTCATCACTCAAAATTGCCTGGTATGATGTGATGCTGACCACTTCTCACATATCTTTCCACTCATTGGGAAGGATCAGTTTCAGATTCAACAATGTACTTTGATTCCCATATCACAGATTTGGGGCTTGAGCATGGTAAATTCTACCTTGCTGATGCAGGATTCCCTATGTCATCTGCGCTTCTTACTCCCTATTGAGGTGTACAGTACCATCTTGCTGCAGGCGGATCTTTGGTGCCATTCTTTTATTCTAAATGCTGTTTCTGTTCTAATTCCCATATATATATTAGTCCAACAAATGCACAGGAACTCCTCAAACCTCAACATGTATCAGCATGCAACATCAGTGAGAGGATGTTTGGCATCCCAAAGAATCCGTTTGCAATTCTACAACACAAGCCCCATCTCACACCCAAAGTACAAGCCTGTCTTCCTGCAGCACTTGGATCATAATGTAATCTGAACATATGACAATGTTGAGCTTAAGTCCTGTCTCAATCAACTGGAGGTCCCTAAGTTTGATGTTAATGAGCTAGATGAGGATAGCACTGAGGGGGAGTTGGCACAAGGACCACCAAAGCAAGCTGAGAAGAAAGATACAGAGAGGAGACAAGATATGATGGCAGAAAACATGTGGAACCAATATCGGCAAACCCTCAAAGACCAAGGATAAATATAAATTGAATGGTAGGTATGAATGACATGTATTCTGAGTCTACATATATATGTTGTACATATATTCTACATATGTGACAATACCAACAATATGATCACTGCAGTGGAAATCCAAGGTCCTGAACAAGCCACTTTGAATCCATACCTTCCATAAACTCTCTCACTTGACTGCAAGATACACATCTTTTGTTTTTTTTGTTCAACAATGTTTAATGTGGTGCACAGGTGCAGTCCATGGCTATCTATGACACGAGGTAGCGGGTATATGACATAAGTTGGAGGGGAGACTACAGCCCCAATAAAGCACAGAGGTGTGTAAAGGCCCGCGTGCTGCCCACCAGGGCCGCTGATGATACTCAGTCCAAGGAATCACCTGGAAACACACACCAAATGATAATCCTACTAGACCAGAGGAAGGGTGTGAGGTGGCTTTGGGTTGGTGTTTGACACAAGGCAAGATGGTAAGAGAGTGAAGAGATAATATGATAATAGGACAATGACTTGTGCTTCTTGAGACAAGATAATATGATAATAAGACTCTGGAATTGAGCTTCTGTGCTCTATATGATGAGGGGAAATGATTTATTGCCTTGTTTTCTATCTACTAGATGTCTTATATAGATATTCTAAGTGGGGCCAGGGAATAGAAGTGGGTGAAGAGGACCCAAGTAAAATGAGAAAGAAACAGATGCCAATGAGAAAAAGGGGGGAGGGGTAATGGAATAAGGAGTGGGTAATAGATCATGAAATCTACCTGGTGTAAGAAATCTACCTGGTGTAAGAGGACTTGTCTCCTATCCAAAAATGCATCCAGTGGCTTGTCAGGCAGGTGAGAGGGAGTGGAGAGGACAATGATGTAATCCTGGGAACTTTGTCATGTGACCAAAATCATAAGACTGTTGATAATACTGTTCTTTGCACTAGAACCTCACACCATGATCTCTAACAACATTTCTCTTGTCCTTTTCTTCTTCTTCATCCTCTTGATCATGTGCATCTTGATGGCCTACCAATGGACATGCTATTGTGTGGGGATGATTCTCATTGGAGCTCAACACAGAAAGTTCACCTGTTGGGGGAGATGACCCCAATGTCTTCTGTGATCTGTTACTATGGAGCCTTGACTGGAGTGAGTACAATGAATTGAACAATATCAAGTGCAACCAGAGGACAACATGGTAGTGGCCCAAGCCAGGAAAGAAGAGAATGAGGTGGATGACAGAGCAGGCCAGGAGGAGGAGGTTGATATAACTGATGTGGCAGCTAACAATGAAGAGTTTTGAGGCTGCATAGTAGCATGAGTATCAGTAGTAATGGATGTGTGAGATCCTATGATGATCGTAGAATGTGGTGTGAGGAGATGTTGATAAATTGGATGGTTCAGAGCTCTGGGTGCTCCTGATACCTATCACTGCACGCATGGCTGGAATATAGGCTGAGGGCACTCAGGCACCTCCCCGAACCAGCTCGCTGGCACTCCCAACAGTGCATACTAACTTGCCCCTGCCCCCACCCCCGTGGCCCCCCGCACGGCCCCTATTAGTCATGCATGCCCACTGATGCGTCGGCCAGGAATGAGGATTACAGGCCTTCCCACAGGTCAACCAACCCACCAGTCATAAGACCTGGTGGGGTCCAGAGCCCCTTGGTTGCCCAAGTACAGCCCCACCCTGCTTAGCCACCTCATGTATGGGATGGTACCCGCCTACAAGGTGGGCCCCCCAGCCTTGCCAGCGGTGAACACAAGGTTTGGCATTACTGACAAGGAGCAATGCAGGATTGGAAGCCAAAGGGTGCTTTTGGCAGGCCATCAGGCGCACCAAGCCACCAGATGGGGGTCATACACCCTGCGTGTATCCCTCATGTCTCAGCCCACCCCTCAGGGGGGGCAAAGGCAAACACCTGCAGGTTTGCCTCTAGGAGCTTGATGAGATCTGCAATCCATCACGGGCCTTGCCAGTGTTTCTTATGCATGATGTGTAGGCACATGCAAAGGAGATGGTCCCTGTCCTGAAAGGGCCAGGGGGGGGGCATGTGCAGTGAGTGTCCTCACTGGGGAAAAAGCAGTTGTGGTAGCTCCCAATGGGGGCATGCACTGTGATGCACCGACACAGTTGGGCTGTCAATCTGCTATCATGCACAGTTTCTTTGAGCCATGGCCCACATCCTGAGGTTGTGGACATTGTGGGGGATTTTCACTGGGCCCAGAGGTCTAGGAAGTTCTGCCCTCTATATTTGGGGTCTGCAAAGCAGGCCAGCGAGTCCTTCTCTGCCTTCTCCATGAACAAAGTGAGCAGCCAGTTTTGGGTGGCCCTTAGGGAGATACCAAGGGGCAGCCAGAGTGACATTGCAACATTGTGAGCGAGCTTATAGACCCCCCACTCTGCTTTGGAGGGGACAAACCAGAAGTGGATGGTGCGGTCCTGGCCCAGCTCAAACCATGGACACAGAAGATGGCATGCTTGCAAGGCATACTTTTGACCTCCCACAGGGGAGCAATCCACCGATGACTCTATGAGCCTGAGTGAATCTGAAAATATCACCATCTTCTTGCACCCAGCAGCTATTGTTGTGGACACCCTGAGGTGGAGAGCTTTGTATTCCATGTTGGTCGCAGCAGTACAACTGGCAAATGCAGTAACACAGCAGATCTCCTGGTCTCCATGGAAGACTAGGATGGCCACTGAGGCCTGGTGTGCTGTCTTAGGGACAGACCCATCACAGCTCATGATGAGGCAGTCCGGGTCTGCCCTGGCCTCAGCCAGAACACAGTCCGGACAGCCGATGTACTCCTTATGCTCATCTGTCCCCTTAGGGAGCAGGCGGTGGGGCATGATCCTGTCTGAAAACAAGTCCACAAAACAATTGCCAGGCTGGCTTTCAGGGCTGAATGCCTCAAAAGCCTCCCCAGCTTGGGTACAGATAGTGACTGCATCCACCACGGGGGATGCAATCTTCTGTCAGAGAGCAGGTGAAAGGGCCTGAAGCTCCAGCAGATGCTGGGGGGTGTCTTCCACAAGGTCCCCCTCCAGGATGGCCCAGACGGGGTGGGTGTGTATCAAAGTAGCTGGTCCAAAGACAGCTCTTATCAGCCAGGTGGCACAGCAGCATTGGCATAGGCAGGAGGTGTGAGACATTCCATCACCCCAGACAGGGTCATATGGAAACAGCCTGTGATCCAGTGGGCAGCAGAATGCTGCATCTGGGACAGGGCTTTGACAATGCCTTTGGTATGAGCACTGTGGAAGAACCATAATCTCAGCCCATATGTTGCCACAGGGATGACACAGGACTGATATAGGAGGCACTTGTTCGCCAGGGAGAGACCCCTTGACAAATTGCCCAACATGCGCATGGCACTCACAGTTGTGAATGCCTTGGTGGTGTAGAACCGGACATGCTCCTTGAAGGAGAGTTTCCAGTCAAAGAAGAAGCCCAAGTACCGCCAAATGGGTTTGGGCTGCAAGGGGAGGCCCTGGTGAATGGGGCCATGCCAAGATTGATCAGTGGGTTTGATGCCGACCTGGCTCTGGAGAAATGAAAGACCTCAGATTTTGCTTGGACTGTATGATGAGGGTGCCATCATCGACAGAAAAAATGAGATCCACCAGTGGCTGAGGAAGGCATGTGAAGAAGATCCGTAGGACAGGCGCTATGTATAGCATTGAGCAGACAGAGAACAGAGCAGAGCCCTGTTCCACCCCAACATCCGCAGAGAACCTGTTGGATGTGTCAGCATTCCACTTGTAGGTTGTGAATCAGCCTACAAGATAGGAGCAGAAGAAGTTGACCACACACTGTGGGAACCCTGACCTCTTGACGATCGCCAATAGAACCTGGTGGTTCAGTGATGGTAAGGACTGTGCAATGTCAAAAGCCACTATGCTCATCTGAAGCCCCTTCACCCACCCTGCACAGATGATGTGAGTGAGGTAGACCCTGGCATCCTCCATGGAATGCTGGGCAATGCCCCCAAATTGATTGGGGTGGAACACGCCATGTGCAACACCATCAAGCTGAAGCCGCCAGGACAGCATCTTCTTGATCAGTTTGCCCAAAGTGTTCAGCAGCACAATGGGCCAGAACAACTTAGGGGTGGAGTAATTAGACTTCCCCAGCTTTGGTATGATCACCAACATGGATTCCTCAAAATGTGTGGGTGATGCATGCCTCGGCAATGTGAACCAATAGACAGGCAGTTTTGACACTGCCCACCCAGTGTGTGAGGAAGGACCAGGTGACATGGTCCGGCCCTGGAGCAGAGCATGACAAGCATGCTTTGAGTGCTTCCTGCAGCTTGAGCAGGGAGAGGGTCATAGTCATTGAGCACCAAGAGGTCTACTGGGCAGTCATTAGCTGTGTTGTAGGTGCCATCCAGAGCCATCCAAAGAGACTCCAACATGTTGCAGGGGGCACCTCCATAGGAGATGGCCTTGCAAGATGGGAGGTTGTGTTGTTTGACCCATGGCATAAGGTCCCATGGGCACTGATTAGTGGCAAACACTTCCTCAATGTGGGCATCAAAGGTGTGCTTGGCAGCCCTGACAGCTTGCTTAAACATAGACCAGTCCTCAGGGTCCTGGGACTCCTGGTACTCCTCAAGGGCCATGTGACATTCATCTGACCATCACTCTTTAGAGCAGCTGCAGATATCTTTGGACTGAGCATGGGTGTTTCATGCAGTAGCAAAGGCATCCAAAATGGCTTGCACCACTTCATCCACTTCCGCCGGTGTGGTCCCCGTCCAATCGGACAGGGCGGATAGCTGAGCAGAGACATCCTCAAGATAGGCAGTCTCTTCATCTGAGTTTGCGGCAATCCCCTTTGTCCACAGCAGGACATGGTAGAAGGGGGCCTGGAGATTAACCAGGAGGGGCACATGATCCAAGGACCCATGGTGTTCCAGGAAGATAGAGTGCTCAGTGATGGCCTCATCTACTGAGTTGATAAAGAGGAGATCAATCACCGTGGGATTGAGCTCCCCATTGTAGGGGTAATGGGTGGGCTTGGCTACATCAGGTTGACATAGTGACAGGTCCAAGTGGGTTGAAGTCCCCACCAATTAGGTGGAAGCAGTGAGGCCAGACCTCCACACCTTCCGCAAGGAGATGGATGCCCATGTGAGTCCTGTCTGAATAGACATAAGCAAGGAAAATGAGGTCCTTGCCTGCACCTAGGGTGAAGATGATGGTGTCATGGTGATCAGTCAGGTCCTGGCGGTAGCTGTGTCTGAGTGCTTGGAGCCACTTGTCAAAATAGACAGCAACCTGTGGGAATTCCCCTCAATCATTCCGAGGGAATGGGACAGCATCATTAGACATGGGGGCAGTGTCCATCCCAGCCTGCCTGACAATGCACCCCCAATTGGGGTGCATGGGGGCACTGATAACAGCTTCCCCAGTCTGAGTTGTGGACAAGGGCGCATGCCTGATCAGGTTCCAGGGTGGTTCCTGAATGAGCAGAATGTGGAACTCATCACTCTGCAACTCAAGTAACGTGTCCAGAAGGCCATAATTTCTATTAACGTTCTGACACATGATCTTTAAATAAGAAATATCCCAGCTATGTCTCATTTACATTCACCCACTGCATCCTGCAGGGAAGGGGTCAGATGGAGAAGTGTGGGCGGTGCGACACTCATGTACCTTGGTGTACTGTTTCTTGATCCAATCACCATTGAAGTGGTGTTTCCAGAAATTGCAGCAACGGTTGTCAGCTGCATGCTCCCTGTGGCAGTTCAGGGTGCAAGGGGGATGTGGGCACAGAGAGAGCTCTAGTGTCGGTGGGATAGGGGGCATTGCCTTAGTGTTGCCCTTGCAACAACCAGCTAAGGTGTGATGATGCTCCTTGTGGTGAGGGCCACTGCAGATGGGGCAGCAGATCTGCGGGGTGCAGCAAGCATGGGTTGGGTGACCCCACTTCCAGCACCTCGTTGACAGAGAGAGACTCCAGGGTTGGCCTGGGCCTCGCGGATGGGACAGATGTATGATCTGAACTGGACCAAACACTTGGAAAGGGCCTTTGCCCAGGCGCTGCTGACCGAGTCAGAGACGTTCATGTATACCGTTGCAGTATTGGACTGCTTTGAGTTATGGACAACCCGCAGCAGGGTGTCAAGGACAACCAGGTCCTTGAGAGCAGACTTGGCGATGAAAGTGAGCACTGCCTCCACAGAAATGGGGCAGTGGTCCCGGAAGTAGGGGATGTCAATAATCTTCATATATGACATTGATGAAGGGAGCTCCACAGACATGCAGAAGTCCCTGACAAACACCACAGCAACCGTCTGTCGGATTATGCAAAGGTCCTCTGCTGAGGCCACCATGTTAGTGGCAACGGAGTATCCTCCATATGCCAGTGAAATGGACTCTGCCACCAGCGGGGAGCAGTGGAGAGACAGGGCGAGGTGGACCCTCTCCAGGATCTTGTTACCCTTGATAAGTATGACTAGGGGGGCGGGGGCATGCCCCCCTCCCCAGGGATTGCATGAATGAGCACAATGACCTGTCAATGTGATGGGCCATGGACAGTGGCTGAAGCCATGGGCTTTGGAGCCGTGGGTTTGGCCTGCTGGTGCATAGCCACTAGCCAGGCCATGGGCAGTTCAGGGAACGCCTTGGCCATGCAGACCAAGCCATTCACTGAGGACACAGGGACATGGCTGCCCTTGAAGTGCAAACATGGGGGGCTGGGCAGGGCCAGGTCAACCCAATGGGCCCTTCTGCTGAGGGATCACAGGGAGGGGACGCCCACCCTTAGGGCAGGACACATGGGGAGGGCAGTTGGCCAGCCCTCCTCTGTGGGGGTGTTACAATTTTCCTTATGATCATTCTCTTTTACTCCGTTTCCTTTCTGGTACTTAGCAAATACCAACAGCTATATCGCTGCGCGCGCAGCAAGTAGTACATGTTCATATACTATTAGACAATTAGCTAGATACCTGTAGCTATATAAACTGTAGTAGTTTACGGTCAAGGCTCTTTAGCTTCACCTAGGCAATCTTACCTTAACTGCTCATTGACAAACTCGACCTAAGCAGAAAGCCTCCGTCTTAGCGTGATTGAATTTAGCGACGAAAGCCTTGTCGTTAACGAACTCGATAACTTGTGCTTAGTAGTTGAGGCTCTGCCTTAACAAAAGGTCAAGCTAATCCACAATGTCCTCTTCCTCAAGAGCAGACGCTTTATCCCGACAATCAAACCAACAAACCCCTGACCGCCCACCTTGTGGTGCAACCCCTGAACCTGACTCCTTGTGGCATCAACACAAGGGACGATTAGTACGTTACTCTGAACCCACAGAATGCTGGTTTAGCCAGAGAACCGCCACTGAACCCTCTCAATATCTTGAGAACGAAGAATTTGAATCACCCGACTCAGAACCGGATCTTGATGAAGAACACCCCGACCCATTTATCAACATGGCCGCACAGAACCCTAAAGAAATTAAGCTTCGTGCGCCCACCGACTTCCACGGAGAGCAAACCAAAACTGGCAAGTTCCTCTCACAAGTCTCGCTCTACTTGAGGGCGAACCCTGACATCTATGACACCGACAACAAGAAGATTATCTTCGCCCTCTCTTTTATGAATGGAGGAACTGCAGCAGGATGGGCAGAAGCGAAGGGAGTACAGACCACCCCATGGGGGACCTGGGAAGCCTTTAAAACAGAAATCAGAAATGTGTTCTCACCAATCGACGACGCCAGAGATGCACGCCATGGGCTCAAAACCCTGAAACAGACTGGAGATGTTGAAGACTACATCTCGCAGTTTAGAATCTTGAAAGGGAGGGCTGGGATAAACGAAGATGTCTCTCTCATCGAATATTTCATTGATGGACTGAACCCCAAGCTCGTAGAGAAAATCTACAACATGGAGACAGTCCCAGTCACCCTCGAAAACATGATGAAAGCCGCTGCAAAGTATGATGGGCAGTGGAAGAGAGCACGCGCTATCACGGGGAAGTTACGCGCCGCCTACCCCACACCTTCCACCACCACCATCAAACGCAAACCCGGCTTCGATCTTAACCGCCTGTCCAACTCCGAGCGCATGGAACACATGAGAAAGGGGTTATGCTTCATCTGTCACAAGCCCGGACACCGCTCTGGAGATCACAGAAAAGACGGGACCGTCGCCACCACATCCGCTCCGAAACCCTGGCAGAAGAAGACTGGCAAAGGGGTCTACAAGAATCTCCGCTCCATGATGGCAGAGTTAGACGAAGAAGAGAGGGAGAAGGCCCTCGCCATCCTTGAAGACAAGGGTTTTTAAAGAAGTGGACTGGAACAACATCAGACCCCGCTGAGTTATCAGTTTCCTCTGTACTAGTAGCTAATATGGGCAAACAATCTATGCGCATCCCTGTTAAGCTAGGAACGGAAACCGGAATCATCGAAACAGAAGCACTCCTCGACTCAGGAGCTGCAGAAACATTCATTGATTGAGACTTCGTGCACAGCCGCGGACTACGAATGACACCCCTATCAAAACCGATCAAAACCTGGAATGCCGATGGCACCCTGAACAAAGAAGGCACGACCCACTCCACCATGACCCGATTAACCGTCAGAGATACACAGACAAAGGGGAAGTATTTGGCAACTGGTCTAGGGAAGGAATCAGTAATCCTCGGACTACCCTGGCTCCAGAAAGAGAACCCTCACATCGATTGGAAGAAAGGTACCCTCACCTTCCCCGAAGAACGGCTCACTCGTATTAGAAGGATTGTGGCCAAAACCAGGGAAATGATGGGCAAAACAGCATTCGGACAACAGATCACGGATAAAGCACAGGAAGAAGAACACGTCATCACTTCCTCCATCACCCCTGAACCGGAAGAAAAACCGATCACGGAACAAACCCCAAACCCTCCTAAAGAAGACATCCCGCTCCGAGACGAAACTCAACCCGAGAACGAGGACCTCATCATTGCTTATGTCAAAGGAGAACCGGTCTTAGGAATCTTCGATCCCAACAACGTCATCGAACCACCCCTCACCAAAGAATACGAAACACCAAGATACTCCTACTCCAGAAAAATGACTAGGATATCAAGGATCGTGTCTTCATTGACTACCCCACAGTTTTGCTTTGGACAAGGGATTTGGATAAGAGCGAAGACTTCCATTTCACAGAAACTCGCTCACGACGATCAGACAGATAACCCAGAAAAAAGCCAAAACTCTCAATGATCTACTACCAGAACATTATCGAAACTACAAACGGGTCTTCGAGAAAGCCGCTTCTGAACGATTCCCTGAATCCAAACCATGGGACCATGCCATCGATTTAAAAGACGATTTTGTACCGAAAGACTGCAAGATCTACCCACTGTCACCCACCGAACAAACCAAGATGGACGACTTTCTTGAAGAAAATCTCAAGAAAGGCTACATCCACCCGTCGAAATCCCCAATGGCCTCCCCCTTTTTCTTCGTCGCGAAAAAGGACTCAGAAACCCTCTGACCATGTCAAGATTATCGCTACCTGAACAATGGAATGGTTAAAAACACCTACCCCCTCCCGCTAGTCAGTGATCTTCTCGACAAAGTCAAAGGAGTGCGATGGTTCACGAAACTCGACATTAGATGGGGATACCACAACATTCGGATTAAAGAGGGTGACCAATGGAAAGCAGCCTTCAAAACAAATAAAGGGTTATTCTAACCAATGGTGATGTTCTTCGGATTATGCAACTCCCCTGCTACATTCCAAGCAATGATGAATGAGATTTTCAAGGACATGATTGACAAAGGATGGATAGTCATTTATATGGATGACATCCTCATCTTCTCAAAAGATCTCAAAGAACATCAGGAACGGACTAGACGGGTTCTGCAACAACTTGAAGAACACAACTTGTACTTTTTTTTTTTTTGTTTTTTTTTGTTTTTTGTTCAGCAATATTTAACGTGGTGCACGGGCGCAGTCCACAGCTATCTACTACATGAGACAGCGGGTATACGACGTAAGTTGAAGAGGAAGTACAGCCTCGATACTGCGCATGAGCGCGTGAAGGCCCGCATGCCGCCAGTGCAAGTTCGACGTGCAAGAAGTCGAATTCCTCGGCTTGATTGTCAAACCGGATCAAATATTAATGGATCCGACAAAACTAGCAGGAATCAAAGACTGGCCGGCACCGACTAACATCAAAGGAGTACAATCCTTTTTAGGCTTCGGAAACTTTTATTGAACATTCATCAGGAGATTCGCTGAACTAGCAAGACCCCTGAATGACCTAACTCGAAAAGACGTCAAATTCAAATGGACAAGGGCATGTCAACAGTCTTTTGATGCGCTAAAAGCCAAGTTTGCACAGGCACCAGTCTTACAGATGCCAAACCCGGAGCGACCCTTCACCATTGAATCCGACGCCTCGAAATTCACTACCAGCGCTGTATTACGACAACAGGGAACAGATGGAGAATGGCACCCTTGTGGTTACATTTCCCATTCCCTCGATACGACACAGCGGAACTATGAGATCTATGATCGAGAACTCCTCGGGATCATACGTGCCTTAGAAACGTGGAGACACTACCTCCAAGGAAGCCCGCACCCCATCACGATCTTGTCTGATCACAAAAACCTGACGTACTTCAGGACCGCTCAGAAGCTGAACCAAAGACAGGCCCGGTGGAGTCTGTTCTTATCAGAATTTGAGCTGAAATTACTACACGTTCCTGGATCGCAGATGATACAGTCCGATGCCCTTTCTCGACAAGAAGACTGGGGCAAAGGAATAGAAAACGACAACGAAAACATCACACTCCTCCCAGAGAACGTCTTTGTCAACGTCATCGACACAGAAATGCAAACGGCCCTCATTCAAGCAACTATGAAAGACAAACTAGTTGCCGATGCGATCAAGGCACTGAAAACCAATGGAACACCCCCAATCAGGTCCGATCTGGCTGATTGGGAAGTAAAAGATAATGTCCTATTCTTTAAAAACCGTTGCTACGTGCCGCCGAACACTGATCTACGGAAATGAATCATCGAACAGTATCACAACTCATTACTTCCGGACACCCAGGACAATACCAAACGATTGAACTCATTCGACGAGACTACTGGTGGCCGGGAATGACGACGCTGATCAAGAAATGGGTAGAAGGCTGCGCAAAATGTCAACAAATGAAGGTCAACACACATCCAACGACACCGCCTCTGACGCCAATCAAAAGCACGGCGACACGACCATTTACGCTAGTCACAACCGACTTTATCACGGATTTACCCACTTCGGACAGATTCGATTCAATCATGGTCGTGGTAGACCATGGTCTTACGAAGGGGGTAATTTTAATCCCTTGCAACAAGACAATTGATGCATTAGGGGCAGCGGATGCATATTTGAAAAACGTCTACACCAGATTCGGACTACCAGACAGGATTATTTCCAATCGAGACCCTCGATTCTCATCAAAGCTCTATCAAGAGCTCGGAAAACTCCTTGGGATCAAATTGTCGATGAGTACCGCATTTCATCCTCAAACTGATGGAGAGACAGAACAGGTAAACCAAGAGGTCGAGGTCTATCTTCGGATGTTCTGCACCAACAACCCTGAAACATGGAGGCAACTCCTGTCCATGGCAGAATTCGCGCACAATCAAAGGACGCACTCAGCGGTGAAACACTCCCCATTCTATCTAATGATGGGCTATGAACCTAGGGCTATACCGGTGGTGTATCAGAAGAGTGACGTGCCCGCAGCTGAACTACGTTTCATTCAGTTATTAAAAGCACGAACAGAAGCGTTGGCAGCGCATGAACTGGCTCAACAAGTCATGGCGGAACGGGTCATGAGAAAGTTCTCCCCATTCAAGAAAGGACAGAAGGTCTGGTTGGACTCACGGAACCTAAAACTGACAGACGTCACAAGGAAGATCTCCCCAAAAAGAGAAGGACCCTTCCCTATTAAGGAGGTACTATTGCCACTCTCTTACAAACTGAAACTTCCTCATCAGTGGAGAATCCACCTGGTGTTCCATGTCGCCCTCCTGACCCCTTATCGCGAGACGGACGCTCATGGGCCTAATTACCTGAGGCCACCACCTGACCTCATCGGCAGACAAGAAGAACATGAAGTCGAGGCGATCACTGGGCATAAGAAGCGTGGACGAGGACATGTGTTCTTAGTGAAGTGGCTAGGTTACCCCACCTCAGAAAACACCTGGGAACCTACGGACAATTTGGGAAATGCTGCAGACCTCCTTAAGGCATATAAGAAGAAGAAACACCTCTGAAAACCGACCAGCAAACCAAACCACAACCATCACCTCGAACAACCCGTCTATTATGTCTACCTCGATCCCCGCCGGCGCTCGACCTCTCCCCATTCCTCCCCCTCTTGCCCAGTCCGTTCACGACTACCTCTCTGACCCTGCAAACCGGGCCACAATCATTTGTGATCTCTTGAACGATGACCTCAAAGAACCCCTCCAACAATACGACCTTCTTCTCGAGAACATCGTCAACCTGAATCGCTTAGCCCACAGCATGTTGTGCCAGATGCTAGAGAAAGGGTTAGAATCCGCAGTCAGCGACTACAGAAATCGGTACGACCCTCCTGTTCCATCCACCAGCCGCCCCCGACCCAGAATAGCAAAGAAATCCGCCAGTCACTCCGCCGGTCCATCTCACTCTCGAAACGAACCATCCCCTTCTGGATCCGCGACCTCTCCTGCTCACAGACTGTCAGCTCGCAAAGTGTCTGGCAGTGCGTATCAGCCTTCGCGTAGTCCGCCCCGAAGCCGCACCCCTCTCGTCTGTCCATCAATGCGACTCTCTGCCACCCAGCCTAGCTCGGAAGTGCCACCGCATATGCGTGGAGAATATTGCTTCAAATGCAAGGGACAGGGGCATTTCGCCTCCTATTGCAACCTCTACCAATGCTCTCACTGCAGGAAGAGAGGACTGGGTCATTACTCACGAGACTGTGAATCGAACCCGAACCGACCCCCTCCCAGATACCATAACACTCCACCACGACATGTCCCCGTTGATGACAGATCTGATCAGGAACTGGGTGCTGAATTTTTAGCGACATTTGATGGAGATGCTTGGGCTAACATCACAGGAGAACCCGACCCTAGTTTTCGCCAGTATTAAAGAAGAGAAGAAAAAGCTGACTCGACAATGCAAACACCCCACCATGCAGATCTTGAACATCCTCGTCTTAACAATTTTTCTATTCTTTATTACTTGTTGGTTGATCTTCCTTTTCCCTTGCCCTCCAATCCATCCGCTCCACCGAACACTCGGTCCATGTTGACAGAGACCTCCTCCTCGTTAACCTCAATCGCAACCTAACGCCTCTACCCCGCCCCACCTCAATCGCCGAAGAAGATCTCATCGTCGTCCCCCTGGAGCTGGTCTCACCCCCCGAAGACGCGTACATCCCCCGTCGCCCAAATCATTCTCCTCCGCCACCTCCAATCAACCCACCGGGAGACACACATTTCTGGGTTTACAGAACACCGAACATGTCTCAGTTGATGGTAGACGAGTTCTAAGAGATCGAAGTCGGAAACTTCGATGATAGAGGGGGGGTGATGTTATGATTTTCCTTATGATCATTCTCTTTTACTCCGTTTCCTTTCTGGTACTTAGCAAATACCAACTCGACGGGCAGTGCCCATTAGATACCTTTGTTTGTAGCGCAGCCGCTTACTTTACAGTAGACATAGCCTTCCATAGTATAACAGCTATATCGCTGCGCGCGCAGCAAGTAGTACATGTTCGTATACTATTAGACAATTAGCTAGATACCTGTAGCTATATAAACTGTAGTAGTTTACGGTCAAGGCTCTTTAGCTTGACCTAGGCAATCTTACCTTAACTGCTCATTGACAAACTTGACCTAAGCGGAAAGCCTCCGTCTTAGCGTGATTGAACTTAGCAACGAAAGCCTTGTCGTTAACGAACTCGATAACTTGTGCTTAGTAGTTGAGGCTCTGCCTTAACAGGGGGCAAGATACACATCTGCAGTGGCAGTATCAGCCTTGAATAAATCAATCAATGCAACCATCCATTCATCATGCAGATGGGCCTCCTGCTCCTGTACAAGGTCCACTGCTTTTGTCTGATGCTCAGATGAGGTGTCTGAATGCAAATGATCAGGTTGTAGCATAGTACAATTGAAAGCATCAATTGATTCCCTTATTCTGTTTAATGCATCAGCACCACCAGATGACATGGTTTGCTGCTTCTTGCCAATTGATGACTGTAAGGTACTGAGTGCAGACTGCTTGTGCTTGGGGGCAGTAGAAACAGGTGTTGAAGTGGGAGTCATTGCAGTCTGGTCATAATCATGAGGTGTCACTGATGTAGGCCCAGGTGCAGGTGTGAGAGAAGGAGGCAGCAGAGGTAGCAATGACAGAGATGATGACGGAGGCAGCAGATCTCCAAAATCAGGCACAGGGAAGGTGGGGGGTAGGGAAGGGGGCCAACAATGGTGATGCACTGCACCCCACTCCCCCCTTTATTTTATTTATACTCTATTTTAATTAATATAAGTACTACTCTGTCAGAGCAAGGGGACATGACAGATGCCTGACCACACGACACCCAGCACAACAGAGCACCCCTCACCACTGCTGCAAGTGGGGTGCAGCGCATTGCCATCATTGCCCCCCTTCCCCATGCCCATCCTCCAGCATGTCCCCTCCCTCCTATGATGTCTGCCCATCCTCCCACACATCCCCTCTCCCTCCAGGTGCATCCCACATGTCCCCCTCCATCCCAGCATGTCCCCCTCAGTTCTGGTGCATTCCCCTCTGTCCTGGTGCATCCCCTTGTCCCCTGGTGTGTCCCGTGTGTTGGTGGGGGTTGTCCCAGGCTGGGGGAGGGTGCTGGGTCAGTGGGCATGATGTGGCAGTGGTGGTGGGTGCTTGGTCAGATGAAGCCCCCCACCTCCCAGCTAAGTGGGGAGGAGGGATGGCATGTCATTGCATACACAAAACTGAAAGAAAATATATATATATTTGATTAGCTTTAAATCAAGATGAAATAGAACTTAAATTAAACTACTTACCATAGGGGCTTATGGCCCCCATGATGTGCTAGAGGGAGTGAGGGGGGAGGCCATTGTCATGATGGTGGGTGGCAACATGTGAGCTGGCAGTCGCAACATGTCACAGTGGCAATTGTGGCCATGTGACACATGTCCAGTGAGTTCGGTTAGTTTGGTTTTTCCTGGTTTGGGTAAATTCTGGAAATTCCAGTTCAAATAATTGAACCAGAATTATCTTCTACAGTGAGAAATACACTAAAAAAGTGCACTCAGAATCTGGAAATTCTGGAAATTCCAGCTGGAATATGTGGGGGAGTGTAATGTACTCCAGTACTTTATACTCTTCATGTCCTTGTGGAGTCCACACAGACTCTCAGATAGATAAATATACAATCTTAAAATTTATGATTTATTATATTTATTTATTGAATAACTACATTACCCCCCAGTCCATCTTGTCATTGTTCTGTGTCCTGTTTGTATTTCTCATCATCCCATTTGCCATCACTTTCCCTTCCATCCTTGTTGTCCCATTCACCCTTGCATCATTGGTGTTCTCACCATTGTCCTTGTTGCCATGTGCTTGCATTGTTGTAGTCCTGTAAATTAAAAATGCAATTAGTATATTTAAATGGAAGGAAAGAAAAAGAAAAAACTTACCAATGGGGGTTGTGAGGAAGATATCAGTATACACAAAGAAAAAAAAGAGAAAAGAAAATATTACCTGGGGACTCAGGACATATGTTCTGAGTCCCCCCTTGTCATTGCCATTATTGCCATCTTTGACAGTGCTGTTGTGGTTGCTGTTGTTGCCATTTGGGCCATGGTGGATATGAGGGAGGGGAGGGAGGGGGGGCGGGAAGGTAGAGGGACCATGGAAAACAAATGATGACATGGCAGCATTTGACTGTGACAGCTAAAAATAGGTGAGCCAAACCTACATTGGGGCATCAGTAGTGTAAACAACCAATGGCATAATTGCCTAATGGTTAAATCATGCTCACCTATTGTTTGTTATTGATGAGGTCCTAGGTTCAAATCATGTGGTGGAATACCCTGTTAATATTGTGTTAAACTCCAAGTGGAGTCCTATAGGAGTCTAGTGATGTCCCATGGCTTCTGCTTCAGCATTTGTTCCAATGCTTTCTTTGAGAACACCTTCATCTACCTCTGGAATATCCAAGGGATCTTTGCCTTGAGTTCCTGCTCCATCATCTGAATTTCTCTTTCTTCTTTATCTTCTGGATTCTCTTCTTCCAGGATTCCATCTCTGTCATCCATTATTCCACCAGCTCAGATGAAGGCTTCTTTATCCTCTACTTCCTCAATTGTTGGACACTTCATTATTTACTCAGCCAACTTCCACTTGGCCCTCTTTTTCTTTGCTGCTCTGATGAACATGTTGCACTCATGTGGGCATCATGTCATATTTACTTCACCAGTGTTTCTGTTGATGGCCAGGTTGTGCTCCCTCAAACATGGATGTTCAAGAATCACTGTCATCTTCCCCAGATGGCACACTTCAAACAACACCTTTTGTTTGTGACCCCAGATTGCCATCATCATGGTGACTTCTAGCCTCCTTGATTCAGTGTTCTGTCAATATTGTAAACCTTGATTGGCTGATCCAAGGTTCAGGTCTTAAGGCTGCTCTTGTGAATGAACTCCCTATCAATAAATTGTCCAGTAGCTCTGCTATCCAGTAGTGCCTTGACTCCTACAGAGTTGTGTGTGTGTCTAAAGTGGTAATAGTAATTGGTATCATAATTTTGTCTTTGATCTTTCCTGATTGTATAAAGTATTGTACCCCCTATTTAGGCTTATCAGTATCAGTGTCTATTTCTCATTAGCTACAATCAGATTGGGAATTAAGCACACTTCTGGAGTGCTGAGCTGACTTGTGTCCTCCTGCTGCTGTGTTCTCTACCTAGGTCACCACTACTGACTAGGGTTTCTGAGTCTGAGTATGGATCATATCCCTTCACTATGTGTAGCAGGGGGACACAGGTTGCTTTGAAACATGACACAGTTTGGGGACTTCAAGTTGCTGTGCACGAGTGCACCATTGTATTTGTGGTGCAACCTCTTCTACTGCCAGGTGTGTCCTCTTGGCTTTCTGTCCCGCACAAAATACTAACCCATCCCAGGAGGTCTTTACACTCCCCCATATATTCTGTACAGATCCATGTGGATCCATGTGGATCCATGTGGATTTTCATGGACTCTGAGTGAGTCCATACAGACTTTTGAGAAATTCATTTGGCCCATAGTGCTGCTTAATTCCAGATTTTCAGTCTGCACAGATCCATGCAGATTTTTGCTTTTTGTGCAGATTCCATGGAATTATTCCATCCTAGTCCAAGTAAAGCAGAATTCAGACAGCTCAAATGTCCGAGCCCATCTGAGCAAATAATTAATTTTATTATTATTGTGACTCTCTAAAAGGTAGTGGAACAGAAGGGTTTGAACCCATGACTGAATGGCCATGTGGGTGTGACAGGTAAACAATCTAACCATTGACAAACAGGCTGTATAACCCACACCATCATGTGCCAATTTACTACTGTTGTCACCACATCACCAACATCACCCCATGACTGCCAGCTCACCACCCTCACCACCACCACCCATAATGCTGCCTCCCTCTCCCTCCTCCCTCCTCCCCCCACCTCCTCCACTCCACCAATAGGGGGCCTTGTGGCCCCCATATTTGAGTTTTTTTATTAATCCCACTCAATTTATATTTAGCTGATTTCTTTTCCCAGTGGTTTCTACTGTCCTTGCAATGACAACCACCCCCATTGCCCCCCTGCTTCTGGCTCCCCCCCCTCCACCACTCCACCATTATGGGGGCCTGGAGCCCCCATACTAAGTTTTCTCTTTGTTTTAATCATTTTTTATTCAGCTAACAATTTCTTTCTGACTAGCCCTATTGTTATTGCAATGATGCCCCCCCTACTACACACTGGCCCTCCTCCCCATCAAAGTGGGATGTGAGAGGCTTGAAAGGGGAAAGGACAGCCTGAGGGAGGCCTCAAGAGGCCTGTGGAGTGGTGTACTGGCAAGGTATGCGCCTCATGCCCCCCCCCCTGCTGCCATGTCACTAACAGTTGCCCCCCATCCCTCTAACAGCTCCCTAATAGCCCCCCAAACAGCCCTGCAAGCCCCTGCTCATGGGGTGGGTGGGGGGCTGTATCTTCAACTTAGTACGTGTCTAGAGCCCAGGGAACACAACAGGACATGACAGGACCAGACATGGCCAGATGACCAGGGGGGCAGCCCAGACAAGGGGGGGGGTTCCCAGACAAGGGGGGACACTAGACAATGGGGGGGACAGGTGGGGGATACCACAGAACAGGAGGACATGCCAGATGACAGGGATGCGAGGGGTGGCCCTATGACATGACCAGACTGGGGGGACATGCCAGACAACAGAGGGGCCGATGAGATGAGGGAGGGGACACACCAGAACACACCGGATGAGAGGGGGGGGAGGGGCGCCAGACAATGGCAGGGGGGGGGGGTGTGCTAGAACATGCCAGACAAGGGGGGGCACACCAGATGAGGGGGCAGACACCAGAACATGCCAGATGACAGGGGCATGCCAGACAAAGGCAGGGTGGGGGGGGGCACCAGAACACCCCAGACAATGGGGGGTGAGGTACATCATAAAGACTGGAGTCCATGCAGATCTGTATGCAAATCATGCAGAGTCCATGGATGTCCAAATAGTCTGTGCAGATCCGAGTGGATCCATGCAGAATATGTGGGGGAGTGTAAACTACTGCATCCCAGCTTGTCTGCACCTCAGACACTGCCTCCCTCCTTGGCTCCTCCCTCCCCAGCTCTGCCTCAGTTGGCATCAGCCCACTGTGGCATCCCCCCCTCTCCCCCTGCACCCTCCCTGTCCTCAGCAACATTGGTAACCTCCTTGCATGTGCCCTCTCTTTCCTCCCCTCATCTACCTCATATGCCATTGTGGGCTGTCTTGAGCACCTCGCTTCCATCCTGCAGCAGGGTGGCACCTCCCTTGTCATGCTCAAATTGACATTTCAGAAGATACCTTAGATGCTCTCTGTTGGTGGGGTTCACTGTAGCTACTGCTTCATTGTAGGGTAGCTCCTACTTATATTATGCCCATTTTCACTGCTGGGCTACTCAAGACACATTAATTCCAATTCTAATCTGCCAAGATTCCCAGAAACATTCCAAGTCTCATATTTTGCTTTTTACTTTCTTATTTACAGTTAGTTAAAACTATTTCTACATCAATATATAGATTAATCTGATACTGCTCAATATTTTTTATCCACCCATCTGAACTTTAATCTCTCTATATTCCCTTCATGTCATCCACAGACTTCACCTGTCACACTATCACACAAAACTCCCATGTCTGAACATAAAACTCCAAAATTCCAGTCCCACATCCTACACATACACCCACATCCAGGAGGATTTTCATGCAGAAGGGAGGAGAGAAGGGCCACCTCCTCTGCACTCCTACTCAGCCCCTCCCCATCCCTATCTTCCCCATCCCACCCATCTCTTCTGCTTCACTATTAGTCCCTCACCTCCACATCCCCTCCCTCACATTCACATCCCCTCCTCAGCCCTCCCCCTCCCCCTTCCCTTATATCCTTCTCCTTCTCCCCCTGACACTCCTCCCCATCCCCCACTTGGGCCCCTCCCTTCCCTGTCCCACCCCCCTCCTTCCCCCACTACCCCTCCCCCCCCACCCCCACTCTCCTGCTCCACCGTCACCAGTCCCTCACCTTCACATCCCCTCCCTCACCTCCCCCTCCCCCTCCCTCCATCACACCTGTCACACCCCTCTCTCTCTCTCTCTCCCTCCTTATTCTCTGTATCACTCTTCCCAGTGTCTGTCTCATCTCTCACCCCTCACCCCACATTCCTCCTTTCCTCATACTCCCTCTCACACCCCTTTCCCCCCTTTCTCCAGCCTATTTGTGCAGATTCTTTCACTCCCCCTCCTCTCCCCCTCTCCCTCTATCTCCTTCACCTCTCCTCCCCTTTCCCCCTCTCCCCAGGCCTCCCCCCCTGTCCCCCTCTTTCCCTTTCCCCCCCTGTCCCCCCCTTCCCCTCTCCCCCTTTCCTCCTTGTCTTCCCCTTTCTCCCCCTCTCCCCCTCTCCCCCTCTCCCCCTCTCCCCCTCTCCCCCTCTCCCCCTCTCCCCCTCTCCCCCTCTCCCCCTCTCCCCCTCTCCCCCTCTCCCCCTCTCCCCCTCTCCCCCTCTCCCCCTCTCCCCCTCTCCCCCTCTCCCCCTTTCCCCCCCTCTCCCCCTCTTCCCCTGTCCCCCCCTCCTCACTCCCCTCCTCTTCCCCTTGTCCCCTGTCTCTCCCCTCACCCCCTCCCCCTCCCTCTCATGTCTGTCACCATCACACCCCTCATCCTCATTCCATTCTCACTCTTTCTGGACACTCAGACAGAACTCCAACCTAAGCCGTAAATAAAAAACATCAACTTACATCTTAACTTGCTATTTGTTTTGCCATTTTTCAGACTGTGTCTAACTGATCTTTATTAAAGTGTATGTTACTCATTGCTTATTGCTTTCCTTATTGATTACTGAATTGCTTACACTAAACTGATTTATTTGCTACTTAAGGCTTATTTTTGGACTGGAGTTGCTTTACTGAATTTACTGATTTATTTGCTTATTTCAGACAAACTCAGTGCATCTTAATTATTGTTTTGCTTAACAACCTTACTGAATTGCTTACATTGCTTATTTCAGACTGACTTATTTCAAATTGACTTATTGTGGTTGCTTAGTTGATGAAAGTATCTACAATTTGTAGTGGTCATGTGCTGGGGTTGTGAACAGGTTTTTGCATTTTGTTCAGCCCACAGGGTTGTGGCTGTACACTCTATGTATTAGAGGATGGTTTGTCATTCTTAGTCACAAGCTGAAGAAGTGCGCCTCCAGTGCTCTCACATCACTCCTGCATCCACTTCTTCAGCTTGTCAGGGGGCTGCGCCCCCCTAACCCCCTGCTCGCATCTTTGACTCATCTTGTCAACACAGGCAGGGACCTTCGGCCCCTCCCTGTGTGAAGGAGGTGTTGTTGTAAATCAGTAACTTGAGTAGCTCTTTTGATGATCTCAGCATAATAAAGCTGTCATAGTAAATCAATAGACAAAATTAGTAGCTATGTAGTATTTTACTTTGTCCCCTTTTTATCTATAGTTAAAACTATTTCTATGCCAATATATACATTAATCTAATAGTACCTCATTATAAACAATATTCTTCATTATAGCATTTTCACTTTCACCTCCCCATATCACCTTGATGTTATGCACAGACCAATGTGGCAGGGTAGTAGGTCTACTGGAGGTTCATTGACATGGTCATCACATCGCAAGAGGATGGGGTAAGCGTGAACAAGGAGAGGAGGGGAAGAGATGGGATCCACGAGCCTTCAGCTTGTTAACTGGACACTAGGAGAGGTCCATCATATGAAAACACGATTGATTCAATATGCATTTTAACTGGATCAATCGACAATGATTGAAAACATGATCAATAAAGACCACATGCAGAACATGTATGCCTGTCAGGTGACTGGTGGATGTTGGGATGAAGGGAAAAAGGGAGCAAAAGGACTCAGGGAGAACTTTCTGAGTTGCATAAACAAAAGGGAACAGTAATCCTCAAAAGGATAAGAACTTGAGGAGAAAAAGGACTTGTAACTTGAGAACTTAACTTTTGTACTACACCTTGTGTGCAGTGAACTTGAGAGACTAGGGAAACTTATGAGAGGGAACATTGAATGTAACACAAGAGTAAGATATCCCATTCAAAAGGTGGGGATACACCTTATATACATGCCAGCATGAAAAGATAAGGAAAACAGGTCGTGCACATTCTCTCATGCTGACCAGGCCAAGCAACCTGAATGATGAACTACATAAGAAGCATGATTAACAATTTCGGAAAGTATTTCTGAAGTGTATGATAAGCTGAGTCTTGATGTGGTGAATGATGTTGAGTGGTTTAATCGAGTCCTCATCTTGGGGTTGTCACCAGCTGGGGATTGCTCAGGGAAAGGTCTGTCCTAGGGACTCTCTATTTACAGTACGTCGCCTGTGCCCCTAGCAAGCGCAGAGAGTCACCAAATGATTCCTCTCAACCCTACCATCCAGCTGATTGACCCGTCGATCTGGATTTTGACTAGCCAAAGAAAAGGGTGTTGGTGCGAGTGCCGGTTTGGTGTGAAATCATTATGTTGCCATATTGGGAAAAGGTACATTAAAAGGAAGAAGAAGTGCCTGGGACTGCTCCATCATGTCAAAGTCAAGCTGTTGGGCAAGAAACCCGAGGAAGCAGAAAGCGGATGATGTGCATATGATTGATGCATTGTGTGGATGGGACAAGCTTATCTAAATAAAAGGACCTTAATGATGGGTTAGCAAATGATTGGGCAAGATTAGCAACATGAAATATCAATAAAATAACATAAAGGAAGGGAAATACTGTACTCCCTCTGTGTTGGGGCCAGTCAATGGAGTTGGAAGGAATATTCCCTGGGCGGGAAAGTTGGCAAGTAGGCCAACGTGCCCTACCACACCAAACCCATGATACTGCCACATAAAATTGCCCATGTGTGAACACTGCACTTCTGAAATCTAGCCCCACATGCCACACAGACTGTCCTTGTGATTTATTAATTGACATCAAGAAGCAGAGTCGAACAGGAAACTGGAACCGACTCAGTGTAAAAGGCAGCTGTCCAGGTGCTGGCTGCAGGTGCATTCGAGGAATGAATATCTTGTCTCCAGCATGATCTCCAGTGATCAACTGTACCTCCAACACCCTGTTCTTCATCCTTGTCACAATTCCTCTGCTGCCATTGCATACCCCTCCATCCAAATTCAGGTTCCGCAACACCATCACAGGGCAGCCCACCTTTAGAGCCAAGTGTGCCAATGGTAGATCTGAGCAATTTGCTGTAATTTACACTCCTCCACGTATTCTGGAAATTCCGGAAATTCCGGTCCATTCCGGTCCATTCCAGCTGGAATTTCCGGAATATGGCTAAAGGACTTAAAAATGAGTCAAGAAAGTCTGGAAATTCTGGGAGAGTTCAGAAATTCCGGAAATTCCGGACAGAATTTCATATAGAATAAATATAACAAAAAAAAGAAAAGGGGAGGGTGAGGGAGTGTGGCATGTCACTGGCCCTCCCCTCCCCCTCCCCCTCACCTATTGCATGAGTCCCCTGCCCTGCAAGCAGTTGCTTGCAGCAGTGGGGGGGGGGGGGGGTGCTCAATCACATTGGTTGTCCTGTGGTCACACATCTGGCATGTCCTTCACTCTGAGAAAGTGATGTTTTTTTATTTAAAATAGAGTACTAATAATATAAATATATACGAGAGGGGAGAGGGGGGGGAGTCGGGCGCATTGTGTCAGCGTTGTTGCCCCCCATTCCCTGTCCCCTTCCCCTTCTGTCACCCTTGCCTATTGCACCCCCCTCCACCCTGCAAGCAGTTGCTCGCAGCAGTGGTGAGGGGTGCTCTGTCACGCTGGGTGTCATGTGGTCAGGCGTCTGGTGCATCCCCTCACTCTGACAGAGTAGCACTTATATTAATTAAAATAGACTATAAATAAAATAAATATATACGAAATAAAATTAAAGGGGAGGGGGGGGAGTGGGGCACAGCGCATCACTATCATTGCCCCTTCCCTGCCCTGTACTTTACACTCCCCCACCTAGTCCGAACGGAACGCTCGGAATGCTAGGATTCCGACCAGAATCCTAGTCAAGTCCTAGCACACTGCTAGGATTCCGTTCGGACTGCTAGGATTCCGTTCGGACTGTTGAAATGGGTGAATTCCTAGCAGTTTGAAGTGCAAATTCCGAGTGAATTCCGAGCTCAGTCCGAGTGAGTCCGAGCAAAAATAAAAAGTTTGCCAAGTCCCATTCCTCATGAGTCCGAGTGTTGTCTGAGCGGAATCCTAGCAAAGTCCGAGCTCAGATTGAGAAAAATAAAAAAGTTTGCAAGTCCAATTCCTAATGAGTCCGAGTGTTGTCCGAGCGGAATCCTAGCAAAGTCCGAGCTCAGATTGAGAAAAATAAAAAAGTTTGCAAGTCCAATTCCTAATGAGTCTGAGTGTTGTCCAAGTGGAATCCTAGCAAAGTCCGAGCTCAGATTGAGAAAAATAAAAAAGTTTGCAAGTCCAATTCCTAATTAAGATACATAGAGTGTAGACAAACTAAACTAGTCAATATTATCACCTTTATCATCATCATCTTCTTTGTCTTCAATATTACTTGCTTTGCTTGCTTGTTTCTCAAGTACTAGTCTTGTGTGATAGAATAGCATAACATGTAAGAACCAGTTAAAATTGCTTGGAGTCATTCTTTTGAGGATTGATTCAAAGCCACCCAGCCAGGAATTCAGCTGTTCACATGCCTATATTCATTTCAATCAGCAACTTATAAAATTATTACTATATCATAAATGCCATACCTGTGTATTAAAGGCTCGTTTATAGTATTGCTGACCTTGATTATCAGTATCCACAATGACAAGATTGGGGGCAGAGCCATTCAATGGGGCTGGATTACACCATTTTCGGCACAAATAATCGGTTGTGCGATGGTTGATGTAATGGTAGGAGTCAACTATAAATCGTGTTGTGTTTTTCCATATTGCATCCCAGCTACCATTGGTTATGGCTGTGCGAAGTACCAGACAAGCCTTGTCAATGCAGATATAGTCCGGCCGTGACTCTTCATTTGGATAAACTATGCCAGAATATTTGTTGGTGATTCTGATTTGGCAAACTTTGCCCATGCAATAACAACACCACATGGTGCACATATTGTTTCTACACAATAGAAATGGTTTGGAGTAAAATAGTTGTCTCTTTGTACCTCAGGAGTAGGCTCATCATGAGGTTGTTGATTGGTCTGTGCTACTGGTTGCCAAGGCAAGCGTTCCCCCGGTCTTTGCAACATTCTTCTAGCTCCAGCCATAGTATGCCGATTATGTCCTCGAACATGCCTATTCCATTGAATTTGATGTCTTTCACATGCTTGTGTGCCAACAATCTTTTGGGTATTGCAACCATGCACCCGGCATTTAGATCCATGCAAGTTCTCATGTAGAGCACAAAATGATCCACCCCGAGAATTTGCAAGTTCTGAAGTACAGTCATCATAGGCACAATGCTGAAATCCCAATTAGCTGATATCAATAAATTTAATAGCATACATACTGGTGGAGATATAAGAATCCCATCTACAACAACCATAGTTGTATAAGAAGTGTGAGCTGATGGACTATCAACATCCATCTCCTGATCAGTGGTAGAAGCTGACTGCAGTGCATGTTGTCTTGCTTCTTGAGCTGCCTCAGCTGCTAAATCAGCACCTTCTCCAACTAGTGCAGGTACAATTCTATTTTCATCCATCCCTACAAGTGCTGCAGGATCATCCCCAGTAATTATATCTGCAGTACTTTTATATGGTTGAGTACATTCTTTACAAGAATGTTGGTCTGCAGCACGAATGACTCCATTTTCACCTAAGACAGAAAATGCTTGTCTGGTTACATCATTGATGGCAAGACCATCTTGAAGTTCCAGGTTGATGTTACTTGCAGAAGCAAGAGTACGGACAGACTCTTGAACAAATGCTTGCCAAATGTGACGCCGAGAGAGTTTTGTGGAATTCCCAGAATCAAATTTCCAGAAACTGTTATTCCAAAATTCTGTATAAGCAGCAGCAGATGAATGGAAGCTATACATTCCATTTAGAACTGCATTTGAAAAAGCCCGATCAACCCATATGCTCTGTCCGACCTTGAGATATTTTGCAGAATTCAAGTATATTCGGATGTTTTTATTGTCATGTCCAATTACACGTTCTCTATCTGCCAGATAATTTGTTTTGCACTTGGGACACCTTCCAGTAAGGACTTGAACATTTTCAAATATGTCAGAGCCTTTAATCAGGGTAACTCTTGGTATATCCCGTATTTTGGTTATTTGGAGCAAAGAGCGGGGGTTGCAGCTGTTGGTTTCACATACCACAGCATTTGGACAGATAACTTGAGCTGCTTGAATTGATTTATGGGAAATAGGCTTGAGGTTCCCTTGAAATTGTCCATTTTTATCATATGGATATAGATTCAAGACTTTGGCTAGCATATCAAGCTTTTCTCCAATAGCCATAATTTTCATATCAGCATTTCTATCATTTCTATCCTTGAATAGCCTTTCATGGTCCTTTCCTAATTTTTCCTGCAATGCACGTGCAAGACCTCTTATCCAACCAGAATCTGTAGAGCGAAGTTCATCTGAAAATTCTGGATTCTGTTGTCTTGCATGCAAGCCCAACAAATCGGAGTTGTCTGTTATAGTAAACAGGACAAGAAGAACTTGTGAAAGTGTAATCTTGGAACAGAAGTTCTCTTTCACAAAGTGACTGAACACCTTGAATGGAATATCAGGAAACGGGCTCTCCTCTGGATGTGCAGCAACTCCTGGTACCAGAGCAAGTATAATAAAGTACCAGATTAGATGCTGAGATTGCACAATGTTTGAAATGGCAAAAAAACACAGATGACAAAGGAACCATAAACTAAAAAAGAAATTTAGAACATGCACCAAAGTTTATTTATCTACTTGACTTGCTTTTTAGCACTACCATTCCCACTTTTCCCCTCCCCCTTCTTCTTCTTCTTCTTATTACTAACATTCCCTCCAACTTCTTTCACAACTTTGCCCTTCTTTTTGCCCTTCCCATCTGCCTGTTCCAAATATGCAGTCAAGTCTTTGAAGTTGTAGACCACTTTCTCTACCCCCCACACATCAAGATCAGAAGGTCGGTTTCCTGGATCACCTTCTAGCCACTCCACCATAAGAGGATGATTAGAAACCTTGGAGAAACATTTCTTGAAGTGTGAGTGGAAATAAGACTTTGAAACAAAAAGTTCGATCAGGTCCACAGCAGTTAACTTGCTGCCAATCCAGGTTCCATCAGCAACCATTTGGTCATACACATGAGATGCTTCAAGATGTGCCTTGTACTTCTGGTATGCCACATGAAGACCACGATCGGCACGATCACAAAGGTAAGTAGGAACACCAAGTAAGCCCAGTGTTACTTCTTTAGGATTCACAGAAGGGAGTCCTGAAGTAGCAGGAGTAGACGTGCGTGACAGAGAACCTGAGTGAGGAAAAGGAGTGGTAGCAGTACTTGAAGATCCAGGATTATCATCAGTCTATAATTCATATTTGTGTAAGGTTAGTAAAAAAAGTGAAATTAAATAATAATGGACTTACAATGAGAAGTTGCAATATATCCTGGCCATTATCATGTGCCCACAGTACATCATCATCATTCTCAAGAGCAGTTTCAAATCGACCTTTCACAGCCCAAAGATCCTCTTCATAAACAAAAACACGACGATTGAATTCTACCAAAAGGTGTCAAAAAGCAGTAGAGTAAGACTGAGCATGCTTACTGCGAACTGGGGAATAATTTCTTGCAAGTGTTTGCAGAATTGGCTTGAGGGTGGATTTTACCTCAGATGTAAGTGACATGTCAGGCTTGTGAGCCTCTGGGTCGCGATGCGAGGTATAGACATGCACCCTACCCTTACGCAGGCCAGGCTCAAGCATAGCATCCATATCATCTGCGTGATTAAAAACATTCCCCCGTGCTCTACCACGAAATACTCCACCTGTCGTACGTGAAGCACCTTGCAATGTGTGACGAGGTGGACTGGTTGGAGGACTCGCCATCCAAATATCAACATCTAGATTAATAATATTTAAACTATAACCTAAATACATTAAAACCATATTCAACCTACCTTTGTTGACTATAAATTATAATGTAACACATAAGCACAACATAATAATAATAATAATAAAAACCCGTACGTTGATTAGAAACCTCGCCAGTCCCAGCAGCAGATTGCATAGAGTTGGGGATAGTGGCAGTAGTGGCAGCAGTTCGCAGTGCAGTGGCAGCAGCAGGGGTGTTCATAGCATCCTCGGCACCTTCGTTGGGCTTGCTAGTGGCATTGACGGCATTGGCCTGGGCGTTATCAGCATTGGTGGCGGCAGTACTGGTGTTGGCGGCTTCGTCGTAGTCGCCTGTGCCCTCGTTGTAGTCGCGGGTGCCTTCCTTTTGGTCATCGTCGCCCTCACCCTCGCCACCCTCGCCCTCGTCGCCCTCACCCTCGTCACCCTCGTCCTCGTCCTCATCTTCGTCGTTGTCCTTGGCATTGGCTTCGTTGTCAGTGGCTTCGTTGTCGGTGGCTTCGTTGTCGGTGGCTTCGTTGTCGTCGTTGTTGGCTTCGTTGTTGTCGTTGTCGTGGGCTTCATCGTTGTCGTTTTCGTTGCCATCGTTTTCGTGGTCATCGTTTTCATTATCGTCGTTGTCTTCATCTTCGTCTTCGTCCTCGTCGTTGTCTTCGCCGCTGTTGTCCTGGTTCTTGCTCGTTTGTTCGTTGGGCTCTGGCTTGCCTGTAGCGGGCTTGGTGTCTGATCGGCGTGTTCGGGAGCTGGAGTTGGTCGGTGGTGGAGGCATGAAGCTCGTTTTTACGGAGCGTGTGCGTTTGGGTGGAGCAATAGGGACCCCACTATCAGTGAGCACTTGCTCAGTCCTGTAAAATATAAAATAGTAGTTGTTCAAAAAGAAAGAAAAAAAAAAGAAAAAACTCACGGCGTGAGGTGAGTTGGTGTGCTGGCAGCTGCATCTTCGCGAGCTCGAGTAGCCGCGGTTTTCCTACAGAATAGGTCAGCGAGGGACGGGGCCAGCAAGCAACGGGGGGGGGGGGCAAGCAACGGGGCAGCGAGGGATGGGGTCAGCAGGGGACGGGGAAGCAAGGGTCGAGGTCAGCAAGAGACGGGCCAGCGAGCAACGGGGAAGCGAGGGATGGGGAGCAACAGGGGAGCAGGGGACGGGGTCAGCAAGGGACGGGGCCAGCCAGCAACGGGGAGCAAGGGACGGGGTAAGCAAGGGACGACGGGGTCAGCGAGGGAAGGGGTGATGGAGGGCACTTGCCTGGGCGCCTTCGCTTTCTTCGTTGGTTTCTTCCCTCCCTTCTTTTCACCTGCTGCTCCGTCGATTTCTTCATTTGTAGCCGTCGTTCGAGTTTTTTTCGTTGCTGTGGCATCAGCATCGGCTGCTGACGTGGCTCGCTTGTGCATTGTCGATGCAGTTGATGGCGGGGGCGAGCCGTTGTGGCGCAGACCGCTTCTCTTCCTCGGAGTGTTGGTATTCGCTCGGGTTTGCATGTCGAGGTGGTGGTGAGACGTTGGAAATGGGGGGGTGGATGTGGGTGATGGTGATAAGAGATGTTGATGATGTGGCGATAAGGGACGCGCGGCCAGGCTATGTTTACCCACCCTAAACCAGGTTGGGCCTGACAGTATGTCAAGCCTAAAGGCCCCCATACCAACCAAGACCTTACAGCCTAGTGGTTAAATGTTATGGTGTTGCTTACAATACTTACCTGTGAGTGTAAGTGTTCGATCCTTTGCGCGAACATTTCTTTTTCCTACATATTATGTAATGATATATAATAAGGACCAACTATGTTTGGTCTGTTCCTAATGTTCCTAATGTTCCGTGTGGTTTCTGTGCGGAGTCCTAACAGACTCCATGCTAGGAAATCCTAGTCCGAGCACTGTTGCTCGGACTCTGCTAGGACTCCGTTCGGACTGAACTCGGACTAGGAACGGAAATTTAGCAGGCTTTTCTGCCAGTAAATTTCCTAGCTCAGTCCGAACGGACTCCTAGGAATCCGAGCGTTCCGTTCGGATTCCGATCGGATTCCGATCGGGTTAGGTGGGGGAGTGTAAAGTACTCTCCCTGCCCCCCCCTTCCCCATGCCCATCCCCCCACCTCCGCCCTGCAAGCAGTCACTTGCAGTGGTGGTGGGGGTGCTCTGTTGTGCTGGGTGTCACGTCTGGCATGTCCCCTCTGCCTCCTAGCACCTCCTGCCGTCCCCTGCCTCCTAGTCGTGCTGGGTGTCATGTCTGGCGCATCCCCTCCCTCCTATGGCATCCCCCCATCCCCCCACATGTCCCCCTTGGTCCTGGGGTGTCCCCCTCCCTCCCAGCGTGTCCCCCTCCTTCCCAGCGTGTCCCATGTGTCGGTGGGGGTTGTCCCTGGCTGGGGGAGGGTGGTGGATTGGTAGGCAGTGACGTGGCTGCCCTGCTGCGGTGGGTGCCAGGTTGGTGGGTGGTGGTGACGTGGCAGTGGCAGGTGCTGGGTCGATGGGGGTTGTGGCTGGGGGAGGGTGCTGGTTCAGTTGGCTGTGACATGGGGGCAGGTGCTGGGATGGTGGGCATGATGTGGCAGCGGCGATGGGCACTCAGTCAGTGGGCAGTGATGTGGTGGCAGCGGTGGGTGCTCGGTCACAAGGGAGGCGGCGCTGGCGTTGGAGATGTGTAGTCTCACAGGACAGGCTGGGAAGCACGCAGAGAAGCCCAAAGCGCAGGGGCAAATGCTGTATAGCGGTCTAGCTAGGAAGCATACAGGTTGTGTCTATGCTACGCGAACATGAACCCAAGGTCACGTGATTGTGTATGCCTGGGTGACTGGCCACACGGCTACAGTGTGACGTGGCAGGTCTCTATGAAGCCCCCCACCTCCCAGCTAAGTGGGGAGGAGGGGCGGCACATTGTTGCATACACAAACTCGAAAGAGAAAGAATATATATTTGATTAGCTTTAAATCAAGATGAAATAGAACTTGAATTAAAATGCTTACCATGGGGGCCATAGGCCCCCATGTTGTGCTAGAGGGAGGGAGGGGAGGGGAGGGGGAGGGGGGAGGCCATTGTCATGATGGTGGGTGGCAACATGTGAGCTGGCAGTCATGACGCGTCACAGTGGCGATTGTGGCCATGTGACACATGTCCGGTGACTTCGGTTAGTTCGGTTTTTCCTGGTTTGGGTAAATTCTGGAAATTCCGGTTCAAATAATTGAACCAGAATTATCCTCCACAGTGAGAAATACACTAAAAAAAGTACACCTGGAATCCAGAAATTCCAGAAATTCCGGCCAGAATATTGGGGGAGTGTAATGTACTCGCAATTCAGAGAGTTGAGGTATTCTGCAGGATACAACAGCTCATCATCCCCATCATTGACAATAGAATCTGCACTGTGAAACACTCACTCCTCTCCAGGAAAGTATTCATCTGGATGCTGATGGGCATCTAATATTCCAGGATAGATGGAGTCAATGAGGGATGACACAGTGTTTTCAGCACATTCGAAATTGTCTGGAAGAGTTATGTTGCAGTTGTCATCTGTATGCTGACCCTTGCCCACCTCCAGCTGCCACTTTGCAAAGTCCCGCTCTTGGGCATTGTTGGTATTGAGCTGCGTGTTGATTTTCAGATGGAGGACCTGGATGTGATGCCAGAGAACAGAGTGCTTCAGGCTAGCACCCACCAACTGAGGTCAGGAACCCCTCTCAATCACAGGGAGGATCTGGTGAAAGTCCCCTCCAAAAACCACAGTGATTCCATGTTGGGATTATGTATACAGGCAAGCCAAGGCAGTTAACATGCCTAGGGAATATTGCCAGAATATGCTAAGTCATATTAACACTTGTTTAACAGAGGTTAACACATGCAGAGACATATAGGGGAATCCACAGTTAACACATGCTACAGGATTAAACATCCTGCAGCATGTCTATCATAGGATAGGCAAGATATAGCCATGTCTATCATAGGCCATCAGAGACAGAGCCTAGGATAGAGTGTCTAGGACACACCCTGCAGGAAGTGTAAGACTTCCAAGCCATGACAGCATATCTATAGGGGAAATGACATAGTTAATGAAACATTAACTATTATAGGAGTACATTACAATATACCTCCTAACTGTGTAGTATAAATATTGCACATCTTGTAGGAGATGATAATAACATTCCTCCCTGTGGCAGACTCCCTCATACACTTATCTTTGACTTAAAACTCAATACCTCAAAAACCTCGTCCTCATATTGTGCTCAACTTCTTGATCCCAATATTCCACCAAATGGCTTGTCAGAATTGCAGACATCCTTCAAAGTACAATCAACAGCTTCAGGAATGTGATGATGCTGCATGAGTGCTTCATCCCAAATTATCAAATCAGTTTTCTTCAGGAGATTGGCCATGTCTTTACCCCTAGGAATCCTACAGGTGGATGACTTGTTGATCTCAATAGGGATATGAAAGCAGGAGTGGGCAGTGTGTCCACCTTTGAGCAACAGGGCAGCAACCCCAGATGATACAACACAGAGAACAATCTTGCCCTCTGAACAAAGTCGATAGCAGAGAGTGTTGTAGACATAGGTTTTGCCAGTTCCACCTGGACCATGGAGGAAGAATGTTTGGCCAGTCTTATTATGGACTGCCTGCAAGATGTCTTCATAAGCAGTCTGCTGGTCTGCATTTAAATTCTGCTCATGCTCTGCTGTCAACACTGCCTGCTCTTCTACATTATATCTGCACTGCTCCATGATCAACCTGTTTTCAGTGTTGTCCTCCTAGTCCTGAGTAGACTGTGGCATGTGTGGCCAATTGATCTGAAGGGATTTGTTGGAGGACTTGAGGATTTCATCAATGAGAAAGAGACCATAATCCTGGACATCATCATCAGTGGGGTTGATACAGATGTTGTGGTGCTGAAGCTGGTAATGCAAGTCATCACAGATGTGGGGCCAGTATGTGTTCCAAAGATGGACAGGATCTGAGGGAGTGCAATCACAAAGAATGGTGGCAAAAAGGTTGTGGAGTTGTTGACCTGTTGCCATGGAATTTGCTTCCTCCAAACACTGCACCCATTCCTGATCATCCTCCAGAAAACCCCGTGCCAGGCATGCCTCTCTGAATGAGGGATCAGTGTTTCCCTGGAAAGTACAAAGGTCCTCATAGGAAGTTGCCCCCTTGACAGAAGTGAGAAGAAGGCAAAGATAGAAGCATTCCCCAGCAGTGGGCTGAGCATAGTACATTCGTCCAATAGCAAAACCTTGCTGCCTTGGCATCCACTTGTGGCTGGCCTGCTTCCACACAAACTTTGAAGGAAAGTCCTGATAGAGCACATTCTGGGCAGCCTCTGGAAACTGCACATTTGCCTTGAAATAGGCTGTGAGAGTGGTGTTCTGTGTAGAAGCACAATCCACAACCTCCTAGAAGGAAAAGTAGAAGCAGCGGAGGATTTCGCTGAGCGAATGAAGAGAGTACATGAGGAGGCTGAGGCCGCATTGACCAAGGCGCGAGACGACATGAAGCACTATGCGAATCAGGTTAGGGGTGATGTGCCACAATACCAAGTCGGCCAAAAGGTCTGGATTGAAGCCGAAGACTTGCAGATGAACAGGCCTTCATGCAAGCTTGCCGAAAAGCGAATAGGCCTGTTTCCCATCACGTACTTGACGTCCAGCAACACCATTCACATGAAACTCCCACACGCAATCAAGATTCATCCAGTGATCAACGTCTCTCAAACTTGGCCTCACCAGGCTTCGGAGATTGAGGGACAGTGAGCCGAAGCACTGCCACCTGTGGAGATAGACAGAGAGTTAGAGTACCACGTGGAAGAGGTACTGGATTCATGGATGCATCACAACCAGTTACAGTACCTGGTTAAGTGGCAAGGATACACTGAGGAAAATAACACTTGGGAACCTGCCAACAACCAACCTGGAGCATGCAGTGGATGTGATCACATCCTTCCACCGTTCACACCCCGCCGCCCTGCACTGCCTTTGATCCCTGCCGCACTTCCAATTCTGCCCATATGTAAACTTCAGTGAGACTCCAGAGGGATTAATTTCTCATCTGGAATCCGAGCCTTAAAGAGGGGGTGATGTCAGGAGTACGATTTTCAAAGACAATTAATACTATTATTTGCATCGTTTGGTGATGATGACACTTTTATGTACACGCAGTAGGCACAGGGTCCTTATGATTGAGTGCATGGCTAAGGGTAGGTACAACACTACGTACACACATGGCTGATACACAGCCCAATTGGACTCATGGTAGGCACATGTAAGCTGCACACCTCATGCTGTAGGCATGGGATGCTGCACCCACTGACGACTCATGGTCTAAGCATGCCTGCAGTAAACACACGGCTACCTCATGTATAGTAGTATATATATTTGAATAAAATGCCTAGAGACACTAGTTGTGTTCTCTTAGGTTATCCACCACTTACTGGTGTGACTGCCTCTGACTACAAGACTACCCCCCCTCCTTGTCATCACTTCTTGATCTGTTACCGCGACGTGCACAGCCACACTTCTACAGCTACTCACTGTTCCATCCATTCCGTGGCCTTTTGCTCATCTCTGATCTCTTTGATCTGGTTCCCTCCACACTGCTAGCAGTGCATGTCAACGCCTTCTCAACCCACATGTGGATAGGGTGGTGCAATCTGGAGCAACCCACATGTCGAGCCCCCCGCTCCCAGTAGAGCTCCCTGTTGGGATTATGTATACAAGAGTATACAGGCAAGCCAAGGCAGTTAACATGCCTAGGGAATATTGCCAGAATATGCTAAGTCATATTAACACATGTGTTAAGCTAGGACAACACTAGGGTTAGGGCTAATGCACATTAACCATAACCCTAGGGAATGGACAGTTAACACATGCAGAGACATATAGGGGAACCCACAGTTAACACATGCTACAGGATTACTCATACTGCAGCATGTCTATGATAGCCTATCCAAGACAAAGCTATGGATAGAGTGTACATGACACACCCTGCAGGAAGTCTAGGACTTACCAAGCCATGATATCATATGTCACTATTATTGACACTGTTATAGGGGATATGACAAAGTTACTCCACTATTAACTGGTACAGGGGTCTATTACAGAATACCTCCTTTATATATTATAGGAGTGCATTACACTATACCTCCTAACTGTGTAGTATAAAATTAACTTCATCTTCTTAACCTTGTCCTTAACTCCTCCTGTCACTGTTCACCACTCCATTCCCAACACTCCCCCCTCCTCTCTCGCCTCCCCAGAGGCCTCTAGGCCCACTGGAAGGCCCCCAGTCCCGTCGCAGGCAGGCCCAGTCCGCACGCCTCGCTCGTCTCCCTCGCCATCGCCATACAGCCACAGCCAGGACACTCCTCGTGCGCCACGCATGTCTAGCACCTTGCAGGGAAATGTATGACATCAAACCAGTGACCAAGCTTGAAGTGAGGGTCCTGGTCGAGTCCATTGTTCAGGGTGCCAACACCCTGGGCTCTCTAGCCTCTAGGGGCACATTGGAGGAGCTGCTGCAGGGCAGCCTCCCAGACATTGTCTCCGCGTTGACTGGCCTCCTCCGAGCAGCAGACAACTTTGGAGTCCCATTAGCTCCGGTCATGGACCCCCTCAGGTCCATGTCCTTTGACACGTTTGTCAACTCGTTTGACTGAGAGGCGACCCCTGCCCCCAACCAGGACATCCCCATGCCCCTCGCAGCTCCGGTGCACCCTGCCCCTCCTCCACCGCATCGGGGTGGGCTGGCTAATCGCCTCCCCCGTGCCTCCCGCCCCAAGGGCGGCCATCCGCTCCCTGCTATCCCACAGCAGAGGGCCCCCCGGCTAGACCTAGCCTTGCCCAGGCTCCCACATTTGCTCAGGCTGCCCACTTCAAGGGTGGCCATGTCCCCACATCCTCAGTGGATGGCCTGGTCCATATGGCCAAGGCGTTCCCTGAACTCCCTACCGCCAGGCTGGCTGTGATGCACCAGCAGGCCAAACCCACTGTGCCGAAGCCCAAAGCCTTGGCCACCATCCATGGCCCGTCACATTGTCAGGTCATTGCCATTGTCCATGCGATCCCTGGGGAGGGCAGTATGCCCCCCCCCCCTGCTGGTCGTCCTGATCAAGAGCCACGAGGTCCTGGAGAGGGTCCGCCTGGCCTTGTTGCTCCACCGCTCCACCCTCTTGGCGGAGTTGGTTTCACTGGCATATGGAGGATACTCCATTGGCACTAACATGGTGGCCTCAGCAGAGGACCTTTGCATAATCTGACAGGCAGTTGTGGCTGCATTCATCGGGGACTTCCACGTCTCTGCGGAGCTCCCTTCCTTGACGTCATACATGAAGATCATCAACGTCCCATACTTCCAGGACCACCGCCCCACTACCATGGAGTCGGTGCTCAACTTCATCGCCAAGTCCAGTTTGAAGGACCTGGTCGTCCTCAATGCTCCCCTCCGGATCATCAGAAACTCGAAGCAGTCCGATACTGCTACTGTATATATGAACGTCTCTCACTTGGTCAGCGGCGCCCGGGCTAAAGCCCTCTCCAAGTGGGCGGTCCAGTTTGGGCCATATGTTTGCCCTATTTGCAAGGCCTGGGCCAACCCCAGCGTCTCTCTTTTCCAACGTTGCTGGAAGTGGGGTCACCCAACCAACGCTTGCCATGCCCCGCAGATCCGCTGCCCCATATGCAGCAGCCCTCACTACAAGGAGCACCACTTGGCCGGATGTTGCAAGGGCAACACTAAGGCGACGCCCCCAATCCCCCCCATGCCGGAGCACTCTCCGTGCCCTCATCCACCTCGCTGCCCCAATTGCCGCAAGGAACATGCAGCCAACGACCATCGCTGCAATTTCTGGAAACACCGCTTCGACAGTGACTGGATCAAGAAATGCTATGCTGAGGTACGTGAGCGCCATGCTGCTCGCACCACTCCATCTGACCCCTTCCCCGCAGGACATGGTGGGCAGCCCTAAATGAGACATGCCTGGGATATTTCATTTTTATGTATAATGTGCCAAAATGTAAACTGTAACTATGGACCATTGGACACGTTGCTTGAGTCTCAGAGTGATGAGTTTCACATTCTGTTGATCCAGGAACCACCTTGGAAAGTAATTAGACACGTGCCTTCATCCGCAACCAGGGATGGAGAGGTGGTGATTGGCGCCCCCATGCACCCCAACTGGGGCTGCATGGTCCAACAGGCCAGGACAGACACTGCCCCGGCACCTAATGATGCTGCTCTGTTCCCTAGGAATGATCATGGGGATTTTCCACGTGTCGCTGTCTATTTCAACAAGCGTCTGCAGGCCCTGAGACCCAGCTACCGCCAGGATCTCATAGATCACCGTGACGTCATTGTCTTCACCTTGGGTGCGGGCGAGGACCTCATCTTTCTGGCCAATGTCAACTCGGACAGGAATCACACAGGGATCCGCCTCCTGTTGGAAGGGGCAGAAACCTGGCCACACCGCTTCCACCTCATAGGTGGGGACTTCAACTGCTGCCACAGGCTCTGGGATCCCCGGGGACCTGAGGCCAACGTCCATGCTGACCACCTTCTGGCGGCCACCACCCGCCTTGGGCTCTTGCTCTGTCGTCCAGACGAAGCCAAGCCCACCCACTACCCATACAACAGCAAGCTTAATCCCATGGTTATTGACTTGCTCTTCATCAACTCAGCAGACAAGGCTGTCACTGAGCACACCATCTTCCCGGAGCACCACAGGTTGTCCGACCACGCCCCCCTCCTGGTGAATCTCAGAACCCCCTTCTACCGTGTGCTGCTGCAGACTAAGGGGATTGCTCCCAACTCGGATGAGGAGATGGCCTATTTAGAGGACGTGTCCGCCTGTCTCTCAGCCCTGTCCCTCTGGGCAGGTCAGACACCAGCGGAGGTTGATGAGGTGGTGCGAGCCATCTCGGATGCCTTTGCAGTGGTGTGGCAAACCCATGCCCGGTCTAAGGACATCTGCAGCCGCTCTAAGGAGTGGTGGTCAGATGAGTGCTACACGGCCCTTGAGGAGTACCGGGAGTCCTGGGACCCTGAGGACTGGAAGATGTTTAAGCAGGCAGTCAGAGCTGCCAAACGGGCCTTCTTCAACGCATGCATTGAAGAAGTCTCATTCACCAACCAACGGCCCTGGGATCTCATGCCCTGGGTCAAACAATGTAACCTCCTGTCTTGCAAGGCCATCTCCTACAGAGGTGCCCCCTGCAATACGTTGGAGTCGCTTTGGACTGCGCTAGATGGCACCTACAACATGGCGAATGACCGCCCAGTAGACCCCTCAGTGCTCAACAATTACAAACCCCTCCCTCCCCGGGAGTGGATCCCCTTCTCCCTGCTCAAACTGCAGGAGTCCCTTAAGGCATGTTCATCACGCTCTGCTCCGGGGCCAGATCATGTTACATGGTCCTTCCTCAAGTGCTGGGCAGGTAATGTGGAAGTTGCCTGCCTTTTTGTCTGCATTGCGGAGGCATGCATCATGCTGGGCCACTGGCCCACACACTTTAAGGAATCCATGTCAGTGATCATACCGAAACTGGGGAAACATAACTACTCCACCCCTAAGTCATTTCGACCTATAGTGCTGCTGAACACCTTGGAGAAGCTTGCCGAAAAGATGCTGTCTCGGCGGCTTCAGTTTGATGGAGTCGCACATGGCATATTCCACCCCAATCAGTTTGGGGGCATCGCCCAGCATTCCACTGAGGACACTGGTGTCTACCTCATGCACATCATCTGGGCTGGGTGGGTGAAGGGGTTTCAGATGAGCATTGTCGCATTTGACATCGCTCAGTTCTTTCCGTCGTTGAACCATCAGGTTCTCCTGGCGATTGTTGAGAGATCGGGGTTTCCGGCATGTGTGGTGAACTTCTTTCACTCATACCTGGTAGGCCGCTCCATGACCTACAAATGGAACACCAACAGCTCTGGCAGGTTCTCTGCCGATGTCAGGGTGGGACAGGGCTCAGCTCTATCCCCAGTTTGCTCGGTGCTGTACATCACGCCGGTGATGCACATCTTCTTTGCCCGCACCCCCCGGCCAGTGGCAGACTTGATCTCATATGTCGATGACGGCACCCTCATCGCACAATCTAAATGGGTGGAGGACAACCTCCTGAAGCTGGTGGAGGCCTACAATGAGGTCTTCCGTTTATTCACGGCCCTCGGCTTGGTGTTGGAACATGGTCTTCCACTTCTCCAGAGCACGGGTGGCGCCCAACCCACCCATTGATCTCAGTGTCACTCCCTTTACGGGGGCCACCCCATTGTGACCCAAGCCGATCTGGCAGTACCTGGGTTTTTTCTTCGACTGGAAGTTGTCCTTTAAGGAACATGTCCGGTTCTACACCATGAAGGCGTTCACCACAGTGAGCGCCATGCATATGCTCAGCAACTCATCCCGGGGACTCTCCCCGGCAAACAAGCACCTCCTCTACCACTCCTGCGTCATCCCTGTAGTGACGTATGGACTACAACTATGGTTCTGCCAAGGTACCCGTACCAAAGGCATCATAAAAGCCCTGTCCCAGATGCAGCACACCGCTGCTCGCTGGATCACAGGCTGCTTCCGCACGACCCCCGTAGGGGCCATGGAATGCCTTGCCGCCCTGCTGCCTATGCCTCAGGTTCTGCGCCGCCTGGCTGATAAGAGCTGTCTCCGGATGGCTACTTTGATGCACACCCACCCTGTCCAAGCCGTCTTGGAGGGGGACCTTGTGGGAGATGCCCCCCGGCACCCACTGGGACTCCAGGCCCTCCCACCTGCTGCCCGACGGAAGATCATGTCCCCCGCGGTGGACGTGGTTACTGTCTGTTCCCTCTCCGGGGAGCCCTTTGAGGCCTTTGGCCCTGAGAGCCAGCCTGGAGGCCACCTGATAGATCTGTTCAAGGACAGAATCTCCCCTCACTGCCCACCCCCTAAAGGGACTGGCCAAGGCCAGGGCAGACCCGGACTGTCTAGTTGTGAGCTGTGATGGGTCAGCACCCAAAACTGCTCACCAGGGATCGGTGGCCGCCCTGGTGTTCCACGGGAACCAGGAGATCCGCCAAGTTACTGCCTTCATCAGTTGCGCTTCAGCAACCAATGCTGAACATAAAGCCCTCCACCTGGGAGTGTCCACGGCCATTGCCGCTGGATGCAAAAAGGTGGTGGTTTTCTCTGACACCCTTGCGCTCACAGATGCATGGGTCGACTGCTCCCCGGTGGGGGGCCAACAGCATGCCCTCCGGCTGTGCCATCTACTAAGCCCCTGGTTTGAGTTGGACCAGGACCACCAGATTCACCTGTGGTTCGTTCCCTCCAAGGCAGAGTGGGCAGTCCACAAGCAAGCGCACAATGTTGCAACATTGCTCCAGCTGCCCCTGGGGATCGCCCCCAAGGCCACTCGCAACTGGCTGATCACCTCCTTCAAGGAGATGGCAGAGAAGGACTGGGTTGCCCGCTTTGCGGAACCCAAGTACCGAGGGAGGAACTTCCTGGACCTACGGGCCCAACGGAAGACCCCTACGACACCTACTACCTCCGGGTGTGGGCCTTGGCTCAAAGAGACTGCACACAATTGCAGGTTGATGGCCCGACTCTGTTGGTGCATCACAGCACATGCCCCCATTGGGAGCTACCACGACCGCTTCCATCCCAGTGAGGATACTCACTGCACGTGCCCCCCTTGGCCCTACCAGGACCAAGATCACCTGCTCCGCATGTGCCCACACGTGAAGCGCAAGAAGCATTGGCAGGGCCCGCGGTGGATCACGGACCTTGTTGAGCTACTCGAGGTGAACCCGCGCGCATTTGCCTTTGCCCCCCCAGAAGGGTGGGACCCGGGATGAGGGTCACGTGCAGGGCATATGACCCCCGTCTGGTGGCCTGGTGCGCCTGATGGCCCGCCAAACACACGCTCTCTCCTCTGAGCCTGCTGTGTCCTCTGTCTGTAACGCCGAACCCTGAGTTTGCCACTGGCAAGGTTGGGGGGCCTGCCGGATGGTGGGTACTGTCCCATACATGGGGCGGCTAAGTGAGGTGGGGCTGTACTCAGGAAACCAAGGCGCTCCGGACCCCATTGGGCCTTATGGCTGGCAGGTTGGTCGACCTGTGGAAGGCCTATAATCCTCATTCCTGGCCGGCGTGTCCGTGGGTGCACTCGACTAATAGGGGCTGCGCAGGGGTCGCGCAGGGGTAGGGGGCTGGGGTGGGTTAGTACGCGCCATTGGGAGTGCTGGCGAGCTGGTTCGGGGAGGCACCCGAGCGCCCTCAGCCTGTAGTCTGGCCATGTGGGCTGTGTGGATGCACAGCACGTGGGCCTTCACGCACTCCTGTGTGATATCGGGGCTGTAGTCTCCCCTCAAATTTACATCTCATACCCGCCATCTCATGTAGTTGATAGCCATGGACTGCGCCCGTGCACCATGTTAAATATTGTTGAACAAAAAAGAAAAAAAAAAAAAAAAGCCCCCCTCCTTGTGTTTGTATTTGTAGGGAGCCGTTATCTTATGCCCTTGGGTATTTGGTGACATCCTAACAAATATCATAAGTCATTAACACATGTTTAACAGGAGTTAACACATGTAAGGACTATTAGGGGGATGCACAGTTAACACATGTTGCACAGTTAAGCACATGTAGCATGTCTATGATAGAGTGTCTGAGACCCATCCTGCAAGAAGTCTCAATTTACCAAGCCATGATATCACAGGAGGTACCATGACACTATTATTGTAGGGTAAATGACATAGTTACTCCAAGATTAACTGATACAGGGGTCTATGACAGAATACCTCCTTAATATATTATAGGAGTATATTACACTATACCTCCTAACAGTGTTGTATAAATATTCCACACTTTGTAGGAGATGAATAGACATACCTCCCCCCCCCCATGATAGATAAAACTGGCACACAATAACCTGTGAGGTGAACATGCCAAAACAGGCCCAAATGATGATAGATGTTGTTTGGGCCCCAGGTAAATCTAAATGTTTTCTGCTTTTTATTACTTTTTTAGATTATAAACATATTGTAATGATGGACCACACCCACAACAGGGCATGGACAATGGGAATGAGGACCTAGCAGCCTAAACAATAGTCACCCATGACAATGGCTGCACAGCTGCCATCATCATTGCCAACATTGTTGACAACCACCACCTCAGCTCTGGAACTGGTCCCAGCACCTTGGAGACAACAAAGCTTGCTTCCAGGACCACCTCCATCCTCCCAGCTCACTGACAAGCATGGTATTTGGCCCCCAGAACAATGGTGCATGCTTGCACCATCCCCCAGCCCCCTTTTCTGGCCCCTGCCACCTCTAGAGCCTACTGACACCCCTGCCACATCACAGATGATGATGATGCTGTCCCCTTCCCAGCCACCTGTCCAGCCTCCTCTGGTAGAGCACCCCATCCCACTCCCAAGCCGTCCCCAGTACCCTTGGACCCCCCCACTTCCCTAAGAATGGCCAAATGACCCCATGTTTGATGACACCAACCGTCCCCCACATCTCCAAGCTTCCCACTAGTCCATGTTCACTCCCAGTGCCCCCCATTTGCCCTGCCTGACCCCTGTTCCCCTGCAGATGGCCAGTGTTGCTGCTGCTCACATCCTCCACAGAGGGGGAGTGGAATGGAGATGACAACGATGATGGGAGAGGGGACAGTGTGCCCCCTCGCTGTGGCCCCTGCTGCTAAGCCCACCAACCAAAGCACCACCTGTCCCCAGCCTCATGAGCAACTGCTCCTGGGGTGGGACAACAATGAGGGAAAGGGGAGATGGGGGCAGCAATGATCAGGATGATGGATACCCAGCACCAAGCCCTGCCACAACACCTCAACCATCACCTGCCTACCCACTATCACCCACTGACCCAGTGCCTGCCCCCCCACCCCCTTCACATTTGCATGAGGGGGGGGGTTAGTTGTTTTTTGAACATAATAGAGTATCCTGCCTCATGTTTGCATGGAGCAGTTAAGTTTTTTTAATTGAGTATCTCTCCCTTGCATTTGAGGAGGTTAAGTTTGTTATGGTGTAGTTAATTTTGAATATATAAGAGTTTAAATAACACATCCAAAGTATTGGTAATGAAATGAAAACTTGAAGTCAAATTTTTTTGTCTTAGTAATCTGCCTTTTTGTGTGTGAGGGGATGTAATTATGTTCATTGACTTGACTTGTAAAATTTTGCAAAGGGATGCTTACATGATATCTGAGATTGAAATTGCCAAGATGCCAGAGAGTGAGCATTCTACTTTTGGTTTCATTTCAGCTCACTTTTGCCAAAATTCCAACCCCTGGAGCTCACAGTAGCCACTTTTGGGTACCTTTTCAAATCACTTTTCAATGATCCATGTCTATAAAAGTGGACCAAAAGTTGTGAGAGGGGGTAAGCAAGGATGGGAAAGAAGGGGAGAAAGAAGGGATGGATGAGCCTTGAACTCATTAAATGAGATTCAGAGAGGGGAACAAAAAATGTGAAATCAAACAGGATACTCCATTTGACAGGTGGGAGGATACCTAACTACAAATGGGAGTAGAAGACTACAAACAACTCCCTCTCACATGGTCTCTTGCATCAAAGGGACCAAACAACCAGAAATGAAAAGCTACAAAAGAAGCCTGATAGATGACTGTAAGGGATGCTGATGAAACATGAAGGAATCATGCCAGATCCATGTCTGAGGGTTTCACAGCTGGGAATGACTTGGGGAAAAGCTTGTTGATGGGAGTCTCTATTTGTGGACTGCCACTTGCACCCTCAGCAAGTGTGGAGAGCCACCAAATGATGCCTCTCAAACCTACGGTCCAGTTGCTCAGCCCATTGCTCTGGATGTTGACTAGCTTTTACCAGGAATAAAAATAAAAAGTTAATTAAAGAAATAAGACACAGTACTGATCCATCAGTGATTGATGTGTTGTGTGTTATTCTTGAGAGACATTGATGAACTAGAGAATAATTGAATGGAGTTAGCAACACAAAATATTGATGGAGGCATGGTGAAAGGAAATGTATACAATAACTCTTGATTTTTGGCACTGGCAGTGGGACTGAAAGGGTTAGTTGACAAATGGGGCAGCTGACCCTACCACAACTTGATGATTGGGTCTGAGCTGATTATGAAGATACAACCTGACAAACCCAAGTGGATTTGTCATTGTCTAAGAGTAGGGGGATCTGACTATAATGAATAGACACTACCATGCCACAACATGTTCATGTTACATTGGATCTGTTTTGTTTTTGTATCATACACAGTATACAGTGTATTTATATGTATGCTTCACAGTTCAAGCCTTTAATGTCTTGACTCTCTCAAGTGATTGATTGATTCAATGCTGAACAGCATTCAGAAAGTCTAGTCATAGTTTCATACAAGAGGAAATCATTAACATTGGATTAATAGTGCCCAACCCCACAGCCTATTTCTCCATCAAGCTCAAGTTTATCTCTGCCACTCCCCAAGACTCAGCTACAAAGAGTCAATTATCCCCACAGCTTTCTTTGTGTGAGCTATCAATGCTTGGCAGTACAGATTTGGCTTTGGCAGCAAATGTGGAAATACACAACAGTAATATTTGTGTGGCTTTGGACCCAACAGAGATAATTGTCCCATAGCTCCATAGTGCAACTTCAGTAGTGCATGCACAAATAGCAGGTGGTGACAGGGATATCTATTGAGAAGCTGAGTTATTAGCAAACACTGCTGATGGATTTGATGGGATGGGTGATGAATTTTGTGTATCAGTGAGGGCAGCAGACTTCAGGTGTTCATCAGCAAAACTGAGCTTGAAGATATGGCCTCTGCTCTTTTGAGCAGCAAAGGCATTTCCTTATTCCATATGTTAGAGCCCCATCATGTGAGAGTAAGGCAAACACACTTACAAAGTTTGCATGCATGCCAGTTGTTGGGATAGCAAGCCCAGGCTGGGTTATTGCACATCATTATATATATATTATTACATATATTTAATCCTATTCATCTTGTAGTATATAAATTACATACTATACATCAGGAAAATCCAAAATTGCTTAATTTATACTTATCTTGTCTTAATCTACTTAAGTCAAAATAAGGAAAAATAAGAGAAGGGACCTTCTTATTTTGCTTATTTTGTTCCTTTTAAGTCCTGATTGCTCCTTAATTGGAGCTTTAACAGCTGATTAAGCATAGAAAAAGAGCAAAATATGGGGGGGAACCAGAAAAGTAATTAATGATATAGGGTCAATATTTTTTTTCAGGATCTCAGAGGTCAAACCAACCAACTGATGTTGGAAAAATATACCATATATAGATAAACCACATGATATTTTTTGGCACACATGTTATGCATGATTCTGTTTCCCCACTCTGTTTGATTGACAAGCACTGCACACCCAGCCACTGACTCAATAACCCAGTCCAACACACCTCAAATGAAACTGGTATGCATTGAGTCTCCTATATTGAAGTATAAGCATAACACTCATGGATTGACTCTTGCAACCACCTCATTTACACTTGATGATGGTCTTGTCACCTTGGAACATCACTTTGCTCAAGGTGTCCCCACAGTCACAATATCTCAAGAATTCATCAATGTTCCTGGTGCAATGCCGCCTTCCAGTCCTTGTTTTGCTGCCTTCAGTAAATAGGTTTGAAATACTTGCTGCTACATCAGGATCCTCAACAGGCCCAATGGAACATGGTCGAGGCTCATCTAGATGGATTGGTTAGATGGTCACTGCAAGTAGGATTGTATGGTTAGTGTTGCTGCAGCTCAGCTGGGTGTTTTTGCTAACTTGGGAAATAAATTATTTGAGGAGCTAGATCATGTGAGAAGTCAATGGGTCCTCTGCCAACTCTAAGCGATCTGAGCATCATTTCCTGAGTTATTTAACTGACCTGGGAGATGACTTGACAAAAAAGATCTAACTTAGGTAATACTGAAGCTGTCAGCTGCTGTTGTGTGATGTAATCAATCCTCAGAAGCAGTTCAATGTTGTCCAAAGTATCTAGTAGTCTGTTGATAGCTAATAATGATTTTCCCCCTTTAAATTGTTTGCAATCTGTGCCCTAAGAATGCTGAAGAGGAAAAGGTAAAAATTGATGCTGTTTGCTGTTCAATAAGTCCCCCTCCAGCTCCAGCCAACATTCATGCGCTGGTGCCTGAACATGGCCACAGTCCTACAACAGAGTCCTCTGAGCAAGGCAGCCCTCCCAACCCAGGTGGGACAGCAATGGCCAACTCTCCAGATTTAGCTGATGGGTCTTGAGCATGACGTGTACAAAAGTCAATCTAAAGGCATGTATGTGTGGTATTGATGTGTCTGAAGTGGAGATTCAGGCTGGAGATCATGTTGTACAGTGTAAAGCACAGGGATGTGAGACCAGCTAGGTAAGTTGTAACCTTAAATCTTGTGATGTTAGTCTGACCACCTTTAGTATGGATCTTGACTTCACTCCATGTTGGGATTATGTATACAAGAGTATACAGGCAAGCCAAGGCAGTTAACATGCCTAGGGAATATTGCCAGAATATGCTAAGTCATATTAACACATGTTTAACAGAGGTTAACACATGCAGAGACATATAGGGGAATCCACAGTTAACACATGCTACAGGATTAATCATCCTGCAGCATGTCTATCATAGGATAGGCAAGATATAGCCATGTCTATGATAGCCTATCCAAGACAGAGCTATGGATAGAGTGTCTATGACACACCCTGCAGGAAGTCTAGGACTTACCAAGCCATGATATCATATGTCACTATTATTGACACTGTTATAGGGGATATGACATAGTTATTCCATTATTAACTGGTACAGGGGTCTATTACAGAATACCTCCTTTATATATTAAAGGAGTGCATTACACTATACCTCCTAACTGTGTAGTATAAATATTGCACATCATGTAGGAGATGATAATAACATTCCTCCCTGTGGCAGACTCCCTCACACACTAGCCTTTGAGATTAAACTTCATCCTCTAAGCTTGTCCTTAACTCTTCCTGTCACTGTTCACCACTCCATTCCCAACACTCCAAAAGGTTGGGCATTCCCCAGTTGCAAAGCAAGTAATGAAACAATGAGGCATCAGCGGATGCAGAAATTTACCTCTGAAGGCATGGTACATAACTTGTTGAATTAATTTTTCCTTGAATAATATTGGCACATAGTCTCAACATACTATAGAAGGTTGGGTAGTCAGCCACGTGACAGTCCAGGAGAAAAAGGGAATGACTGTGAATGATTAATGGTGTTTAACTGCTAGTGGGACCCTGTCTAGGATGTTGTGAGTTGATTGGTATATGTTTTGTATTTTTACACTAAGTATTATGCACACTGTGAATATTTTTTGACTGTGGCTGCCAAATTAAGAAAAACCGGCAAGTCAGCCAGGTGTGGGAAACCATACTGATATGCCACATATTGTCATCATTGAAAGTGTCTTCGACTGCTAACAAGTTACTACTTTATATCCAGAGGTATAATTACAAGAAAATATATATTTCAACTCTTATAAAGCAGTTTCATGCCTTAAAATACATCTGAGGTATCCCTCCTATTCCCTGCAACATTCTCAGCCCTCATCAATGCACCACTGGGTATGCTGCTCCAAGAAGCCCTCAAAATATTAATAAATACATGCCTACATCTTTCCCTTCCACCGTGACCTCTCTAGCTCCTTCTCTGCTAGTGATGTAAAAATCTAGCTGAGGTAGCATTAGAGAGGGAACAGGAGGTTGGCTGTTGGATGGACAAAACCTCTGTGGGGTGCCTCAAGAAAGTCCCATAACAACATTTAATGATACAGCTATGCAAATGTATAGCCAGTTTTGCCCCGATGTTGTCTCCAGATGAAAAAATTCATTCTAAAGTACAGATATGGAAAAAACAGCACCCTAGCATAAGCATGTCACATATGAGAGAAGAAAATGTATAGAAATAATAGAATGTCATATACAGGACAGGAATAGTGATAGGAACACCATATAAGAATATTGAAAGCAGCAGAGGGACCATCCATTTACAATCATTAACTCAAAGTCACAGTGTTCTCAGGGTCAAGAAGCATGTTACCCAGCCCTATGAAAGAACTTGAGTAGTAAACAAGGTACATAAACCCATAAATCAAGGCAAATGAAGAGCAGGCCCACAGGAGGTATATGTGCAGCAAGTTTTGAGGCAAGAGGAAGGAAAATGATGCTCGACGCAGTGGATTACCATATCGGGCGTGATCAGGAAATAAGAAAATGCATCAAAACAACATTTCGGCACACTGTGGCAGGGTCAATGGTCTGCTGGAGGTCTCATTGACAAGGTCATCACATCACGAGGGATGGGGTAAGCAAGAAGAAAGAAAATAGGGAAAAGAGAGGGAAAGAAGGCACGGACAAGCCCTAAGCTCGTCAAATGAGACTCAGAGAATGAGAAAAAGTGGGATCAAAAAGGATCAGGTTTGATACTGCATTTGAGAGGTGGCAGGTCACCTTTATATAAAAGATCTCTAACTACAAGCCCAAGACTGATTGCATGCGTTCTCTTGCATTGACCAGGCCAAACAACCAAAAGAGTAATCTAAAAATAGAGGGAAGGTGTTCGTCAAAAGGGAATGAAGTTGTCTACTGACAGGGATGCATCTGGTGTGGAAGTAATGAAGCACAGGCCTTCTCACATCCTCATCTAGGGGTTTTCACTGCTGGCAATGGCTCAGGGAGGAAGTTGTCATCGAGGTGTTCTATTGATGCAACTTCACTTGTGCCCCATCAAGCACAGAAGGCACCCAAATGAGATTCCTTGACCCTATGTCCATCAGATCTACCCATCAATTTGGATTTTGATGAGCCTGGAAGCATCTGTGTCATCATAAGAAGGTATTAACAGCACAATCAAAAAAGGGAAATTAATGAAATCAAAAGGGAAAATCAATGAAATCAATGCCACCCCATTCTCTTCAATCTTGGGACCTGGTACTGTCAACACTGAGGTCGAGGGTGTAGGAAGAATGTGGCAGGCACATCGCAAGTCGAATATTTGCATAGAAAGCCTATAAAATAAAAATAGAACAAGATGTGTTAGCAACGCGAACAGCCATAACAACCATTCTGATGTATCATATCATTGTAATTACAACAAAGTGATGATGCAAAAATGACTGTAGTTACAAGTAGCCTATCCATACAATAGGTGATGCATCATGCATCATCATGCATCAGATTCACAACATGCACCATCCTCCCATACACTGCCCGTTCCTAGCCAATGCACCACCCTTCCATACACCACCCTTCTATGCACCACCCCTTTGGTAAATTGTAATTGCCATGTATATTTACCTAAAAATAGAACTAGTTTGTAGCTTGCACCATGCGGTGTGCATGTCAACGGACATATTGTCCGACATTTTGCCAATGTGTGTGATGGTGCAGATCATGTAAAAAGGTGCAAAATAAATGTGCGCATCATGGGCAACACACTGGCACAACCATTGTAATCTATATTTATTATACTATCTGTAGTTCTAACTAGTGAATCTGGGCTGACGGAGGACCAATTCAACTTCCCCCTTCAAATTCTGTTGGATTTGCCTAACAGCCGATGCAAGTCGACAGTCACGGACTGACGTCTAACACTGATCTGCTGTGCGTTCCTGAAGCAGAAGAAACCTGAGACTGTCAGGGAGTGTCATGGAGATATTAATCACTCTAAATATAGTATCGAATCTATCTTGATTCAGGTGGCCAATCAGCGAACGAATAAACTTCTGCTGAATATCTGATTTACATATTTTTGCGGCTCTACATGTACATATATTGCATCCAGGATGAAAAATACCTCGGAATAAGTGGTGGTACATAGCTGTTAACATAATGGGATACAAATTTTAAGTCAGCATGAAGAAAAGTGCTGAAGCAGTAGAAAAATATGAGTAACTGTACAATGATTCGGGCAAGCTTAAATGTTTGATCAATGTTCAAAGTTGTCCTGTGTGAACTTATTCAAGCATACAAAACTATGCTGAAAGACGATCATGGTTGGGACTTGGACTAGGGCCCTCACTTTACTTGTATGCAGATACTTTACTAGTAACTACTACTGATTTCCGTCCATTTTTCCGTTGTTTGTCTTCCCCACAGAACACGAAATACTAGTACTAGTAGCACCAAACCGCAACCATCGCTAAGTAATGCTGTCATCGCTGCTCAGTCTGGAAGGCCCAGGCCAGCCAATGCGAGCACTGCTACTGCTTGCAGGACTTGTTGAGGGCCTTCTTGAAGTATGTCAATATGACAGATTGCAACAATTTGTTTTTGCTGCGTGCTCAATGCGTGCTACAATAATATGCTGAAACAGGTGTGATTTTACCACGAGTGACAATATGGTGTCTGGCATCTCACGGTTCGTTGATGTGCCGCATTTTCATGCTCATTGTCGGAGACGACGAGCGCGAACCCCTGTTAGTAATGAGGTAGTGTATACTAGTGTGCTTATGGTGTATACTAGATAACAATATTATTGACATGATAATTACTCTACAATGGGCGGAACAGCGTGCTCATTGTCTCTGACGATGAGCAGGTATGTTGATCAACGACCAACAATTACCCATGGGAGATAATCGACAAACGACTATACCGCTTTCAGTTTATGGTGTTTATTTTTAGATCTGTGCGGTAATATAGTGCATGCGCAAAGGTGGTGCATCAAAGGCCTGGGGATGGTGCATTAAATGGAGGGTGCATGGTGCATGGGGAAGGGATGGTGCATGGGGGGGAGGGATGGTGCATGGGGGGGAGGGATGGTGCATGGGGAAGGGATGGTGCATGGGGAAGGGATGGTGCATTGTATGCATAGACTGTGGTGTATTAAATTGTGGGCATTGTAATTACAATGGTTTTTGCATCATCATTTACTTGTAATTACAATACATTATGCATCACTCTGGTAGCTGGAGGTGACGCGAAGTATGAAAGAATCAAATAAAATTCAAATAAAATAGCCGATGAGGTGCCATCTGAACAAGGTATTAAATCTTGAAGAAGTCTGGCACAAAGGTGGGGTTGACAAGTGGGCCTTGTCACCCTACCACAATGCATCAAGCCATCATATCTCAGCAAGGGATTGAAATTGGTGAACAAGGTTCAATATACACCTTCCTTAGGTCCAATTCTCAAAATTAAAATGCATAACTACCAAACTTGGCAACTACTCAACCATTAAATACCTGTGTGGCTGAGTACCCAGTGTGGCCGAGTGGGTGACTGGCTATAGTACCATATATATAAGGACGGGGGGGGGTTGTCGGATGGTAGGAAAAAAAAATTCTGAGTGGATGTCAGATTTTCCTGTTCCACCACCCCCTTGCAAAATCCCCCCTCAAAAGGGACTCCTTCAATAATCAAAATGGCTGGAACACCATTAGATATCATATATTAGATGGTGTGCACAGTACCAGGTCACTGGAAGGCCTCTGAGTCGAGATTTTTCAAAAGTGACAATTCCTGACAAATGACTGGGGGTGACAAATGTGCAGGGGAATAAGATAGAGGCTGTCAGGAACCGACACGTTTATGTAAGCAACGACGATGACAGTAACTCCTCCCCACCACATCTCTATGAAGTCGTTCTGAGCTCTGGGAAAGGTGCCTAGAGTGTTTCTGATGAGGCCCCAGGAGTCAGATTTTTGTTATCTTTCATGGATCTTGAACAGAAGGCCGAAACTTTTTTTTTCCTCTTTGACCTCAATATGCATTTTATGATCAAGGCGAGCGTTTTCGAAAATGGCACATCGCAGATTTGGCCGCTTAGTAATACATGCACGTGACATCTACGCGCTGGCAGAAAGGAATGAACAAGGGCGAAAAAGGCAGAAAATGCCCAGGAAAACGAGGGCAAACCGTGCTCGAGTTGAAAACCTACACAGATTCACGAGAAAGGCAACCGTTGAAGAAGTTCCGGATGAGGAGTCCACCCCTGCAGCTCTCCCACACCCTGAATCACACGACGCTTCCGAAAACGTGTGGTCCTGTCACAATGGCGAAGTTGATCCTGAGTTCCTTGATATCATTGGTGCCCTGAGAGGCACAGCCATGGTTGATGATGACGATGCGAGTTCCCAGTCAGGATCAGAGGATAATGAGGAGGAGGGAGAGATTCCTGAAATCCAGGAGGTTTCTGCATTGGAACAGTTCTCATTCACCCTGCAGAAGGCCCATGATCTTGCACTTGCAGCAGAGAGGGAACGAGAGAAGGGCCGAAAGAGGCTGAAACGATACCATGGCAATTCAACGAGAACAAAGCGACGTTTCCGGCAAGCGCATCGCGAGCTTGCAGGGAAAGGTTTCCCCTCAGTGATGGATTGGCTTCAGAGAACTTCTGTGGCCCCTGTTGTTCACTGCCCAGATGCGATAGCAATGCTTCGAGAGGAGTCTGAGGAGTCTGAGTCCGAGAACGAAATTCAGCCAGAGAATGAGTCACCACGAGGATCCCCAAACCCGATCTCCAATTCTGAAGAGTCAGGTTTTTCGGAAGGTGAGGACGGATCCAAAACTGCAATAGACTCACAGCGAGGCGAGCAGGAAGCCAACGACAAAAACCCAGACCTGATGGAGAGAATGGACCCCAGAGAAATAGAAAACCGACGTTGCCAAGAGGTCATCGCTGGCATGTTGCAAGACCTGAGGGATGGAAAACGGCCTCGCGATGACAGTGAAGATACGCCGGTGGATCGTGCCCTGAACCTGCTAAACTACAAGAACTTTCCTGCACTGCGACGTGCACTGGCGAAGTTGACCGTAAAAGGCAAAGATAAAAAAATTGATGTCTTCTTCCGGGCTCGCATTACAGCCATGGCTGGTACCTTGAACTTGTATCTTGATTCCGAGGTGTCCTACACATGGAGGCAGGCATCACTGACAGTCGCGAAGTCACAAGGACAGGGGATTTACCACGCGCGAACCATTCGAGAATGGATTCACCAGTTTATCAACTCTGGGAAGCTCCCGGTTCACCGTTACAAAGGATCACGGTCCAGTATCCTTGCAGATGAGGATATTTCACTTGAAATACAACTGAGACTTGCTGAACGTGCCAAGAATGCATTTATCAAAGCCACAGATGTTGTCGAGGTGGTGGCCAGCAAACAAATCCAGGACCTGCTGTTAGCAGCAGGAATTGAAAAGCGTCAAATCTCAGAACGTACTGGGAGGCAGTGGTTGAAACGGTTTGAATGGCGTTACTCGCTGAAGAAGAAAGGGTTGTATATTGATGGCCATGAGAGGGAGGACGTTGTTGCCTATCGTCAACAGTTTGTTAACCGCTTTTTGACTCAATACGCACCTCGGATGTATACATGGGACCACAACGGAAAGGAAACAAAACCCATTGGTGGCTTTCCTGTGCCCAGGAATCAACCATTCCGACTCATCCCTGTAACCCATGATGAGTCCACATTCTTTGCAAATGACGAAAGGAAGGCGAGATGGATCCATGCAAGCCAAAAACCAATGCCTGAAAGGAAGGGCGATGGGACATCGATTATGATCTCTGATTTCTTGACATCCGAGTGGGGCCGTTTGACAAGCAAGGATGGAACTGAGTGCGTTATCTAATTGTCTTATTGTGATCAATCATGTCTGATCAACTGCTCAAAGAGAGGCTCGCGTTGTTTTCAAGGCTGGAAAAAATCGCGATGGCTACTTTGATGCAGATGATCTCTTGATGCAAGTTGACAAGGCTATCGACATTTTTGAAGGCCGTACATCTGGATTTTCAACTGGGTTGTTTCTCTTTGATAATGCTCCAAGTCATCAAAAACGCGCACCAGATGCAATTTCAGCCCGCAGAATGCCCAAGAATCCAAATAATGGATGGACACACCACAAAGATGGTCCCCGCATGCGACCAACTGTGCTTGCAAATGGGCAAATTCAAGAATTCTACTTTTCTGATGATCATCCCCAATACCCTGGCTACTTTAAGGGCACAGAGCAGATCATCCGGGAGCATGGACTTTGGCCTGTGATGGGAAATCTCCTGGCTCAATGTGAGGGCTTCAAATGCGAACCTGGGCGAATAGATTGTTGCTGCCGGCGGCTTTTATTTACTCAGCCTGATTTCGTTGTGCAGAAGTCACAGCTTGAAGAGCTCATCATTTCTAGGGGGCACATTTGCGATTTCTATCCAAAATATCATTGTGAGTTGAATTTCATTGAGCAATATTGGGGTGCTGTCAAGTTCCGCTTCCGTGGCTTCCACACCCGGCCAGCAAGTCTTGTTGAAATGGAGAAGAGGGTGCTGGAGTGTTTGGATTGTTCCTTTGCTTCAAATTCAATGGTGAGCTTCACTTTGTGGTCTATGGGTTAGTCTAAGTTGCATACAGATATGCCAACCGAGCTGTGCGATTTATTGATGGTTATTCAAAGGGCCTGACTGGTGCTGAGGCTGTGTGGGCTAATCGGAAATATCATGGACATCGCATCCTTCCTCCAGACATTATGGACATAGTTAAAAAATCTGTTTTGGCACCTTAATCTGTTGTAATACACAAAATTGTAGCCTGGCAGATCTCCCTCAGCCCTCCTCTCACTTCTGAAAATTTTTGTCACCTCAGTTTGGCCACTAACCCTAACCCTAACATGCTTACATAAACGTGTCGGTTCCTGACAGCCTCTATCTTATAGTAGACTTAAGCCCACCCATAATTACGTGCCAGTCGTCCAGCACTACCCACGACTCGCAGCGGAATCCAAGGCAGTTAAGTTGAACAAGGGGTTCGTTGGCAAGAGTGCAGCCCACGGGAACTGCCTCGCAAAGCATACTAATAAACATAATATAATAATATGTAGAGACAGCCAACGAGGAGTACCCAAGATGTACAACAGCTGGTTTTACAAGTACTGGAATAAGAATAAGCCAACAGGTATATACAGGAAACGTGCGAGTGGAACCAGGCAATTGCCTAGGGCTCCACTTGGCTGAGTACTTGTACTAGTCGGCTGAGCAGTGCTTGTGCTATTGGCGCTATTGCTATTCCCGTTGGTCCCAGTGGCCCCACATCGCGACACCCTAGAGTCATAAGGTTGAGAGGTAATGTTTTGTTGCTTGTATGCATGAGGCACGTACGAATCAGCTGCGAGAACACATATCGTAGGAAGGGTCACGTCTGTCTGAATCCCGGACATGGTTGTACCGTCTCCACACGTGTCATAAACCGATAGCCCATGTCTTGCTAGATAATCGTTCGTAATCCGGTCCACGTTGCCGTTAGGTACAGCGGCGATCGCACAGCTGGCCAAGCTGATCACTGCATGTCCCGTCCCTTCGACCGAGGCGGTTGTATCATTGGCGAGGTAGTTATTAATCAGCTTCGAGCAGTCCTGGGACTTGGCGGAGGGAAAGACGCCGCACACTGGACTCTCGCCTTGCACGCTAGCAAAGAGTAAAAGCGTACTGATTATAAGTTGGTTGAATCGAGGGAACATCTGAACACTCCTCGTTAGCCGCTAACCATGGGGACTTGTGAAGGATGCATACGTCGTGCAATTTACTGGTGAGGCTGGGATACGAGGACTTGTCAAGGGCCTACATAGGCCAACTCATCTCAGCTTTATAGTAACCACGATGCCATATGTCCGACCATAAAGCGGATAGGCTAGGTACCACTTTGCACAGCAATGCAAACGACAACCACTATGTACATATGTAGAAATAGCGAAGGCCGTGGAACCGATCAGCATCAACCACAAGCCGGTCCTAGTCACTTGCTAGTCAGTGATTCATTAACATTCTTTGATCATCTTTGTAGACTCAGCTAAGTATGCATCCCTGAATAAAAGCTATGCTCCACATGGTGAAAACGGGCCTTTTAGAGCCCTTGTACTTCTTTTGTTATAAGAATAAAAACTAGACAAACTCAGCAGGGATCAATCGATATCAATCAATAAACATTGCATGCTCCGTCGCTTTCAGATTATTATCAGCTGAAAAGATTTTAGTGTCCAGAGGTCCCCAATCCTGCCAGGGTCTCTCCAATGCCTAAAATTTGTTCTTCATCTCACTATAAAGACAGAAAGGAAGGCCGAACAGGTTTAGCGCCGTCGCACATAGAGGGTCCCCCGGGGTTCCCCTAAGGGATGTGATCGTGGGTCGTGCCAAGTCAGCCAAGGAATTAAAAGCCATATGGCATGAACCGCCACTGATGATGCTGGCAGCAGCTGAGGCCTGTAACAAAGATCACCGTTTTGAGGTGGTATGGTCTGTTTGATTGGGAGCTGTCTTACATTATGCCGATGGGCTTCGTAGACAGCAGCCATAATTTGTCATTCAAGATGTAAGGGTTAAATTACACACCTTTGTTCTAACTTCTGGGTTCGCCCGAGAACGAGGTTACATCACCGGCGGCTCTATGTCTGTAGACTCGTAACCACTCCTTCGTGCAAGTGAGAGCGAGCATCGGTACTTTGTGGAAGGACTGGTGAAGCTGAGTTTACAGCTGAATTCCAAACAATAGGCCCATCAGGAAAAATCACATACATTGGAGGGGTCGAGATTTTGCACTTGATAATACCACCAAACACCTTTTAAGTTCTAGAGGTGGAGGATGGTATGACCTCCCACTCTAACAAGAGGTGATGTTAAATGGCTCTGACTCCTGAGCTCATAGACATTTCTCTAGTCATCGACGGCATGCGCCGAGTATCAGGTCACTCAGTGATGCTGTTTGGCATCACCATCATCAACCTTCCTGACAATGACACATCATGAGCGGAGTTTAGAGCTGGATCGGATACAGTGTGCGAAGGGCCGCACCTGCCCGCACGCGTGTACATCCGGAATACTCCTCTGTCGGAGATTGAAATGACTTGTCGCTATCGATCATCTTTTATTGTATGGACATTGCTCGAAATGACATCTTTGGGCTTCAGCGTCGACTCTCACTTCTCTTTGGGCTCAAATTGCTACCGTGGTCATGGCAGCTGCTCCAACAACTAGGGGACCAACTGCACAGTGGTCAGCAGCACCTTGGTTTCTTCTTCACTCCACTGTCAGTGGAGTGAAGAAGAAACCAAAGTGCTGCTGACCTACTTACTTGAACACAAACCAGAGATAGGCAATGGAGGGATGTTTAAGATGGGAACTTTCAATGCTGTGGCAACTGAGATTGCAACACATCATAGCTATGGTCCAACAAAGACAGGCAAGATGTGCAAATCAAAATGGCGAACCATAATTAATCCATTAATTATTTCTTTTTATGTCATTGATGTGGGATGATCTCTGCTCAAATCAATCTATGGCTCTATTCAGAAGTACCAAGAACAGACATTGGGCTTGCACTGGGATGATGCCAAAGGAGCAAATGCCATGATGGAATCAGGGATATCTGTGTGGAATGAGTATGCCACAATTAAGGTATGTTACCACTATATTTTACCAATATTCATCCATCAGTCCATATTTTCAGGCAAATCCTGCAATGCAGCCCTTCATAACAAGGTTGGGATTATCTCCAACAAATGAAGTCCATCATCCCAGCGTTGGGTGCAAAAGGATACTATGCTTTTGCTGCAGCTATGACATTGTCTGCCATCGCTTCTTGACTTGTTACCACCACAATGCCCCGTGGGAACTTTCCTCACAACGCCTGGCTCGTCGCCTAGCGGTCCGTCCTCTGGCCTGATCCCTGATCAGACTGGACCTTTTGAACCTGGGAGGGGTGTTTGGGAGCAGTCCTGAGCACCCTGCTGATCCGTCTGTCCGATCTCCTCGGATGTCTCCCGGATGACCGCCTCAGGGGTCATTCCTTTATCTCTCTCATTCCTGCTCTGACTCGATGATCTGAGGTTCTGGGGTGGGGCATCCTCCGCCCAGGCGGGGGGGCTCGACGGTGAATCAACACTGCCAGCTTCGGCTGGAGGTCCTGCCCTGGGGCTGAGGGGAGAACACGTTGGGGTGGGGGGGAACACTTAGCGGGGCTGGTGGATCCCTGGTGTGGATCCTTGGCTCCAGGTGTGTACTGTACATCTGTACTTCGACACTGACTACGGGGACCCTCATCATAGGAGCCCTAGCGCCTTGGATTCGAGCCAGCGACTCTGCTCTCCTCTGGTAGCAGCGTGCATGCAGATGTGCGCCCCTCACCGGAGTTCCCTCTCTCCCTCCCTCTTGGCAGGCCTGGGGCCCTGCTCACACTCCTCAAGCGATCATTGGGATGCCACACCCTCTCACTTTTAGGCGCGCTGGACGCTTTTTTCTCACGCTGGGGTCCTGGTCTTAACCGTCACCTCTGTTGCATCTACCTCTGCATTTTCTATGAATTTTGACACTGATTACTTCGATCTGGACGATCCGTCCGACCTCATCACTGGGGATCCCTTCTCTGCCCTCTGCTCCCTCCAGGGGAGAGGCGATCTGTCCGATCAAGACTCATCATCTTGGTCTGACACCGATGGCAGTGATGACGAGGGGGCCCCTAACCCCTTCGATCATCCGTTGTCTGTGGCACATGAGGCGATGGACGCCTCCACGCTCCACCTTGCTCGCCATGTCCTGGCTCTGCCAGAGCATGTCCTTAAGCGCCAGCGTGCTCTTAAGCACCAGGCTGCATGCCCCCTCGCATATACGCTATGCGATACTTTCTTGGGTGATGGGTCCCAGCCAACTCCATCCCCCTCTGACACACCGGGGTCTGCCCCCCCCTCTGGGGGTACCTCAACACCTCCCACCCCTGCAGCGCTGCGACAGGCAGCATACGAAGCTGAGGCGGTGGAACACATGCTGAGCACGGCCATCCAGTGGATGGAGTGTATCTCACCCGATTTGCTTGCTCCTGGCACTCCAGAGCGGCTAGCGTACCTGGCCGGGGCAACTCTTGCCTCCGCCCTCCGCTTCCCGCAAGCTGAGGACGTGATTAAGCATGTCCTGGCAGGTGGATCATCCCCCCTGGCTGCTGTCGCTGACAGCCCCCAGGCCTCATCTGGATGGTCGGACAATGTGCCTCAGGGCGCCTCCGCTTCCAAGGGGCCCCTCCCCCCTCGATGCCGTCCTCGTACGCGGCGTCCCTGATACTGATTGGCCAATGGGCCAGGGGGGGTAACACCCCCCACCCATTGTTGGCATGCTGCCCATCGGGTATGGGCGGCGCCTTCACGCCTCCAGTCGCTACGGGCTGGGGGCTCCTGGGGCCATGGCCTTGGGCTCGTCCTGCCTTGGGTACCTACCTTTACAGGCACCATTTGGGCCCGCTGGGCCTCGGCCCATCATCTCGTCGGACAGCACATATGCTGGATCGACGGTCCGCCTCTCGACGAGGGGGGTGGTCCACTTCACTCCCTGCTAGGGAATTCGGTTCACCTCCGGGTCCTTCGGGATGCGGGGGCTTACGGTGAATTGACACTACTCACCGGCTGGCTTCGGCTGGTCGCGCGTGGGGGGACCGGGCTAGCTGTGGGGGGCGAGTTGCTTGGGTCTTGAGCTGCACACATGCGGCAGACAGGTTTCACCCCGGCGGGGGTGCGGGTACGCTGGAGCATAGTTTACTCTGTTGTATTCGTACTTCGTGCCCGCGGACTGCGACGTGCACCGCGCTAAAAATTGCTGAATTAAAAATAAAATAAAAAAGACATTGTCTGCCCTGATGGCTATTGATCAGTTGAATGCCAGCAAGGGAGAGGAGGACTTGCCTGATGCCATTAAGGCTGCATGGGGGGGGGTAGTGCTGGTGCTGTCAGATATGCAGGTGATACTGTTGGAAATGTGAGTGGTGCTGTTGGAAATGTGGGCAGTACTGTCAGAAATGTAGGGAGCACTGACAGTGGTGGTGGAGAAATTGTTGATATTGAAGGCACTATGGACATTGGCAAAGTCCTGATTGAAGCTTCAGTCTTGTCATCTAGCAAACAAAAACATTCTCTCCTTGATCCTGGCTCCTACTTGTTGCCATCCAGCCATGCTATGAGCATGCCTACCACTATGGCTTCCTCTGAGCCTGCCAGCAAAAAGCTCAACTTCTCAAAAGGCAAGGGCAAGGCACCTGTGAAATCCTCCTTGTTGTCAGTTGGCTACAAACCATCTGCCACCAGGGCAGCTAAGATTAGTGGAGGATTTCAGGTGCAGCTGGATTGCAGAAATGTTGGAAATGGACTGACTTTTTTACTAATGGCTTTTTACTATACATGTGCACTGAAACTTGTTGTATATTCAGATGCCTTGTTTGTGAGAACATGTATGTATACAATTGGCATATATTTCTCAAATGACATACAATTTATAGCCCTACTTCATAATCATTGTCCAAGTCATCATCTGAGTCTGAGCCAATTCCCCTTGCCTCACAGACTCACCAGTAATCATCCCACATTGCCTGTGCTATCCAATCCTGCCATTCATCTACTTCCTCTGGCTCCTCAAGTGTAGCAACGACTGTACTATTATTCTCTATCTGAGGTTCATTATCATTTGGATCATGTAAGCAGATAAAATTATGTATTGCTGCCAATGCTGTGGAAATTCATGCTTGGACTTCCAAGCTATATTCTGGTGCCAAAAGAAGTATTCTGAAGTGATGTTTCAAAATGCCAAATGAATGCCAAAGGTTGAATAATTCTTGCTTGTTTTGTGGCTTACAACCATATAAGTTAATTGTTTGTAATATGTACCAAGACATACCTTACACCTGCATGACCCCATTCGGCAAGGTGATATCATACCCCATGGTAGGAGATGGGGAGCTCAATGCATGCTGGGAATCCAGAATCTGCCAGATAGTATTTTCCATAGGGAATATAAAGACCTCTTGAGTGAGCATCTTCATATAGTTGTGCATCTGCTGCAGATCCCTCCCACTCTGTTAAAGAATAAATCAGAGATTGAAGGAGCACACAAATGGACAATTTTGGGAGAAAAAACCCTTGCAATTTTGGTGAATGGCATGTGCAGGGGGTGCAGCATGTGTCAGGAGTTAATCTTCATTGTCACTCCTGCACATTATCTTATCTCCTATCTTATCTTTTGTCATATCATATCTTATCAGACTAGTAGATAGCACTGGGCATTAGGCCCAATGGACTTACAGACTCATGGACAACAGTAGGTAGACAATCAGACACATGGCCAACATGAGGTGTAGAGTGCCTCACATGCTAGGGCCTGAGGAGGCATGGCAACTGTGCACATGAGGCAGAGGCAAGGTATGACCTCATCACAGTGCCTGAAGGTTATGGCATGGATTCCCCATGTAGATCACATGTATTTAACTATATATAGTAGGGAATAAATGCCCAGAGACTCTAGTTGAGTTCTCTTGGGCAATCCACCCTTCACTGGGATGTGACTGCTCTTGAGTAAGTGAGCTCCTTTGGTTGACCCAGGCCATCATACATCCTCCCCTGTGCCTGCCTAGCAGGTGGCCAGGTCTTCATCTTTCTTTTGTTGATAGTATTCTTGAGGTACCTGAGACGCCTGTTGTATAGGGTTGGGGTGTTGTTCTAACAGCATGAATATGGCTGCCATTGAAAGCACTGAGAGCATCTTTGAAATATGACCAGAATCTATCATTATTATGAATACAAGATGATATAGGATCATCTGCTTCAGGGAGGCATACAAATTCAGTGTAGACTGGATGTGAAGAAAAGATATAGAGCATTTTTTGAAAGTAACTGCCAAAGTGTCCAGGGTCATGAAATATCCACTAAAAATGATTGGCACCCACCAAGATATAGTTTCATTAGATCTCTGAAAGTGTTCCCTGAGGTGTTTGATTGTTAGGCTGGTTACTGATGCATAAAGGAATATTGCAAGCTGTTCTTCAAGAGACACATATTTGGAGTTGTGATGTCCTTGCTCCCAGAGTACTGAAATCAATGCAGCAAATACTTCATGGCTCACTCCAAGCTCACAGTGAATCTGATCTGGGTGACTAGCAAGTCATTCCAACACCCACCCCTCTCCTGTCAGAATAGATGTATGGTAAGGCTCTCTTGTCTCAATTGATTGCAGTATAGCAGCAGTGGCTGTCAAAATGATACTTAGAAAAAGGACTGCGTATTGTAGCATACATTGTGGCAGGTGGATCAACACTTGAGGCCAATGTTGCTCAGGAACAGTGTCCATTGATAAGATTGGTATACTGATTTGTGATTGATTGGGATTCCTTGTTAGCTTCAGGCTCCAACAGAGGAGTATTCCAGATGTACCCATATGCAGGCCAGTGTGGCCCTTTGCACACTGTATCCAAACAATCTCTTAGGGCCCATCAACCATACCACCACTCCTGGCACCTCTGCTCACTGCCTCTGCCATCCCACTCATCATGTCCACTCAATGTTCACCCAACCCCAACCTTACTTTGCACACACATTCCCATGGCAGATGTATACCCATTTTGCTCTTCAGATATCCCAATATGATAGCATTATCCACAGTTTTTACAGTATGAATGAAACTCTACCTATGTCTCTCCTGTTGCTATGTGAGAGCTGTCTATGGTGAACATCATGAGGGTAGAGACAGTCTCTCTGATGTCTGCATCTGCCTGATCAACATCCTTATCCATTTTGACCATATCTAAAACTTTGACAGAGCAGAGTAGATATCTATCTATCTAAAGTAGTAGACCAGAGTCACATTTACTTGAGTTAGCTACTATAAAGGTTGTAGTAGATACTTGGTCAAGGCCTCAGCTTGACCTAAAGATATCAACTCTTAACTTGCTCAACTGAACTCAACCTAAGGAAGCTCCTTAGAGTCTGATACAATGAACTCAACTTAAGGAAGTACCTTAAGTCAGTCATCTCGAACATCATCTAGGAAGTGCCAGACAATGAACTAGTTGCTGCACGAACTAGCAGATGCTTGGACTGAGTAGTTAAGACATACAATCTTAACAGACACAGGAGTGATGGGAGAGATAGTCTTGTGTGTCTTTGAGAAGAGGTGGTTGGACTGGAAGAGGGCAAGATGATATTGGGTGAGAAGAAGAGGAGGCAGGTGTAGACATGTTTATCTGGTGGTGATAGTTGTGGTTTGGTTTGTTGTGCAGTTCAGAGCTGCTTCTTCTTCTTATAAGCATTTAAGAGCTCCACAAATTATCTGTAGGTTCCCAGGCATTTTTGGACATGGGGTAGCCTAGCCACTTCACCAAGAACACATGGCCTTGGCCTCGTTTCTTGTGTGCAATGATGGCTGTGGGGAATATGTATACAAGAGTATACAGGCAAGGCAAGGCAGTTAACATGCCTAGGGAATATTGCCAGAATATGCTAAGTCATATTAACACATGTGTTAAGCTAGGACAACACTAGGGTTAGGGCTAATCCAGATTAACCATAACCCTAGGGAATGGACAGTTAACACATGCAGAGACATATAGGGGAACCCACAGTTAACACATGCTACAGGATTAAACATCCTGCAGCATGTCTATCATAGGATAGGCAAGATATAGCCATGTCTATCATAGGCTATCAGAGACAGAGCCTGGGATAGAGTGTCTAAGACACACCCTGCAGGAAGTGTAAGACTTCCAAGCTATGACAGCATATCTAGCATGGACATCCAAGCTTGTCCAAGTGAGTACATAATTTTATTATTATTGTGACTATTTAAAAGGTAATGTAATGGAGGGATTTGAACCTATTACCCTATGGCCACATGAGTGTGACAGGTAAGTGATATAAGCACTATGCAACCAGGATGTATAAGCCTGGGCAACATATGCCCATTTACTGGGTGCCATAATCACTACATCATTACATCACCACACGACTGCCAGCTCACTGCTCCTCACCACCAGGACTCACAATGCCTCCTCCCTCCTCCCTCCTCCCTCCCATTTGTTTTTTTAGCTAATTATTATTTTCTTTCAGTGCTTGCCAATGATGGCTGCCCCTACTCCCCCCCTCCTTCCAGCTCCCTCCCTCCACCACCCCACCATTATGGGGGCCTGAGGCCCCCATAGTAAGTTTTTTTTGTATTCTAATAAATTTTTGTTCAGCTAACAATTTTTTTTTTCAGTGCTTCTATTCCCCATACAATGATGGCCTGCTGACTGTGTGCTGGCCCTCCTCCCTACTCAGGTGCGATGTGAGGGGCACAAAGGAGGATAGGATGGCCCCAGGGAGGCCCTGCAAGCCCCTGCTCATGGGGTGTGTGGGGGGCTGTGTCCTGGACCAAGGGTGGCCCCCATGACCCACCACATCACACCCAACGCACTGCACCTGGAGCCCACAGGACATGATAGAACACCCCCCAGGGCCCATAGGATGCGCCTGGAGTCTAAGGAATGCAAGGCAACACCCAGGACACCACCAACACCCCCCGACCCAGCTTCATGAGCTACTGCTTATGGGGTGGAGCACAGGGGGAGCAGCAGGGGACCATGCAGGCCAGACAACTAGGGTGGGGACATGAAACAATGGAGGGAAGTGCTGACAATGGAGTGGACATGCCAGCACACCCCAGACCAGTGGGGGGGGGGTGAGACAAGGGGGGGGGGGTGCCAGATGAGGGGGGGCCACTCAGAGGACAGGGGGGGGGTGCCAGCTGATGGGGGAGGACAAGCCAGACAAGGGGGAGGCTGCCAGACCATGCCAGATGACAGGGGGGTTACACCAGATGAGGGGGGGGACCCAGATGAGTGGGACATGCCAGAACACCCCTGACGAGGGGGGTGTGATTTTATTTTGTATATTAGTAGATAAATGTAAGTAAATATGTAAAGACTGTGGAGTCTGTGCTCATCTGCACAGACTAGCATGGAGTACATGGACATCTGCATAGTCCATGTGGATCCTCATGGATCTGTGTGGAACATATGGGGAAGTGTAATATACTTATTTACTATGTACTAATAGGCTTATTTTACACTTAAATGAGGGGGGGAAGCAATGCCCTGAAGAAAGAGGGGCTTGTGGAAGCAGCATGTTATATACTGTCTAATGTTTACTACTATTTGGTGTCAGTAAACAAACAATGTGTTATGTTGTGTTCATGTTTGTTTACTGACACAAAATAGTAGTAAACACTAGACAGTATGTAACATGCTGCTTCCACAAGCCCCTCTTTCTTCAGGGTGTTGCTTCCCCCCCTCATTTAAGTGTAAAATAAGCCTATTAGTACATATCCAGTAGTAAATAAAATGGTCCACAGCACTCATCTGAGCCCTGAGGCCTGTAGATATTACACTGGTAACTTGTAAGTAGAAAATCAGCGATGGGTATAGGTGCAGGTCATGGGTGCCCTACATCAGACCCATACCTGTATCTGTGAGTACCCATATCCATGACCCATGCAGGTTACCTGCACCTATGCTATTGCCTACAGGTAATTGGGACCATGGGTGGTGGTTTCACAATAGGGTATAGGAGGGCAGCATGGAACACCAGGTGGATTCCCCATTGGTGAGGAAGTTTTGGCTTGTAAGACAATGACAATGGGGACAACACCTGTTTAATTGGGAAGAGTCCTTTTCATTTTGGGGATGTCTGTTAATATTGGGATTAGGTCTTTGAGAGCAAGTGGGGGATCACTCAGGTGAAGTGGTGAGTGTGTGGAACAAGTGGGAATGTCTTATTCCTCTCCTATAGTATGTAGCACTATATACTACATATCTAATAGGGGGTATAGTGTAATATATAATAATATATATTTATATGTGCTGGTGGGGACTACACCTAACACTAGAGCAGACTTGTATTCCATCTAGACTCTAGGCTTGTATCCCAACAGTTAATTTTAGGTTTTGTGAGTCAAGCCAGACCTTTTGCCCTTTCTCAAATGGGGTAAACTTCCTCATGACTCATTCTGCCATGATTTGTTGTGCTAGTTTGTGAGCTGCTAGCGCGTCATTCCATCCTTACAATAGCTGGATTAGTCACTCTTCTGCTGCAAGGATGTCACTCTTTTAAGCCATGGGTATCACTTGTGGGTTGTACCACATCATGAGGTAGAATGGGGAGTGCTTTACTGTCAAGTGGGTCCATTGATTGTGCACAAATTTAGTGGTTGGGAAGAGTCTTCTCCATGTTTCCAGATTATTGGTGCAGGACATCCAGAGATACATTTTGACTTCTTGGTTTACTCATTCAGTTTTTCCATCTGTCTGAGGGTGCAATGTGGGGCTCATGGACAGTTTGATGCCAAGGAGTTTGCTGAGCTCTTGGTAAAGTTTTGAGGAGAATCTTGGGTCTCTGTCCAAGATAATCATGTCAGGAAGTCTGAATCTGGCATAGATGTTCTATAGATAAGTGTCTGCTGCTCCAAGCACATCAATGGTCTTGTTACAAGGGATTGAAACTACCCCCTTTGTAAGACCATGGTCTACCATGACCATGAGTGAATCATATTCTTCAGATAAGGGTAAATCTGTGATGAAGTCTGTTGTCACCAAAGCAAATGGTCTTGTTGCAGTGCCTTTGATTGGTGTCAGTGGTGGTGTCATCAGGTGTGTGTTGATTTTCATTTGTTGACATATTGTGCAGCCTTCTACTCAGTTTTTTTTATTAGTATTGTCATTCCTGGCCACCAGTAGTCTCTTCAGATCAATTCAATCCTCTGGAACTGTCCTGGGTGTCCAGAAGGTAATGACATATGGTATTGTTCAATAATTTGTTTTTGCAGCTCAGCATCAGGTGGGATGTAGGATCTGTTCTTGAAGAATAGAAGGTTGTCTTTTACCTCCCTGTCTGTCAGGTCAGATTTAATTGGTGGCATCCTGTTGGTTTTTAATGTTTTGATTGCATCTGCTACAAGTTTGTTCTTCATTGTCACATGGATCAGCACAGTTTGCATGTCAAGGTTGATGATGTTTGTGAATAACTTGGCTGGGAGCAGAGTCATGTCTTCATTATTTGTTTCTAACCCTTGGTTCCAATCTTTGTGGTGAGAGAGGGCATTGGATTGAATCATTCGTGATCCAGGCATGTGCACTGATTTTAGTTCAAATTCTGATAAGAATAGACTCCACCATGCTTGTCTTTGGTTGAGGTTTTGTGCCATTCTGAAGTACATCAGATTTTTGTGGTCAGAAAGGATGGTGACAGGGTGTGGACTTACTTGGAGGTAATGTCTCCAGATCTTGAGAGCATGGATGATTCCCACCAGTTCTCAATCATAGATCTCATAGTTTTGTTGAGTTGCATCAAATGAATGGGAGATATAGCTGCATGGATGTCATTCTCCATCAGTGCCTTGTTGTTGTAATATGGCTCTAGTGGCAAATTTCAAAGTGTTGGACTCTATAGTGAAGGGTTGTTCTGGATCTGGCATCAACAGGATAGGTGCCTGTCTGAATTTTCCTTTGAGTGTGCCAAAGGACTGTTGGCAGGCATTGGTCCATTTGAATTTGATATCTTTCCTGGTCAGGTCATTTATCAGCCTTGCCAGTTCAGCAAACCATCCAATGAATGAGCTGTAAAAGTTTCTGAATACTAAAAAGGAATGCACTCCTTTGACTGTAGTTGGTTCCAACCAGTCTCTTATTCTGGCTAGTTTTGTTGGATCCATCAAGATTTGATCCAGTTTGACAATCAAGCTGAGGAACTTGACTTCTTGGATGTCGAACTTGCACTTTTCTGGCTTAAGATAGAGGTTGTGCTCTTGGAGTCATTGCAAAACTCAATTTGTTTGCCTAATGATTGTCAGAGTCTTTTGAGAAGATGAGGATGTTGTCCATGTAGATGACTATCCATCCTTCATCAATTGTGTCCTTGAAAATCATGTTCATCATTGCTTGGAATGTGGCAGGGGAGTTGCATAACCCAAAGAACATTACCATTGGTTAAAACAGCCCTTTCTTTTCATAAGCTTCTCTCATCTTGCCAATGATTGCCCTTGCCCTTCTCCACTCTCTGTCAAATCTGGCTGCCACCTATCATGTCATCAAGGGCAGTGGGGATTTTCTCCATGGTGAAGATCCTTTCCAACAGCTTCAGCTTTTGTCCATCCATGAAGTATTCAATGAGCATGAGATTGTCAGTAAACTTTGATCTGCTCTTCAGGATTCTGAACTGAGAGATGTACTCTTTGATGCTGTCAGCTTGTCAGAGGGTCTTCAATTCTTGGCATACTGTTCCTGTGTTGTCATCAGGTGAAAATGCTTTTCTCACATTGTCACAGAAATCATTCCATGTCTCTAAGTTGACAGCCTTCCCTTTGTTTAATCCCCAGGCAGAGGTGGTTCCTCCATTCATAAACCATAATGTGAAGATGATCTTCTTTTCATCGGTGTTGAAGGTGTCTTTGTTGATCTGCAGATATAACAAAACTTCAGAGAGGAATTTATCAGTCTTTACATGGTCACCAGTGAAATCAGTCAGAGTTTGGATCTTGATGTCTCTGGTGTTAGACATGTTGGTGATGTACGTGTGGTCAGTTCTGGTTCTGGTTCTCTAGGTGCAAAGTCTTCACTGTTAGGGTATCAGGATGGTTCAGCATTTGTTCTCTGTGTAAACCAACATTCTGTAGGTTCAGAGTAACATACTAGCCTTGGTATCTGTACCACAAGGGCCTGGCTGCTGGTGTTGCACTGTGAGGTGGTCAGTCTGGTGTTTGTCTGATGATTGTTGAGATAGAGTGTCTGCTCTTGAGTAAGAGGATGTTGTGAATAGATTGACCTTTTGTTAAGGCAAGAGCCTCAACTACTCAGCACAAAAAGGTATAGAGAGTGAGTTGTTTACTGCGGTCTAGTTGCTTCAGTCTGGGTACATGAGGTAAGTAAAGAAATGAGTCAGAGATAGGAGGTCTTTGGCACTGCCCATCAAGGCAGAGATGAGTGGAGAAAGTGAGAAAGGAAAAATGATGTAACACATCCCATAGCATATACTCCTGATTGTAACACCCTCTGCCATTGACTTCATTCTGAGGGGAAGATTGTTCTCTGTTTTGCATCCTCTTAGATTGCTGCACTGTTGCTCTCGGTGGCTACACTGTCCATCCCACCTTCAACATTGCTCCAATGAACAGAAATGAGTCCACCACCTGTTCTATCTCCAGAGGTACACTCAAGGCTGACTTCCTGAAGCAAACCAATTTAATCATCTGGGATGAAGCTATCATGCAACATTGTTACATTCCTGAGGCTGTCGACTGCACTCTGAGGGACATCTGTGAGGTGACCAGCCATTTGGTGGAATCACTGTGGTTATTGGAGGGGACTTTCACCAGATCTTGCCTGTGATTAGGAGCAGTTCTTGACCTCAGTTGGTGGGGACATCCTTGCAGTGCTCTGTTCTCCAGCACCACATCAAGGTCCTCCATCTGAAAATCAACATGCACCTCAACACAGCCAATGTTCAGAAGCAAGATTTTGCACAGTGGCAGCTGGAGGCAGGAAAGGGTGGCTATACAGATGACAACTGCAACATCACTCTTCCTGAGCATTTCAAGTGTGCAGAAAACACTGTCTCATCCCTCATTGACTCCATCTATCCTGGAATCTTGATGCCCATCAGCATCCAGATGAATACTACTCACAGAGGGTAATTATGGCCTGCTGCAATGATGATGTGGATGACTTGAACCATACTGTGCTTCAGAAGTTTCCTGGACAAGAGCAAGTGTTTCACAGTGTGGATTCCATTTTCAATGATGGGGGTGATGAGCTGTTGTCCCCTACAGAATACCTCAACTCTCTGAATTTCTCAGGTCTACCATTGGCACACTTCTGAGGCAAAGGCATGGTCTCTCTCAGATAAACAAAAACAAAAACAAAATAAGAATAAAGTAGTCTGTAAGCAGTTGCATCAGGTAGTGGTGGATAACCCAAGAGAACTTGGATAGAGTTTCTGGGTGATATATTAATGATTTATATACCTAAATACATGTGGTAGCTATGCTGGAACCATGAGTCATTGATGGGTGCAGCACCATGTCTAAAGTGTGTGGTGCACAGCTACATGTGCCTACCATGAGTCTGATCATACATTGTGTTGCCTATGTGTTTCTACCTACCCTTGACCATGTGTTCAATCATAAGGATCTGACACCTACATAAAAGTGTCCTCAATGCCAAACAATGAAAATAATGGATTAAATTGTCTTTGAAAAATTGTAGTCCTGACAATTGGAGATAGGCTTTCATGTTGTCTTTGAACCAGAAAGGATGTCAATGGATGTCAAAGTAGATGACACATAATGGAGGCTGCATGAAAAACACATATCAGCATCTCATTCATTTCCATTGCCATGAGGCAAAAATGGTGTAAGGCAAAACACATGTTCCCTGCACACTCCTTTACCAGCATGTTTTGTAAGGACACTTAATCACATGTTTAGGGTTTGAGGTCCAGTCTTGAAGACTGGAAAGACTGTTGACTGGACTGGACTGTAACCTGTCTCACCAGGACCCATGGTTATGGTTACACTGGGCATGGAGCAGTCCCAGTCCCAGTCCCAGTCCAATGATATTTTAACCTGACAAAAGACTAGCCTTAACTGGTTAAGACTGGTGTGGTAGGGTAAGTGGAGTGCAGTAGGTTCATGTTCCAGTTGTCAAAGACTTCAGGGGGCAGGCAAGAGAGGTCCAGGAAAGGTGGCAAACAAGAGGTTGCAAGAGGAATGTGGGGAAAGTGTGGCTATGGGTGGTGAATGATGGATCTCATTGCCATAAACAGCTACAAGAGGTTGAGCATTTCAGACATGTAGTATATCTACTATGGAATGTTAAAGTCTCAGGAATTAATATTATTCCCTGTGGCTGTGTTTGATTATACCAGTGGCAGATCCTAACCCTAGAATGGGTCTTTGGCCTTGGCTTGCCTATATCCCAACACTCCCCCTCAAGCCGAGGCTGTTTGGGAAATATTTGGATAAATCTTCAGGCCCTTTCCATAAGGTAGAATGGTTTAATAAATAAATCATTACTCCCCCTGAAGTCTAGGGTGGAATAGTTATTTTTGTCATCCAGGTGCATCAAAACCTCTGTGCTGGAAAACCCAGTGGGATAAAACCATATCACACATGAGGAAAGCTGCTGGGTTATTGCAGATAAATGTCCCCCTTTGCCTCATTAGGCCTTTGGAGCAATATCCTATAAAGTTGGCTTTTCTTCAACTTTATTTTTGTAATTTTCACAATCTCCATATTTTCTTTGACTGTGTGGACAAGCTTCTCCTTCTCTTCCTGATTTCTTCTTTAAGCTATCGCATTTTTGGTTATTTTATTTTCCATGCCCAATTGGCTGCATGCTTCCATCTGACTCCCCCTCAGACATTTTGGGTCTGGAAAGGTGCCCTCTAAGTGATGGTAAGAAATGAGAGATTTGGAGATTATAAGGGATACTCAGTCTGTCATGTGACTGGTAATCATTTTGATAGACCATAAATCCTTTTCATGGTACTAAGTTATTAATTCTTTTCATGACATCCATTGGTTGGTCATGTAATTGGTAGCCCTTTGGATTGCCCATTGTTTTAAATTTCATTGCCCATTTTCCTCTATAGAGCATAGGGCACGGCATGGGTACGGGTAACACCGTATGTTTCCGCTTACGGGTATGCAGGGGTACGGGTACGGGTATGGCATTGCCCTACCCGTGCAACACTGTACCCTTACCCACGGGTTTACGGGTACTGACAGCCGGTCATGTGCGTGATCATATGATGTTGTTGATCACAAACAACACCAACATCAACAGCAACGACGACTACGACTACAACCACAACCCCCTCCCTCGCTCCAAGTGCGAGTGGGTGGGGGATTTTCTTTTGTTCTGGGCAACGATGACAGCGACAACCCCTCCCTCGCATCAAACGTGAGTGGGGGTGCTCTTCTTGTGTTCTGTGCAACAACGACAGCAACGGCCCCCTCCCTTGCATCAAAGGCGAGCAATGATGACGGCGACAACCCCCCTCCCTCGCTCCAAACGCGAGTGGGGGATTTTTCTTGTGTTCTGGGCAATGATGACGACGACGACCCCCTCCCTCGCATCAAACGCGAGTGGGGGGGTTCTTGTGTTCTGTGCAACGACGACGGTGACGACGACCCCCTCCCTTGCATCAAATGCGAGCTGGAGGGGATATCTTGTGGTTGTAGGCAACAACGACGACTCCCCCTCCTTCGTGTGTAACACAAATTGGAGGGGGCTATCTCTTGGCTCTAGGCAATGCCGACAATGATTCCCTCTCCACCACCACCCCCCCCCCTCGCTGCAAACGCGAGCGGGGGGGGGGGTTTCTCTTTTGATAAAGTAATTAGATTATCTAAATATACATATTCATGCTGAACACCGTGAATAACCATGGGTAACCCGCACAACCCACAGTAACACCGTACCCCTACCCGTGCGGGTACGGTGTTCACGGGTACGGGTAAGGGTATGAAGAAATATACTCAAGGGTTACCCGTGCCATGCCCTAATAGAGCATTATGCCCCCATTAGAGATCTACCTTGCATGGTAATATTATAAATATAAATGTTTCCCATTGCCTTTGAAGCGATATCTGGCAGTTAGCAAATCTTCAACCTATATTCCCAGATAAATGTCTTCTCCACCATGGGTGCCTTTGGAATTTAATTGCACATAGTCAACCTGTCATTGATGCAATTTTATTAAATAAAATCGGCATATCATTGATTTTAATATATCTTCATTTGCCTCTATTTTAGGCCTTTGAAGTTTAATTTTAATGTCGGCATATCTTCAACATAAAATATTTCATGGTGTTGTGATGATGGATAAATATCTCCCTTTGCCTTTTGCCTTTGGAGTGATATCCACATCTATCAACAAATTTTATATATCATTTATCCATAATAAATGATTAGAAGGTAATATATTCTTCATCTGCCTTTTCTGCAATATTTGCCTCCTCTGTCCTTGCCTTTTTCTTGTACCGTTCATCATTATTATTATCATCAGGATATGTTGCTTTGCATTTTTCTCAGCAATTAGCGCTCTCGTGACCAAATCTATCACATGTTTCACATTTGGACATTCCAAGCCAGCGGCAATTTTCTGTAGCATGCCAGGGTTTCCACAATGCTTGCAATATATGCCGGAAGATCTGTTTGATGATATATGGTTTGCCAAATTTTTCTTGTATGGCTTGGGCTTTTGTATTTTGGACAGTGAGGATAATGTGACTTGATTTTCATTTTCTCCATTTTGAGTATGGTTTTGTTGCCTGAGATATTCTTCTTTAAGAATTCCAATAAATTCTTGAGATCCCATCATTTTCTTCAGGTCTATCTTGGTAATTCCTTTTCTCCCACCAATGTAAGATTCCATAAAAACATCCCAGGATAGGGGTAGTGATGATGAAATAATGACTTTGAAAAATATATCAGAAATATTGAAGTCTATTGCCCATTAAATTAATGCACTCCCAGTAGGATTTGAGTTTGATGTAGGCTGATATTTGTATCATCATCAGCAGAGGTATGGAAAAGATTTTGTATAACAGAAACAATTGTTTGATGTCCCTTTGATTCGTGCACGGCTTTGAGACTGTCCCACATGGCCTTTGCAGTGGTACATTGTCCAGTGTGAACCATTTCTGTAGAGGTAACATTGCCAAGAATAAGAGTTTGGGTATAGTTATCATTAAAATCCCAGGCTAGCCACTCTTCAGTATCTTCAGGATATTTGACTGTTCCTTGGGTTGTTCGACATTTCATAGCCAGAGTACTCTTTTCATAAGCTCCCTCCATACCACCCAATTTGTATCATTTAGGGGCTCCCTCAATTTCATTATTGAAGAGCTGCCCCTTGCCCTAACTTGTGTAATAGGGGCTTGGCCCCCACCAGCCTCTTCTTGCTCCTGGATTCCTGGTTCATTCCTGGTTCATTCCTCACATTCCTAGGAATCCTGGTCCATTCCTAGCCACCATTCCTGGAGGTACTAGGTCATTATTTCAAATATTAAATGCATTTATTACTATTTTTGGAAACATCAATACAAACAAAAAATACTAACAAAAAGTGTAAAAACACCCCAACTCGCTATGAGGCAGGGGGGAGATATTATTTATTAATATAATACAAGACTAAATTAAACTAATTAAAATCCCCCCGCATCTCTCAGAGCAGGGGCAGTGGTGGGCTTAGCGATTGCATTGCATCGCGGTGACCTGCCCCTCGCATAGCACCCCATTCCACCCCATGAGCAATGGTTCATGGCAGCAGTTGGGGGGGCTGGCGTGGGGGGCTGGGGCCCACTCGGCGCTGCTGTCACCCCACCCACGCTCCACCCCATGAGCAGTGGCTTGTGAGGCTGGGCCAGGTGGTGTTATTCGGGCTGCTGGGCCCTCCCATTGTGTCCCCCTCAGCCATTGGGGCCTGCCATCGCATCCTGCTGGGTCCTAGGCCCTTGTGTCACATTCCCTGGCCTCCAGTTACATCCCCTTGGCTCCAGTCGGGTCCCCTGGCCTCCAGTCACATCCCGTCGATGGCCTGTCACATCCTGTCGTGTCCCTGGGTGTCCCCTCTGTCATCTAGCATCCCCCCTGTCATCTGGTGTCCCCCCCAGCCAGCAGGCGTGTCCCCCCTTCTGGGTTGGTTGTGTCCAGGTGCCCCATTGCATTGAGACATGTCCCCTGGGTGCTGGGGGGTGTCCTGTCCGGTGGTGACATGGCAGGTCGCAGGTGACCTTCCTCGGCCAAAGATAAAGCCCCCTGCCCACCCCATGAGCAGGGGCTCGCTGGGCTGCTTGGGGGGCCATCAGGGGGCTGTTAGAAGGAGGGGGGCAGCTGTTAGTGACGTGGCAGTGGAGTGGGATGGATTTGGCACATACCTCGTGGGTGCCCTGCTCCGCAGGCCTCCCAGCACCTCCCTTGGGCCGTCCTATCACCCATCAAGCCCCTACCTCCCAGCTGAGTGGGGAGGAGGGGCAGCACACGGTGGGAAGCTTGTTGTTGAGTATAAAGAGAAAAAACTGAATAAAGAAAATGATATCAGCATTAAAAAAAAGAATAAGAAAAAAAGATACCCCCTCACATCCCAGTTGAGTGGGGAGGAGGGGCAGCACAAGGGGCCCAAGGGGTGCCCATTGTTACAAGTAGAAAATAAATTTGTTAGCTTAAAAATAATTCCAAAGATTAAAAATACTTAACATGGGGGCCTGAGGCCCCCATGGATGGGTAGTGGAGGAGGAAAGGGGGGAGGCAGAGAGGGGGGGGTGTTGGGATTATGTATACAAGAGTATACAGGCAAGGCAAGGCAGTTAACATGCGTAGGGAATATTGCCAGAATATGCTAAGTCATATTAACACATGTGTTAAGCTAGGACAACACTAGGGTTAGGGCTAATGCACATTAACCATAACCCTAGGGAATGGACAGTTAACACATGCAGAGACATATAGGGGAACCCACAGTTAACACACGCTACAGGATTACTCATACTGCAGCATGTCTATGATAGCCTATCCAAGACAAAGCTATGGATAGAGTGTCTATGACACACCCTGCAGGAAGTCTAGGACTTACCAAGCCATGATATCATATGTCACTATTATTGACACTGTTATAGGGGATATGACAAAGTTACTCCACTATTAACTGGTACAGGGGTCTATTACAGAATACCTCCTTTATATATTATAGGAGTGCATTATAATATACCTCCTAACTGTGTAGTATAAATATTGCACATCTTGTAGGAGATGATAATAACATTCCTCCCTGTGGCAGACTCCCTCATACACTTACCTTTGACTTAAACTCAATACCTCAAAAACCTCATCCTCATCTTGTGCTCAACTTCCTGATCCCAATAGGTTATGGGCCCTGGCCAATATTTTAACTAACTTATTAAAAAGGGGCACATGGATCAAGAATTGGAATATGTTGGGGACCATGATGACATGGAGTCATCATTTGGAGAGCCCAGATCACCTTCAGCAACAGAACAAAACCCTACAAGAGTTTATGTCTCCAAAGCTAAACAGAAACAAAGACAACAGAATATCCCCCCGGAAATTCTTCAAAGAGCAGAAGAACGGCGCCAGGAAAATAACAGCCCACCAGGGAATATTCAATTACCTACAGCAATACCCCTAATTTGTACCAAAGAATATTCAAATGTAAACAAGATCGCCAATCGCGATCATTTGACGGATGAAAATTGGCACGAATGGAAAGAAAGGATGTTATGAGTTTTTATAAACTGTGAAATATTGGGATATGTCTTTGGACAAATAAAGCGACCAGATGAAAACACAGATCTGGCCAGCGCCTATAACTGGGACAAAAACGACATGTGGGCACAACAAGTAATTATTCACAATGTCACTTCTTCGCAAATAAATCACATCGGATCAAAACAAAGTGCAGAAGCTATGTATGCTGCATTATTGGTCACTCACAAAAATAAGGCACATCAAACAGTTAATCAACTGCAGTGTCTATTATATGAGACAAAGGCTGATAATTCCAATGACCTCCTAAAGCATTTGGACGTATTGAAGTCTTACTGTTGAGATACAAGCCTATAATTGCTATATCCAGAGCGGTAATTATGACATTACTAATTACTGTTACAGTCGGTTCTGTCCTAAACCATACCTCTGATACCCCATAACCTGTGATAACCCATGGGTTTGGGGCATCCACCAATTTGGTTACCAGAGAAATCCCATAAACCTCTAATATCCCATAACCCATGACTTTTTAAGGATATCATAACCCATAACCTGTCAACAATTGGACAAAATATACAGAATAGACCAGATTTTTGAGCCTAAAATAGTTGAACCAACAACAAACATTGGGCGCCGCACCAGCCGCCACCATGATCTATGGTGGCCGACATGTTCCTGACCACTGTCCTGACTCCTGAAAGTAATGGCCGACCTGAGACTAACTGCCGAAGTCCTCTGCTGCAAATATGATGTGCATATTTCGGCTGTGAATGAATCCTTGATGCCCAATGCCGAGCCACCCACTCCAAGTACTTAAATCGGGCCTCACTAAGCTCAAAAACAATGTCAACACACGTAAAGATGACCAAATCATGGGCGGTGATGATGTTGATGAAGATTTTAACGATGATAAACCAGCTCGCAAAGATACTCTTGCTGCAGCCGTCACCCTTCAGAAGTATGTTGCAGACATAAATGAGCCGTTTGCATGCAAGTTGGAGACAATTCTTGCTAGTTTTGGGCGCCAAACATGCTTGGAGGAGTCTCATGCACTAAAGCCAACATACATTACAGATTTTTTCACTTTCAAGTAATCTTACTTCGTCAATAAACCTTTCTAGTTACAAAAATATGTGATATGACACACTTAATAGTCATAAATAATGACCTCTTTCGGAACCCATACTCTCTGAAAACCCATAGCTGGGGGTGTCCACGGAGAGGTATGGGTTAAGACAGAGTCGACTGTACTTCAGCATTACTTCAGCGTTATATACTATATATACTATATGTATAGTATATACTGAGACAATTGCTCCTGACCTCTGAGACATACAAAGGAGTGCCCCCCTTTGTCCAAAAGCCTCTAGTCAGCTTCCAGCTTTACCTCCCCTACAGGTTATGGGCCCTGGCTTATTTTAAACAACCCAAAAATCTATTTACAAAACCTTCTACAACATGTCAAAAGCCCCAAGCAATATTGAAGAATTTGTCACGGACAGTGACAAAGAAAACCCTCAAGAATACGTCCAGGAGTATGATCAGGACTTAGCTGACCATATGGAATTATTTGGGCCGTCACCAGTCGCTTCCCAATACGCTACAGCGGGAGCGCCGCCAGCTGCGCCCAAGGCGGGAATCCCGCCGAAACAAAAGAAGCCCACAATCCTTCTAATTCATACCAAAGAATATTCTAACGTAAACAAGATCTCTGATCGGGATCACCTTACTGATGAGAATTGGCACGAATGGAGAGAAAGGATGAAACGGGTGTTTATTAATTGTGACATCACTGGATATATTAACGGGGCCGTAAAACATCCAAAAGAATCCAGGGATGCCGAGGGGGCGCACAACTGGGACAAGAATGACACCTGGGCACAGCAAGGCATAATACATAATGTTACCTCTTCGCAAATGAATCACGTCAGATCAAAAACTACGGCAGAAGTGATGTACTCCGCGCTATCCGTTACTCACGAAAACAAGGTGCATCAAACCGTAAATCATATTCAGTGCCTACTGTACAAGACAAAGGCTGACGCTACCGACGATCTTCTAAAGCATATGGACACCCTGAAATCTTAATGCGACCACATCAATAAATTCCCTAATAAGGAATTTCATATCTCCGACACCCGATTCAAATCTATCATATCGGCATCTCTACCATCATCTTGGCAAACTTATGTGGAGCCATACAATGGCAACGCAAATGATCCCAATGACTTGGACCCCAAGCGCCGCTTATCATCAGACATGTTTATAGGATTATTACAAGAGGAATATAAACGTCGGCTAAATCGGAACGGGAATAATAATGGAACCGGCGGGAGCGTAAATCTGGTGCGAACCCAGAAAGCTACCGGTCCCAGTAAATCCCTGGAAAACCGTATTACTGAAAAGAAAACCTCCATCAAATCTTATTGCGATCATTGCAAGCACGCGGGGCATTGGACGAGCAAATGCTGAAAATTTGATGGGAACAAATGCCATAACTGCGGGAAATTTGGACATTACGCAAAGAATTGTTGGGGAAAGAAGAAAGAGAAAGCAAAAGAGAAGAAGCCCGGGGATACTTCAATGATAGTAGAAGAACATATTACTTTCTCAGCAGACGAGGAAGGGCATAATTTTGATGCATGGAATAACAATGCCATAATTGATGAGCGTCTGATCTATTATGATTGGCTGGCCAACTCAGCAACCACTTCACATGTAATGCATCAAAAAGAAGCATTTACCTCCTATGAGCCTATGAAAAATATTTCTGTAACAGGTGTAGGAGGGAAAGAGGCAAAAATAGAAGGACAAGGAAATGTCGATCTAATTGCGACATGTAATGGAGAAAAATAAACGCGGAACAATTTAATTTCGCTAGGAAGATGGGACACCGCAGGAGGAAAATACAAAGGGGGACAAGGGGAAATAACCCTCATCAATAAAAATGGTAAAGCTGTTGCACACGGGAATAAAATCAATAATAATCTCTACAAAATGGAAATGATTATTAGAAACCCGAGTGACACTGCCAACAATGCTGAAAACGATATAACTTTCAGTGGAAATGAAAAATCACTCAGTTGGGAAACATGGCATCAACGATTTGGACATATCAGATATACTGGGCTACAATTACTACTCGACGGAAATATGGTAAAAGGATTTAATGTTGATCTGGCCACCCCAAAACCAGAATGCAAGACATGTATAGCCGCAAAACAACACATTAAACCATTCCCAAAATCAGTCAAACAGAATACAGAAACCGCGGAAAAGAATTCGTCAATGAAAACTTGGAGAACTATTCTAAGGAATGCGGGATACAAATACGATTAACCGTGCCATACTCTGCATCACAAAATGGCATTGCAGAAAGAATGAATAGGACACTTGTTGAATTATCGCGTGCAATGCTATCCACGAGCGAGCTCCCAGAATACCTCTGGGAAAATGCCGTCATGCACGCCGCCTATCTCCGCAACCAATTGTATATGAAGCATCTTCGGAAATTAACTCCTTACGAGGGATGGCACAATGAACAACCAAATGTTTCACACTTACGCGAATTTGGCGCACCAGTATGGATCTTATTACAAGGTCAAAAAAGGGAAAGAAAAATGCTTCCTAAATCAAAGCGCCACGCATATCTTGGATACAATGACGGTGCCGGAGCAGTCAAATATTACAATGCCGAAATGCGTAATGTATTAACTTCGGGAAATTTCGAGCTATTGACTGGTACTCCAAAATCTAAACCTTCCGAAGACAATACAATGGAACCCTCGATGCGCGAGGGGGAGTCTGATGGAGGCGCGCCGCCGAGAATTCCAATTATAGAATCCCACCGTTGGCAGATTGAGGCACAGCCACCCCCACAACTGCCGATCACAAATGATGAACCTCTGATCAGAGCCGCATCACTGATCGGAGAAGAACCAGATATACCGGAAATAGAACCTTGTAACCCAGAGAAGCAATCCCGGAAGTGGAAACGAGTTGATAATAATGATCGCATTGATATTGATGAACCGCACAAGACACGTGCAATGCAGAGAAATGAACCGCGACAAACGTGTGGAGTTTGTACCGACTATAAACCCTTGTTACACCTTACAGAAGAGGAAGAAGCGAATACCTTCCTAGATAACGATGAAGCCTATGCAATAATCGCTGGAGACAAAATAAACACACTCAAAGACGCGTGAACCTATTAAAGGAGAGGGGGACATGGGAATTGGTCCAGAAACCTCCTGACTCAATACTGATTGCAAACAAATGGGTCTTTGTCCGGAAAAGAAATAAACAAGGGGAAATTATAAGATACCGAGCGCAATTAGTTGCAAAAGGATGTGCACAACAACCAGGCTATGATTATATGGATACCTTCTCACCCATAGTCCGGATGGACACGCTCCGAGCAGTATTAGCACTCGCATCAAAGAAGGATCTAAAAATACAACAGATGGACGTAAAGGGCACATACCTCAATGGCACATTAAGTGAGAAATATATATGAAGCAACCTGAAGGACAAGAAGATGGAACAGGCCGGGTATGTAGGTTAGTGAAACCGCTTTATGGACCAGGCAGGGTGAGAGTGGAATAATGAATTTGATGGTAAACTCAAAATTCACGAATATGGACGCTTATTTGCAGATCCATGCGCGTATATTCGAAGGGTCGACGATCACTTGGGAATAATAACAGTCTGGGTCGACGACACATTACTCTTTGCGTCTTCCAATTCTATGATGAAGCATATGAAAAATACGCTCAGTACGGAATGGGAAGTAACCAACCTCGGGGAGCCGAACAAAATCGTCGGCATAGAAATTACGTGCCAAGACGACGCGATCAAGATATCTCAGGAGAAAGAGAAATACATTGAAAATATTCTCCGCAAGGAGGGAATGCTTGACGCGAATCCAGTCGGAATGCCAATGGATCCCAATATTAAATTATTGGCGAATCCGGATTATAATGAACCCAACAGGAGTAATTCATACGCAAAATTATTAGGATGTCTACAATTCCTATCAAATTCCACATGACCCGATATCAGCTTTGTCGTTAACAAGTTGGCCGCCTACACCGCTAACCCGGGTTTACAACACCACGGTGCAATAAAGTGAATACTCAGGTACTTGGCTGGTATGAAAACTCTCGGGATAATTTATAAATCCCAAGATGAGACTGAAAACAATAACCTCTTCCACGGATATGCTGATGCTTCATTTGCTAATATTGAAGATCTTAAATCCACAACCGGCTATATTTTCAAAGCGTCCGGGGGAGCAATAACATGGAAATCTAAGAAACAAACTATTATTGCACTATCCTCTACCAAAGCTGAATATATTGCATTATCAGATGCTGGACGCGAAGCTGTATGGCTAAGAAATTTATATGAAGCACTCGGATTTGCACAACAATTCCCCACAGTGATTAAAGGTGATAATGAAGGGTCAGTAATTTTAACTCAGAACCCTCAATTTCATCAGAGATCAAAACACATCACTATATGCTATCACTGGGTCCGGGATCTCGTGGCCAATAAATCAATAGAAATTCAAAACTGTCGTGATCCGGAGCAAACTGCAGACGTATTAACAAAGGCTCTGCTGAAGCCTAAATTTACACGACATAGGGACGAGATGGGAGTTCAGTCAGGTTAACCCAGCAGCTTTCCTCGTGTGAGTTGGATTTTTTCCCAATGGGTTTTTTCCACCACAGAGGTTTTAATGCAACTGGAGAAACTTATTCCACCCTTGACTTCAGGGGGAGTAATGACAAAATATTTAACCATTTCACCCAGCCGCTATAGGCTTGAGGGGGAGTGTTGGGATACAAGTCTATAATTGCTATATCCAGAGCGGTAATTATGACATTACTAATTACTGTTACTTCAGCATTACTTCAGCATTATATACTATATATACTATATGTATAGTATATACTGAGACAATTGCTCCTGACCTCTGAGACATACAGAGGAGTGCCCCCCTTCGTCCAAAGCCTCTAGTCAGCTTCCAGCTTTACCTCCCTACACTTACTGAGACCGGATCAACAGGTTTCCAAATATAGAATTCCATATCTCAGATACCGGATGCAAATCAATCATTTCGGCATCCTTACCAAACTCTTGGCAAACATATGTCGAGCCCTACAACGGAAATGCAAATGATCCAAATGACTTAGATCCAAAGCGTTGCGTAACTTCGGACGCATTTATTGGATTATTAAGGGAAGAATATAAACTTCGGCAAAACCGGAATAACGGGAATAATAACTCCGGCAGAATTGTTAACCTGGCTAAAACTGAGACGACCGCCCAAAAGGAGAAAACCCTTGAAAACCGTCTTACCAATCGGAAGAAATCCCTGAAGCCATATTGCGATCATTGCAAGCGCCCTGGACATTGGTCCAGTAAATGCCGAAAATTCCAAGGCAATAAATGCCATAATTGTGGAAAAATCGGACATCAGGCAAAAAATTGTTGGGGGAAGAAAAAGGAGAAAGATAAGGAAAAAGGGAGAATTAAACCTGTGGAACAGTCCAATGCTGTAGAGGAATTTATTGCATTTTCAGCTCAAGAAGAACATTATAATTTTGATTCCTACGATGCTTGTAATGATGCCGTAATGGACTGGTTGGCTGACTCAGCAACAACATCGCATGTCACGCATCAAAGAGAAGCCTTCAAAACATACACTCCAATGAAAAATAATTCCATAACTGGGGTAGGCAGATTCGAAGCTAAAATTGCAGGCAAAGGAGCTGTTGAAATAATTTCAACATGCAATAATCAAAATTTTAATATTCATCTGGAAGACGTCCTACATGTGCCTAGAACACGAAACAATTTAATTTTGTTCGGGCGATGGGATGCGGCTGGCAGAAAATATATTGGAGGACAAGGAAAAGTAATCCTCACAACAAGAGATGGACAACAACTTGCAGAAGGAAAGAAAAATTAATAACCATTTATACAAGATGAAAATGGTATTAAAAAATTCAAGCAAGCCATCTAAAACCCCTGCCATAAATCAAACATTCGTTGGAAATGTTAAACCACTTAGTTGGGAAACTTGGCACCGACCATTTGGACATGTAGGATATTCTGGACTTCAAGAATTATTGAGCCGAAAATTGGTGACTGGTTTCAATGTTGATGAAAATACTCCTAAACCGGATTGCGAAGCTTGCATCAGTGCAAAGCAACACAAGGAGCCTTTTCCAAAGTCAACAAAAAGAAACACTAAACCAGGAGAATTAACCCATATTGACTGATGGGGAAAATACACTATCAAATCTATTAATGGCAAATATTATTATCTGCTATTTGTTGATGATGCTAAAAGGTTCGTCACAATTGAATGTCTCAAAGAGAAAAGTGATGCAGCACAGGGGGTAATAAATTACCTTGCCCATTTGGAAACATAAGGCAAGAAGCCGAAGGGTATACAAATTGATTGTGGAAAAGAATTTTTTAACAAAAAACTGGAAAAATATTGCAAAGAAAGAGGTATAGAAAATCGGCTTACCGCACCATACTCACCATCACAGAATGGAGTTGCGGAAAGGATGAACAGAACCCTGGTCGAGCTATCCCGAGCAATGCTGGCTGCTAACCAGCTTCCAGAATTTTTATGGGAATTTGCAGTCTTACACGCTGCCTATATCCGGAACCGATCATTTACCAAACATCTTCGGGAAACAACACCTTATGAAGGCTGGCACAATAAAAAACCGGATGTATCAAATTTACGTGAATTCGGAGCCCCAGTATGGGTATTATTACAAGGCCAGAAAGAAGAGAGAAAAATGCTACCTAAATCAAAGCGCCGTGCATATGTCGCCTATGATGACGGTGCGGGAGCAATAAAATATTACAATGCCAAAACCAGAAATGTTCTCACCTCTCAGAACTTCTGACTTATAGACACTACAGATGAACCTGAGCCTCCCGAAGACACTGATGTTACACCCTTGACAGAGGGGGAGTCTGGTGGGGAAACACCGAATGTGCTGCCGACGGGTAACTCCGATCAACAGATCACGGAACCGGCAAGGCAGCCTCGGAAGTGAAAATGAGGGAAACATAGATATCACCAGACCACAGAAGACACATGGAATTCATACCGACTACAAACATCTTTACCACCTTGGGGAAGAGGAAGATGATGAAACTTTCCTAAATATAGAACAAGCCTATGCAATAATAGCTGGAGATGAAATAAACAGTCTCAAAGATGCAAAACAATCCCCGGAATGGACGGAATGGAAAGATTCAATGCAAATTGAATTAGACTTGCTCAAAGAAAAGGGTACTTGGGAACTTGTCGAAAAACCTCCAGATGCCGTTCCAATCTCAAATAAATGGGTATTTATTTGGAAACGAAATAAAGAAGGGGAAATTGTACGATACAGAGCGCGGCTAGTTGCAAAAGGGTATGCACAAAGACCCAGCTATGATTTCACAGAAACATTTTCACCAGTTGTACAAATGGACACACTCCGGGCGATTTTAGCACTCGCATCAGAGAAAGGTCTAAAAATACAACAGATGGACGTAAAGGGCACATACCTTAATGGCACGCTACAAGAGACTATATACATGAAACAACCTGAAGGATTTGAAGATGGAACAGGCCGAGTATGCAAGCTAATTAAACCGCTTTATGGATTAAAGCAGGCAGGCCGAGAGTGGAATAATGAATTTGATGGTAAACTTAAAATTCATGATTATGGACGATTAATGGCAGATCCTTGCGCATATATTTGATGGGACAAAGAAAATATAGGCATCATAACGGCATGAGTAGACGACACCCTGCTGTTTGCATCAGCAGACAAAATGATGAAGCATATGAAAAATGCATCAACATCAGAATGGGACATTACCGACCTTGGAGAGCCTAGCAAAATTGTGGGCATAGAAATTATGTGCGCCAATGATAGCATCAAAATATCTGAAGAAAAATACATCAAGAATGTCCTTCGTAAAGAAGGCATGATTGATGCAAACCCTGTTGGAATGCCAATGGACCCAAATATCAAATTAATTGAAAACCCAGATTATAATGAGCTGAATCGGAGCAATTCATATGCCAAATTACTGGGAGGTCTACAATTCATTTCAAACTCCACACGACCTGACATTAGCTTTGCTGTTAATAAATTGGCAGCATATACTGCAAACCTGGGCTTATAACACCATGGTGCAATAAAGCGGATACTACAGTACTTAGCAGGTATGAAAACTCTTGGAATTATTTACAGAAAATCCCAGGATGAGACTGAAAACAATAATATTTTCCATGGATATGCCAATGCATCATTTGCAAATTCTGAGGACCTCAAGTCCACCACAGGATATATTTTCCTGACAGCAGGGGGAGCAATAACTTGGAAATCAAAGAAACAAACAATTATTGCATTATCCTCAACGGAAGCCGAATATGTGGCGCTATCTGAAGCTGGACACGAGGCCACATGGCTAAGAAATTTGTATGGTGAACTCGGATACACCCAAGAAAATCCAACAATTATTCAAGGCGATAATGAAGGGTCAGTAATTTTAACCCATAACCCTCAATTCAACCAGAGGTCAAAACATATCGCTATATGGCATCACTGGGTCCGAGATTTAGTCATAGTCACCAACAAAATTATTGATATTCAAAACTGTCATGATCCAGAGCAAACAGCAGACATATTAACAAAGGCCTTACCAAAGCCTAAGTTTTCACGACATAGGGAAGAGGTGGGAATTCAGTCAAAAATAACTCAGTAGCTTTCCATGGTGAGATTGGTTTTTCCCAATGGGTTTTCCATCCACCGAGGTTTTGATGCATCTGAAAGAAAATTATTAACCACTCCAGGAAGAGTGATGACATTTACAGAACCATTCCACTCATTGTCCTACACTGCCTGGGCTTGAGGGGGAGTGTTGGGATTATGTATACAAGAGTATACAGGCAAGGCAAGGCAGTTAACATGCCTAGGGAATATTGCCAGAATATGCTAAGTCATATTAACACATGTTTAACAGAGGTTAACACATGCATTGTTCAACTTCCTGATCCTAATAGGGGGAGGCTGGGGGGAGGTGGCTGGGGGGGAAGGCAGTGTCAGTGACATGGCACCCAAGGTGGGGGGGCAAGGGGCTTACCAGGCAGTGGCTGGTGCTGGGGTCGTTGTTCCAGGTCGCAAGGGCGTTGCCTCGTGGATGGGGGGTCAGTGACGTGGCGTGTTGGGGTGGGGGGGGGGCTTACCAGTGTGGGCGGGCCATTGTCGCGCATTGGTCATCTTGCACCAGTGCGAGTGGCGGTCACGGTGGCGGTTATGGACAGAGGTGGTGGCAGTTGCAGTGTGAGGGAGGTGGAGGCGGCAGCGGTGTGGTCAATGTTGGTGATGGTGGTAGCACATGTCACTGATAAACAAAACGGTCACACATGACCATGTGTTTCCAACCAACATGTGACCAAACATGTACCAAGTGGGTGTGAGGGTTGGGACATAACATATTTGCTTAGCTTATCTAACAAATATCAGCTGTTTAGTCTAATGGTTATATTGCCATGTTTGTGCTGAGTAATGATCTCCCAAAACCTGGGTTCAATCCTTGATGGTGTAATATGAATATTTAATATATTAATACTAATAGACTGGAATGGACTGGGACCATTCCTAAGGAATATTCCTGGCATTCCTGGCAGGACTAGGAATGTTGGGATTATGTATACAAGAGTATACAGGCAAGGCAAGGCAGTTAACATGCCTAGGGAATATTGCCAGAATATGCTAAGTCATATTAACACATGTTTAACAGAGGTTAACACATGCATAGACATATAGGGGAATCCACAGTTAACACATGCTACAGGATTAAACATCCTGCAGCATGTCTATCATAGGCTATCAGAGACAGAGCCTGGGATAGAGTGTCTAAGACACACCCTGCAGGAAGTGTAAGACTTCCAAGCTATGACAGCATATCTATAGGGGAAATGACATAGTTAATGAAACATTAACTATTACAGGAGTCTATGACTTCATCCCTCCTTTATATATTATAGGAGTACAATACAATATACCTCCTAACTGTGTAGTATAAATATTGCACATCTTGTAGGAGATGATAATAATATTCCTCCCTGTGGCAGACTCCCTCATACACTTACCTTTGACTTAAACTCAATACCTCATAAACCTCATCCTCATCTTGTGCTCAACCCCCCGACCCCAATAAGGAATGAACTAGGAATGGATCAGGAATAGACTAGGACTGATACAGGGAATTTCTATTCCATTTACACTATCTAGGATTCCTGGTTCATTCCTGGGATTCGTAGGAATCCTAGGAATGGACCAGGAAGCAGGGGGGGGAGAGTAAAGACCTTGCTTCTGGGTTCCCTTGGAGCTGTATACTCTTGCAGATCGCTTATGAGACTGTGGCAGTGGTAAGGGACTTCTAGGAGGTTGTTCAAACTGTTCTTCTTTGTCTTCTTTACAGTCTGGTTCATGGCCCATGTCCATGATATGTCTGGAAGTAAATTATTGAAGTATGGCCAGGTTTAATAAAATAAAGCTCAAGCAGGGCCCATAACCTGTTGGGAGAGCGTTTCAGGAAGCTTAGAGGGGACCTTAGGACGAGGGGGGGTGTCCCTCTGGGTGTCTCAGAGATCAAGGAGTAATTTAGGTAGACCTAGTGTTTGAAGGTCCAGTCCTATGAACTGAAAAAAAACCAGACTGAACTGGACCTAAACTGGAAAAGGTCAGACTTCCAGTTTCAGTTCAAGCTTCTTGTGATAACAAAACTGCACCAAACCGGACCAAACCAGACCGGTTTTAGCCAGTTCAAACTGTCACAAGGTACACCCTATAAATGTGCATCTTTTGACCCAATTTTGTTTAAGACAAACAGTCCAGAACTGCATGTCCTATGGCCAAAACAATATCCTACTGCCTGTAAGTCTGCGACCAGACTCATGACATGAACATAGGTGGCTGCACAGCCACCATGACCATCAGCAAACATCAGCAAACTCATATGCTCAATGTGGCCACTTTCCAACATATAGTTATTTACCAACCTCCTTGTGTACCTTAGACTCACTCTTTACCTTGTGCAACAAAGGTAACATGATCCTGTCTTACCATCCGACTTAGTGAGGCTACCTAACCAGGTAGCCTTTCACTGCCAATCTGAACTTATACAACATCTAATTGTTGTATTTTCTCATATGTAAAAATTTGTTATCATCATAAACACCTTACAGGCACCTTATGTACACTGTATTACATAGTTTGCAACTAGTCTTAGTGCCTAAACACTGCACAAAGACCAGTTTTCATCAGTTCAAACTGTTTTGGACTGGTTTTTTGCGGTTCAGTCCAGTTTTCCATGGTCTTACCATAAGGGGCAACTGGTCTCAGTTCCAGTTTGTCCAAATTAGGCAAAAAAACCAGACTGGACCGGACCTTTAAACACTAGGTAGACCCATACATGTAGTATATATACTACAGAATGTTCAAGTCTCAGTCATTAATATAATTATTATTACTGTCCGGATATAGCCTTTGGCTTGCTATCCTAACAAGAATGGATAACTTGAATGGCACTGCAATCATGCACTGTATACTACTACCCTCATCACTGGCAGTTTGACTCAGATGTGCCTCAGACTCGGACTCTGAGTCCTAATCTTGGTCCAGGCCAGAAATTATGTACTAGTAATTACTAGACTGGCAGTGGGCCAAACTACTAAATCAAACCAGAACCATGATGGACTGCTATGACTCCAAGTCGGACAACATCAGACTCCAATGCTGACTCCTTTGAAAACAATCACGAATGCTAACACCAACAACTTATTCAAGTTAAAGCTGACCATGTGGTCAGCCACCTGTTGCTTTGCTTGAACTGTGCATTCCAAGTCATATCCCTTTCACTCACAGCAGATACAACAGTGCTTTGAATCTATGAAAATGTGTGCAGCAAATGCCTTCAAAACTTGACCTCCCCTGGGCCTGCCTGCTAAAGTTCATAGACTCAGATCTGTGTTGAAACCAATGTCAACTCCACCTCCATCCTATGCTGCTGCTTTCTCACACATGTCAATAGACTCAGAGGGCCCTCATCTGGATATCCTCCTACTGACTCATCCTTGCTTTCCACTGTACAGCAGGTATGATGGTATAAGGAAAACCTTGATGGTGCTATCCTGACTTGTCTCCGGCTGTTGACTTGGTTGAGATGGAATGGTTGAATGAGAAAAAATGGGAGGAACTATCTGAACTTCTTGTAAAAGCTGATGACCTTACAAAGGAGCATGGAAATGGTATATGGAACATATTGCTCAAACAATGGAGATCGAGGCTAACATTGTCTCTGGTAGAACTTGGACACATCTCTGCAGTGTGCAAAACTCTATATGAAAACAACTTGCAGCTATCAAGAGTAACCACCAAGGTCTCCCATCTTCCCTATCTTGCTTTCCATCACCCTAACCAATGCCATCCCATTACAGTATCAGCCTTAGCCTGCCTGTCTCTGAGTACAATACCTCACCCTTGGGGCAACTTTAAAGGCCATGCACATAAAATCTCTGTTTCCACATCCAAGATTTAGCACCTTGCAGATCAGAGCACTGAACTTCTTGAGAAGCTGGAAAATTTGGAGTCTGACTCATTCAGTGCAGATCAGTCTGGCCAATGAGAGTTGGAGCAATTGGAGGAGATCTCAGCTCTGAGGAGGGGGGGGAGACCCAGGCAAGAAGTGAGGAGTTGGAGTAGAAGGTGAAAGCTGGATTCACCTGGGATTCCAAGAAGGTTAAAGAGGAGGTTTTGAGGAAGAAAATGGAGAGGGAGCAAAGGTTCAGGGTGATGAGGAATCCTGGTCAAGGCCTACCAGGCAAGAGCAAGGGGGATTCAGAGATTAGGTATTTTGCATCTGAATGCTCATTCCATCCACCAGGGGAAACCCCCAGACTCGAAGATTGTTGGACACACCATTCAGATGTCCAGTTGTACAGACTCTTGATTTAGTGCTATCTATTCAACCAAGAACTTCCCTAATTTCATAGCTGTTGCACAAGATGCAAGAGCTAGAACATGCAAACACCCAAACTATCAAGCAACAGACTGAAATGGCAAACTAGCTCAATGCTATGCAACAAGAGACAGAACATATGACCCAGGTCTATGAGTGCTTTGCAGATGAGAGTCTTATTGAGCTTGCTGATGATCTCCAACCAACTGCACCAAGGCTACTAGGGCTATCCGAGTTACCATCCTGGTTGGTCCAGCCACTAGTCTTGCAGCAAGGCTTGAGACAGGTGGCCAGACCTTTGGCTTCCTCACTTCACTGGCAGTGGTTGCTAATCATATCTGAGATGAATGACAAGGTATCACTTGCATCCTGGTCTTTGGGTAACCTAAGAGAGCTCAACAGTATGTTCATGTATGCCATCATTGTCTTGGAATGGGACAAAGAAAAAACAGCTCAGACAGCAACAGAGAGCCCATCAAACAATGGTCCAATAGGGCTGGAATCAGGGAGTATCTTTCCATTCAATTTCCGTAGGGCCTGTCTCTGAAGGGTGCAGAGCTGCCTTCCCATGATGACATGATCCAATTTAGGAGCTTCAAGCACAATCTTGGTGCTCAGTCCATTGATGTGTTTCCAGAAGATCTTAGCAGCTTGAATCACATGAACTGTCTCTTGGACTTGCAAGTCTGTGATGGGTCTCTTCAACACTACTTCTGAAGAACCATCAGAAGTAGAATTCAAAGCAGACCAACATGCCTTCAGTCTTCTGGTACAATTCTCCTCATCTCCCTGTAGCAATGGCCTTGTCACAACACAGCCAATAAGCACAGGGCTGCTTTCTCCTGCATTATCAACTATGCTTTTGATACTGCTGTTGAAAATGCTACTTGCCAAACAAAGGATCTTGATGGCTCTTCTCCATCCAACAGAGAAACAAGAGTATCATATCATGAGACCTCAAAGAAGAGACCCCCCTGGTTAGTTGTAGTGATGCTGGATAGAGTCTGGTTGTAGCTGCAGTTTGTAGTAATCATAACTCTGGTGTTCTTGTGAGCCATGGCAAAGTGGGGGCCAAAGTCAGTCTTAGGTGGTGCGAGGCATTGCCAGGTGTTGTCCACAATGTAGAGGTGGGGATGTCATGTTTTTTTCCCCCCACTATTTCTACATATCAATATATTTCTTGCCAGCCTCAGACATTGTTGGGATTATGTATACAAGAGTATACATGCAAGCCAAGGCAGTTAACATGCCTAGGGAATATTGCCAGAATATGCTAAGTCATATTAACACATGTGTTAAGCTAGGACAACACTAGGGTTAGGGCTAATGCACATTAACCATAACCCTAGGGAATGGACAGTTAACACATGCAGAGACATAAAGGGGAACCCACAGTTAACACATGCTACAGGATTACTCATACTGCAGCATGTCTATGATAGCCTATCCAAGACAAAGCTATGGATAGAGTGTCTATGACACACCCTGCAGGAAGTCTAGGACTTACCAAGCCATGATATCATATGTCACTATTATTGACACTATTATAGGGGATATGACAAAGTTACTCCACTATTAACTGGTACAGGGGTCTATTACAGAATACCTCCTTTATATATTAAAGGAGTGCATTACACTATACCTCCTAACTGTGTAGTATAAATATTGCACATCTTGTAGGAGATGATAATAACATTCCTCCCTGTGGCAGACTCCCTCATACACTTATCTTTGACTTAAACTCAATACCTCAAAAACCTCGTCCTCATCTTGTGCTCAACTTCCTGATCCCAATAGACATAAATGATCTGTTGTCAGAATTATTGGATCTAATATCAGTTACAAAATTCTTGCATTCCTGTATATTTCATTATATTTCACTACACATCACCACCAGTCTGCTTACTGCTTACAAACTCTGCCTGGTTGTACCAGGGTCCCTCCAATTCCCTGATGTAATGGTTCCAAGCTTGATCAAGAAGGATAATGAACAAACTGAGTTGTAAACAGTGTGAGAATCAGAGATCTGTGGACTTGGAGATGAAAGGATGGTTAGTATAAGTAACAGTACAACAAAAAGACTTGAAAAGTTAATGGAATCAACAAACACACAACTTGGCAACATGTCAGCTTTGAGGTAGGCATCTATCACAATCACATGTCAATACACAGACCTATGGAGAAGTGGTCCAAACTGTGGGGTCTACAAGCAGACCTCATAACCCTACAACAATTCCTGGATTATTTGCATCAAGCCTTTGTTTCAGAAAATAAAAATAAAAACCAAAGCAATTGATGAAGAAAGCTGAGTGGAAAAATTTGCAAAGAGAAGAACAATGGTGCAACATGAACAAGAACTAGAAGTAAAGGTTGCATGTTCATGGATTATTAGCATAAAAATTCTCACTGTTGAAGCAATGAAGAAATCAAAGAAAAATTTGAAAATGGTGGCTGCTTCATGGATTATTTGAATGATGCCCTCATCATAACACATGGCCCAGAAGTTGAAAGCAAATAAAGAGAGATGAGAACAAAAATTGGAGTACTTAACATTGAGGGTAGCATTTGGATTTGGGGAGTTTGAGAGTGATGAATACAGTGCAACAAGGAATATGCCACCCAAGAATTCTTTGGCTCTATCTGCTATGGCCAGTGTGAGGAAAATGTTAAATGTAATCATCCTAGCACGATGGTCCATGATAATTTGATCCAGATTGATGACTTGCTCTTTCTGTTGACTCCTCAGTAACAAAATTTGAATGTAATGACTTACCTGGGAAGTTGAATATATCTTTTTCCTTGAATGAGACCTGTAGCTTGTTGATAATTACTCAAAGCCTCACATTGAATGGTGGTGCACCAGAGACTTTGGATCTGATCAGCACCAATATGTATGTTTGCAAGTTTACTGATGAAGCCATTAGTTCAACATTTGAATGTGCCAGCATTTAGGCAGCCATGTGCAGAGGACAGCATGGTACTGAGAGTGTCATTGTCATTGGTGATGGCAAGCTTCACTATGAGACCCACAGGGTAGGAAAACTGTCCCACATTTCATACCTTTAAATAGTGTAAAATGATATATTTATGGTATAGTTTTCATTTATTGATAAACCCAAAAATGGAATAAGTTTCATCAGGAGTTGGCATGAAAATATACCACTAAGAGAGGTCAGAAAGAAGGCTTCTACAACTTGTAAGGGGTGAGTCAATGGGATGAAAACCTCCCAAAGTTTGTCCCAGTTCATCCACACCAAATTCATCCCATGGGATGGTTTTCATCTTTATATGGGCACATACAACACTCCTCTACCTGGGTTGAATATCATCAACTTTCCAGGGGTTTAGGAGGAATGAATGAACCTGTTGGGATTATGTATACAAGAGTATACAGGCAAGCCAAGGCAGTTAACATGCCTAGGGAATATTGCCAGAATATGCTAAGTCAACACTAGGGTTAGGGCTAATGCACATTAACCATAACCCTAGGGAATGGACAGTTAACACATGCAGAGACATATAGGGGAACACACAGTTAACACATGCTACAGGATTACTCATACTGCAGCATGTCTATGATAGCCTATCCAAGACATAGCTATGGATAGAGTGTCTATGACACACCCTGCAGGAAGTCTAGGACTTATCAAGCCATGATATCATATGTCACTATTATTGACACTGTTATAGGGGATATGACATAACTATTCCATTATTAACTGGTACAGGGGTCTATTACAGAATACCTCCTTTATATATTAAAGGAGTGCATTACACTATACCTCCTAACTGTGTAGTATAAATATTGCACATCATGTAGGAGATGATAATAACATTCCTCCCTGTTGCAGACTCCCTCACTCACTAGCCTTTGAGATTTAACCTCATCTTCTTAACCTTGCCCTTAACTCTTCCTGTCACTGTTCAGCACTCCATTCCCAACAGAACCTGCCGGTGATGTTCTTTCATCCCATTAGGAATTTTGGCTGGTTGAATTTCTCCTGTTTACAAAGGGATTTTCAGAGCATTGATGAATATTGTATCATAGTAATTTTAAACCCACTAAAATAAAAAATCTACTCAAAAGCAAAAAAAATCCCCTGGACCCATGATTCCCCATCATCATTGTCCCCATCATCATAATCCATGTTATCATTGTCATTGCTGTCCCCAACATCCTGGCGTTGTTGTCCCCCTTGTCCTCATTGTTGTTGTTTTTGCCTGTGCCATCCTTGCACCTGTCATCATCATCCCCCCATTGTCATCATCTCTTGCCCCCCCCCCCTGCTGTTGTGGTGTTCTCCATCACTGTCATTCCCCATTGCCATTGTTCCCTGTCACCTGTCCCTTCATTGTTGTCCCCATCCACTCCACATTGTCATTCCACCTGCTATCCATCCCATGAGCAGTTGCTCATGAGGCTGGGGGGGTGTCATCCTCCCCCCTCAGCTGGCCATTGTTGTCATCATTGTTGTTCCTGGTCATGTTGTCATCCCCTCAGCATGGTCTCCCCATCATCCCCTCATTGTGGTCCCATCATTCCCCTTCCCTGCACCATTCTACAAGCATCTTGTAGGTGTGGGGTGGGTGTCATCATCTCCTCCCCCCTCCCTCTCCCTTGTTGTCCTCACCACCACTATTGTCATCCCCTCATCCTCCACTTTGTTGTCTCCCTGTCTTTGTTGTTGTCTGTGATGCCCCTCCCATTTCTCTTGGTGCTGGTGTTGTCAGTGTCCTGTGTCGTCGTCCCCCCATTGTTGTCATTCCTTGTTATTGTCCCCTCCTGTCAATGTTGGTTTGCATTGAGCATCCACCATTCACCTTGCAAGCAGAGGCTTACAACAGTGGTGGTGTGCACTGGTCATCAGCTTTCCCTTTCATTGACCCTCTGCCATCCTGTCATCATTAGAATATAAGTAGCTAATGAGGTTTTTTAGTAAATGAAAATGAATGAGAAAGAAAAAAAACTTATCTGTGGTCAAAGAGATGTTGATGGTGTCTCTTGGGCCTCATTTTCATTTGGTCTCCCTGTTGTCTCCTGTTGTTCTTCCATCACACTGCTACCATCATATTCCACCCACAATCCACCCCATGAGTAGTGGCTCATGAGGCTGGGGGTGGGTGGTGTGTTGTGTCCCCACTGTCTCGTTGTTGTAACATAGTTAAAACCTAAAAAAGAACAAAATAGAGCATTAGCTGTAATTTACACTCCTCCACATATTCCGGAAATTCCACTCAAGTCCAGAAATTCTGGTTGAGTTTGGAAATTCCAGACTCACATTTGAGGAGTCACCCTCACCCCTTGCACCCCCCTCCACCCTGTGACCAGTTGCTTGCAGCAGTGGTGGGGGGTGCTCTGTCATCCTAGGTGGTGTGTGGTCACACGTCTGGCACATCCCCTCCCTCTGACAGAGTGGTATCTATATTAATTAAAGTAGAGTATAAATAATATATATATATATATAGGAAATAAAATTGAAGGGAGGGGGGGGAGGGGGGCATGGCATGTTGCTGTCATTGCCCCCCTTCCCTGTCCCCCCTTCTCTGTGCCTGGTGTCATGTCTGGTGCATCCCCCTGTCCCCCCATGCATCCCCCCTCCCTCCTAGCACATCCCCTCCCTCCTAGCGTGTCCCCTCCCTCCTAGTGCATCCCCTCCCTCCTAGTCATGCTGGGCGTTGTGTCTGGCCCATCCCCCCTCGCTCCCAGTGTGTCCCCCTCAGTCCTGGAGCATCCCCTTGTCCCCAGCTCATCCTGTGTGTCAGTGGGGGTTGTCCCTGGCTGGGGGAGGGTGGTGGATTGGTAGACATAGTGGTGATGGTAGGTGCTTGGTCAGAAGGGAGGCAGCACTGGGGTGACTTGGCAGCACTGGGCTAGGGCCGGGGTGACAGAGGGGAGGCAGCGCTGGTGGTCATTGTTGTTGGGTGGCATCTGGGAGGTCCCTGGCACCTTCCCTCACCCCATGAAGCCCCCCACCTCCCAGCTAAGTGGGGAGGAGGGGTGGTGTGTTGTTGCATACAAAGAGTACATTACACTCCCCCACATATTCTGGCCAGAATTTCCGTAGTTTTCAGATTCCAGTTGTACTTTTTTTTAGTGTATTTCTCACTGTGCAGGATAATTCCGATTTAAATAATTACACAGGAATTTCTGGAATATACCCAAACCAGGAAAAACCAAACAAACCAGACTAACTGGACATGTGTCACATGGCCACAATCACCACTGTGATGTGTCATGACTGCCAGCTCATGTGTTGCCACCCACTATCATGATGACCACCTCCCTCTCTCCTCCCCCCCTCCCTCTAGCACAACATGGGGGCCTATGGCCCCCATGGTAAGTATTTTAAGATCTATTTCATCTTTATTTAAAACTAATCAAATATATATTTTTCTCTTTCAGTTTTTGTATGCAAAAACACACTGCCCCTCCTCCCCACCTAGCTGGGAGGTGGGGGGCTTCATGGGGTGAGGGAAGGTGCCAGGGACCTCCCAGATGCTGCCCAACAATGATGACCACCAGTGCTGCCTCCCCTCTGTTGCCCCAGCCCTAGCCCAGCACTGCCACATCACTCCAGTGCCACCTCCCTTCCGACCAAGCACCTACTGCCACTGCCACATCATGCCCACCAACCCAGCACCCTCCCCCAGCCACAACCCCCACCAACCCAGCATCCACCACCACATCACCACCACCCACTAATCCAGCACCCACCACAGTAGCGCAGCCATTTCACTGCCTACCAATCCACCACCCCAGCCAGGGACAACCCCCACCAACACATGGGACATGCCCAGGGACAAGCGGACGTGCCAGGACCAAGGGGGATGCTGGAGATGTGCAGTCTCTAGCAGAAGCAGTGGAGACACACCTGAAAGCAAGGGCAAGCCGTCTATAGCAGTGGTATGTGATGTACAAGCAGTGTCTATGTGTATGCAAGTATGAACATGTGGTCATGTGATCATGTCTACCTACAGTCTATGGGAGGCTGGCCACACAGTTACAATGCACCAGGACCAAGGGGGATGCGCTGGGAGGGTGTGGGATGCATGGGATGCGCCAGGAGGGGGGGGACATGTGGGGGGACATGGAGGTTGCGTGGGGGGACAAGGGGACACCATTGGAAGGAGGGGACTGGCTGGGGAACATGGGGACACCCTAGGAGGGAGGGGGGATGTGCTGGGAGGGTGGGGTACATGTGGGACATGCCAGGAGGGAGGGGGGATGCATGGGGGGACAGGGGGATGCACCAGACGTGACATGCCATGCCCCCCTCCCCCCCCTCCCTTTAATTTTATTTCCTATATATATATATTATTTATACTCTACTTTGATTAATTTAGATACCACTCTGTCAGAGGGAGGGGATGTGCCAGACATGTGACCATGTGACACCTAGGACGACAGAGCACCCCCCACCACTGCTGCAAGCAACTGCTCATAGGGCAGAGGGGGGTGCAAGGGGTGAGGGTGACTCCTCAAATGTGAGTCTGGAATTTCCAAACTTGACCGGAATTTCTGGACTTGAGTGGAATTTCCGGAATATGTAGAGGAGTGTAGATTACAGCTATGGATTGACTATGGATAGAGAGTAAATTAGAAATCAAAACTAGTCAATCAATTCTTTCTCTTATATTAAGCTGCCCTACCAGCATCTTCCTTGCATATATCCCCATTGATTTTGGGAACAGATTTTGCTCATGTTGGATGGGTGATTCTATAGTGATTTTATAGCAGAATTTCACCCAAGATAGACAGTGATGTCAGAAAAAAGTAACACCACATGATGTTGGCAGGTTATGGAAGTCGTCTACCTTAACAGCGATGGGAACCATCCTAATATGGTAATTTTAAACTCCAAAATCCCTTTGGATTCACTGTGGACTCCTAGTCTCATACCCATCCAGTCATTTCAATCTCCGATCAAAATTCCAAGTGAGAAATTGACTTGTAAACCATCTGGAGACATTTGTAAGGGTGGGTGTACGTCTCCCACCACATGATGCTCAACACTGCAACTTAATGCATACTCTGCATCCTGATTGCACATCAATCAATGGATTCCACTTCTGAAGACTCTTTGTCTGCTGAGCAGCCATCCACCTCATGTCTGACAAGTCCATATCTTCAATGAGCACACAATTCTTGTCGCTTTCTGGAACAGAATGGAAAGCTGGTTAAACAAGTCCTTGCTGTTTTGGCTTTCATGCACTTACATGATGTTTTGCTCTCTGTGCTCCTCTTGGCTGTTAGCTGGGGCATCAATGAACTTAATACAAACCCTCTAGTCATTTTTGAAAGAACTGGCCTCCTTGTTAGTGATGGACTGCCCAAAATTCTGAAGAACTGGTTCAAGCCCCTGTGACTGCACTCTGCTGGCATTTGCACTGAAGCTGGACATGGCCAATTGGCTAAATGGGCTTTCCATACTGTTTCTTGCTCAATTGAATATGAAATGATGGCATTGAAGCTACTACTATGGTTGCTGGGTTCAAAGTTGACAAACAATCTTGCCGAAATTGATCTGGGCAATCTCATGGACAAGATATCTGCTGCAGCACCCATGTCCTGGAAACTCCTTCAGCATACTTCAAAGCCATCAGCCTGGTGTGATATAAAAAACCCTGATCCTGTATGCATACCTTCACTCATCTTATATGTATTAATGAACTGTGCCTGATCCCAGGTTGTTCTGATGATGATTGCCATGGCTGCATACTCTCATTCTCAACAAAGCTGCATGATTCAAAAACTCAACAGCCTATATTTTCGAAGCTGTGGTCTTTCTGCCAAGGGATTCAACATGCTCAATGCCTTTGGAATCACGATGTCCCACAAATCCATGTATCAGTCTGTTGAACAAATTGCATCTGCAGTGCGCACATCTCTCACCAACAACATTACTCAATACCAATGGTTTGGGTGTCATTACAACATCAATATAGTGTTCCTCACTTATGAGAAATAACTAAGCAACCAAGATCATTTTGACAGTGGGACCATGGCAACGATAATTATCATCAAGAATCTGACATGCAAGTTTCCAGACCCATTTTCTGCTTGTGAGAACCTCATCTCTGGTTCAAAGGATCCAATCTCATGGCTCAACACACTCGATCTCAATACTGCTGCACACTCTCACTTAGGGCATCTGGTGACCTACCATATTCTAAAAATTCTTGTGGACACTAAACCATTTGACTTCAATGCATATTTCTACAAGGATGACCCTCTATTTGACTGACCAACATCACTCCACCACCTCCCCATTGGATGCAAACATGCAACATGTCAGTATATGCTCAACACCATGCATATTGAGAAGGCTTCCTATGAAGGCAATGTGAAGGTCCTCCTCAAATGGTTTGAACAGCTGCAGATCAAAACTACAGACAACTGAAAATGCTTGGCCTTGGAATGCATCATCGCATGGATCAGTGATCAACTCACAGTTTCTCACATCCATGGATTCAAGATGCACCAAAGCTATGATCTTAACTTTTTTGAACGGTTTGACTTTCTGAAGGAGACTTTTGGCTGGTTTCATTTGCTGATCACCTTTGAGCACTCCCTCCATTCACAATATTATGGCACCCACACTAGTTGTGGCCTTGCACATGCTTTTGATCTTTTGTGATGGAAGGGTCTCCGCACTCCATCAGTACAGGGTGACTTTCATCATCACATGCAAGAGGCTCTGTGCCACATTGCTGCAGCACATTTTTGTGATCTTTGGTGTACTGAAGCAATATACCACATCACAAATCACTGCTGGCTCAAAAATATGACAGGTCATGAGAGTGCATTCACACCAATAGATCTACTTCAAAAACACAATGTTCAGGATATCAAAGTGGGGTATGGTTGTATTCCCATCTTGTTCCATACTACAGCACTTTAATCTATAAATTCACAAGTCATTTGATATTTATAAGTTGAACAGTTCCCTCAAATTGGTATGCTTGTATGTTATTTCTTATCATCCATGTTCAAAAGTAAGGCCAGTAAATGAGAAATTTGTCATTATGGCTTTATCTATAACATATCCTGCGACCCAAATGTGGGAACGATTATATAAAGTTGGTCAGTGTTAGTCAGGATTTGTCAGAGCTGACCAATTATGACCAACCATTGTCCCATAGCTACCAGTATTACATAATCAAAAAATGCGATATAGTGGACACCTACTTGCATGCCTCATGGTTTTCGGGCACTGCCACACCAAACAGATGTCAATTCCTACTATGTGAAGAGAGAGACAGTAACACACAATATTGAACATTCAATTGAGTCATTGGCTACAGTATCCTCTCTTCACACAAGACTTGGGCACAAGATGATCAGGAATGGGTGTCTTACAGAGGCAGCAGTGATGCAGCTTGGTTCATCTCTCAGATCACTCTTTGCCACCATTCTATTCATTGTAATCCAACATCTCCTGGCCTTCTTTGGGATCAGTTCAAACATCACATTTGTGATGACCTCAGAGTCGGGCTCCAGACCATCTATCCAGACAGGGAATTTACCAATGATGAGGTTTATATGTATGGCTGGCATCTCATTAATGAGATTTTTATCAGGTCAGAAAAGACCATGGCCCACTATCCAGACATGCCTGCCATCCAAGGCAACTGGCACATCAAGGTTCCAGGAAATAGGCTTTTGCAGCAACAATGGGATTACAATGTTGATGAGTTGGCTGCCACAGTCACTCACAATCTCCAGATTTTCAACCAGCATCAGAGACAGGTCTATGATGCAGCAATCAATTCTGTTGCCCAAAAGAGGGGAGAGATTCTATTCTTGCACAGTGCTGGGGGTTGTGGAAAGACCTTTGTCTGCAACACCATTGCAGCAGCTGTTCATGCTCAAGGCAAAATTGCTTTATGTATGGCATCATCTGGAATTTCTTCTTTGCTACTCAAGGGGGGTCACACTGCACATTCAACCTTCAAAATCCCAATTCAAATAGATGAGGCCTCCCATTGCTCAATGGCCACAGGTTCAGATTGGCATCAGCTGCTTCAGGACACTGACATCATTATCTGGGATGAAGTTCCCATGCAGCACAGATATGCCATAAAAGCAGTAGACCACACTCTCCAGGATCTGTTGAAAAAGAATCATCCTTTTGGTGGAATCACTGTTCTATTTGGGGGTAACTTTAAACAGACTCTACCTGTTGTTCCTAGGGGTTCAAGGGAGCACATCATATCTGCATCCATCAGATGCAGCAGACTATGGCAACACATTGCTATTCACCACTTGCAGACTAATATGTGCCTTGACAGAAATCCTGAAAATGATGCACATGCTGCCTAGCTATTAGACATTGGAGCAGGAAAGACAGTGGACAATGCAGACTCCATAGAAGTTCCAGAACACATGCTCTGCTAGGACATGGATTCCCTTATCAACTCCACATATCCAGGAATTGAACAAGGCAACAAGCCAGATCAGTATTACCTAGACAGGACAATTCTTTCTTGCACAAATGACAATGTTGATGACATCAACTCTGCAATTCTTGCTAGGTTTCCTGGACAACTCCACACATTCAACAGTGCAGATACAGTCTCGCTGAGGGAGCAGCAGCTTGATAACTTCCAGCCTTATCCAACAGAATATCTAAACTCACTCAAAGCAAGTGGCCTTCCCCGTTCAAAACTGGCACTCAAGATAGGCTGTCCTGTCATGCTCCTGCGCAATTTGGATGTCTCAGAAGGTCTTTGCAATGGAACTCACCTTATCATCCTTGAAGCCAGAACATGTGTATTGAAATGCAGGATTATCAGTGGGGATGCAAAGTTTGCAGGAAAGATAGTTTTTATCCCTTGCATCACATTGGAGTCATCTGCAGAGAACCTGCCATTGCCATTGCATCATCACCAGTTTCCAGTTCACTTGGCATTTTTAATGACTATCAACAAATCACAGGGCCAATCTGTATCACATGTTGGTCTGGATTTACAGACATCAGCATTCTCACATGGACAACTCTATGCTGGACTCTCAAGATATACATCTGCTGTAAGGATAAAGGTCCTTCTCAATGAAGGGAATGCAGGTAGAAGGACAGCAAACATTGTATATAAAGAAGTGTTGAATGGTGTTGTGCAATAAAAGTGAGTAAAAATACATTCAATAATACTATTCAAGGTTGGGAACTCGGCCATGTAAGAGTCCAGGATGAAAAGCAAAATGTATTTGCAGATAATTTGTGTTCAACCTCTACCAGAAGGGGGGCTAGGGTATTGGGAAGAGGTTGATATGCTGTTTGTATTTTTAGGTGCAATGTGGTGCTCCTGTGAATATTTTTCAGCAGTGATTCCCAAATCAGGCTAACCTGGCAAGTTGGCCAATGGGAACCCTATACCTGTTGTTCCGCTCGCTCACTCAGCACTCAATGGACAGCCCAGAGACATCAAGGCATGTTCAATTACATACCAGTACGTATTATATACATGAAAAGCTATACCTTAACTCATTTCTGCTTCAAACCAAGTCGTTTACTGTGCCGATTCGCTGATGAGATTGTTGGAACCTCAGTCCTTCCTACCACCACGGGTCGTTGTTCGCTACTGGAATGAAGGCTTGAAGAAGAAGCAGCAATATCATCAGATTGGCTGCTTTGGATTGGTGGTGGAACTGGACCCTCCATGACCTGCTGATGGGGAGTTGCCTGAGTTGGTACTGCTGCACATGCCTCGAGCTGTGGCACCTGTTCCCCAGGTGTATCAGGTGTGCTCTCCCCCTCCATACCTTCATTGCCATGTCCTAGTGATTCTGCAATGTTTGCTACACCTTGTATCAATGGTGCATCTGCGTCGCGAGCTGGGGAGGGTTGCCTTATAATTTGGCAAGGTCTTGGTCTTGGACAGGTTGGGGGAGGTACAATGTCATCCTCAGAATCTTCAGGAAAAAACCTTGGTGCCCAGTGCTGCTCCTATTCCTGCTCCCCCTGTTCCTGTGGCCAATAATTTCCCTCCTCCAGTATGCCAAAGTTGATACCATTTTATTACTGACTAATCTAATTCTACAATTTTAGCCTGCTCCTCTAGCTCCTGTTCCTTTGGCACCTCCTGCACTGTTACCTCCTGCATGTTGACCTTTTAGTCCAGATTGGCCTGTTCATAATCTGGGTAGAATGGATGTACAATGTCCTAATTGTCATGCTCTGTACTGGATGGCAGAGTGTCTTATAAAATCCTCCAATGCTCATCCTAAGTTTGGCATGTGCTGTTTTAGTGGAAAGATCATCTTGCCACCACTTCATCCACCTCCCCCTGAGCTTTGGCAGTTGCTTACTGCCCAGGATCATGTCTCCAAGAATTTCAGAGACCATATTCACACCTATAATAATGCTCTAGCCATGACATCTCTTGGTCGTAGGATGAAGGAGCATGAGAATCTCAATCTCAATGATGGTGCTGGTCCTTATGTCTTTAGCCTACATGGTGAACTTTCACATAAGAGTGGATCTCTTTTGCCAGCTGAAGGAGAGGCCCCTGTCTATGCTCAGCTCTACATCTATGATCCTGCTGATGCTGTTAACTTTCAGGTTCCTCAACACCATCACAGGGCAGCCCACCTTTAGAGCCAAGTGTGCCAATGGTAGACCCAAGCAATTCAGAGAGTTGAGGTATTCTGTAGGATACAACAGTTCATCATCCCCATCATTGACAATGGAATCCACACTATGAAACACTCACTCCTGTTCAGGAAACTTCTGAAGCACAGTATGGTTCAAGTCATCCACATCATCATTGTGGCAGGCCAGGATCACCCTCTGTGAGAAGTATTCATCTGGATGCTGATGAGGGTTGGAGATCCCAGGATAGATGGTGTCAATGAGCAATGACACAGTGTTCTCAGCACACTTGAAATGCTCAGGAAGCAGTTCTCATCTGTATGACCACCCTTTCCTACCTCCAGCTGCCACTGTGCAAAGTCTCACGCTCCTGAGCATTGGCTGTGTTGAGGTGCATGTTGATTTTAAGATAGAGGACCTTGATGTGGTGCCAGAGAACAGAGTGCTGCAAGGATGCCCCCAGTATCTGAGGTCAGGAACCCCTCTCAATCACAGGCAGGATCTGGTGAAAGTCTCCTCCAAAAACCACAGTGATTCCACCAAATGGCTGCTCAACCTCATGAATGTCCCTCAGAGTACGGTCAACAGCTTCAGAAATGTGACGATGCTGCATGATGGCTTCATCCCAAATGATTAGATCAGTTTGCTTTAGGAGGCCAGCTTTGAGTATACCTCTGGAGATAGAACAGGTGGTGGACTCATTGATGTTTGATGGAACAATGTTGAAGGAGGAATGGACAGTGCGGCCACCTGAGAGCAATAGTGCAGCAATCCCAGAAGATGCAACACAGAGAACAATCTTCTCCTCAGAACAAAGTCAATTGCAGAGGGTGTTGTAGTCATAGGTTTTGCCAGTACTACCTGGGCCATGAAGGAAGAATGTCTGGCCAGTCTTTTCACAGACTGCATGGAGGATTTCCTGATAAGCTATTTGCTGGTCTGCATTGAGGTTTTGCTCATTCTCTGCTGCCAACACTGCCTGCTCCTCCACATCATATCTGCGCTGCTCCATGATAAGCCTGTTTTCCAAGTTGACTTCCCAGTTCTGAGTAAAGTGAGGCATGTGCGGCCAATTCTTCTGAAGGGATCTGTTTGAGGACTTGAGGATTTCATCAATGAGAAAGAGACCATAATCCTGGACATCATCATCTGTGGGGTTGATGCGGATGTTGTTGTGTTGAAGCTGGTAGCGCAGATCATCACATGGGCCAGTATGTGTTCCAAAGATGGACAGGATCAGAGGGAGCACATTCACGAAGGATGGTGGCAAAAAGACTACGGAGCTGACAACCTGTTGCCATATACTTTGCTTCTTCCAAACACTGCACCCACTCCTGATCATTCTCTAGAAGACCCCATGCCAAGCATGCCTCTCTGAATGAGGGAGCAGTAGTGCCCTGTAAAGTGCAAAGGTCCTCATAGGAAATTGCTCCCTTGACAGCAGTAAGAAGAAGCCGGAGATAGAAGCGTTCACCGGCAGTGGGCTGAGCATAGTACATCCTCCCTACTGCAAACCCTTGCTGCCTGGGCTTCCACTTGCGGTTTTTCTGGTCCCACACAAACTTTGAGGGAAAGTCCTGATAGAGCACATCCTGAGCAACCTCTGGAAACTGCACATTTGCCTCGAAATAGGCTGTGAGAGTGGTATCACATGTTGAAGCCTGTTCCACAACATCCTGGATGGTCCATGTGCCATTCTGATTCCAAGTGACATACTGCTGACCTGGAAGGTGCACCTGAAGCCTGACAATATTGGGGGAAATGCCATGCATAGGGAACTGGAAGAGACACCAGATGCTCTCACAGGATGAGATGTAGCAAGCATTCAAGTACTGCCTGACTTCATCATTGCAGGTTTCAAACTGCATGGTCATGGCCCTTGTACACATACTTGAAGATATACTTAAGAGCCTTGATGGAGGCAATGGACTCTATGTTGATGTGGCAGTCATACTTCCAGATGAGATAGGCACAGAAAGTGGCGACCCAGCGATTGTCAACCTGCTTCTCCCAAATGTTATGTGTGTGGCCAGTGTCCTGATGCCTAGTGGAAGCATAGGAATCCTCAGAAACCAAGGTCTGATCTCTGAAAGGCTTGGGGAAGTTCTTGGAGCACCTGCCATTCTGCATGCATGGAGCATTTGGATTATCAGCACCACAGTACTATGAACCATGAACTTCTTGATCTTCTCCAATAGCTCAGGATTGTCCTCAGGAAACTCTGAAGAGAGAAGGCTGTCTATCTGCTCAGGAGTGCAGAGCTTGAAATCAGGATGGAGAAAGATGATGCAGTGCATATGAGGGAGACCATGCTTCTGGTACTCAATGGTAAACACATATCCAAGGGCCTTTCCAAAGATGCCAGCCTCTATGTCCTTTATGATCTGCTTCTGCTTTGCAAAGAATGCACAAACAACCACATCAGGGCTATCAGATGCTGTCTGGCCTGGACCAAGCTCATTTTCAATCTCTGGCCATTTAGGATCTGTGATGGTCATGAAGAGATCACCTGCTTTGAAGTACCAATTGATGGCCATTGCATCCTGGAGATGCTGCTGCATGTGACATGTACTTCCAGAAAAAGAAGAAGGTAAAATGATTCTTTGACCCAGAGACTCAGCATTGGCATCCACATTTGCAGCAATAGCATCTGCCAATCCAGCATAGACCTTGCCCCGAATAGTGTTCTGGTTCATTTTGATGAAGCAAAGCCTTTCCTGCTCTGCCATTGCCCACTGATCGCAAATAAACTTCTGGAAGAGCTTTCCACTGAGGAAGAGGTGCTGAGGCTCAATAGCAGGAGGTCAAGGATGCAGGTGATAACGATAGAACTCTGACTTGGTAACATGCTTACAACCCCTTTGACCACCTCCTTTATCACCACCCATGGCATTGGGATTTTCCACAGCTGCATACTCAATGGTAGGATTACCATTGAGTATGCAGCTTTGTGATCAGTGGGCAATGGCAGAGCAGGAAAGGCTTTGCCAAAATGAACCAGAACACTATTCAGGGCGAGGTCTATGCTGGATTGGCAGATGCTATTGCTGCAAATGTGGATGCCAATGTAGAATTAGATTAGTCAGTAATAAAATGGTATCAACTTTGGCATACTGGAGGAGGGAAATTATTGGCCACAGGAACAGGGGGAGCAGGAATAGGAGCAGCAGGAACAGGGGGATCAAAAGCAGGAGGAGCAGAAGGGGCAGGCTGAAAGAGCAAAATTAGATTAGTCTATAACAAAGTAGTTTGACCTACAGGTGGAGGAAGAGCATTGATAGCAAGAACAGGTGGAGCAGGAATAAAAGGAGCAGGAGCAAGAGCAGGAGGGTTAAAAACAGGAGGTGCAGCCAGAAATGGAAGAGGGGGCAATGCAGCCAATTGTTGTGCCAACTGTACAGGCAAATGGTTATATGCAGCAGCCAGTGGATTGATAACAGGCTGAAGTAAAGGAGCAGCAGGAGCAGGAGCTGGGCCAGGAGCAGGGGCTGGAGCAGGAGCTGGAGCTGGATCAGGGGCAAGAGCTAGGGCAGGAGCTAGGGCAGGAGCATGACCATGACCATGACCATGACCATGGCATGTTGGCTGGGCTGGAAAAGGAGGGAGTGCAGCTAACTGCTGTGCCAAATGAGGAGGAAGATGGTTGTATACAGGTGCAGGTGCAGGTGCAGCAAAAGGATCATCATTCATAGGGTCAGGATGAACAGGGGGAGGCAGTGGTAGTGGTGGCTGGGCCATGTGCATCATATGGACATGATGTGGAGTCTGGTGATGACTGGGACTATCCAGTACACATCTGTCATGTTCATCTTGCTGTGCAGCAGTTCAGACATGTTGGGGAGTATTGGGAGGAGTCAGAACCCTAAAAGATGATAAGGCTCTTCTTTCAAGACAAAAGAAAAACAAAATCTACATGTTGCAGCCAGAGTAACAACTGATATAACCAAAAAGAAGAGAGGGGGGAGCTCAATTACAGCAGCAGAGTAGTCTGGATCCTTGCAAGTGGCAGTGAAATCAGTTAAGGCAGTGGTAGTTGACAACGGAGCTACTTCCAATAATGGAAGGGGAGGCAACTGTGAACCCACCAGCCCAAGCTCCCTACACACTGTAGCTCTGAGAGAGGTCCAGGACCAAAAATGTTTGGCCACTAAGCAACTGGCAGACACTCCTTTGTTGAAAAAGAGAGGCCAGGGAGGTAGGACTTTACAGCAGCCTCACCTTGGTCTAATGACACCCCAAGGAGCCAAACAGACCCAAACTGGAAAAGGGCCTAAGGCACAGAGGAGTTGGAAAATCCAATCAGCCCAAGAAAAGATGCACAGAGAGTAGAGAAAATGCAAAGAAAGTGCTCGAAAAATTGCCAGGTGAAGCATGGAAAAATGTTGAGGGTGGTCAGGTGCTGCTTAGTCAAATTAGTCATCATGTCCCATAGGCCAAAGAGATTCACACAGCTCGAAAAAGTCACACGACCCCTCCACATGAGCACTCTCAAATACTTTATTACAAGTTTCTGAAGCGTGCCTCTGGTGCTCTGCTTGCTTTGCTCACATCACTCCCGCAGCCCACTTCTTCAGCTTGTCAGGGGGCTGCGCCCCCCGAACCCCCTGCTCATGTCCTTTACTCATTCTGTCATCAGAAATCCCCATATACATCTTATTACCACAGTCAGCAACCACAGGCCTCTGTCTGTGTCTGAGCATGGAAGCCATCTCCAGTCCAGTCGCCCTGTGTGACATAACATATTCCTAAGAACAAAAGCCCAATTCAGGAAATGGATATATACAGCAGAGCCAGGCCATCTCCCTCAATCCCTCCAATCTCACACAGCCTTTTCTTAGTATCAGCCATTTAATATCAAACACACACATCTTGTCAACACAGGCAGGGACCTTTGGCCCCTGTCCATGTATAGGAGGGTTTTCATAGAGCCACCTCCCCCTCCCTCCCCCTTCCCATACCACCCCCACTTGCTCACTCTCCCCACTGCCTGGCCTATCCCCCTTATGCTCACACCTCTTTTCCTCACATCCAACCCCCCTTCTTCGAGCCCATTGGTGCAAATCCTTTCTCCCCCCCCTCTCCCCCTCTCTCCCCACTCCCCCCTTTTTCCCACACACACACTCTCCCCACTCTTCCCCTTTCCCAACTTCCCCTCTCTCCCCACTTCTCCTCTCCCCCCTCCCTCACTCTGTCTCACATCCCTCCCCCTCCCCCTCACATCGTTTCCTCTCCCTCTCACACCCCCTCATCCTCACACCCTGCTTCACTATCAGTTCCTTACCTTCACAGGCCCTCCCTCACCCCTCCCCCTTCTCTTCATCCATCCTCCTCACCCTCCCATCCCTCCCCCTTCCCATCCCATCCCTCCCCCTTCCCATCCCATCCCTCCCCCTTCCCATCCCATCCCTCCCCCTTCCCATCCCATCCCTCCCCCTTCCCATCCCATCCCTCCCCCTTCCCATCCCATCCCTCCCCCTTCCCATCCCATCCCTCCCCCTTCCCATCCCATCCCTCCCCCTTCCCATCCCACCCCTCTCCTCCTCTTTTCAGGTCTCTCCTTCTGTTCCCCTCTTTCTCTGTCCCCCCCCCCTCCCTCCATGTCCCCCATGTCCCCCATGTCCCCCCCTCTCCCTCTCCCCCTCTCCTGTCTCCCCTCCTCTCCCCTTCCCAGATCTCTCCCCCTGTCCTGTCCCCCTCCCTCCCCCCCCTCCCCCCCCTCCCCCCCTGTCTCCCCCCCTTTTCTCTTCCCCTGTCTCCCATAATTGCTTACATTGCTGATTTCAGACTGACTTGTAGTGGTCATGTGCTAGGGTCATGATGTTCAGAGGGTTGTGGCTGTACACTCTAAGTATTAGAGGACGGTCAGGTGCTGCTTAGTCAAATTAGTCATCATGTCCCATAGGCCAAAAACATTCACAGCAGCTCGAAAAAATCACACAGCTCGAAAAAGTCGCACACAGTTCAAAAAGTCACACACGGTTGCTAAAGTCACACGGGCCGAAAACGTGACCGATCTCTATTACTTATGTGTAATGATATTGAACACGTGACACCCCCTTTTAGAAGTACGGTTTCTTCCAACCAACATGAACGTCCGTCCTCTCTGCAGACTGCTCGGTCGTCCATATGCCGTAACCTATTTCCACACCACTTCTACGTCGTCTTCCTTGAGAAAGGTTATACAAAAGTTCAACCTCGCCGACATTGGCGAAGGTATTACCGAATGCGAAGTCATAAAATGGTTCGTAGTCATGTTCCGGCTGGAGCTTTAGAACGGCTCATTTGGTACCTCGTAGGAGCGTGCAGCCTGCCGCTACGATCCAGGCATTCGATCCCTTGTGTGAAGTGCAGAGTGACAAAGCCAGTGTGGAGATAACCAGTCCTTTCGACGGGGTGGTCAAGCAACTGTTGGTACAGGAAGGAGAGGTCGCGAAGGTGGGCTCTGGACTATGTTTAATCGAGGTTGAAGCGGAAGTGGGACAAGAAACCGATCATACTTTACCCACACCGCAACTGGTCAATCAAACAACCCCCCTGTCGAATAGTTATTCGACACCCTCGCCCCAGGGGCCGAGCGAAGCGGCTACCTCACCCGCTCGTGGTCTGCACCCATTGGACCCTAGATGCACACCAAAATCTGGACGCGCATATCAGAAGGGCGTTCTCGCCGCGCCTTCGGTACGGTACTTTGCCCGCCAGCACGCCGTGGACCTCTCACGATTAATGCCGGGTTCTGGGAACGGAGGGAGGGTAGAGATGCGAGACGTGGAGGCATTTCTAGCTAATGCTAATGTCCCCGTATCTGGGCATCTGCCGGCAGAGGAAGACGTAGTGGTAGAGTTGGGCAGAACAAGATTTGGGATGTGGAAGGCGATGGTTAAAGTTTGTTAGATCGATGTTCCTCTCTCAATTATACTGACCGCGAGTCCTCTCTTCAGAGCTTGGAAATTCCTCACTTTGGGTGTGTTGCCTTCCCTCTGGAGTCATGCACACGTGCTAACCTCGGTTTATAGATACTCGACAACGTTAGATCTTACCGCTCTGCATAACCTTCTGCCAATGCTCAACGCCCACATTCCTGCACACTTCCTTCCTCCCTCCGGCATGCCCATGTCTGTTCCTTCTGTCAACCCATCTGCGCTTTTCCCCGCTCCAACGCCTGCTCAAGTTCCTGAGTCCCAACAATACACTCGGCTAACATACCTCCCCATCCTCCTCAAAACTCTGTCACGTGCAATGCTCGAATGGCCCCTCCTCCGCTCTTCCATAACACCCATCCCCAACGGCGCTAAGACCTCGACCAAACCGAGCCTTACTGTTCGTCCTCACGCCGACATCAGCATAGCCCTTTCGACCCCCACCGGGCTGTACATCCCCACGCTCCAACACGTTGATACCTCTTCGGTATATACGCTCTCCTCTCGACTCAAGCACCTCTCGCATCTTGGGCGACAGGTGCCCTGTGGCCTCACCATTGTGGAAATGCCGAAGCGCGGTGGTACAATTTCTGTGTCCAATGTTGGGGGAGTAGGCGCGGGGGATTTTGCATCACCGGTGCTGGTGCCGGGAGGCGGCGTGGCGATCGTGGCTCTGGGACGCGCAAAATGGGTATGGGATGTAGATAGGGGCGATGGGAAGGGGGAGAGGAGGCTGAAGATGGGGGTAAGCTGGAGTGCAGACCATCGAGTGGTGGAAGGTGCGGAGCTGGCTGCATTTGTAGAGTGTTGGAGGGCATATGTGGAGGTGCCGGAGAGGCTGATTGCTGACAGCGTTTAAAGATGGCGAAGATATGATGTATCCATACCTGTGTAATTTGAAGCCAAATTTTGGAATCTTGGTGACACTCAGCCTCCCATTTGCCTACGCAACTAATTGCCAGTGAAGGAGATAGTCACCATGATAATCATGGTAAGTGCCTTTTGGTTGATCCGGAAATTCTGTATGGTTAGGGGGAACATGACCCCTGAAAGCTCTGCCAAATCCCTGAGGCCAGTGTGGATAAAAACAGGGCAAATTTTTGAAAATCCCTCAGGTATTTCCGGATAGAAATCAAGATATTTTCAAACACGCATGAGGCAGAAGTGCGGATAAAAATCACTGGACAGTGGAAGCTATTCACCCAGCAAGTGGTGATGCAATCACGTGAATGTAAACAAGGCCAAATAAATGGACACCTCGATGCACAACCCCAGTCAAAAATCTGGTATTTGCCATGTGTTGAGTGACCTGTAAAGGAAGACAAATCATTTCTTGCTCAATAGCATATTTAAATAAATTACAATCAATTGGGTTTCGTTGTGAGATGCTCAACATCCTTTAATTTCAGATAAAGGATACAAAAGGATGGTATTCCTTTAGGTTCAATTAGAATACTCTACAGTTTATCATCAGTAACGTGCCCACTAGCCGCTCCCTAGGGCTCCTTTCCGCCTATGCTCCCTCCCATTGCCCCTTGCTTCTGTTGTGCTGGCAGTCATTCTAATTATCAGCAGGAGCTACCGAGGCCACTGTCAGCTGCTAGAATGGGATGATGTGAGTAATTAAGATGTATTGCCATGATCAGAATAAACTTTTCTTTTTACATTCCTAGCCACTTTTTGCTGCGTGGGCTTGTTTGATCAACATGAAGATTGTGGACTGGTGTGATACATACTGTGGCTACAGCAAGGCCTTTGTATTTCTAGTGCAGCAAATATAAAATGAGCATGACGGTCATGGTGATAGGACGTTGTCATCATTACACACCTGTTTCTCTTCTGGTGTGAGCACTTTGAAATGTGTCTCAAAAGCATCCTTCAAGCTGCCAGGGTACTGTGCTTATTGGTCAAGCCTTTCCCCATGACAGCTGGCACTAGCTTTAACTGCTTGATGGGAGGGCTGTTGTGATTGTCGGGAGTTGTGGTCAGTGATGAGCCTTGGGCAGCGGTTCCCATTGTTGGTGCCGTTGCTTGGAGTTCCTGATTCAGAGACCCACCTTCAATGGGTATAGGGATTGTCAGTTCAGGCACAGTGGGAGAAGCGGTGAAGCCAGCAGAGGGTGTAATGGTGATCTCAGTTGGAGCTGGGACAATGGTGGGTACATGCAGTGGGATTGTCGAGGTGTTGAGTGATGTGCAATTGCTGTCAATTTCATGGCAAAGGTCATCACTGCTGTTAGGATGAATATGTCAAAACAGATATATTATAGGGCATAAGATGCTTAGAGGGGATCAGAAGGGATGGTGCCTAGCAGCTGATGAGAGATATCAGGGCAATGTGAGAACTCAATTTGAAGCATCAACATACCTGAGTAGTGATTGAGGTGAACAGAAATGGCAGGGATGGTGTGTTAGTTTGAGGAGAGGGAGCAGACATAGATCCTGTATTAGTGGTGTTTGAATCATTATTGCCATTTGTAGGGAGGTAAAGATGGAAGCTGACTAGAGGCTTTTAGACGAAGGGGGGCACTTCTCTGAATGTCTCAGAGGTCAAGAATTAGTTGTCTCAGTATATACTATACATATAGTATATATAGTATATAATGCTGAAGTAATGCTGAAGTAACAGTAATTAGTAATGTCATAATTACTGCTCTGGATATAGCAATTATAGGCTTGTATCCCAACACTCCCCCTCAAGCCTAGAACGGCTGGGTGAAATGGTTAAATATTTTGTCATTACTCCCCCTGAAGTCAAGGGTGGAATAAGTTTCTCCAGTTGCATTAAAACCTCTGTGGTGGAAAAAACCCGTTGGGAAAAAATCCAACTTTGCATATGAATTACTCCTGTTGGGTTCATTATAATCTGGATTTGCCAATAATTTAATATTGGGATCCATTGGCATTCCAACTGGATTTGCGTCAAGCATTCCCTCCTTGCGGAGAATATTTTCAATGTATTTCTCCTGAGATATCTTGATCGCATTGTCTTGGCACGTAATTTCTATGCCGATGATTTTGTTCGGCTCCCCGAGGTTGGTTACTTCCCATTCCGTACTGAGCGTATTTTTCATATGCTTCATCATAGAATCAGAAGACGCAAAGAGTAATGTGTCGTCAACCCAGACTGTTATTATTTCCAAGTGATCGTCGACCCTTCGAATATACGCGCATGGATCTGCAAATAAGCGTCCGTATTTGTAAATTTTGAGTTTACCATCAAATTCATTATTCCACTCTCGCTCTGCCTGCTTTAGTCCATAAAGCAGTTTCACTAACCTACATACCCAGCCTGTTCCATCTTCTTGTCCTTCAGGTTGCTTCATATATATTTCTTCTTTTAATCTGCCATTGAGGTATGCGCCCTTTACATCCATCTGTTGTATTTTTAGACCCTTCTTTGATGCAAGCGCTAATACTGCTTGGAGCATGTCCATCTGGACTACGGGTGAGAAGGTATCCGTATAATCATAGCCTGGTCATTGTGCACATCCTTTTGCAACTAATTGCGCTTGGTATCTTAGAATTTCCCCTTGTTTATTTCTTTTCCGGACAAAGACCCATTTGTTTGCGATCAGTATCGCGTCAGGAGGTTTCTGGACCAATTCCCATGTCCCCTTCTCCTATTATAGGTTCAATTCATTTTGTATGGCTATTTGCCATTGCAGCCAATCAAGGGAGATCCACGCGTCTTTGAGTGTGTTTATTTCGTCTCCAGCAATTATTGCATAGGCTTCATTGTTATCTAGGAAGGTATTCGCTTCTTCCTCTTCTGTAAGGTGTAACAAGGGTTTATAGTCGGTACAAACTCCACGCATTTGTTGCGGTTCATTTCTCTGCATTGCACGCGTCTTGCGCGGTTCATCAATATCAATGCAATCATTATTATCAACTCGTTTCCGCTTCCGGGATTGCTTCTCCGGGTTATGAGGTTCTATTTCCGGTATATCCGGGTCTTCTCCGATCGGTGATGCGGCTCTGATCAGAGATTCATCATTTGTGATCGGCAGTTGTGGGGGTGGCTGTGCCTCAATCTGCCTATGGTGGGGTTCTATAATTGGAGTTCTCGGTGGCACGCCTCCATCAGACTCCCCCTCACACGTCGAGGGTTCCATTGTATGGTCTTCAGAAGGTTTAGATTTTGGAGTACCAGTCAATAGCTCGAAATTCCGCGAAGTTAATACATTACGCGTTTCGGCATTGTAATATTTGACTGCTCCGGCACCATCGTCGTATCATTTTTCTTTCCTTTTTCTGACCTTGTAATAAGATCCATACTGGTGCGCCAAATTCGCGTAAGTGTGAAACATCCGGTTGTTTATTGTGCCATCCCTCGTAAGGAGTTAATTTCCGAAGATGCTTCGTATACGATCAGTTGCAGAGATAGGCGGCGTGCATGATGGCATATTCCCAGAGGTATTCTGGGAGCTCACTCACGGATAGCATTGCACGCGATAATTCGACAAGTGTCCTATTCATTCTTTCTGCAATGCCATTTTGCGATGCAGAGTATGGCGCGGTTAATTGTATCTGTATCCCGCGTTCCTTAGCATAGTTTTCCAATTTTTCATTGACAAATTCTTTTCCGCAATCGATTTGAATCCCCTTGGGTGTTTGGCCTTGTGTTTTTATATAGGCCAGATAATTTATTACTCGCTGTGCTGCATCACTCTTTTCTTTTAGACATTCAACGGTGACATACCTCTTGGCGTCGTCAACAAATAATAAATAATAGTGTTTTCCATTGATGGACTTGATGGCATATTTTCCCCATAAATCTATATGCGTCAATTCTCTGGTTTCAGTATTCCGTTTGACTGATTTTGGGAATGGTTTAATGTGTTGTTTTGCCGCTATACATGTCTCGCATTCTGGTTTTGGGGTGGCCAGATCAACATTAAATCCTTTTACCATATTTCCGTCGAGTAGTAATTGTAGCCCAGTATATCCGATATGTCCAAATCGTCGAGGCCATGTTTCCCAACTGAGTGATTTTTCATTTCCACTGAAAGTTATATTATTTTCAGCATTGTTGGCAGTGTCACTCGGGTTTCTAATAATCATTTCCATTTGTAGAGATGATTATTGATTTTATTCCCGTGTTCAACGGCTTTACCATTTTTATTGATGAGGGTTATTTCCCCTTGTCCCCCTTTGTATTTTCCTCCTGCAGTGTCCCATCTTCCTAGCAAAATTAAATTGTTCTGTGTTCCTGGAACGTGCAGAACGTCTTTGAGATGAAGAATATATTTTTCTCCATTACATGTCGCAATTAGATCGACATTTCCTCATCCTTCTATTTTTGCCTCTTTCCCTCCTACACCTGTTACAGAAATATTTTTCATAGGCTCATAGAAGGTAAATGCTTCTTTTTGATGCGTTACATGTGAAGTGGTTGCTCAGTTGGCCAGCCAATCATAATAGATCAGACGCTCATCAATTATGGCATTGTTATTCCATGCATCAAAATTATGCCCTTCCTCGTCTGCTGAGAAAGTAATATGTTCTTCTACTATCATTGAAGTATCCCCGGGCTTCTTCTCTTTCTCTTTCTCTTTCTTCTTTCCCCAACAATTTTTTGCGTAATGTCCAAATTTCCCACAGTTACGGCATTTGTCCCCATCAAATTTTCGGCATTTGCTCGTCCAATGCCCCGCCCGCTTGCAATGATCACAATAAGATTTGATGGAGGTTTTCTTTTTGGTAATACAGTTTTCCAGGGATTTACTGGGACCAGTAGCTTTCTGGGTTCGCACCAGATTTACGCTCCTGCCGGTTCCCTTATTATTCCTGTTCTGATTTAGCCAAAGTTTATATTCCTCTTGTAATAATCCTATAAACACGTCTGATGATAAGCGGCGCTTGGGGTCCATGTCATTGGGATCATTTGCGTTGCCATTGTATGGCTCCACATAAGTTTGCGAAGACGATGGTAGAGATGCTGATATGATAGATTTGAATCGGGTGTCAGAGATATGAAATTCCTTATTAGGGAATTTATTGATGTGGTCACGGTAAGATTTCAGGGTGTCCATATGCTTTAGAAGATCGTCGGTAGTGTCGGTAGCGTCGGCCTTTGTCTTGTACAGTAGGCACTGAATATGATTTACTGTTTGATGCACCTTGTTTTCGTGAGTAACGGATAGCGTGGAGTACATCACTTCTGCCGTAGTTTTTGATCCGACGTGATTCATTTGCGAAGAGGTAACATTATGTATTATAACTTGCTGTGCCCAGGTGTTGTTCTTGTCCCAGTTGCGCGCCCCCTCGGCATCCCTGGATTCTTTTGGATGTTTTATGGCCCCGTTAATATATCCAGTGATGTCACAATTAATAAATACCCATTTCATCCTTTCTCTCCATTCGTGCCAATTCTCATCAGTAAGGTGATCCCGATCGGAGATCTTGTTTACATTAGAATATTCTTTGGTACGAATTAGAAGGATCATGGGCTTCTTTTGTTTCGGCGGGATTCCCGCCTTGGGCGCGGCTGGCAGTGCTCCCGCTGTAGTGTGTTGGGAAGCGGCTGGTGACGGCCCAAATAATTCCATATGGTCAGCTAAGTCCTGATCATACTCCTGGACGTATTCTTGAGGGTTTTCTTTGTCACTGTCTGGGACAAATTCTTCAATATTGCTTGGGGCTTTTGACATGTTGTAGAAGGTTTTGTAAATAGATTTTTGGGTTGTTTAAAATAAGCCAGGGCCCATAACCTGTAGGGAGGTAAAGCTGGAAGCTGACTAGAGGCTTTTAGACGAAGGGGGGCACTTCTCTGAATGTCTCAGAGGTCAAGAATTAGTTGTCTCAGTATATACTATACATATAGTATATATAGTATATAATGCTGAAGTAATGCTGAAGTAACAGTAATTAGTAATGTCATAATTACCGCTCTGGATATAGCAATTATAGGCTTGTATCCCAACACCATTGTTGTTGGAGAATACAAGGAGTGTCAGATCGTCAAGGAGTTTATGCTTCTGCTTCTGCATTGAAGGCATGTTGTCATCATCCACATTGATAGGTTTGAGATGGTTGCGTTTCCATGATGTGTATGCTCTTGTTGTCCACCCTTTGATCTTCCAGTTGTTGTCACAGAGTCTGAAGAATCGGAAGCTGTGTTCATTTAGCATTTTGCTGTAAAAGTATGTATAGGTGATTTGGCTGGCCTTCCCCCACATCATTGGTGCTTGACCTGCAGTATTCAATGCTTGCCAAACATGTTGAGCCTTTTGTCCAACTTTGGTAAGGATCTCTTTAGGTACTGGGGTGCCATCTTCCAGTTTGAGATATGGGTGCTTGTCGTCATCTTCCCCTTCAGATTTCTGGCATCAGCCATGCTTCTTTTGTTTTGTTGCAAGGCCATTGGTTTCACCAACATGATTACCAGCATATTCATCGAACAATTTTGCTGTCCAGAACTGCACATTGGGGTAGTCCTTTGGATCAAGATGAGGTGGGAGGTTCTTGCATACAGGTAGACCACCTGAGTACGTTGAAACTTGAGACTGTACCAGCTTGGGGAACATTTGCAAGAAGTTTGTCAAGTGTCTCTCTATTTGCAATCAGTTGAAGAAGAATGACTCCACCAGGTGTGAAAACTCACTGGGTGCTTGTAAATTGTGTCTTCCATGTAATGATTTCAATCTCTTGTGCTTGAAGCTCACTCTCCAGGTCACTGATTTTGCATTGCTGGCACTTGATAGCAAGTTGGGACTGCAGGAAAGCAGTATTTCTGCTTGTCAACAGCTGTTCCTTGGAGGCTTGAGCAAGTAGAAGTGCTACACCAGGTGGGAAGGGGTTCTGACAGTAAAAAAGAAAGTTAGCAATGATTTGACCACATATAGTCATGATGTACCGGAGAAGACAGATTAGACAACAGGGCTGCTTTGTATGTGGGGTTATCAAGTTCCAAGAAAGACACTTATGCACATGAAGCCAACCATTAGTGATATTTGGCTCCAGATATGGGCTATGAATTCAGTCTTCTGTGGGGGATCTTGAACCCAATGACTCCATCAAAGATCCAGTGGCCATAGAAAGGTACAGAAAAGCACAGGAAGCACTAGACTCAGAGAAATTTAGAAGCAGCCAGATACAAATAAGGAGAAAAAATGAAGGCACTGATGAGGGCACTGATGAGAGCAAAGGACAACAGTATTGGAAGTGTGACAGTCACAAGTCTTTTCTTTTCAATGGCTGAAAAAAAACTGACTTCCACAATGCCTGCATTTCTGCAGATGGCAAATGATCAGATGTTGTCTGACAGTGGCAACCAAGTTTATCTTGACCTGAAACCAGAGGTGGAGCACCTTTGGTTTGTCTTGTCATATTTTGTGAGGGTGTGCTCATTGTGAAAATCTACTCTCAGATCTTTACTTGCAAACAATACTGTTCTAACCCCCGAAAACACCTCAAACCTGCTTGAAGATTACTCCATCCTTTGTGTTCAAATTCTCCCCTCTTGAAGAAAGCTAGTGTATTGCGTGAACCCCCCATTCAATGTAGTATCTGCTTTTATGATGACCTGTATTATTGTTACTCAAGTGCAATGCCTTCAGTCTGACCAGATATCCCATAGATCAGATCACCCACAGACTTGGACACTGAAGATGTGACACTAGTGGACATCAAGCTTAGTTTAGATTCTATCCAATAATCTTGTAATTCAATCATCATTGTAACTGTCATCCTCATTATCATTGTCCAATACCCCACACAACGAGGCTAGTTTGAGTAATGGTGCCTCCATGAGCAAATATTGGTTCTCTGGGACAGTTATTTCGCCCTCTGCAGTGACTTCATAATTGGGTACCATTGATACAACTGAGCTGATCATTTTGACATCCACAACCTTCAGCCCAGTAGCACCTTGGTGGTGGCAGATATGTACAGTGTGGCATGACTCTTTGAGAAGTTCCTGGTCAGGTGGAGAGAAAATGGACACAAGAGCAAGAGAATAGATGTTTTCAGCAAATTGTAGTTGAAAAAAGTATTCAACATCAGCAAATGTGGATGTTCCATCAATATTTAGCTGTAAACAATCATAGTTAAGGTACGATAGGAAGAAGAGGGTTAGGCTTCTTGCATACCTTGACTACTGTTGTCTTCTGAAGGGGCTGCGTGGAATGCAACTCATACCAACAGGAGTGTGAAATTTGTCCATTAGGCAGTTGGAGGTGGGCCCAACGCATGTCAGCTCTAGGCCATGTATCCTGGTTTGGCCACTCTTTCTCCTCCCAGTACATTAGTATTGCACTTGCTTCAGCTTCAGTGACTGGTCTCATAGTATCTTCACATGCATGTAGAAGGATGTAACCCTGTTGGGATTATGTATACAAGAGTATACATGCAAGCCAAGGCAGTTAACATGCCTAGGGAATATTGCCAGAATATGCTAAGTCATATTAACACATGTGTTAAGCTAGGACAACACCAGGGTTAGGGCTAATGCACATTAACCATAACCCTAGGGAATGGACAGTTAACACATGCAGAGACATAAAGGGGAACCCACAGTTAACACATGCTACAGGATTACTCATACTGCAGCATGTCTATGATAGCCTATCCAAGACATAGCTATGGATAGAGTGTCTATGACACACCCTGCAGGAAGTCTAGGACTTACCAAGCCATGATATCATATGTCACTATTATTGACACTATTATAGGGGATATGACAAAGTTACTCCACTATTAACTGGTACAGGGGTCTATTACAGAATACCTCCTTTATATATTAAAGGAGTGCATTACACTATACCTCCTAACTGTGTAGTATAAATATTGCACATCTTGTAGGAGATGATAATAACATTCCTCCCTGTGGCAGACTCCCTCATACACTTATCTTTGACTTAAACTCAATACCTCAAAAACCTCGTCCTCATCTTGTGCTCAACTTCCTGATCCCAATAAACCCTGACCAAGGTCCTTGGCACTGTGAGGCAGAGAACTTTGTTCTGTCAGACTCAAGTGAGGCAGCATCATGATGAAGGCATTAAGCTGTGCTCATAGAACTCCTTGTTGGGCGATATTTGCATATGGGTCACAATCCTGGCATATTTCATTTCCAATTTCCAATAGCTGTCTTTATTGTCCACTGAGCATAGCATGCCAGAGGGCCAGGAAAAATCGTCTCTGATGCAATGTGAGTAAGAAGGTGAATGCTTTGTTGAATGAAATGAATGTGATCCTCACATCGTTGGTAGTAGAGCTCTTCAAATTCTTTCTTGAACTCACAAAGTAATTGGTGACCATGATGAAGACTGGTTGGAGATATAGTCCACTGCTGCAATAGGTGAACTCTAGAGATGTATTTACAGTAATTGAGCCAGTATCATTTTGGAAGAAGATGTCACAAAAGAGCAGGCCCAAGACCAACAAGGTATATCTGGAATTCCCATGCCTTGTACCCAGAGATCCCATGAGCTTGCCAGACTTTGCCAACCAATACTCACCAGTCCCAAAGCTCCAGTTTATCAGGTGGATAGACCTTAATTGTGCCACACCAGAGACCCAGGAATAGATCAGGATCGTTGAGATTAACCAAATGCATAATATCCGCCCAGAATCCCAAGACCATCTCGCAGCCCACTGAATATTGTTGGTTTGCATAATCCAGTCTCAAGGTGACAATCTTTGTACTGCATTGGATTCTTGGCTTCAAGGAGCCTCTGGAGATTCCCATGATAACATGCAGACACATCCTGTTGGTATCATTTCAGATCTGAGAATGTTAGATCTTCATGATCGCATCCAGCCATGCCATAGTCATCTGGTTTCAGCATAGCAGGAAAGTAATGTCCATCTCAGTCTCATCGTCATCCTGGAAGCCCACAGTACAAGTGACACCTGAATTTGCCACTATGTCCAACCATGTCTGACACAGCAGTCATCACAGGACTGTCAGCAGTGACAAAAACAAAGGGAACAGATCAGGGAATGTGGCTTTGAGTCGAAGCATCCCAACTCTGTAAGCCTTCACATTGAAGTGCCGAAATGTGGTATAGTGCTGGAAACAGGTATGAATCTTCATATTTTGGTTTTTCTGGACCCAGAATGAATCCAGCAGAAATCACATATCACTTCTTGTAGCGCAAGTCAGGTGGGAGGTTGTGAATAATGTATAAAAATATCCAGCAATCTGAATCCTTGTCGTGATAGAGTTGAGCACCATCAAGTGAGAGCTGTACCAGGACATCATCGTCCTTGATTTTCCCAGCTTTGACAGCATCCAGATAGTCTCTTCCACAGGTAGTATCAGTATATTCCTTGATCTTTACATTGTGAGTATGGGCATATTCCAAGATTTCATTTGTCAATTGCTTGTGATAGTGCATCTTCTCTGCACTCTCCTCAGAGCCATACAATGCTTGGGTTATGGGACTCAGGGGAATAGTAATGAATTGTTGATGGGGATCCTTGGTGCCAGGTCGGTACCGTGGTTTGTTGCAGGTGGGACATTGTTCAAGGTCACTATATGGTCCTGTGAATGCCACACAGCCATCTTGGCACATATCATGATAAATTGGAACCACACCGCTATGTTCAGCATGTCACTTCATCTGATGAAATGAAAGGAAAGGGTCATCAGGATAGCATTTGAGCATTGTTGCATGAACAGAATTGTAAGTTGCCTGTGAGCTATTCATCATTGAAGAGAAGACCTTGAATGCTTTGGTAAAGTGCTGATCAGTGGCATCCTGAAGAGAATCTGGCTCAGCAGCATGAAGGCGCTCAATATCTTCTGCTTGCATGTTGCTTTGTTCCAATGTTGCATCCCTGATTGCAGCAATGAACTCTGTGGTTATCTTCAACTCATCAATTGGAGAGGCAAGCCCTGATTTGATTTCGAATGGAATATCTGGATTGACATGTGTGTGACGAAGTGGTGGGTTGTATGGTGCATCTGGTTGTTGTGGAGTCTGAGGCTGGTTCAGTTGATCAAATGTATCACCACTGCTGGTATCCATCTGGTCCTGGTTGACTGTCATTGATGTGAAGTTCTGCGGGGGCCAGGGACCTACCATTGAACTCACTGCTGTCCATTTGAATTCATAAGTTGTCACTTGCAAGATTGTGACACATTCACATGCAAGTCAGGCCCAGATCTGCGTTTCAATGAGCTAGGGACAGGCAAATTGTGCTTGGCTAAATGATTGGCAAGGGATTCATTGATTTCAGCCTGGCTGTATGGGTTACAAGCTGCTCATCGTGAGGAGGAGGGCATTGAGTTGGACATTTTGTCAACAAAACAACTCAAAAGTGCAAAATGATGGCTTCAACAAAATGAAGTGCAAAATGACAACACTTTACCATAATAAGGTTCAACGTTATTGTGACGTGATTTTAAAAGTTTGACAACTTGAAAATAGTCAACAAAGTTTGCTTTAACATGAAGTACACACACATATGTGCAAGGCAAAGTAAAGGAACATAGAAATTACAAAATGTCCTCTCCAGCTTGCATTTCATGCAACTGTCCTATGCCTCCTCCACTATCACGCACATGATCTTATGGTTCCCAGGCCAGATGTTGCCACTATCAACAGACGTGGGTCTGCATTGAGTGTAGATATTTCATACATTATATTTTTGAGACTTGTAACATATTTACTACCCGTAATATATTCAACGTTGTGGATGAGTAGTGTGGTAACAGCACAGCTTCATTTTAACCACACAAACACAATGAGCTGGGAATGAATTGACAAAAATAGAGGCATCATGATCATGTGCTCTGAACAGGTTTGGGCCTTGTGCGGTAGAACATTGCACTGCTTGTTGACTTCTCCCATGTTGACACAGTTGGACTCCTCATTGAGCTCATCCTCCTCTCTTTTTCCATACATGCCTTCCCCAACCGCAGGAACGATGCACCTTCTCATTGGAGGGCATTGAGCATCTGCTGGTCCCAAAATTGTACCCGGTGCTTTAACCCCATGGCAAACTTGAGGATAAGATTGATCTCTGCATTGATTGCCTCTTTGAACGTGCGGCCATTGTGCTGGTGATTTTCAACAAGAAATTCCTCATCATCATTGCCTTCACCTTTGTTTCCATTGTCCTCATCTCCTCCCTCCACAGGTCTGCCTGGGGTCTCCACTGTTTTGGCACCAATTTCCTCCAATGGCTTCAAGCTCTTGTGCCTCCAGAAAGGTGTTGTTCAATATCATTTGGCCTCAAGGAAGAAAGTAGGAGGAACAACATGCATGCACTGGATGAGGTGTTTACAGATGAGGAACCGGTTGATGATAAAGGATGGACAGGTACATATCCATTTTTCATTGTTTGGTTTATATGCGTCATTGAGCAGTAATGTGATTGGTGTTTTTTCTAGCTTTCTCCAGATCTTCTTGAATCTCTTGCACCAGCTCGACAGTTCATGGTAGCAGGAAGTTTCCATCAGTAGCTGATTGAGCTTTTGGTAATATGTTGGTGCCAGCTTTGTGATCAGTATCCAAACCAGCAAATCACAGTGTGGCATGTGGAAATGGTGGAGGAAGTCATGCTTTATCCAGCGCCAGCTAATTAAGATGTGAGTTTCACTATAAATTACGAGGTACATGTATCACTAACTCACTGGCTTTCTAGGATCATTGTTGTCTTCAAGATGGGTATGAGATCATGTTTGCAGTGCACCCAGAGCTCCCAGCGACCTCAACAATACCAGTTCTCCCAAAGGTAAGCCCACACTTCAGGTAACTCATGCTTCACACAGAAATTATACATCTGCTGAACAGCCCATCATTTGATCCCCATAGCATCTGGAGGTCCATACCCAGGAATCAACGGATGGGCACAGGAGTGTCGTTCCACCATGGTGATGATGGAGTCATGATACAGTGTGGGGCAAAAGGTATGACAGCCTGGTGTGCCATCATCCTCATTGCTGACACCTTCTGTTTCCTCATCTGCAGGAGCGGCTTCATCCTCTTCCTCTTCCTTGATGGTAGCTAGCTTTGTTGTGAAATGTGAAGCTTAAAGCTGACCCCTTGGATTACATGCCCTATGGCTGATACAATGTTCAGCAGTGGGAACTTAATTCAGAGTGAATTTGAGAGCTCTCCAACCAGTGCTCACTAAGTAGCAACCAGTAGCTGTGGTTTGGGGTTTGCAGAAGAAGGTTGATTTGTGAGTGGTTGTTTTCCAAGTGCTGATGATTCAGTGGCAACCAAAGGAGGGAGATTGTCATCAGGTGAGCCTCCTTCATAGTCATCAACATTGACCCTTGTCCCTGGCAGGATAAAGTCAGCATTGATAAACCTGTACTCCTCCATTGCTCAGTCAACATTGTATGCACTTGTTGACAATTTTGCCTTTGCCAGCCAAGTCCTCACAGCCCGTCGAAGATGCCACCAGCATAGGTTGATCTTTGCATTCCAAACAGTCCTTGAGCAGCTGATCTCTGCCATATCTTTGTTGGTGTGTATGAAGACTGGGTTTACACCATATTTGTCTCGTAAACACTGAGCCCATGCTGACAGTGCCTTTGTCCACTTTCCTTGGTCAACTGCGGTAGCCATGGACAAGAGGCAGTATGTCAGTGGGAATCCAGCGTTATCATGCTCTCCCATTATGCTGTAGAGCTCCAGGTGCTTTGCATTTGTGTTAACTATCTTGTTGGTTAGAAACTGACACATCTTTGAAGAACTGGTATAACTCACATGTTGCATATAATCTCAAAAACATTCCCTCTCAATGGTTCTGCAATCTGTTTCATACCCCATGTGAGTATCTCCACTCTATCTGGTATCCCCACTGGCTCAAAAATATCAATGTCATCTCTGTATTCAGCAAGAAGCTTCTTTGCTGAAGGTAGTTGTATGTCATCATGGTGCCAGTAGGTTGGGAGCTACCGTGACCACTTTCATCCCAGTGAGGACACTCACTGCACATGCCCCCCTGGCCCTTTCAGGACCAGGATCATTTGCTATGCGTGTGCCCCCATGTGAAACACAAGAAGCACCAACAGGGCCCACGTTGGATCACGGATCTGGTCGAACTTCTCGAGGCGAACCCGCGTGCGTTTGCGTTTGCCCCCCCGGAAGGGTGGGATCCGGGATGAGGGTCACACACAGGGCGTATGACCCCCGTCTGGTGGCCTGGTGCGCCTGTTGGGGGGCCCGCCGTACGGCGGGTACCATCCCATACGTGGGGCAGCTAAGCGAGGAGGGGCTGTACTCGGGCAACCGAGAGGCTCCGGACCCCATCGGGCCTTATGGCTGGTGGGTTGGTCGACCTGCGGGAAGGCCTATAATCCTCTTTCCTGGCCAGCGCGTCAGTGGGTGTGCACGACTAATAGGGGCCATGCTGTGGCCGCATGGGGGTAGGAGGCGGGGTGGGCTAGTACGCGCCATTGGGAGTGCTGGTGAGCTGGTTTGGGGAGGCGCCTGTAGTCCGGCCATGCGCACCACCCAAGTGGGCGGCACACAGACCTTCATGCACCCAGGTGCAGTATCGGGCTGTAGTCTCCCCTCCAACTTACATCGTATACCCGCCGTCTCATGTAGTAGATAGCCGTGGACTGCACCCATGCACCACGTTAAATATTGTCAGTAATTTACCCTCCCCCACCTGTCCTAGTGGAGTCCGAGTGGAGTCCGAGGAGTCTGAGTGGAGTCCGAGGAGTCTGAGTGGAGTCCGAGTGGAGTCCGATGAAATTTCAAAAACCTTTCTACCCCTCCCCATCCTAGTGGAGTCCTAGTGGAGTCTGAGTGGAGTCCGAGCAGAGTCCGAGCAGAGTCCAACTCATCCAAGTGCTACAGACCATCTGAGCAAGTATTTTCCTGGGTCTGAGTGGAGTCTGAGTGGAGTCTGAGTGGAGTCCGAGTGGAGTCTGAGTCATGTCACTATTACTGTCCGAGTTACTATCACTACTATCTCCATGTCTACCTGCTGCCCTCTGAGCCTGCTGGAGTTGTCGTTCAATGACCAATCGGGTATGATAAGATAGCATGGTATGCAAAAACCAATTAAAATTTCCTACTGTCATTTTTTTCAACATAGATTCAAATCCACCAAGCCATGCATTCAACTGTTCACATGCTTGAGTGTTGAAAGCACGTTTGAAATAGGGCTGACCATTGTTATCTTGTTCAACAATGACAAGATTAGGAGCTGATCCATTCAGTGGTGCTGGATCGCACCACTTTCGGCACAAATAATCTGAAGTCTGGTGATTGATGTAGTGATATGAATCAACAATAAACCGGCTGGTTTGTTGCCACTCATTCCAACTACCATTACTGATGCTTGTTCGAAGGACTTGACAAGCCTTGTCAATGCAAATATAATCAGGACATGATTGTTTTGTTGGATAGATCCGATCCAAAAATTGTAGGATATTTGTTGGTGACTCTGCCTTGGCAAACTTTGTCCAAGCAATCACTACTCCACATGGTGCACAAATAGTTTCCACACAATAAAATCTTGGTGCCACAAAATAGGCTGATCGTCGCATTTCAGGAGTGGGTTCATCATGTGGTTGTATATTTGCTGGAGTTGTTGGCTGCCAAGATAGATTTTCCTGTGGTCTCTGTACCACCCTCCGAAATCCAGGCAGCAACTGGCGAAGATGATTAGCTGCATATCTAGACCACTCTTCTTGATGTTCCTGGCAGGCCTGTGTTTTTCCAAACTTTTGATTTGCGCAGTTGGCAATACGGCACTTAGCCCCATATTCATTATGATGAAAGGCACAAAAAACACCTCCTCGTGAGTTGGCCAGGTCATCAGTGCAATCTTCAAATGCACAATGCTAAAAGAGCAATTAGTTGCCATTATATTCAAATAACCTTAAAAACATACAGAAGGTCCAAAGCAAATACCATCAAGGACTACCATTGTTACACTCCTGGGATTGTCAACATCCATCTCAGTTTGTCTTGCTCCTGCAATCTGAGGAGGTCCTGTATTTGATCTGTTTCCACCAACTAGAGCAGGAACAACATGTTGTTCATCTATTCCCACCATTGCTGCTTCATCCTCATTGATCACATCTGCAGTTTCTCTATACTCTTGTGTGCATTCCAAGCAAGTATGCTGATGAGCAGCAACAATTCTTCCATTGTCCCCTAAAACCTCAAATGCCTGCTTTGTAACCTCATCAATTGCAAGCCCATCTTGAAGAACCAGATCACTTCCAGACATCGCTGCAGTTGAGCGCAATGATTCTTGGACGAAGGCCTGCCATACTTGACGCCGTGAGATATTTTTGGAAGATGGTATGGATTTCTGATATGTGTTATTCCAGTACTACATATATGCAGCTGCTGAGGCATGGAAGCTATATATCCCATTCAGGACACCACATGAAAAAACTCTGTCCACCCATAAACTGTGTCCCACTTTTAGATATTTTGCAGAATTCAAATAAACTCTGGAATATGTCTTTTCCTCGTTATTATCTGAAGCCCGCTCATGGTCCGCAAGATATAATGTCTGGCATGTTTAGTGTTGCTGCAACCAGCTTGAGCACATTTAGTATTTTGCCAATAACATAGCACCATGTGCTCTGATTGCTTAGTGCTGATAGATGACCCATCGACTTTTGGGGTCCTGGATCTATATAAATATTTCTAGCACTTTACATAATTTATTGGAATTGATATTGCCATTGACTCATTTTTTACAAAGGTCAGTTGTAAAAAATGAGTCAATGGCAATATCAATTCCAATAAATTATGTAAAGTGCTAGAAATATTTATATAGATCCAGGACCCCAAAAGTCGATGGGTCATCTATCAGCACTAAGCAATCAGAGCACATGGTGCTATGTTATTGGCAAAATACTAAATGTGCTCAAGCTGGTTGCAGCAACACTAGGCATGTTGGACATTTTCCTGTCAGGACATGGGCATTTTTATATGATTTAGAGCCTTTGATCAAGGTGACTTGGGGAATATCTCGGGTTTTGGTGATTTGAAGCAGTGAACGAAACTGGCAAGCCACTGTTTCACATTCCACTGTTGTCGGACAGATCATATGAATAGGCTCGATGGATTGATAAGATACTGGATTCAGGTGACCCTGAAAAGTGCCTTGCTCATTATATGAATGAAGTTCCATCTTTTTGGCAAAGGCATCCAGTTTCATGCTCAGAGCAGTTATGATCTGTTCCTCTGTCATTTGTTTGTGGTTGTCTCCCTTTTTGAACAATTTGGTATACTCCTGGCCCATCGTGTCCTTCAAGATGCGAGCAAGGCTTTTGATCCAGGCAGATGCAGATGAGCGAGTTTCTCCCTCACATTTGGGATTTTGTTGTCGTGCATGCAGGTTTAATAAATCTGGGTTTTCCATCAACACCATTAGGACAGCTGCCAGTGAAATTTTCGAGCTAAAATTTTGCTCGATAAACTGGCTGAACATCCTGAAAGAGATTGCAGGAAAAGGGTCCTCGATTGGTGATGCTGTGGTGACCATAGAAAAGAATCCAAAGGTGGTGATGCAAATTAGTATCCAATTTTGGCATGGAATTAAAGCCAAAATCAGATTTACTAAAATGCAGAAAGCAGTCCTCCAAATACTAAGTCATAACAATTTATTCCAACCATTCAAAAGTCCCAATATATTGTACTCACTTTCCCCCTTTCTTACCAGCACCCTTCTTCTTATGGGTCTTTTTCAACCCCTCACCCGTCTCATCCTTTTCCTTCCCCTTTTCCTTCCCCTTTTCCTTCCCCTTTTCCTTCCCCTTGCCCTTGCCCTTTTTCTTTCCTTGACTTCAACTTCAACCTCTTCGGCCAATGACCCTCCATTTGCCAACAAAGTTCTAAGATCCTTGAAATTATAAACACCCTTGTCCACACCCCAAGCCTCATTGTTAGATGGTCTATCCTCACCATTCCTCAACCAAGCCTGCAAATCGGGATAATCGGCAACTTTTGGAAACAAGGCATTGTAATGGGAATGAAAATAGGACTTGGATGCAAAGATCTCCATGATAGAAGTCTTGGTCAATCTTTTACCCTGCCAGCTGCCATCGTTTTTCATCGCAGTGTACTTGCGAAATGAAGCAAGGAAAGCTTCATACTTCTGATAGGCTACCTGAAGTGTCGCTTCACCTGAACCAACAAGAAAGGGAGGAATCTCAAGTCGTCTAACGAGTTCATCCCTGAATGACTCTGGTAATGATGGCTGGGGAAGTGGTGGCTGAGGATCAGTTCTGGTGCTGGAATATGGGGGTGGAGATGCAGTAGATGAGGAGACAGCCTGGAGACCATCATTACCCGACTAATAAATATAAATGAGATTATGACATGGGAAAGATGAAGATGCACATACGATGAGTAGTGGCAAAATATACTTGTGATCCTTGATTGTCCACGTAACATCTTCATTGGCCTTGACAGCTGTTGTGAATCGCCCTTTGATATTCCAAGAATCATCTTCGAAAACCCAAATGCGCTGATTTTCCTCTAAAATATAATTAGAGGAGGAAAAACGCAAGAACTAAAAAACATACTGCGAACGGGTGAGAACCGCTCTGCTAAATCAGAGAGAATTGGGGCAAGAGCTGGAACAACGGCATGATTGAGTGACATTGTTGGTGGGGTGGTTGTCGGATTGACGGGAGATGTATATAAATGAATCTTTCCGGTGATAGGGGTCTTCTCATCGGAAATTACACCACCGTCTGCAAAATTAAAGACATTGCCATCTGCACGGCCCCGGAATATCCCGCCTGTAATCTGTGAAGCACCTTGTAGGTCACGTTCTGGACTATTCAATGGACTGGCCATGTGAATGTCTTACTTGCTCCCTCAGAATCATATAGGTGACTACTGAAAATTTTGCTTACCATCTGACTTCGTAGTATTGTTCTCATCAATCACTAGATTGTGCACTCCAGGATCTAATAACAGTTGAGGTTGGACAATATAAATAATTGAGGACATCGACAAACCCTCGGGTGAGCCACTGCCCATTGCGAACACATCTACATCAAAAGTTTCAGGAGAGAAACGATAAGAAAAAAAAGAGAATAAACCAGAAATAAAAGAGGGGGTAGGAATCCTTGCAGAGATGCCAGGAGGGGTCACTGTCATTCCTTGGTTCTGGGTTGAGAGGACAGCAAAGGCTGACACAGTCTCGATGGGGTTGTCGTCACTAGGTTTCCCGTTCCCATCCCCGTTGTTGGGTGGTTTACTGCCCTCACCCTCACCCTTGCCTTCGGTCCCTTTCCTGGCGTGGTAGCCCTCCCCACCCTCACGCTTGCCTTTCTTCCCCTTGTCTGCATCATCCCCGTGTTTGTAGCCTCTACCGCCCTCGCCCTTCTTCCCCTTGTCTCCCTTGTTGCTCTCACCCTCGCCGTTGTTTCCCTTGTCTCCCCCGTTGGTGTCGCCCTCGTCCTCCTTGCTGTTGGTGTCACCGTTGTCGTTTTCGTCTTTGTTTTTGTCGTTCTTGGCCCCGTTGTTGCTCCCGTTGTTGTTGTTGTTGTTGTTGTTGTTGTCTTCGTCTTCATCTTCGTCCCTGTCCTCCTCCTCGTTGTTGTTGTTGTTGTTGTCTTCGTCTTCGTCCCTGTCCTCGTTGTTGTTGTTGTTGTTGTTGTTGTCGTCTCCGTCTTCGTCTCTGTCTCTGTCTCTGTCTTCGTCTCTGTCTCTGTCTCTGTCTTCGTCTTCGTCCTTGTCCTCGTTGTTGTCGTCTTCATCCTTGTTCTTGTCATCTCCGTCCTCCTTGCTGTTGTCATCGTCCTCCCGGCCCTTGTCATCGCTGTCGTCACCTCCCTCACCAGAGCCATCCTCCCCGCTGGACTCCTCGCTGTCGTCACTACCGTTGTCGCTCTTGCTCTCGGTGTCGGTATCGCTGTCGTCTCTGCCGGTAGTGGATTGGTTAGGCTTGGGCTTGCCATCGATCTCGGATTTCTTGAGGTCGGAGCGGCGGAGGCGGCCAGAAACGGGCTGGGCAGATCCAGCAGTGCTGATGGGCGTCCCTGCCACTCGAGAGCGCTTGGGAGGGGCAACGGCAATGCCGCTGTCCTCAAGCGTGCGCTCACTCCTGTAGGGTAGTGATGTACACGTTAGTTATTACAAAAAGAACAAAAAACATACGAAAAGAAGAAAACAGAAAAAAAGAGAGAAAGAAAGGAAAATAAATCGCACCTATCCAATTTGGATGGCGCAGTTGCGGCGGCGTCCTCGCCAGCACGCATAGTAGATGTTTTCCTGTTCAACAGGGAGGGGGAGGGTGAGTGAATAGCCATTTTTCTTCCCTTTACCCTTTTCTTGCTCATCTCCATCGTTGTCGTTCGTTTTTTTCTTCTTTTTTGGCTTATCGGCACCCACATCAGCGGATGACGTGGCTCGCTTGCGAGAGCCGGTGGTGGTTGTAGACGTCGATGGCGGTGGCGACTCTTGCCGTTTGCGGCCGCTACGTGTCGTGGAAGCGTTGGCGTTGGTGCTAGCTCGAGTGTTGGGCATGGTGGTGAGGTATTGAGAGGGTCGAGTTTGGCAGTTGACGCGTTGACGTGGCAGTGCGCGTGCACTGCCCTGGACCCTGTCATGTGCCGTTTAGTGGTACTTGGAGTATTGAAACTCACCGTATTGTATCGGTCCTGTAGACTAATGGTTAAGCGTACCAGTGTTTGGCTTAGCGGTGGTGTCAGGTCTTTGGTTCGAACCTCATCGATGGTGAAATACCTAAATATTTTACTGCGCACGTGATTGCTTCCGAAATCATGAACGGAGTCCGAGTGGACACTGCTCGGACTCAGTTTGACCATTTGGCTGGGAGAGACTAGTGGAGTCTGAGTGGAGTCCGAGTGGACTAGGTCCGCTCCCAGTCTCAGTGGAGTCTCAGTGGACAGTCCGAGACTCCGAGTGATTTGCTCGGACTCCACTCGGACTCAGCTCGGACTCGGACTGACCAATTGGCTGGTGGGCCTTTCAGGTTGGCTGGTAGAGAGTCCGAGTGGAGTCTGAGTGGACTCCTCGGACTCCGCTCGGACTCCACTCGGAATAGGTGGGGGAGGGTAAAGACCTCAATATTGTTGAAAAAAAAAAAAAAATGGTGCCAGTAGGTCTGACTAATCTCTCTCCATGCAGCATGTATCTGCTTTGTCATTACCTGAGGGTATTTTGACTGAATCTTTCCCACCGTAGCTGAAGGGGTTGACCATTCTACGTCCTCCTGGATTATCTCAAGGGCCTTGGGAGGGATTCCCACATCAAAGTAAAGCACATGCTGTTGGGATATGGCATACAGGCAAGCCAAGGCAGTAACCATGGCTAGGACATATTCCCCAATATGCTAAGTCATTAACACATGTTTAACAGGAGTTAACACATGTAAGGACTATTAGGGGGATGCACAGTGAAACACATATAGCATGTCTATGATAGGCTATCCAAGACAGAGCCTTGGATAGAATGTATAAGACCCATACTGCAGGAAGTCTCAGACTTACCAAGCCATGATATCATAGGAGGTACTATGACACTATTGTTATAGGGGAAATGACATAGTTACTCCAAGATTAACTGATACAGGGGTTTATGACAGAATACCTCCTTAAAATATCATAGGAGTATATTACACTATACCTCCTAACAGTGTTGTATAAATATTCCACACTTTGTAGGAGATGAATAGACATTCCCTGCCTGTTCCACACACTCACTACTTTGTCTGAGTGATCCCCCACTTACTCTCAAAGACCTAATCCCAATAGACACATTTTCCAGAACCACATCAGGTGCATCAGACCTTGCCCACCTGGCAGGTCATTCTTCAGGAGATGAGCTGTCCTCCCAAGCTCATTTCTTCCCTGTTGACATGTTGGTTTCTGCAACAGTTGCAGCTTTTTGTCAACATCAATAACTTCTTGAAATGTCTGCTTGACGCTTTCGGCAGGGGGCACATTGCTTGTATTCACCACTAGCAGACACAAGGGTCTTGCAATGAGGCTTGGCACATTTTTTGGGTGGTGAATTCTCATCCATAAAATTGATGTTGTCATTGCAAATAGTTTTTTTGTTAGGCCTACGTAGCACATACTCTCATGCCGATATCATGTGAAAAAATGATTTGTAAGATTTCCTTTTAAGGAAGCGTGATAGTGGGGGAGAATTGGGCGAGCTATTTCATGCCAGAGAGGGGGGCACTGTTGCACTGGGTGGCTCTTCTTCCATAGTGTCAGTGCCCTGCCAGTGGCTCTTCCTCTTTGTCACTGGAAGCTTGTTGCTGTAGTCGTTCCTGGTAGTTGTGGAGATCCCACTTGCTGCTGGTGGTTCCCCATCCTTGCTGGGGGTGGTCCCTCATTGGTAGCTCATCCTGCTGGTGGTATCCACCCTTTTCTTGGTGGTAGGTTCCTGGCGTCACTGGGGGTCCATCCTCGCAGGTGGTCCCACCTTGCTGTTTGCTCCCCATTATCACCAGAGGCTCGTTGTTGTGGTTGGTGGCTCCCCATTTTGCAGCTAATAGTCCCACATCATCGTTGGGGACTCCTGGCTGGTGGTAGTCTCTCCGTGTTGTCGTCATTGCCTTGTTTTTGCTGGAAATCATTCCTCCTGGGGTAGCTCCCCCATCCCGACTAGTGCCCTCCATGCAGTTGTCAGTGCTTACCCACTTCCCTTGGGGCCTGCCTCGGTAGCGCTGGTGTTCACATCATGTTTTGGCTGGTGCTCTTCATGTCACTTGCCCCTTCCAGTCATCTAGAAACAGTTTGATACCACCTTGCGGAAGAGGAAGATGACAAAACTTTCCTAAATATAGAACAAGCCTATGCAATAGTAGCCAGAGATGAATAACTGGTCTCAAAGATGCAAAACAACCCCTGGAAACAACTGGTGAAAATGTTTCTGTGAAATCATAACCAGGTCTTTGTGCATACCCTTTTGCAACTAGCCATGCTCTGTATCATACAATTTCCCCTTCTTTATTTCGTTTCCAAATAAATACCCTTTTATTTGAGATTGGAACGGCATCTGGAGGTTTTTTGACAAGTTTCCAAGTACCTTTTTCCTTGAGCAAGTTCAATTCAATTTTCATTGAATCTTTCCATTTTGTCCATTCCGGGGATTGTTTTGCATCTTTGAGACTGTTTATTTCATCTCCAGCTATTATTGCATAGGCTTGTTCTATATTTGGGAAAGTTTTGTCATCTTCCTCTTCCGCAAGGTGGTAAAGATGTTTGTAGTTGGTACAAATTCCACAAGTTTTCCGTGGTTCATTATCACTCACACATGTCTTCTGTGGTTTGGTGATATCTATGTTTCCCTCATTTTCATTCTGTTTATGCTTCTGAGGCTGCCTTGCTGGTTTCATGATCCGATGATTGGAGTTACCTGTCAGCGGCACATTCAGTGTTTCTCCACCAGACTCCCCCTCCGTTGAGGGCATAACATCAGTGTCTTCAGGAGGCTCAGGTTCATCTGAAGCATTTATAAGTTGGAAGTTTTGGGAGGTGAGAACATTTCTAGTTTTGGCATTGTAATATTTTATTGCTCCCACGCCATCATCATAGCTGACATATGCACAGTGCTTTGATTTAGGTAGCATTTTTTTTTCTTCTTTCTGGCCTTGTAATAATATCCATACTGGGGCTCCGAATTCATGTAAATTTGATACATCCGGTTTTTTATTGTGCCAGCCTCCATAAGGTGTTGTTTCCTGAAGATGTTTGGTAAATGATTGGTTCCAGATATAGGTAGAGTTTGAAGGTCCGGTCCAGTTGCGGTCGCGGCCCTTTTTGGCTGCAACTGGAACTGCGACCGGTTGTGCCACTCACAAAAACTTCCCGACCAGAACTGCAACTGCGGCCAACCGGTCGGGACCAGTTGCTTACCAGTTGCACCTCGGTCGAAACCGGTTGCAACCATCCTACTAGTAGTTATTAATTTTATCTAAAGTAGTCTACCAATTAATTTAATTACTTAAAAAAACACAAACGGGAGGGGAACGTAAAGAGGGGGGGACTATAACCGAGAGGGGGGAAGTGCGGACGAGAGGGGGGGGGGAACGAGAGGTGGAACACTACAATGGAGTGGGGGGGAACGTGGACGAGAGGGAGGGGAGGGAAACGAGGGGGGGGAACGTAGACGAGAGGGGGGGAATGCAGACGAGAGGGGGGGAATGCAGACGAGAGGGGGGGAACGCGGACAACAGGGGGGCACTACAACCAAGAGGTGGGGAACACAGATGAGAGGGAGGGGAGGGAAATGAGGGGGGGGGAATGTAGACAAGTGGGGGGGAACGCGGACAACAGGGGGGCACTACAACCAAGAGGGGGGGAACACGGACAAGTGGGGGGGAACGCAGACGACAGGGGGGCACTACAACCAAGAGGGGGGCACTACAACTGAGAGGGGGGGAATGCGGACGAGAGGGGGGAACATGCAGATGCAGACAGAGAGCAGGGAACAAGAGGGCAAGAGGGGGATGCAGGTGGGGCAGGGAACGGCACACACAGGGGGGGTGGTTGTGGTTGTGGGACAATGTCAAATGTTGAATGTTGAAAGTTGAACATTGATGTTGATCTTTGATGTGTAAGCACATGCAAACATAAACGTGCCATGACGCGTCACCGTTTACTTGCACAACACATGTGCAAACATATGCAAATTAGTCAAAGGTATATAAAGCCTTGCTTGTCCACTCATTTTTAGTTGGGCATGCCCCACATTATTTACAAAAATTAAATTAGATATGAAATAGTAAGCCCTAACTAAGGATGGTTGTAACTGGTTGCAACCGGTTGCAACCCGGTTGGAAGCCCAGTAGATTTGGGGCAACTGCAACCGCGACCGTCGACAGCTGGTCACAACTGCAACCGAAAATTCCGGTCGTGACCGGTTCAGTCCAGTTGGGTCCTGGTCTTTTTTCAGTTGCAGCAACTGGACCCTCAAACACTATCCACAATCAATTTGTATACCCTTTGGCTTCTTGCCTTGTGTTTCCAAATGGGCAAGGTAATTTATTACCCCTGTGCTGCATCACTTTTCTCTTTGAGACATTCAATTGTGACAAACCTTTGACAAGGGCCCATAACCTATTGGGATCAAGGGAGTTGAGCACAAGATGAGGACGAGGTTTCCAAGGTATTGAGTTAAAGTCAAATGCAAGTGTATGAGGGAGTCTGCCACAGGGAGGAATTTTATTATCATCTCCTACAAGATGTGCAATATTTATACTACACAGTTAGGAGGCATATTGTAATGTACTCCTATAATATATAAAGGAGGGACGAAGTCATAGACTCCTGTAATAGTTAATGTTTCATTAACTATGTCATTTCCCCTATAGATATGCTGTCATGGCTTGGAAGTGATACACTTCCTGCAGGGTGTGCCTAAGACACTCCACTTAGGCTTCTGTCTCTGATAGCCTATGATAGACATGGCTATGTTTTGCCTATCCTATCTCAGACATGCTACAGTGTTAACTGTGCATTCCCTAGGGTTATGGTTAATCTGGATTAGCCCTAACCCTAGTGTGTCCTAGCTATGTTTACTGCCTTGGCTTGCCTGTATACTCTTGTATACATAATCCCAACAATTTCTCATCTACTAGATGTCTTATATAGATATTCTAAAGTGGGGCTAAGGAATAAAAGTGGGTGAAGAGGACCCAAGTAAAATGAGAGAGAATCAGATGCCAATGGAAATAAGGGGGGAGGGGTAATGGAATAAGGAGTGGGTAATGGAATAAGGAGTGGATAATGGAATAAGGAGTGGATACTAAATCATGAAATCTACCTGGTGTAAGAAATCTACCTGGTGTAAGAGGACTTGTCTCCTATCCAAAAATGCGTCCAGTGGCTTGTCAGGCAGGTGAAGGGGAGTGGAGAGGACGACGATGTAATCCTGGGAACTTTGTCATGTGACTAAAATCATAAGACTGTTGATAATACCATTCCTTGCACTAGAACCTTTACTACACCATGATCTCTAACAACAGCTCTCTTGTCCTTTTCTTCTTCATCATCCTCTTGATCATGTGCATCTTGATGGCCTACCAATGGAGACATGCTATTGTGTGGGGACGATACTCATTGGAGCTCAACACAGAAAATTTGCCTGTTGGGGGAGATGACCCTATTGTTTTCCATGATCCATTACGATGGAGCCTTGACTGGAAGATGGGAGATTGGGATGATGGTGAACGAAAAAGGTTTGTTCCCAGCTAGGTTGGCTCTACAAACATTGAACTTTATGACAGAAGAAAGAAGATGATCTCATGTCAAGTAATGTCCCTAACTGGTCTCCTCCTTCACATATAGCAGGATCGACAACAAGATCATTCAAAAACAGACCTACTAAGTATTCAGAATTCAAATATTTTTTAAAAAGGGGGCAAGGAGCATGTGAGCATTATCAAAATCATAACTTGGATCCATGTCTTAATTTGTAGGTAAACTGTCAGACTTCTGTATATAAACTATGTCTTGCTTTTCATAGATAAAGAAAAGGGGAAAAAACCTAGACAAAAATTATATATTCTGATACAAAAGCTCTGTCTGAACTAAAACTAGATCCATGTCTTGGATCAATGTCTTGCTCAAGACAGCAAAACAGGGCTTCAACTGTTTATACATCAAATTATCTGTTCAAAGGACTCTTAAGTGTCTGTATATACAATAGTACAAAGAGGTGTGCTTCAGCCATTTCTGTTTAGGATGCACTTAGCACTTATCCTATGGAATTGAAACTGGAACATATATCCAACTCACACTAGCACAAAAATAAATCAAACAATCCTGCAAAAGGAAGTGCTGCAGCACAGATAGATCATATGAGACTTACAGTGAGCTCAGTACAACAAGATAACCTCCTTCTCATTTCTGAGAACCCGGAATGCTCAAAAGGGTTTGTTTTACATTGTTTGTACAGATCAGTGTAAGTTTTGTGTATACCTTGTTTTGCCCATAACTCAAAAACTAGACCACCAATTTTTTCTACTCTCCAATATGGTCTAGTCAGTCACATAGGCAAAATCAAAATATACCTCATGTCACACTAGCTATGCTGACAGTGCCTGGGGCTTGACACAATGACAGCAGTCTTGTATAATGAATGAGAGCACCTCAGAGACAATTTCCTTGGTATCTGTGTTCTGCTGAACAGTTTGATGGGCTGGGTGCTAAATTGGGAAAAACCCAGAAGTCAGTCACCCACCCAATACTACAGGCATCTGATGCCCAATGTCCTATGTGTTATGTCCTAGAACATGAATTAATGTATTGGAGTTGTTTCTGTGGCATTTTGGCCCAAGAGTGTTTCCACACATTCACCCCCAGGTCAACCTTGAGTGACTGGAAAACAGTCAAAATCAGCCAAAATCAGCACTTGGCCACTCAATATGATGGACATTTGATGCTTTATGTCAAATGTTTTATGTTCTAGAACATGACTGTATATACTGGAGTGGTTTCTGTGTCATTTTGGCCCATGGGTGTTTCCACATGTTTACCCAGATCAGCTTTAGATAGCTGGAAAGAAGCCAAAATCAGCATTTTTGCCCTATTTCCCTCAACAAATGGCCTGTACCTCAGGATCCCATGATCCTCTGGGTATTTTGCTTGGCACAGACCTCAAATGGTATTTGTTCTGTTCAGACAGTTCAGTATTCATGCACACAATTAGATGTTAGAAAACAACAAGATATAGGACCATGACTGACTACAGGGGGTGGCTGACTACCTGAAGGTCCCCAGTATGGGGGACCAAAATGCCACTTCCATTTAGGTCTAGTTTAAGATTAGATCACAATTAGAAGTTTTAAAGGTTGTCAGTTTTGGCTCAAATGCCATCTATGGGTCCCTGAAGAGCCTTATAAAAAGGTGAAGCTGGAACCCTGGATTCTCCAAGCCAGTTGTCCTCTCACCTCTTGCTTCTGTGTCTTTAGATACATCCCACCCTATGACAAATTGAGAGTTATATTACAATTGTTCTGAACTGAAAAAGAACCCTGACAACCCCCCCCCCCTTACAACTGTCATTGTTTTAAAAGGCCCAAGGGTGTGACATTCCTGACCCTGACCCTCTTTACCCCTTACCCTTGGGGTTTATAAAACCCTTGCCTATCACTACATGTATTGTGCACTTGCCAAAAACAATGAACTATTATCAGACAATCACACCAGTAAAATATATAATATAATTGCAATGTACAGGCCTATACATGTGACCGTCCAAATATCTGTGTGGTGCGGAAGCAGGGAGACAGGGAAATGTACCAAGAGGAAGGAGGTCTGTTGTGATGGGGGGTGATTGCCAAATAACGGAGTTTCAAATACAAAAACTCAACACGCGCTCTCATGGTTCTCTGTCCCCAACCTCTAATCAACAATCATGGCTCTTAGTTTCATTGGGTGGGTTCTCTCACCTATAATTTCTCACCAAATTAATATTTTGTTACCTAGGAAACCAATTTCTCTCATTTCTCATTCTGATGTTCGCTACCGAGGTATTCTGGCAGGCATCGACCCCGCAGCCTCCACTATTCAGCTTTCTAATGGTGAGCAGAAGCACGTACTTATTCGCCATGCACGTGCGCTCATAGTGCGCTCAGTATACTCTATGGGGACGGAATCACGGCGGTGAGCATCATGTCTACTCTTTCCTTGCATTCCCATGCATTGTTTCTCGCCACGCCACGCTGATACTTTCCTTCGCGAATTCAGGCCCCCAGCAGAGTTCATCCCGCCTGTTTCAGAACCATACCAATACATCATATTTCGTGCCTCTGAAGTTAAAGATCTCGCCGTGGATGAGCCGGCGCCAATGCGTAGCGTACACGACGATCCTGCTGTCCTTGGGGTACGTCCAGCTCCTTTATCTATTCACTCGGTCGCATTGGATGCATATTGCGTGTCTGATGTGTCTTGCCTTTCATTCTCCCCTTTCACCCGCTTCCCGAACTCTTCACTTACCTTCTTTCTTTACCTCAGGCGTCAGCCCCAGCCGAAAATCAAACCTACTCACCCTACCCTGCACCAGCCAGTGCAACTGCGCATCCTAGTGTTGCCACACAGTCACAACAACAACCTCTCCTTTCACCTCAAACATATGCCGCTGCCTCCACACCGCATCCAGCACCGTCACTTGCTCCAGCTCAAGTCCAAGCCATCCCTGCAGCCCCACCCCATACGCGCCCCTCAGTTCAAGGTAGACGCGCGAACTCCGTCCACACGGCCGCCGCGTCCCTCGAGACTGTTGAGCGTGCAATAGGCGACCTGCGTGTGTCAACTGCCAACACCACTGCGACAACCCATGCAACAACAAACAACAGCCATCCAAGAGGTGGCCGGCGTGGTGCCCGTGGTGCTACGCTATCAGCGCAGCTGCCACAGATTACCGTGCCTGCGACAGATTTCGACTTCGAGAGCAGCAATGCAAAGTTTGACAAAGCGGCGCTGACTCCACGGTCCGCCAGTGCTGCCGGAAAGGAGGAAGACGCTGCCGGGCAGAGTGTTGAGAACGTGGGCGACAATGACAAGGAGAGGGAGAAAGATGGCCTCACCGCGTACAATCCGCAAAAATCGTTCTTTGACTCACTGTCGTCGTCTACCGCTGCCCCTCCACCGAACGGAGGTGGGAATGGTGGTGGTGGAGGGCGAGGAGGGAGGCGAGGAGGCGGAAGAGGCGGAGGTGGGATGGCCCGGAACAGGAGGGAGGAGGAGAGGGAAAGGAATGTCGCTACGTTTGGGGAGCCCGGTGGGGTGGGGCTTATGGGTCCCGGAGCATATGTTGGCGGGTGGGGCGGATTTGGCAGGCGAGGTGGCAGGCCAAGGAGAGGTGGGGCTGCTAGTGCGGGGGCAACACCCCAATCAGTCCCCACTAGGGTATGAGCAATCTTTTGGCGATGGTAGGCTGCTGCAGGTGTAGGAATGGACGTGCCGTTTGGGCGAAGGAGTAAAAGTGTCGAGTTACTTTTTCTTATCCGGGCTCCCCATCCCCGAGGTAGGGAATTTGTTTGCGAGGTCCAGATCGGGAGAAGTAGCATTGTGGTTGAAAAGTGTAATACAATCATCATTGGGTAGTCGGACCAGAGTTGAACAAAAGACGGGGATGGGAGTATTACCGTGTGCAACAGAAATAGCAGAGTCAAATGAGCCGATTTTTCTTACCCAGCTGGTAGAAATGTTCCAATTTGCAAGGGGATTGAAACTACCAGAGCATTTCGAAGCTGAAGGAGTTAATTTTTTTGTCATCAGGACTTTGGCCACATGACCATAATGGGACATGATTTGGACCCTGATTACCATTTATGGAAGTAGCTGCCATTGGTCTGTCCAATATGCTCCCATGTGAAGTCAGTTAGCAGCAGACATTATCCTCTTTGGATTGTCAATTTTTGGTTCAAGTTGATGCACATCCAGAATATACATCATGAATGGGCTGAGGTGCTTGCAGTGATGGAAAGCAGAAGGAATAGATGAAAATTCAAAGTGGGAGGTTCATTGGCAAAGCTAATGGACAGTGTCAGCAATGCATTGCAGTGTCTGGATCAGTGAAGGGCTTTCGGGTAGGAATTTGAACAAGGTTCCTCTCTGCATATGCCACACATGCATGGTTAACCAACAAGCACAGAGTTCCAAGTTCTATTTATAGAACAAGGTTATGCTCTGGAATGGAGTAGAGTGGGAAAGTTTCCATGATATCTGTGATGGTGAATGCCAAACTGTACAGTGGCACAATAAGGTTTTGGAATGCATTGTTGACAACCAAACTTGCGAACACTCTCATTGCCCTCTGACTCACCTTGCCATGAGTGTGCTACAATCTACTTGGGCATTTGCCCTTGCTGTGTTGCCAGCCATGGCTTCTCTCTGCAGCCTTCTATGGGCTGATTGGTGAGTTTCTATGCATCAGATTGAAGCCTTGATCATGATCATTGATATCTTATTTGCATACCAGCCTGATATCTAAACCTTTGCCAATTGACCCCCTAGCTCCTTGTCAAACAAATGTGTGTCAGACCCTCCATTCTTTTCATTTTCCTTTATTCCAGCACTCCCTTGCACCATGTAACTCTACATTTCCATCAAGCCATTTTGGACCCTATGTGTTTGATCTTTCTCACTACATATCTAAGACACCAACCTCCACCTGCCCTGATTACTGTGATCTCGGTGTTTGTCCCCTCCTAATCACTGTGGATACACTCTACAACTGTGCCATCACCTGCCATGATGAGGAGGTCCAGCCAGTCAGGCTGTCCCTGTCTGCACTGCTTGCTGTGATGTCCCTGTTTGTACTGCTCACCACAATGTCCTCATCCCCATCTTTGTTGCATATCACGATGTCCCCATTGTTGCCACCCACTGCAGTGTCCCAATTTTTGTCAATTGATATGATGTCCCTGCCCATTCCATGTATTCTGGTGCCACTCCCTTCCTTGTCTACCCTGTCCCTTGACCTTGACTGTTGGCTTGTTTTGTTGGGAAGGGTACAATGTGCAGCAACATGTCATTTTGCCAGTCTGTAATATCTTCAAACTCTTTCCACTCACCTTAAAACCCTGTTCCATCTTGCATTGCTCATCGACAGCGCCCATATATGTTGGGAATGAAGTGGTGAACAGTGACAGGAAGAGTTAAGGACAAGGTTAGATTATGAAGTTAATCTCAAAGGCTAGTGAGTGAGGGAGTCTGCCACAGGGAGGAATGTTATTATCATCTCCTACAATATGTGCAATATTTATACTACACAGTTAGGAGGTATAGTGTAATGCACTCCTTTAATATATAAAGGAGGTATTCTGTCATAGACCCCTGTACCAGTTAATAATGGGATAACTATGTCATATCCCCTATAATAGTGCCAATAATAGTGACATATGATATCATGGCTTGGTAAGTCCTAGACTTCCTTCAGGGTGTGTCATAGACACTCTATCCATAGCTCTGTCTTGGATAGGCTATCATAGACATGCTGCAGTATGAGTAATCCTGTAGCATGTGTTAACTGTGGGTTCCCCTATATGTCTCTGCATGTGTTAACTGTCTATTCCCTAGGGTTATGGTTAATGTCCATTAGCCCTAACCCTAGTGTTGACTTAACATAGTCTGGCAATATTCCCTAGGCATGTTAACTGCCTTGGCTTGCTTGTATACTCTTGTATACATAATCCCAACACTCCCCCTCAAGCCTAGGCAGTGTAGGACAATGAGTGGAATGGTTCTGTGAATGTCATCACTCCCCCTGGAGTGGTTAATAATTTTCTTTCAGGTGCATCAAAACCTCCGTGGATGGAAAACCCATTGGGAAAAACCAATCTCACCAAGGAAAGCTACTGAGTTATTTTTGACTGAATTCCCATCTCTTCCCTATGCCGTGAAAACTTAGGCTTTGGTAAAGCCTTTGTTAATATGTCCGCTGTTTGTTCTGGATCACGACAGTTTTGAATATCAATAATTTTGTTGGTGACTAAATCTCGGACCCAGTGATGCCGTATAGCGATATGTTTCGACCTCTGGTGAAATTGAGGGTTATGGGTTAAAATTACTGACCCTTCATTATCGCCTTGAATAATTGTCGGATTTTCTTGGGTATCTGAGTTCACCATACAAATTTCTTAGCCATGTGGCCTCGCGTCCAGCCTCAGATAGCGCGACATATTCGGCTTCCGTTGAGGATAGCACAATAATTGTTTGTTTCTTTGATTTCCAAGTTATTGCTCCCCCTGCTGTCAGGAAAACATATCCTGTGGTGGATTTGAGGTCCTCAGAATTTGCAAATGATGCATCGGCAAATCCGTGGAAAAGGTTATTGTTTTCAGTCTCATCCTGGGATTTTCTGTAAATAATTCCAAGAGTTTTCGTACCTGCGAAGTACCGTAGTATCCGCTTTATTGCACCGTGGTGTTGTAAGCCCGGGTTTGCGGTATATGCTGCCAATTTATTAACAGCGAAGCTAATGTCAGGTCGCGTGGAGTTTGCAATGAATTGTAGACATCCTAGTAATTTGGCATATGAATTGCTCCGATTCGGCTCATTATAATCTGGGTTTTCAATTAATTTAATATTTGGGTCCATTGGCATTCCGACAGGGTTTGCATCAATCATGCCTTCTTTACGAAGGACATTCTCAATATATTTTTCTTGAGATATTTGATGCTATCATTGGCGCACGTAATTTCTATGCCCACAATTTTGCTAGGCTCTCCAAGGTCGGTGACATCCCATTCTGATGTTAATGCATTTTTCATATGCTTTATCATTTTATCTGTTGATGCAAAAAGAAGGGTGTCGTCTACCCATACCGTTATGATGCCTATATTTTCTTCATCCCGTCGAATATACGCGCAAGGATCTGCCATTAGTCGTCCATAATCATGAATTTTAAGTTTACCATCAAATTCGTTATTCCACTCTCGGCCTGCCTGCTTTAATCCATAAAGCGGTTTAAATAGCTTGCATACTCGGCCTGTTCCATCATCACATCCTTCGGGTTGTTTCATGTATATAGTCTCTTGGAGCGTGCCATTGAGATATGCACCCTTTACGTCCATCTGTTGTATTTTTAGACCTTTCTCTGATGCGAGTGCTAAAATCGCCTGGAGTGTGTCCATTCGTACAACTGGTGAAAAGGTTTCCGTGAAATCATAACCAGGTCTTTGCGCATACCCTTTTGCAACTAGCCGTGCTCTGTATCGTACAATTTCCCCTTCTTTATTTCTTTTCCGAATAAATACCCATTTATTTGAGATTGGAACGGCATCTGGAGGTTTTTTGACAAGTTCCCAAGTACCCTTTGCTTTGAGCAAGTCTAATTCAATTTGCATTGAATCTTTCCACTCCGTCCATTCCGGGGATTGTTTTGCGTCTTTGAGACTGTTTATTTTGTCTCCGGCTATTATTGCATAGGCTTCTTCTATATTTAGAAAGGTTTCGTCATCTTCCTCTTCCGCAAGGTGGTAAAGATGTTTGTAGTCAGTACAAATTCCACGAGTTTTCCGTGGTTCATTATCACTTGCACGCGTCTTCCATGGTCTGGTGATATCTGTGTTTCCCTCAGTTTCATTCCGTTTACGCTTCCGAGGCTGCCTTGCCGGTTCCGTGATCCATTGATCGGAATTACCCGTCGGCGGCACATTCGGTGTTTCCCCACCAGACTCTCCCTCCGTCGAGGGTGTAACATCATTGTCTTCGGGAGGCTCAGGTTCATCTGTAGCGTCTATAAGTCGGAAGTTCCGGGAGGTGAGAACATTTCGCGTTTCGGCGTTGTAATATTTTATTGCTCCCACGCCGTCATCATAGCCGACATATGCACGGCGCTTTGACTTGGGTAGCATTTTTCTTTCTTCTTTCTGGCCTTGTAATAATACCCATACTGGGGCTCCGAATTCACGTAAATTTGATACGTCTGGTTTTTTATTATGCCAGCCTTCATAAGGTGTTGTTTCTCGAAGATGTTTGGTAAATGATCGGTTCCGGATATAGGCAGCGTGTAAGACTGCAAATTCCCATAAAAATTCTGGAAGCTGGTTAGCAGCCAGCATTGCTTGGGATAATGCGACAAGGGTTCTATTCATCCTTTCCGCAACTCCATTCTGTGATGGTGAGTATGGTGCGGTAAGTCGATTTTCTATACCTCTTTCTTTGCAATATTTTTCCAGTTTTTCGTTAACAAATTCTTTTCCACAATCAATTTGTATACCCTTCGGCTTCTTGCCTTGTGTTTCCAAATGGGCAAGGTAATTTATTACCCCCTGTGCTGCATCACTTTTCTCTTTGAGACATTCAATAGTGACGAACCTTTTAGCATCATCCACAAATAGGAGATAATAATATTTGCCATTTATAGATTTGATGGCGTATTTTCCCCACAAGTCTATGTGGGTTAATTCCCCTGGTTTCGTGTTTCTTTTTGTCGACTTTGGAAAAGGCTCCTTGTGTTGCTTTGCACTTATGCAAGCTTCGCAATCCGGTTTAGGAGTATTTTCGTCGACATTGAAACCGGTCACCAATTTTCGGCTCAGTAATTGTTGAAGGCCGGAATATCCTACATGTCCAAATCGTCGGTGCCAAGTTTCCCAACTAAGTGGTTTAACGTTTCCGACGAATGTTTGATTTACGGCAGGAGTTTTAGACGGCTTGCTTGAATTTTTTAATACCATTTTCATCTTGTATAAATGGTTATTAATTTTCTTTCCTTCTGCAAGTTGTTGTCCGTCCTTTGTTGTGAGGATTAATTTTCCTTGTCCTCCAATATATGTTCCGCCGGCCGCATCCCATCGCCCCAATGAAATTAAATTGTTTCGTGTTCCAGGCACATGTAGGACGTCTTCCAGATGAATATTAAAATTTTGATTATTGCATGTTGAAATTATTTCAACAGTTCCTTTGCCTGCAATTTTAGCTTCCAATCCACCAACCCCAGTTACGGAATTATTTTTCATTGGAGTGTATGTTTTGAAGGCTTCTCTTTGATGCGTGACATGCGATGTTGTTGCTGAGTCAGCCAACCAATCGTAGTAGATCAAACGCTCGTCCATTACGGCATCGTTATTGTTACAAGCATCATAGGAATCAAAATTATAATGTTCTTCTTGAGCTGAAAAAGCAATAAATTCCTCCACAGCATTGGACTGTTCCACAGGTTTTATTTTCCCTTTTTCCTTATCTTTCTCCTTTTTCTTCCCCCAACAATTTTTTGCCTGATGTCCGATTTTTCCGCAATTATGGCATTTATTGCCTTGGAATTTTCGGCATTTACTGGACCAATGTCCAGGGCGCTTGTAATATTTGACTGCTCCAGCACCGTCGTTGGATCCAAGATATGCGCGGTGCTTTGATTTAGGAAGCATTTTTCTGTGCTTTTTCTGACCTTGTAATAAGATCCATACTGGTGCACCAAATTCGCATAAGTGTGAAACATTCAGTTGTTCATTGTGCCATCCCTCATAAGGAGTTAATTTCCGAAGATGCTTTGTATACGATCAGTTGCGGAGATAGGCAGTGTGCATGACGGCATATTCCCAGAGGTATTCTGGGAGCTCGCTCGCGGATAGCATTGCGCGCGATAATTCGACAAGTGTCCTATTCATTCTTTCTGCAATGTGATTTTGCGATGCAGAGTATGGCGCGGTTAATCGTATTTGTATCCCACCTTCCTTAGAATAGTTTTCCAATTTTTCATTGACGAATTCTTTTCCGCAATCAATTTGAATCCCCTTGGGTGTTTGGCCTTGTGTTTTTATATAGGCCAAATAATTTATTACTCCCTGTGCTGCCTCACTCTTTTCTTTTAGACATTTGACAGTGACATACCTCTTGGCGTTGTCAACGAATAATAAATAATAGTGTTTTCTGTTGATGGACTTGACGGCATATTTTCCCCATAAATCTATATGCGTCAATTCTCCGGTTTCAGTATTCTGTTTGACTGATTTTGGGAATGGTTTAATGTGTTGTTTTGTGGCTATACATGTCTCGCATTCTGGTTTTGGGGTGGCCAGATCAACATTAATTTTACCATATTTCCGTCGAGTAGTAATTGTAGCCCAGTATATCTGATATGTCCAAATCGTCAATGCCATGTTTCCCAACTGAGTGATTTTTCATTTCCACTGAAAGTTATATTATTTTATTCCCGTGTGCAACGGCTTTACCATTTTTATTGATGAGGGTTATTTTCCCGTGTCCCCCTTTGTATTTTCCTCCTGCGGCGTCTCATCTTCCTAGCGAAATTAAATTGTTCTGCGTTCCTGGAACATGCTGGAACATGCAGAACATCTTTGAGATGAAGAATATATTTTTCTCCATTACATGTCGCAATTAGATTGACATTTCCTTGTCCTTCTATCTTTGCCTCTTTCCCTCCTACACCTGTTACAGAAATATTTTTCATAGGCTCATAGGAGGTAAATGCTTCTTTTTGATGTGTTAAATGTGAAGTGGTTGCCAAGTTGGCCAGCCAATCATAATAGATCAGACGCTCATCAATTATGGCATTGTTATTACATGCATCAAAATTATGCCCTTCCTCATCTGCTGAGAAAGTAATATGTTCTTCTACTATCATTGAAGTATCCCTGGGCTTCTTCTCTTTCGCTTTCGCTTTCTTCTTTCCCCAACAATTCTTCGCATAATGTCCAAATTTCCCGCAGTTACGGCATTTGTTCCCATCAAATTTTTGGCATTTGCTCATCCAATGCCCTGCACGCTTGCAATGATCGCAATAAGATTTGATGGAGGTTTTCTTTTCGGTAATATGGTTTTCCAGAAATTTACTGGGACTGGTAGCTTTCTGGGTTCGCACCAGATTTACGCTCCCACCAGTTCCGTTATTATTCCCATTCCGATTTAGCCGAAGTTTATATTCCTCTTGTAATAATCCTATAAACACGTCCGATGATAAGCGGCGCTTGGGGTCCAAGTCATTGGGATCATTTGCATTACCATTGTATGGCTCCACATAAGTTTGCCAAGACGATGGTAGAGATGCCAATATGATAGATTTGAATCGGGTGTCAGAGATATGAAATTCCTTATTAGGGAATTTATTGATGTGGTTGCGGTAAGATTTCAGGGTGTCCATATGCTTTAGAAGATCGTCGGTAGCGTTGGCCTTTGTCTCGTACAGTAGGCACTGAATATGATTTACGGTTTGATGTGCCTTGTTTTTGTGAGTAACAGATAGCGTGGAGTGCCGTAGTTTTTGATCCGATGTGATTCATTTGCAAAGACTCTCCATTCATGCCAATTCTCATCAGTAAGGTGATCCCAATCGGAGATCTTGTTTACGTTAGAATATTCTTTGGTACAAATTAGAAGGATCGTGGGCTTCCTTTGTTTCGGCGGGATTCCCACCTTGGGCACGGCTGGCGGCGCTCCCTCTGTAGTGTGTTGGGAAGCGGCTGGTGACGGCCCAAATAATTCGATATGGTCAGCTAAGTCCTGATCATACTCCTGGATGTATTCTTGGGGGTTTTCTTTGTCACTGTCCAGGACAAATTCTTCAATATTGCTTGGGGCTTTTGACATGTTGTAGAAGGTTTTGTAAATAGATTTTTGGGGTGTTTAAAATAAGGCAGGGCCCATAACCTGTAGGGAAGTAAAGCTGGAAGCTGACTAGAGGCTTTTAGACGAAGAGGGGCACTCCTCTGAATGTCTCAGAGGTCAGGAATTAGTTGTCTCAGTAACTTGCTGTGCCCAGGTGTCGTTCTTGTCCCAGTTGCGCACCCCCTCGGCATCCCTGGATTCTTTTGGGCATTTTACGGCCCCGTTAATATATCCAGCGATGTCACAATTAATAAATACCCGTTTCATCCTTTCTCTCCATTCTTGCCAATTCTCATCAGTAAGGTGATCACGATCGGAGATCTTGTTTACATTAGAATATTCTTTGGTACAAATTAGAAGGATCGTGGGCTTCTTTTGTTTTGGCGGGATTCCCGCCTTGGGCGCAGCTGGTGGCGCTCCTGCTGTAGTGTGTTGGGAAGCGGCTGGTGACGGCCCAAATAATTCCATATGGTCAGCTAAGTCCTGATCATACTCCTGGATGTATTCTTGAGGGTTTTCTTCGTCACTGTCTGTTGGGATTATGTATACAAGAGTATACAAGCAAGCCAAGGCAGTTAACATGCCTAGGGAATATTGCCAGACTATGCTAAGTCAACACTAGGGTTAGGGCTAATGCACATTAACCATAACCCTAGGGAATGGACAGTTAACACATGCAGAGACATATAGGGGAACCCACAGTTAACACATGCTACAGGATTACTCATACTGCAGCATGTCTATGATAGCCTATCCAAGACAGAGCTATGGATAGAGTGTCTATGACACACCCTGAAGGAAGTCTAGGACTTACCAAGCCATGATATCATATGTCACTATTATTGGCACTATTATAGGGGATATGACATAGTTATCCCATTATTAACTGGTACAGGGGTCTATGACAGAATACCTCCTTTATATATTAAAGGAGTACATTACACTATACCTCCTAACTGTGTAGTATAAATATTGCACATCATGTAGGAGATGATAATAACATTCCTCCCTGTGGCAGACTCCCTCACTCACTAGCCTTTGAGATTAACTTCATAATCTAACCTTGTCCTTAACTCTTCCTGTCACTGTTCACCACTTCATTCCCAACAGGTTATGGGCCCTGACCCAGAACTAGACATGGATTATGAAGGGGACCAAGAGGACGACCATTTATCATTATTTGGGGAACCCCCAGCACAAGAAACCCCTAAACGATCAAGAAGAGTATATACTTCCAGAGCACAAGAAAAGCGCAGACAACGGATCAATACACCAGAGGTTGATCCGGTTATAAGAATACCTATTTCCTTAATTCGGACCAAAGAATACTCAAACGTAAACAAGATCGCTGATCGCGATCATTTGACGGATGAAAACTGGCATGAATGGAAAGAGAGAATGTTGCGTGTTTTTATTAACTGTGACATATTGGGATATGTTTTTGGACAGACAAACCGACCGGATCCAAATATAGATCCGGAGAGTGCTTACAACTGGGACAAAAACGATACTTGGGCACAACAAGTCATTATCCACAACGTTACCTCCTCGCAAATAAATCACGTCGGATCAAAACAAAGCGCAGAAGCTATGTATACCGCATTATCGGTCACTCATGAAAATAAGGCACATCAGACAGTTAATCAACTGCAGTGTTTATTATATGAGACAAAGGCTGATAATTCCGATGACCTCCTAAAGCATTTGGACGTCTTGAAGTCTTACCGAGACCGGATCAACAGATTTTGTTGGGAATGGAGTGGTGAACAGTGACAGGAAATGTTATTATCATCTCCTACATGATGTGCAATATTTATACTACACAGTTAGGAGGTATAGTGTAATGCACTCCTTTAATACATAAAGGAGGTATTCTGTAATAGACCCCTGTACCAGTTAATAATGGAATAACTATGTCATATCCCCTATAACAGTGTCAATAATAGTGACATATGATATCATGGCTTGGTAAGTCCTAGACTTCCTGCAGGGTGTGTCATAGACACTCTATCCTTAGCTCTGTCTTGGATAGGCTATCATAGACATGGCTATACTTGCCTATCCCATGATAGACATGCTGCAGGATGATTAATCCTGTAGCATGTGTTAACTGTGGATTCCCCTATATGTCTCTGCATGTGTTAACCTCTGTTAAACATGTGTTAATATGACTTAGCATATTCTGGCAATATTCCATAGGCATGTTAACTGCCTTGGCTTGCCTGTATACTCTTGTATACATAATCCCAACAAGTCAAGAACCTGAGGCTGCATGAGAAGAAGCCGTTGTGGGCATTGAAGGGACTGCTTAAGATCTTTAACGATCTAGATAAAGAGACACTCAATGTCGTTGTCAAGGCCCCTCCTATCAGTGAGCACAGATGCCTTTTTTGCTCTGTAACTCTTCTTGATTTGCAGTAGTCAGTACTCCGGCGCCGTCCCTGCTCCTGCTGAATTGCTGGGTCCTCGGCGAAGATTCTACTCGCATATTTCCTGTCGAAATCGATCGCGGCAAGAATGTTGGGGCGCTCAAGAAAGCTATCAAGGAGGAGAAGAAACCGGCATTTGACCACATCACCGCCGACAGTCTTGACGTATGGAATGTATCCATACCTATCGATGCAGATGCGAACCTTGAAGCGCAAGTCAAGAACCTGAAGGTCTTCGAGACAAAATCCTTGTTACCCGTGCGGCCACTGTCTGGTATCTTTCGAGATGTGGTTGAGCAGTATCTACATGTCATTGTCCGTGCTTCAACAGGTGAGTGCTCGCCCGATTTTCCCTTGTCCTCTTCAAATAGTGCGTTCCTTTACAGGTGACGACGACCTGGCAAGAGTTGGCGAACATGTCGGCGACATCGCTAACGTAACGCTATACGTCAAGGAACTCAACAAATGGACTCCAGAGGATCTTCAACACCCGAATAACAACATTCTTTCACATTTCACTTTTGATGACACGCAACCAAACCTGTCTTCAATTTCCAATGTCGTATTCCCTCAATACACGAAGGCGCTGCTTGATGGCTTGGCTAGGAAGAGAGAGCTCCCTAGGGGCGATGAGGTAACGCTATATACCTCTGTTGTAGGGGAAACGGTCTGTTGGTAGTTCGTTGACTTGAGTGGTCACGTCGCAACGGTTAGGGTAAGCTAGGTCAATAGGAGGGGAAGAGAATCAAAGCACGGAGGGTGGAGGGGACAGCCGACGAAGGAGTAGGAGGCCCTTGTAGATCGAAACGTAGATAATCTTGCACCGAACAATCAATGAAAGAGAAAATAACACGATCTAATTATGATCAACGGAGTCACGTGACGTTCGCGTCGAGATAACTAGAAGGGCTTCGTCTAACCGAACTGAGGTGTTCGTAGACTCTGAGACCGGGAATAGATGGACGAATGTCCCTGTAAACTTATAACTTGGGAACTTAGCTTGTAATTCTACACCTTGATGTGCAGGGTACTTTAGAAACTTGTGACGATCGATAGGGAGTTGTTAAGAGAGTGAGCGATGTGGGGATCAATAATAGATTTTGCTGCTCCATTCGAGAGGTGGGAGGACACCTTATATACAAACGACGAGTAGTTACGGACCGAAAACTGATCACTCGCGTTCTCTCGCGATGACCAGTCCAAACAACCAGAAAAGTAGGCTAAGACCAAGAAGGAAAAGAAGAAGTAAAAGAAATCCCGGACGTTGCAAAGTTGTTCTGTAGGCCTTCTCGAGTCCTCGTCTAGGGGTTTTCACTGTTGGCAATGGCTCGGGGAGAAGTTCTTCATTGGGGCCTTCTATTGACGTGACGTCGCTTGTCCCCCTCAAGCGCGGAAGGCACCCGAATGGGACTTCTCGACCCTACGTCCAGCAGATCGGCCCGTCGATTTGGATGTTGAGGTGCCGAGGTGTCGGTGATTCTTGATGTGGCGGATCGTCGTCGCAAATGAATTTTAATAGATCAAAAGAAGTAAAAAAAGAATTGAAGTCTCCATTTCCTCTCGCGGCCTGATACTGTCTGTGAAGATGCTGAGGGAAAGGGGAAATGTTGACTATCGCGTGATATTGGTACGAAAAGCCTATGAAGTAAAAATAGAATAAAAATTGTTAGTAACACGAAATGCATAGGAAATGTGTGAGATTCAAGTAATTATGCCGAGGTGGCATTGTTGCAACAAAATATTGGGGCTTGATGGAGGGTGACGAAAAGGTGGGGTTGACGAGTGGGGCTCATCACCCTACCACACCTCCTGACCCAATGATCTTCAATCCAATGCTGTCCGCAGGCCCAACGTGCTTTTCTGAAAGCTACGCTAGGTGACCATTTCATACGGTTTTTTGACGAAGTAGAGGGACGGGGAGACACGAGCGAAGTTCGTGCCTATATCTCAGCTATCAAGGACTGCGCGCCGAATGTCAGCATAATCAAGGAGAAGTCTTCGTACTTCAAGGAGAGCCACTTCACCGTGTTCCTCGTTGATCCCGTCTTCCGCAATCTGCCTTTATATGACAAGTAGGTTCCATCTCGCCTGGCCATCACCACATTCATATTTCACGAAGAGGTGTTTCTGCAGATCCAGCCATGGTCATCAAACAGGTCAATAACGAAAGTGATCCACGATCGTATAGTCCCAACAGCGATTTTTTGTTGAACACGTCATACGTACCAATCATCATCAACGAGACGGTATCGCCTAAGAACGAGTCAGACCGCTGTCGCATGCTTCTGCAAGCAATGGTATATAAGAGTCGGCAACTATCTGCATACTAGTCGTAACCTGGTTATACTCTGCTTCTATCTCAATACAAATTTCGAAGCGGAGAGATATCTCGTGTATCAAGCTTCTACGGACAACACCAATCGGGTATGTGCACCAACCGCCATTCGTAGACTATCTTAACATGTTTCGTAGGTCGAGATTGTTCATGATCGTAAATTCGCACTTTCTGAGTCACTCCAGGCCTTCGAATTCTTGTTCCAACTCTTCAATTACAAAGATGCGCTTCCAGCTATATTAAACGGCTTTGACAAGACGAAAGCTAACGCGACGAAGACAGTCAGCACAATCCTTCGACATGCTTATCACTCTATCAGCTCCAAGAGCGAGAGCCAAAGGAATGGATCACGAACTAAGAGCAAAAAGAGTCGTGGCGGCCATTCTCATGCGTTGGACACTATACTGGAGCACAAAGCGGCTTTGATGCTGTATGGTTATAAGATCGTCGAACCCATGAAAAATGTAATGTCCCTTCTTCTTGCGGTAAACTGGGGTTGATCCTCTGCCCCCTGTAGCATTGTCATATGGCCATTGCGGAGAATCACCTGCACGAGAAATTCATCCTCAAGATCGTTGGCCGCGACGAACTGGATTTCATGAACTATCTATCGTCCCCCCAGATGCTATTGGACCCTCGTAATCACACCGTTCCCTTCTCGCATGTTACTGGTATTGGTCATGGTAAAAGTATTATTGCCATGCCAAAATTGCTGCCTCTCGATGACATACCCCTCCGCTCGTTACGGACCGTGCAATGCTACAATCTCCTCCAGCAGATGGTGGAAGGGTTTACTTTCCTCCATGGGCATGGCGTTGCGCATATGGATCTCAAGTCCGCAAACATCATTATCAACACTTCGTTGGAGCGGTTGTATATTATTGACTTTGGGTTGGCTCACAAGGTCAACGGCCCAGAGGATACAGTGTCTGGATTCAGAGGGACGAAGCAGTGGGTTGCACCCGAGATCGAAGACGATGGCTATGCGTACAGCGCGATTCGCGCGGATCTGTGGGCCGTTGGTGAGCTCATTCGAACTGTTCTAGTTCTGTGGCACAAGGGACCAACTCCAAACAATGGCCTGGGGGAGGTTGTTACCCAGTTGATGAACATGGATCCTTTGAAGCGACCCATGCTGACTGAGATCCTTTCTAAATTTGATTTCAAGGATCGTGAAAAGGTACCCTCACATATGCCACCATTAATTCAACCAGATTTGTGTGATCATATGTTGCTTGTACACTAGGGGAAGAAGAACCTTGTTTGCTTATGATACGTGTTACCTGGTTTGGCAAATATCATATCACATGCCTGGCATCAGCAAAATCTGAGATTTGCTTACTATTGCTTAGCAATACTGTACTAATACGACCAACTCTTCAGTCACACGTCACAAGCCTCTTTGAAGTGAAGAGATATGGGCCTTGTCACAGGTCACCATGAGTTTTGAAGAGTGTGACAAAAATTTAGCGTCTTGCAAGTGCGTAAAAATCACCAAAATCAGCTGTTTTTCAGCCAAATTTTGAAGAGATTTTACATTTGTCACACTTTTTTTCCTAACCTTGAAGAGTTGGTCAGTCATCGAAATCGGTCACATGTCACAAGGCATGAAGAGTTGGTCGTATTAGTACAGTACCTTAAGGTTTCTTCTAAGTGTTGCTAAGCTGGAGGTTGCTAAGCCTGACAATGCTTATGCCAAGTCAAGTCATCCCATGAGTTGTCTTACCCCAAAGCTTAGTATTTTGGGCTCATTCTGGGCTTATGAGTAAGCACAGATCTAGCACAAATCTAAGCAATGCCTTAAGCAATAAAAAAAATTAAAATGCAATCCAAGCATTGAGTATTTTAAACATGGCTCAGACCATCAAGTGTGATAAAGCACAAAAAGCAATATATTGGGGTCCAAGCATGGTAGGTATGTGGGTATAATAAATTTATGTAATTGTTAAGCAAATAAAGCAGCCATGCAGGACAAGCCAGAGTTGAATCTGGCAATGTGATAGATAGGCATTTGTAAGGAAACAAGAACTGCAGGATGGGGGCTTTTCAAGGAGATATGTACAGGGACCCATAGCTGGCATTTGGGCCAAAACTGACAACCTTTAAAATTTCAACTTAAGTTCTAATCTTAAACTAGAGGTAAGAATCATTTAGGTCCCACTATAATGACATGAGAAACATCAGCCAATTTCTCAGGGAAGAATATCCATCCTACTAATATCTGAAAATAAGTTAAAACATTATAGAGATTTCCACATGAAGATAAATCAAACTTCTCTTTCCAATCTTAATTGAGTGATATTTCAATATCCCTCATTTATAAATGTAGGATAATATACACAAAGTGGATGAACTGATGGATGAAGAATGTGATTCCACAGTGTACCCTCAGGCTGATTTGAAAACAGCAGGCCATTTTCAGGCCAAAGGTTTAATTCTTGGGTGTTACCCATTGATAAAGCAGATCAACAGGCAGGTCACACACACTGCTGCGGATGACAGTGATGACAATAATGATGCAAACAATGATCTGTTTGAAGCTCTGGTGGTGTATGGGATTGCATCTCAAGGGTATAATGCTATGATGCATCATACATGTGGAAGAACAGTGTTAGGAAAGCCTCATAAATCTTGTATACAATTTCTCTATATGTTTTTTTGATTTTATTTACCTTCATACAACCATATGACAGTCAAGCACATTGTGTTCAGGTTTCTTTGGTTTTATTTACTTATTTCTTTGGTGACATAAAACACCTACCATATATGAATGACATATTCACATGTTCCATATATGTACAATGAACTCATTGTTACTTCATGAAATAGTGTACAACACATGTAACATAGTATATAAAGGCAGAATATATACTATGAGAACCAGTTGTGTTCTCTTAGGATACTCCACCTCTAATTGGTGTGATGAGCCTATCTCAATGCAAACTCATTTCCCTTGCCTTCTAAAAATAACCCATCTCTGATCCCATCACCAAACTGAGTTGTCTCCTTGTAGAGCCCATATGAGTGCCCCTCATGATAGGTGGTATTATTGCTGTCACCCTAACAAACAGCCCAGCACCATGAAGTGCAAGTTGGACAAGTAACTGCAGCATTAGCAGGAATGTTTGCAAAGACACCTCATCATATCAATTTATGCAAATGTTTGAATTGCACATGTCAGCAAGCTTTGCCTCATCAGGCATTTGCAGAGAATATCCAGAGCCCTGCAATCAGCACTGACCTACATTTGGAGAACATCTACTACATCAATATACAAGCCCTCAGGCCTGAGCAAAGGAATGGAAGGTTTGTGGATCTGTGGCTTTTGCATTTGTACATTGAATATACCTTGTAAAACTCTTCACATATAGAACAATACTTGAAGAGGTACTCCTTCCACTCTGCACTGTGTGGGAACATGGAGATGTATTGAACTGGCTTAGAGAATCATTTGGACCAGAGGTTTGTATAATCTTTTGGACTGAATGGAATTAATTAATTATTTTTCACTGTGTATAGACAGGCATTGTCTGCAGTATATAACTGGACAAGTTACCCCTTAACATCCTTATAGAATACATATTCCAGAAAGCTCAGATATCATCATTGAATATATTGAAGCAAGACCCATTGCTGGTGGAGATCTGCTCTGTGGCTGAACATGCACTCAACTATATGCATACAGGAAATCAGCTACAAGTGTTACCTGAGGCATGGCTGTACAACAGCAAGAAACACCAACTGCTAAGCAGCTTGGAACAGTGCCAAGTGATGACATATGGAGAATGATACTAGAATGTGAGTTGAAGGAATATAGTTTTTTGTTTGTTTGTGGCTATTGCTGTGCACCATTCATAGAAGAATGAATGGATGGATGGATGGAGCATGTTAATGGAGGTGCTAATGTTTCCAGCTACAAGTGTGCATGTCAGTACTAGTCAGATAGCATAACTTATAGCTTGTGATTCATAAATATGAATGATGCTACTAGTGAGTCAGTTATGAATGGTACACAAGTATGTGTGGTGTTCAGATGGTTTTGACTGGCGTATTTTTCTCCCTTTCACACCTGTGCTTCTTCAAAATGTTTGTTTGGTACACAGTATGTCTGCTGTTCAGATGGTTTTGACTGGCACATTTTTCTGTCTTTCACACCCATGCTTTTTCAAAATGTTGTTGACAAACATATTTCATTCATAGGTTTTCTTTGCACACCTGCACAACTCTCAGTGTATTTGACCTATTACTGATGGTGCAGATGATGGTGCATTTTGGCCCATGTAGTATGGTGCAGCTAACATGGGCCCATCTGGTGTGGTATACCATTGTACATGGGTGGGCCCATGGGAATAAGATAGACTAGGGTGGGCCCATTGTGACATGACTGAGTGAGTTACACCACAGCTGATGGATGGGCCCATGGGCCAGCCACCAGGGTCATTACACCATGGCTGATGAGTGGGTCCATGGGTCAGCCACAGGGGGCTTTCTATCCTGGAATTACCATGTACTTGTGGTCTTTGTTTTGTCAATAATTTATAATGTGGTGCATGATCACAGTCTGCAGGCATGAAGTAATAACACAGTTTAGTATGCTGTGATTCAACCATGCCCTTTCTCCCTCCAAGGTGACACCCCTCTGCCTTTTGGTAGCCACTAAGGTGAGCAGGTAAGACCACAGATACTGCCCATGAGGATGTGAAGGCCTCCTGCACTTGCACAACACTCGAGCTGGAAAACTCTCCCCCCAGTGCTTCCATGGTCCCCCCACATGCAGCCTCCTGGCCAAAGCCAAAGCCAGTGAGTAGTGTCAGTTCACTGCAAGCCCCCAGATCCTAAGACCCAGGGGTTAACCGCTTCCACTGTCCAGAGAAAAAATGGTGGCCACCCCCTCATCAGAGATGGATCGCTACTGTCCAACGAATAAACCTGGCTGTGACTGAATCAGCCCAAACGGTGTCAGTAAAGGTAGATGAGTGAGCTGTAGGCCAAGGCCCACAGTACACCCACCCATGATGAGCCCAGGGACAAGTCCCCAGGAGCATCCCACCCATAGCGACAGGGTGCATGATGTAGCGAGACCCAGGGACACACCAGGGACTCTCGATGTGGATGTGGCATAGTACCACAGTACCACACCTGGTCTGGAAAGGTAACAGGTGCAATAGCAGTGATGTGCTGTGCACCCCAAACATAACACAGTCCTCATAGAAACAGAGGATGAGGTTGAGGTGGGAAGGGCCACTTGTGGGGTCATCCAATGGGGATGGCGGCCTAGGCGACAGCTGGTGGGTGGTGTGCATCCATTGCTGTAGAGTGCATGCCCCAACACTAAGCATTGAGGGCCCAGATAAAGCAGTGCTGTGGGAGTGCTTCCCCCTGCCCTCCACTGTCAGATCTCAACAATTGTAGATAATCCACTGCCCTCTGCTGACAGGTGGACAATGGAAGTGGCTCAATCTCTTGTTGGCAGTGGGTATTGCCAGCCCTGCTGCAATCCTGGTGAGCAGATGGGTCCCCAAAGCACAAGCGCAGAGTGCAAGTGCCCAGAGGAGGCATGGTGCAAGGAGGCACTGGCGTGCATACCCCTAACGCAGAGTGAGGACCCACCCATAGGGAGTAAGTAGTGGCCTGTAGCCATAGAGTAGCATAAACATCGTTAAAGAAGTAAATGCAGATGCACCAAATCCCCAGATCCTCTCCAGGGATCTGAAAATCCAAAGGGTTGTCCCCCTCCTGAAGCAAGTTCTCCCCCTGACCCAAGAGCAGGACCCCCAGCCTAACCCAGCAGTGTTACTTCACTGTCAAACCCCCCCACCAATTGGTGGAAGGTGTGCCCCACCCCAGAGCCCAGGATCATTGAGCCCAGGCAGGTAAAGATGGCAGACAGTAGGACACCCCCTGAGCAGGCATCTGTGCATGACCCATGAGGATCGGTCAAGCCAATTGGTTGGAGGGGTGGGATAGCTCCCAAACAACCCCTGGGGAGTGGGATAGGCTGGTCTGATCAGAGATCAGGCCAGGGGATGGACTGCTTGACACTGAGTGTTACGATTTCTTTCCTTTTACATCTATTTCCTTCTTCGTCGCGGCAGTGCTTACCATTGCCTCATTCTCTTATCTCTGACTTGTCGGGCAGTGCACATATTCCCTTTTCTATTAGACACCAAGTAGATAGCTGTCTGTTAACCTCACACTCTACAGCTTTGCATCCATAGTTAGCTTACTGACTCTTACAATACGTGTAGACACGTATTCGACATGTAGCCACGTAAATATCTATATAAACTGTAGTAGACAAAGGTCAAGGCTCCTTAGCTTAACCTTAGGCAATATACAGCCTTAGAACTGCTCTCGAACGCGCGACTCGACCTAAGCCAGAAAGCTGACTGAGCATGATATAACTTAGCGACGAAAGCCTCGTCATTAACGAACTCGATACTTGTACTGAGTAGTTGAGGCTCTTGCCTTAACAAAAGGTCAAGCTAATCCACGACGTCCTCTTACTCAAGAGCAGACTCCTCCCTCTCCAGATGACCTACCCAACACTCCCCTGATCGACCACCGCAAGGTGCCACCCCTGAACCTGACAACCTTTGGTACAGACACAAAGGACAACTAGTACGTTACTCAGAACCCTCTGAACGCTGGTGCAGCCAGAGAACAAGCACTGAACCACCCCGATACATCCCTGACGAAGAATTCGAACCACTCGACCCAGACGAAGGAACCGAATCAGAACCCACCAATCAATTACTTGACACCACTGACACCGACGCTTACGACATGACGTCTAAAGAGATCAAGATCCGCGCGCCCACTGACTTCCACGGAGAAAGAACAAAAGCGAGCACGTTCCTCTCTCAAGTATCACTCTACCTCTGAGCTAATGAAGACATCTACGACACCGACGACAAGAAGATCATCTTCATGCTCTCATTTATGAATGGGGGCACAGCAGCGGGATGGGCAGAGTCGAAAGCAGGAGAGGCAGCCTTAGGGACATGGACAGAATTCAAGGCAGCATTCAAAACTGCATTCTCGCCAATTGATGATGCAGGAGACGCACGACAGAAGATGAAAGTGCTCAAGCAGACCGGAGACGTCGAAGATTACATCGCCCAGTTCAGAATCTTGAAAGGAAGGGCCGAGATCAAAGAAGACGTTTCCCTCATCGTGTATTTCATTGACGGATTACATCCCAAGTTGACAGAAAAGATCTACAACATGGAGAAGGTCCCTACCACCCTTGATAACATGATGGAAGCAGCCGCAAAGTACGACGGCCAATGGAAGAGAGCACACGCCATCGCAGGAAAAACGCGCATAATGTACGAACCCCAATCTACCTCTTTGATCAAGGAGGAGGCCACCGACATCAACTGACTGACCACCGCCAAACGAATGGAGCATATGCAAAAGGGGCTATGCTTTATTTGTCACAAACCCGGACACTGCTCCAGAGATCACAAGAAAGACAGGATGATTACAACATCTCCCTCCCCCAAGCCTTGGCAGAAGAAGGCAGGACAAGGGTTATACAACAACCTCCGCACCATGATGGGAGAATTAGAGGAAGAAGAACGAGAGAAAGCTCTCGCAATCCTTGAAGAGAAGGGTTTTTAAAGAAGCAGACTGGAACGACATCAGACCCTGCTGAGTTAACGGTTTCCTCTGTATTAGTAGCTGATATGAGACAACGCTCCATGAGAGTACCCATTAAGCTAGAAACAGGAACCAAAATCGTCGAAACAGAAGCACTCCTCGACTCAGGAGCTGCCGGAACTTTTATTGATCGAGATTTTGCACGCAACCGCGGATTCCGAATGACCCCCCTGGCCAAACCAATCAAGACATGGCGACGGCACCCTAAACAAAGAAGGAACAACTCACTCTACTACAGCCTGACTCACTGTTGGAGAAAGACAAACGGATGAACGATACCTAGTAACCAGCTTAGGAAAAGAGTCGGTGATCCTAGGATTACCTTGGTTCAGAAAAGAAAATCCCGATATCAACTGGAGAAAAGGTACGATCACTTTCCCTGACAAAGAAGAACGATTCGCCTGAATTCAGAGAATCATTGCTAAATCTAGGGAAATGATCAAAGACACGGCATTCAAGCAAGGCACCGAGGAACAGATCAGGAAGATCACCCCCGTCAAAGAGGAACACCCGATCGAAGACAACAGCAAAACCCTAGACAATGCCCCACTAACTTCAGACAAAGTCGAAACCGAACCAGCAAACGACCTCGTCATCGCCTACATCAAAGGAGAACCTGTCATCGGAATATTCGACCCTACCACCACCAAACCACCCCTCACCTTGGAATACGACGCGCCGAAATATTCTTACTCAAAAAGTACAGGAAGAATATTGTCGTCAAGAACTTCACCACAGTTTTGCCTTGGGCAAGGAATCTGGATCAGAGCTAAAACCTCCATTTCGCAGAAACTTGCTCATGATAACCAAATGGACAACCCAGAAAAAGCAAAGACACTCGACGATATCCTTCCAACACAGTATCAAGAATATCAAAAGGTATTTGAAAAAGCGGCATCGAAACAGTTTCCTGAATCAAAACCCTGGGACCATGCAATTGACCTGAAAGACGATTTCTTACCAAAAGATTGTAAAGTTTATCCTCTGACGCCAGCAGAACAATCGAAAATGGACGACTTTCTCGAAGAAAACTTAAAGAAAGGATGCATCCGACTGTCGAAATCACCTATGGCGTCACCCTTCTTTTTTGTTGCAAAGAAAGATTCCGAAGCACTTCGACCCTGCCAAGACTATTGATACCTCAACCACGGAACGATCAAAAACACCTACCCACTTCCACTGGTTAGCAACCTTCTCGACAAACTGAAGGGAGTGCAATGGTTTACCAAACTCGATATATGATGGGGCTACCACAATGTCCAAATCAAAGAAGGCAACCAATGAAAAGCGGCCTTCAAAACAAATAAAGGGCTGTTTGAACCAACGGTAATGTTTTTTGGATTATGCAACTCCCCTGCCACATTCCAAGGCATGATGAACAACATCTTCAAAGACATGATTGACGAAGGATGGGTTGTCATTTACATGGACGACATCCTCATCTTTTCCAAAGATAAACAAGAACATCAACAACGAACGCAACAGATCCTACAACAACTGCTCAAAAACGATCTTTACCTCAAACCAGAGAAGTGCAAATTCAATGTCCAAGAAGTCGAATTCCTCGGACTGATCGTCAAGCCGGATCAAATTTTGATGGACCTCACAAAATTAGCAGGAATCAAAGACTGGCTGGAACCGACAAATGTCAAAGGAGTACGATCATTTTTAGGGTTCGGAAACTTCTATCGAAGATTCATCGGGAGGTTTGCCAAACTAGCGAGACCATTGAACGATCTAACCCGAAAAGACACTAAATTCGAATGGACAGAAGCATGTCAAATGTCGTTTGACGCGCTAAAAGCTAAATTCACACAGACACCAATCCTGTCAATGCCTGATCCAGCAAGACCCTTCACAATCGAATCAGACGCTTCAAAATTCACTACCGGCGCAGTACTCCGACAACAAGGCACCGATGGACAATGGCACCCATGCAGATATATTTCACATTCACTCAATGCAACCCAACGGAACTATGAAATCTACGATTGAGAACTCCTGGGCATCATACTCGCCCTAGAAACCTGGCGCCATTACCTCCAAGGAAGCGCACACCTGGTAACAATCCTATCTGATCACAAGAACCTGACATACTTCCGCACTGCCCAAAAACTGAATAGAAGACAAGCTTGATGGAGCCTGTTTTATCTGAATTTGAACTAAACCTTCTACATGTGCCAGGATCGCAAATGATACAGTCTGACACACTATCACAAAGAGAAGATTGGAACCAAGGAACAGAAAACAACAATGAAAACATCACGCTCCTCCCTCCAGAAATCTTCGTAAACATTATCGACACTGACATGCAGACCACCCTAGTTCAAGCAACGATGAAAGACGAACTAGTTGCAGACGCAATTAAAGCGCTCATAACCAACGGAACCCCGCCGATCAAATCCGATCTGACAGATTGGGAAGTAAAAGATGGTCTAATCTTTTTTAAGAACAGGTGTTACGTACCACCCGACACCGAACTCAGAAGGAAAATAATTGAATTATACCACAACTCACTACCATCCGGACACCCTGGACAATTCCAGACAATCAAACTCATCCGTAGAGACTACTGGTGGCTGGGAATGATGGTGCTAATCAAGAACTGGGTAGAAGGCTGCGCCAAATGCCAACAAATGAAGGTCATCACACACCCAACGACGCCACCGCTCACGCCAATAAAAAGCAATGCAACACGCCCATTCGCGCTCGTAACAACAGATTTCATCACAGACCTACCCCTATCTGACGGGTTCGACTCATTAATGGTCATGGTAGACCATGGTCTTACTAAGGGGGTAATTTTAATCCCTTGCAACAAAACAATTGATGCATTAGGAGCTGCGGATGCATACTTAAAAAATGTCTACACCCGGTTCAGACTGCCAGACAAGATTATCTCCGACAGAGACCCCAGATTCGCGTCCAAACTCTACCAAGAACTTGGAAAGCTCCTCGGAATCAAACTCGCAATGAGCACCGCTTTTCACCCACAAACTGACGGAGAAACAGAATGTGTAAACCAAGAAGTCAAAGTCTATCTCCGGATGTTCTGCACAAACAACCCCAAAACATGGAGAAGACTCCTTCTCACTGCGGAATTTGCCCACAACCAGCGCATGCATTCGACAGTGAAACACTCCCTGTTTTACCTCATGATGGGATACAAACCCCGAGCAATACCCATGGCTTACCAGAAGAGCGACATACCTGCAGCAGAGCAACGCTTAATGCAACTATTAAAAGCATGAACTGAAGCACTTGCAGCACACGAGCTGGCTCGACAAATCATGGCAGAACAAATCACAAGGAAGTTTACCCCATTTGAGAAAGGACAGAAGGTGTGGCTTAACTCGAAGAACTTAAAACTGACAGACATAACAAGGAAACTCTCTCCGAAACGAGAGGGACCCTTCCCCATCAAGCAAGTTCTGTCGCCACTCTCTTATGAGTTGAAACTCCCCCATCAATGGAAGATCCACCCCGTATTCCATGCCGCCCTCCTCACACCCTATTGTGAAACCACCGCCCATGGCCCTAATTACCTAAGGCCACCCCCTGACCTGATCAACGGACAGGAAGAACACAAAGTGGAGTCGATCATTGCCCACAAGAAACGAGGTAGAGGACACGTATTCCTGGTGAAGTGGCTAGGCTCACGTCTGAAAACACATGGGAACCTACGGATAATTTAAGAAACGCTGCTGACCTCCTTGCTGCATATAAGGAGAAGAAACGTCTCTAAACCGACCCAGCGAACTCCATCCGCAACCATCACCATCAAACGAACATGTCTGACCTCCCCTCCTCTCACGCTCTCAAAACTTTGAACATTCTCCCTCCTCTCGCCGAATATACCAACAACTACCTCCAAGACCCCAGATATTGTGCCGAGATCCTCCGCGAAGTTCACGACCAACCCCTTGAAGAAACCCTCCGACAATACGATCTCACCCTCAATACTATTGCAAACCTAGAACGACTCGCCCACAGTATAATGTCTCAGATGTTAGAAAAAGGAATGGCCTCTGTAGTTAGTAATTACAAATTAAAGTATGCAAAACCCAACACCTCTGCCACCCTGACACAAACCTGAGCAGAACCACGTGAATTGCAAATGCCCCCATCTGGATCCGCGACCTCCTCCTCCTCCTACCACCTTCGAAAATCCGCACGAGCCGCATCCACCAGTGCCTGGCGGCCTTCTCCCCCAAAACGAAAAGAGCGACCCCCAACCCTGTTCTATGTCAGAAGCATGACCCTAACTGCTAATCAACCATCCTCCACAGTTCCGCCCCACATGAAGAACGAAGCCTGTTTCAGATGCAAAGGGCTGGGACATTTTGCATCCTATTGCCGTCTGTTCACTTGCGACATCTGTAAAAGGTGAGCGCCAGGACACTACCCCAAGGATTGCCCCCGTAACAAGAAGCGATCGATCACCCCTGATCAGAAGCGAGCTGGAAGCGAAGAAGAAGAAGCTCATATGGTGGCCGAATACTTCTCAAATTTTGATGACAGTGCTTGGGCAAATTCAACCAGTGAACCCAGACCAGGGTCGTTCCATCCTTATTAAAGGAAGAGAAAATTCGTTGATGTTTCCCAGCATTACCCAAATCCCCACTCTAGACATACATGCAGATAATCGCCCTCGCCCTGGGGCTCTTCTTCTTCACCTGCTGGATGATTCTCTTGTCTCTTTCCTACATTTCCATTCGCGAGACCGAACCTCGACATAACATCTATGAGCTTAACGAAATTCTCTCCCACATCTCTCTGACCCCATCATCGAACACCCTAGTTGATTCGACCCCCATTACCATGCCTGCGCCCGCCTATATTCCGCCTCCACCATGAGTACTGCCACCAGCGCCGCCCATTCCCTTGCAGATCAGCAAAGAATTATGGCTTTATCGACCGCTCAACAAATCTACAGACCAGGTAGAAAAGGGGTTGGAATGAAACAAAGTTGGAAACTTTGAGGATAGGGGGGGGGCAGTGTTACAATTTCTTTCCTTTTACATCTATTTCCTTCTTCGTCGCGGCAGTGCTTACCATTGCCTCATTCTCTTATCTCTGACTCATCGGGCAGCGCCCATATTCCTTTTTCTATTAGACACCAAGTAGATAGCTGTCCGTTAACCTCACGCTCTACAGCTTTGCATCCATAGTTAGTTTACTGACTCTTACAATACATGTAGACACATATTCGACACGTAGCCACGTAAATATCTATATAAACTGTAGTAGACAAAGGTCAAGGCTCCTTAGCTTGACCTTAGGCAATATACAGCCTTAGAACTGCTCTCGAACGTGCGACTCGACCTAAGCCAGAAAGCCTCTGACTGAGCGTGATATAACTTAGCGACGAAAGCTTCGTCGTTAACGAACTCGATACTTGTACTGAGTAGTTGAGGCTCTCGCCTTAACACTGAGCCAGACAGTGTGGAAGATGTTCCCACAGCACATGGTGGTGGTAAAAAGTCAAGAAGAGATGATGTACTTGTGGTCAGTGTTAAGAGAAGACCCATTGATATCACATCCAGCTGTTCTTCCATCAATTGTTCTGTATTTCTGAAATACCTTTACACTGTACAATTCTATGACTTAGTGTTGAGGGAGGGTCTGTTTCAATTTGCTAATCCGGATATCCATGAATATTTCCGGGATTTTAGGAAATTTCTCAGAATTGATATCACCATCTGTGCAGGATTGGGCATGGGAATGGGAGTGGGAGCAGGAACAGGAGTGGGAACAGGAACTAAATTTGTAATTCAAAGCCACTGCAACCACCACCATCCCACTCAACTCGCTTTACCAAAGTCACCATTCCCACTTCAGGATATATGTTCAACCTTATGTTATCTAGATCTCTCCTCACCCCAACTGTAAGTTCCAATTCCCTAGCTTTGGGTGAGTACTGTTGTGCTCACTACTATATGTTTCTTTTTTCTTCATATATTCAATATTTAAATTTTTCAAAAATTACAAAAAATTCACCAAAAATTCACCCTTCCCAGCCACTTACTAATGCCAAACTTTTTGTTGGTTTTCTGTCCACAGGCTGGCCACAATGGACTCATTTTGGTATGTTTTCTTGTCTTTCGTTGAAAATTCAACCTCAAACTAAAATTTCGATGTATATCTCAGAAAATATCCTCATTCAGCTGCCCCCTATCCAAAACATAAGTTCTAATTCACTTTTTCATTCTGAGCACAATTTCACAATTTTTTCTTTTATATGATTCAAACCAAGGTTATCACCAATTCTGGATCCAGCGCCTGCAGATCACTCCAGCTCCACACATGCAAGGTATGTTCACATTTGATAAGCTTCTGCAGGTGTGATATGACTAATTATTATCTTTGTTTCTAGATAAAAATCTACTCCTTGCTGCAATGTTTGCCTTCAAATGCTGCTGTATGTTGCCACCTCCAAACACTTGTCCATGCAGCCATTGGTGAGTGATGGGACCACATTTTCCAATGTATTGGCAACCCAATGATCTTCCACTGGATTTTACTGTACATGTATCCTATTTTATATTTGTATTATTCATATTTCTAACACTATTTTACCTTGTACTAGGTGTGGCCTTCACAAATCAAAAAGGGAACATGTTGTTCACAGGATCATGAACACTGGACAGTGAGGGGATTCTGGAAAGGCAGGGCCCTACTTCATGTATCCAGCCTCACTTGGCCCATCTGAGTCATTCAGCAATGGGGGGCATCATTGGAAAGGTCAGGTGCTTGACTAAAAACATTGTGTTCAGCCTTGATAAAAACTTAAATTAATTGTAATTTACATATGCAATTGGATGCATATTCATCTTGGAAAACAAAACATAGTGCAGCCTGTAAGCTTCAATGGCATCAACCAGTGAGGAATTCCTGTTCTCATTGTACCATTGGAATGCAAATTGAGATATCCCATTCCTGGCATTGTATGTGTTGCAACACCCGTTCTGTCCCAATTCCAGTTGTTGTCACAGTGTCCGGTCCTATGTAAATATTTGCATCTTTAATCATGTTGCTGGTTCTGATGACATTCCTGATGTTGTTGCCAAGCCTCCATTCCAGATACCATCCCTGTTCCCATTTCCATTCCCATTTCCAATTATATTCCTGCTTCTGTTCCTGTTCCTGGTGTAAGTTTGGTGCTGGTTCCAGTTGTAGTAAAAGTCTCTGTGCAGGATCTGTTTATATTCCTGATATTGTTGCTGAGCATCATAGTGGTTCCATTGGCTCTTACAGTTCTGTTCCTGTTCCCATCCCCGTTTTCAACATCGTGGGCATCCCCCTTCCCTATCCCAGTCAGTTTACATTTCTGATATTGTTGCTGAGCATCTTAACTGTTTTATTTTGGCCCTCTCTGGTAATAGCTCGGTTCCCGTTCTCATTTCTGTTCCCATTTCTGTTCCCAACATTGCAGGTGTTCCCATGTCCTGCCTGTGCTGGTTCAAGGTGTAGTCAAAGTGCCAGGCCTGTTTAAATATTCTCATCATTGATCACTTTTCTGGTTCTGTGGACATTCCTAATATTGTTGCCAAGTATTGTAATGGTTCCATTGGTCCTTTCCCATTCCAAGTGGCTCAATGCCTTTACCAATCCAATTGGCAATGACACTCCCATTCTGATCATGTTTTCTATTTCCACTTTGGTCCATTTTGCATTTTGTTTCCATTCCTATGTGCTCCCATCATCCCATACACATTCCATGAACCGTGTGAGCAAACATGCATCAAGGGGCTGGTTGTCCTCCAGAGTGATGTCCAAGAGATTGTCATCTCCTTGGTGCATATCCAGAGGAGGTGACAGGTCTGGTAGGTAACTATTGAATTTTGTTTGATATACTTGGCCTGGACTGACACTTGATTGTAGACAGATTAAAATTGTTAATTCAGAAATGGGCTGACAATCGAAGTTTGTGCAGTATGTAAAATAGATATCAAACTTAATCAAATAACAGACATGGTCATCAAGTGCAGTAAGTGAGTCATTTTCACTGACTATAATTTTCTGCTCTAATAAAACACTAGGGCTACATTCAGTGAATGCACACTAAGCAACAGTTAGACAAGGTTATCAACTATGTAACATATTTTGTTTTCAACATATAATAAATTTAATATCTGACATTCTATTCATATTTCAACTGCAATCTGGTGTTGGGCTTAATCACTTTCCCATATCAGTAATAGCAAGTTGGTATGCTGACATCTTTCAAGGTCCAGGAGCTGCAATTATGAGGAACAGTGAGGCTCACTCAAGTACAGGCAATATGTGAGTTACACTTGCATAATCAACTATCTTGGTATCAATGATAGATGCATGGGCAGTTCTTCAGATACAAACATGATACCAGAATCTGCCTCATATTTGTCCCTAATTCTGAATGACTGTCTGACGATTGTCCCAATGCAATCTTACAAGGGTCCCAGTGCATCACCCTCTCTGGCCATTTTCCCAGGCTACAGTTTTGGACCAATATGGCATTGTTTTTATTCATTGTAAACCTGAGGAGGCACAACTCCAGTGGCATGTGCATGCACCCACTCCAATAATCACATCTGAAAGCTACTAAGCATTTATGTTGTCATACCTATGAAATAACACAATGGAACATAGCATTCGCAGCCTTCATACCACTGGATAGCAGAATTGTTGAATCTGCAGATAGCACAGACAGTGTAGCGATCAACCCCAGCTGGAGTGAATTTCCAATGCCATTCACATTCATATTCCCTTTCTCTTTCCCATCCCCATTCTTGTTCTCATTCCTGGTCCTGGTCCAGTTCTATTTTGGATCTAGCTCTGGGTTTGGTTCTAGTTCAAGGACCAGTTGCCATTCCCATTCCAATTCCTGCTCATTGTCACAAGCTACAGTGGTTCCAAATGACCACCTTGAAAAGGTAATAACAGTGCAATTAAATGGCAAATAAAATAGACCGGGCACACTAGGACAGACATGGGGAATGTCAATCCCCATTGGCTAATGAATTCAGATCAACCATGTGGATGGGAATGGTTATACACAAAGTAAAGGTCAAAAAATGGCATGGCAGCCAGCCTTATCTAATTTGCAATGGAAACTTGTGAGTAAAATAGTAAGATGAGTAGAAATGAAATTCGGAAATGCTGCAGCACTTGTATGGAATATGAATAGAAACATGACTTGAGAAGTACACCGAAGGCTGGATCACAACCAGAGAAATAAATGGCTACATAAATAATGGGGGTCAGGTACCCTGATTGGACATAGAATGGACTATGCTGCAAGACCTCCAACTTTCACTTAGATCACTCCCTCATATCCTGTGATCAGGACCAAGGGTCACTACTGGTCTCATACCAGTTCCATTCCTGTTCCTGTCCCTATTCCCAACTTTCCCCATTCTGTTCGTAATTACTGTTCTGCTTTCTGATACCAATCCATCTCACACCTGTGTCCATTCCAGTTCCTCATGTGTTTCATGAAAAATGCAAAGGACTAAAATTACTGTTATAGGTTTCCAACTAACATTCCCCACACTGGTCCCATTGTTTCTCCTGTATGAATTCCTTCCCCTTCCCAGTCCCCTGACATTTCAATGCCCACTTTTACTCTTTATACTCTGGGGTTCCATTTCTGTTACTCAAGGAGCTCCTCATTTCTGGCCATTTCTTTACTTTAAGGCCCATGAAGCCTTCTGTACTCCCTATTCTCTCCAAGGCCCTAAGGTCCACCATTATACTGGATCTCCACATGGTCTTCACCACTTGGCTCATATTTTGGTACAAGAGTGACATTGGTGATCTTTGAATGGTGGGGAGCTGGAACAACCTCTCACTCTGGAAACATTGCCTCAAAGAGAGAGGAAAGGACAATCAAGGATGACTGGTGGACAAAATATGTTTGCCACTCCAAAGATCTACAGTGCAGATAGAGGCATCATCTATTGCCTTCCTATGGCTGTTAGGCTTCAAGGAGATCTGAAGGGACCAGGGTCACCCGAGATCAGTTTGAACCATTCTGGTTCTTCACATCCACTGTACCTTTTACCTGTGAGCATAACCCTTCATCCACCTGCATGAATAATGAATGAGGACACCAACACAAGACTGGAAATAGCAGCAATAAAAGGAAAGGGGTGGGAAGGCAATGGGACATAGAATCAAAGCTGCAATGTCAGGAGTAACATGTGCAACAGCACCCATAACAGGAATGGCAATGGAAATTTGAACATTAGAAACACTATCATCAAGGTCAACATGAACAGGATTAACTCTGGTAACTTCACCAGGAACCTCAGCTGAAATGGAAAGTTGAACAGACATGGGGGCAGCTACAGTCATGGCAGTGGGAACATACATGGCCATGGAAGTGAAATAAGAATATGATTTTGATAGGCATGGCCATGGTAAAGAGGGTGCAATGAAAACAACAGATGTAACATGCTATTGGAGTTGCATTAAGTACCTGGAGGACAACTTGAGGAACATATATTGCTCATGAGCATGTGTGAATGTATTTTCAGTCCATTATTTTATAATTGTAATTTACATTTTCTTGCAGAGTAGATAATTACAATACAGTGACTTTCAAAATTGTCTCAATGTTTACAACTTTTGAGATGTTTTCTTAATAACTCATTTAGATGACACATTTACATCAAGGTGTTGGTAGTAAATGAAAGTATGATATCTGAACTACAAAATGTCTCTGCAAATCATGTGACCATGATTACTATTCATGAAGATATAGTCCATTTATAAAGATGACTCATTTAGACAATTATGGAAGTGTATTATAGAAACATCAGAATCTGATGTTGTACTAGTATGACAGCAATAGACCCTTGATAAATTATTCTAATCAGTGCTATATGTTTGATGGTACCTTAAATCAAGCTATGCACTAGTGGAATGTAATACTATCATGCATCCCATTTCCTCTGCTGATAAGGAAAACATCATTTCTTTAGCCACTAATCAGGCTTCTGTTTGTTCTATTGCTTCCAAAACTGGTGTTAGCCATGCTACAGTAGCCAGAGTGCTTAAAAATCATCTTCCTCATTGATCTGTACCCTCCCCTGGTTGCCCTTCCAAACTTTCTACTACTTCAGAACACTCTATTCTCAGACAAATCACTGCTGGAAAAGCTGCAAATGCAGTTGAAGCCACTCACCACATTAATTCCATCATTCCCAACAATGCCTCCTTACAAACAGTCAGAAGGGTCCTCAGGAGACATTCCTTCAAGGCTGTTACAAAGAAAAAAAAGCCCTTGCTTACTACAAGGCATAGGAAGCTGAGATTGGATTTTGCTTTGAAGTATCAAAACTGGACTATAGAGGACTGGATGAGAATATTTTGGTCAGATGAGATTAAAATCAATAGTATTAATTACTGAGACTTAAACATTCTGTAGTATATATACTACATGTATAGCTTAGCCTAAGACAATTCCTCTTGACCTCTGAGACACTCAGAGGAGCATCCCCCCTTCGTCCTAAGGTCCCCTCTAAGCTTCCTTAAATGCTCTTCCAATAGGTTACCTTAGCCTGGTGTGCAAGACCCGAGAAGTAAAAGTCTTCCTGGGAAGCCCAGTAAGACTTTTCGCCATCTACATGGGGTATGATGTCGAAGGTGTAGTTGCACCAAAACCAACATAGAAGTTGATGGGCCAATTTATGGGAATGTATCATGCTAACTCTGTCTTCCAACGGAAGGCCTGTTGGGGTATAAGTTTGGGGGTGGAGAACATCACCAAGCTCTATAACATTCAAGAGGTTGAAGACGTCAACCACTCCTTCAAATGTGTTTAACAGAGGAATATGGTCCAGAATCGGCACAGGGTTGTCAGAAGTGGCCACAAATGGAGGGAGAACCGGTTCAGAATGGATATATGTCAAGATGCGACAAAGAAGCATACGAGAGTCTGAGGTATGCTCAGTGTTGGTTAGAACGCTACTGCCCACAAAGTGTATCAGGCCATAGATAGTGTTGCTAATGGTAGTGATGGTGTAGAAGTGATTCCATAACATATGGTAGCTTCTGGTGTGAAGACTGTGTGTATGAAACCAGGCCGCATGTAGCTAACAAAAGTATTGGAGATCGAGACCGAGACCACAGTAAAAAGAAGTATCACTCACAGTTCCATTGTCGGTGTCAACAGTATGGCCTCATGACAGTCTTTGGGAGTTGCAATCACCCACCACTTAGCTCCTTCTCCGTTCTTAACTTCAATGCGGGTACAGAACCCATCAGTGTCTATGTGCCATTTATGATGGGCACCCGCTGTTGCCGCCAGTCCCCAAGATGTACTGGAACAGGGGAATGGATGGTTTGAAACCTTACAAAACTTGAAATCTGCCATCGCATTGAAAGATAGGACATCGGAAGCTAGTGCCTCTAAGGGTGTGCAGCTACTCGGAGGGTAGGGGAATGGGAAGTGTAGTGCATTGAGAATCTTGCCTCCACTTCCAACCTTGTGGCTGTCAAGGGGGTCCTGAGGTGTACCAACATGGAATTGCGACATGGCTTTTTCACATGGCTCAATAGAATGATCTATAGATGTGTGAAGTCAGATTAAACTGAAAAAGTAAAATGAACGCTCAAACCATGAATGGTCATCAGCTGATTAAGGCAGGTCATAGTACGTGGCCCTCTCTCATCAAATTGCAACTTCTGACTGACATGCTTATTCCTAACCAAAATGTGCTCAGAGTGAAAGATATTCTGTAGCTCTGCTTGTAAATCGAACTTGCATGCATCCTCGTAGTCAATGATGTGAAAGATTGATTTTGAACCATCTTCCTGCAGATGCAGTGGTAGCCCATCTACATAGTTTGCTTCCACTGCTTGGTGAACTTGCTGAAAGAAATCCAATGCACTCTGTGTCTAACAACATCCAACAATTAATTACAAAAAGGTGTAGAGAGAGAGGCATTGAGAGAGAGAGCTTACATGAAATTGTGGATGATAAATATACGGGTTCAGGGCATCCAACCCAAATAGAGGAACTTCGACCCCTGCGAGTTTCTAGAAAGACATTGTATACCTCACATAATACAACACTCAAACACAACATACCTTGGGAAGAAACCTGCCTATGGTAAGTGTTCTTTCATGAAAGGTGACCTGTTTCATAGCCTGGGTAAAAAAATTCAAAAAAAGTGTAGACGAAGAAAACACCTACCATATCATCTTGTATCTTGACCACAATGTTGGGATCCAACAGCTTCCCCAAATTTCCTGCCTTGCGGTCAGCTTTGAATGGCTTTTCTCTTGCCGTTTTTCTTTTTCGCTTTTTGGGATTTGATGAAGACTGTTGAAGAGGTTTATCTGATGGTCAGGGACGCCCAGATCGTGTAAATTCATTTTAGTGCCCTGAACCTTGATCATGGGCCAAAGATGCTCCCTTCTCTCCAGAGGTTGGCTGTTGAGTGTCGGAACTGCCTATTGCACTCAGTTGCTCAGTGGTGCCTGGTTGTTTGGTGGTGTTTGGTGGTGTTTGGTTGCTCAGTGGGTAGATTGTTATGAGTATCATGTTGCTGGGTGGAGGAATTTGTGCAGGGGTGCTCTGGACCTTGATCATGGGCTGGAGGTGTTCCCTTCTCTCCAGGGGGTGGCTGTTGAGTGTTGGGACTACCTATTGCGCTTGGTTGCTCGGTGGCGCCTGGTTGCCTGATGATACTTGGTTGTTCAGTGGTGTTTGGTTGCTCAGTGGATAAATCATTGCAAATATCATGTTGCTGAGTGCAAGAATTTGTGCGAGTATCCTGACTACATGCTAGCCAGTTGCCTGAAGTTTGTGGCTCTGTCATACGCTCCTCCTCCTCCTCCTCCTCCTGAGCCGCAGACGGAATTCCAGGGTCTATATATACATTGCATCAGTTGGCCAGCCAGACGGAAATTTTAAGCACCTGCTGCTAGCCAAGACGTGCATGCGGTGCCACTATTGCCCTTCTGCAAAATGGCATAGCCATCCTTCACTGCATGCCTCACAAATGGCTCCAGTAGACCTGGTTTCTTGGCAGCTGCAAAGATTGCTGTCCAGAGGATTTTCTCTACTACTCAAAGAACATCAGGGCGGTCATTCCCTAGCGCCTGCCATGTCTGAAACAAATACATAAGTAGCACAATTTATGCAAGTCTAACACGTACTTCAAAGATAGCCTTCTTGCTGTTTGTTTTTTCAATCATGGATGTCTTCAGAAATAAACATATAGGCAAGATGCCCAGTGCAGTGTAAAGGGGGACCTCAAGAGATTTTGAACATTTTTCACCTCTACATGGAAGCTTCAAGGTTGGCATGCATGCAGTATCGTTTTCCCTGTGAATTTTAGTACAGTAAGTAGTTGTATATTATGAGTACATATGATCTTTTAAAGCTGGCTAACCTCCATCAAAAGTGAGAGATGAAAGACTGTCGCCACTATATTGTATAACTGCCGAGAGACATTTCTTCCTTTCACATGATTGGAGAGGACCTGAAAGCATGTGGAAGACCCATGTGGCACCTCAGCTGCTGCTGGTTTGGTAGGAGAGTATGGGGCAGCGGTGAAATCACAGTGAGTTTCTCTTATGAATTTGGGCCAATCAGACAGCACATTATGCCTATCCTGAACCAGCAGTTACAGTCATGCCAAGAGTTAACCTAGCGAAGATCTAATCTCAAGCACTTACGAGGTTAGTGAGCACTGGAACTGTACCCCACATCCTCATGGGTGGCCTTGCTACTTCACCAGCCAAACAAAACATAACATTGATAACATCTAGAAGCCTGTAATTGAACAATAAGCCATAGAGCTGGTCTTGGTGTTTTGGTAAGGGTTTTCCAGGTGCTTCTGTATTCAAGTGTCTAAGTATCTTCACTTGGCCTGCTCCTTGATAGCTTGAACATTCAGTAACAGGCTCCATCGCTTCCCACCACTTGAGGCTTTTGATTAGAGGCTTTTTGACAGTTGAATTTGAGTTGTAGGTTTGCTAAGTAGAAGGGCTGGGCACTGACCTTTATATCTGGAAAATATGCTGAGATGAATATCATCCCAAACTCTTTAAACAATATGGTGGAGGACCACCCCAAATTTTGAAAGTGACAGTTGGCAATCCAACCCAGTGGAAGCGTAGGCAGTGGCGATCTGACCATCATGAGAGATGATTGTCACAATGATGCCAAACTGTGTTGACACAGTTTCGCACATGCTGTGGACATTCAAATATTCAAATATTCACTGGCAAATCCAGCCATTTTCCAATTCTTATATTGACCACTGGCAATCCAGTAAGCCGACATCAGCCTAGTACAGATGTCTGCATGTTGACAGGCTTCAACAACCTATGAAGTTCTTGGAAGATTCTAAACGTGAGGCTATCATATACAACTGATTTTGGACATTCATGGAAGCTGTCAGTGTTGATGATGAACTCATCTAGAACTAGTACTATCATGGTGTTGTGTGGCACCGGTCAGTTCTGAAGTTGCACCCTTGTCACATCTACATGTAATAATCAAGCCAACAGCTGGCCCATAATGAATTGGTGGCATTCCTTGACATCAAAGTTGAAGCCTGAACAACATACACAGTAGGTCAAGGCCCCCTCCTAAACACTTCAACTCTAACAGAGTCGCAATCCAGGAAGCCAACTCAGCCCTCCCCCAATGTCCCTCATGATGAAGAACCCCCTCAATAGATCACAAAAAGCAACAACAAAGTGACCCTTTCCTCCAACTTTACTCACTTGGATTAAGGTCTTAACCCTTTTCACTAGATGCAAGGGGATCATTCAAGAATCTCCATTTCACATCACTTTGCACAAAGCCTTGGGTGCAATATTGACAGCACCAGAGAACTTGTTGATAAGAGTACACCTTCTTTCCTTAATCTCAAGCAAATAGAATGACAACAGCCCCTTCTAGCTGAACAAAGTATTCATGGGATGGGTCAAAATCTATGGGATATCAGTGAACAGTTACATGAAATGGGGGAGAATATCCACTTTCTCTCATCTATGGCAGACCAACTATGGACACTGTCAACAGGGAATGAAACCTTGCAGGTGACAGATCCTATTGAGTTGTCCCCTTATTCAGCAGAGGATGTGTTTCCTCCCATGCCTGGTCTTGAAGGTGGGAGCTTTGAGAAGGATGATAAATCAAGTGACTACTAAGGATGCATGTCTTTATTTACCATCAGTACTGATAAACAACACAAGGTCCTGCTTCATCACTATACCATGTCGTATGCTCCATCGCTTGCATCGCTATCTGAGCCTGTCTCAGGACAGTCCTTGATGTTGAATCTGAGTTATCTGAAACCTGCTGTAAGCTAAGTGAATTATTCTGTTATTTTCCTCAATATCATTACATAGTGCTATGAAATGAGTTTCTTTGCAAGCATGAAACAGACCATCGTCTGATTGGACATGATACACTGATTATGTATACAGATGATGAATCTACAAGAGATAGAGGGCTCTTTATATTGGATGGGGCCATCCATGTAAGCCATATAATAGGGTACCATGGTGAAAACAACACATGGAATGGGACTCGAAGTGAGGTTTGCAAAGTGGCAGGTACAGCTCTGAAGATGATTGAAGAAGATACAATCCGCCTGGGGATTACTGTACCCCCAAGTAATGTCCATTTGATTATATTTTCCATGACAACTTTGTTGGGATTATGTATACAAGAGTATACAGGCAAGCCAAGGCAGTTAACATGCCTATGGAATATTGCCAGAATATGCTAAGTCATATTAACACATGTTTAACAGAGGTTAACACATGCAGAGACATATAGGGGAATCCACAGTTAACACATGCTACAGGATTAATCATCCTGCAGCATGTCTATCATGGGATAGGCAAGTATAGCCATGTCTATGATAGCCTATCCAAGACAGAGCTAAGGATAGAGTGTCTATGACACACCCTGCAGGAAGTCTAGGACTTACCAAGCCATGATATCATATGTCACTATTATTGACACTGTTATAGGGGATATGACATAGTTATTCCATTATTAACTGGTACAGGGGTCTATTACAGAATACCTCCTTTATGTATTAAAGGAGTGCATTACACTATACCTCCTAACTGTGTAGTATAAATATTGCACATCATGTAGGAGATGATAATAACATTCCTCCCTGTGGCAGACTCCCTCACTCATTAGCCTTTGAGATTAACTTCATCCTCTAACCTTGTCCTTAACTCTTCCTGTCACTGTTCACCACTCCATTCCCAACAGGTTATGGGCCCTGACCCTGAACCAGACATGGATTATGAAGGGGACCAAGAAGATGACCATATATCATTATTTGGGGAACCCCCCGCACAAGAAACCCCTAAACGATCAGGAAGAGTATATACTTCCAGAGCACAAGAAAAGCGCAGACAACGGATCAATACACCAGAGATTGATCCGGTTATAAGAATACCTATTTCCTTAATTCGGACCAAAGAATACTCAAATGTAAACAAGATCGCTGATCGCGATCATTTGACGGATGAAAACTGGCACGAATGGAAAGAGAGAATGTTGCGTGTTTTTATTAATTGTGACATAACGGGATATGTTTTTGGTCAGATAAACCGACCGGATTCAAATATAGATCCGGAGAGTGCTTACAACTGGGACAAAAACGATACTTGGGCACAACAAGTCATTATCCATAACGTCACCTCCTCGCAAATAAATCACGTCGGATCAAAACAAAGCGCAGAAGCTATGTATACCGCATTATCAGTCACTCATGAAAACAAGGCACATCAAACAGTTAATCAACTGCAGTGTTTATTATATGAGACAAAGGCTGATAATTCCGACGACCTCCTAAAGCATTTGGACGTCTTGAAGTCTTACCGGGACCGGATCAACAGGTTTCCAAATATAGAATTCCATATCTCAGATACCCAATTTAAATCGATCATTTCGGCATCCTTACCAAACTCTTGGCAAACATATGTCGAGCCCTACAATGGAAACGCAAATGATCCAAATGACTTAGATCCAAAGTGTCGTCTAACTTCGGACGCATTTATTGGATTATTAAGGGAAGAATACAAATTACGGCTTAACCGGAATAACGGGAATAATAACTCCGGCGGAATTGTAAACCTGGCTAAAATCCAGATGACCGCCCAAAAGGAGAAAACCCTTGAAAACCGTCTTACCGATCGTAGAAAATCCCTGAAGCCATATTGTGATCATTGCAAGCGCCCTGGACATTGGTCCAGTAAATGCCGAAAATTCCAAGGCAATAAATGCATTAATTGCGGAAAAATCGGACATCAGGCAAAAAATTGTTGGGGGAAGAAAAAGGAGAAAGATAAGGAAAAAGGGAAAATAAAACCTGTGGAACAGTCCAATGCTGTGGAGGAATTTATTGCATTTTCAGCTCAAGAAGAACATTATAATTTTGATTCCTATGATGCTTGTAACGATAACGATGCCGTAATGGACGAGCGTTTGATCTACTACGATTGTTTGGCTGACTCAGCAACAACATTGCATGTCACGCATCAAAGAGAAGCCTTCAAAACATACACTCCAATGAAAAATAATTCCGTAACTGGGGTAGGTGGATTGGAAGCTAAAATTGCAGGCAAAGGAACTGTTCAAATAATTTCGACATGCAATAATCAAAATTTTAATATTCATCTGGAAGACGTCCTACATGTGCCTGGAACACAAAACAATTTAATTTCGTTGGGGCGATGGGATGCGGCCGGTGGAAAATATATTGGAGGACAAGGAAAATTAATCCTCGCAACAAAAGACGGACAACAACTTGCAGAAGGAAAGAAAATTAATAACCATTTATACAAGATGAAAATGGTATTAAAAAATTCTAGCAAGCCGTCTAAAACTCCTGCCGTTAATCAAACATTCGTCGGAAACGTAAAATCACTTAGTTGGGAAACTTGGCACCGACGATTTGGACATGTAGGATATTCTGGACTTCAACAATTATTGAGCCGAAATTTGGTGATCGGTTTCAATGTCGACGAAAATAGTCCTAAACCGGATTGCGAAGCTTGCATCAGTGCAAAGCAACACAAGGAGCCTTTTCCAAAGTCGACAAAAAGAAACACGAAACCAGGAGAATTAACCCATATTGACTGATGGGGAAAATACACTATCAAATCTATTAATGGCAAATATTATTATCTGCTATTTGTTGATGATGCTAAAAGGTTCGTCACAATTGAATGTCTCAAAGAGAAAAGTGATGCAGCACAGGGGGTAATAAATTACCTTGCCCATTTGGAAACATAAGGCAAGAAGCCGAAGGGTATACAAATTGATTGTGGAAAAGAATTTTTTAACAAAAAACTGGAAAAATATTGCAAAGAAAGAGGTATAGAAAATCGGCTTACCGCACCATACTCACCATCACAGAATGGAGTTGCGGAAAGGATGAACAGAACCCTGGTCGAGCTATCCCGAGCAATGCTGGCTGCTAACCAGCTTCCAGAATTTTTATGGGAATTTGCAGTCTTACATGCTGCCTATATCCGGAACCGATCATTTACCAAACATCTTCGGGAAACAACACCTTATGAAGGCTGGCACAATAAAAAACCAGACGTATCAAAATTACGTGAATTCGGAGCCCCAGTATGGGTATTATTACAAGGCCAGAAAGAAGAAAGAAAAATGCTACCTAAATCAAAGCGTTGTGCATATGTCGGCTATGACGACGGCGCGGGAGCAATAAAATACTACAATGCCGAAACAAGAAATGTTCTCACCTCTCGGAACTTCCGACTTATAGACGCTACAGATGAACCTGAGCCTGCCGAAGACACTGATGTTACACCCTCGACAGAGGGGGAGTCTGGTGGGGAAACACCGAATGTGCCGCCGACGGGTAACTCCGATCAACGGATCACGGAACCGGCAAGGCAGCCTCGGAAGCGTAAACGGAATGAAAATGAGGGAAACATAGATATCACTAGACCATGGAAGACGCGTGCAAGTGATAATGAACCACGGAAAACTCATGGAATTCGTACCGACTACAAACATCTTTACCACCTTGCGGAAGAGGAAGATGACGAAACCTTTCTAAATATAGAAGAAGCCTATGCAATAATAGCCGGAGACGAAATAAACAGTCTCAAAGACGCAAAACAATCCCCGGAATGGGCGGAATGGAAGGATTCAATGCAAATCGAATTAGACTTGCTCAAAGAAAAGGGTACTTGGGAACTTGTCGAAAAACCTCCAGATGCCGTTCCAATCTCAAATAAATGGGTATTTATTCGGAAACGAAATAAAGAAGGGGAAATTGTACGATACAGAGCGCGGCTAGTTGCAAAAGGGTATGCACAACGACCCGGTTATGATTTCACAGAAACTTTTTCACCAGTTGTACGAATGGACACACTCCGAGCGATTTTAGCACTCGCATCAGAGAAAGGTCTAAAAATACAACAGATGGACGTAAAGGGTGCATACCTCAATGGCACGCTACAAGAGACTATATACATGGAACAACCTGAAGGATGTAATGATGGAACAGGCCGAGTATGCAAGCTATTTAAACCGCTTTATGGATTAAAGCAGGCAGGTCGAGAGTGGAATAACGAATTTGATGGTAAACTTAAAATTCATGATTATGGACGATTAATGGCAGATCCTTGCGCATATATTCGAAGGGATGAAGAAAATATAGGCATCATAACGGTATGGGTAGACAACACCTTGCTTTTTGCATCAGCAGATAAAATGATGAAGCATATGAAAAATGCATTAACATCAGAATGGGACGTCACCGACCTTGGAGAGCCTAGCAAAATTGTGGGCATAGAAATTACGTGCGCCAATGATAGCATCAAAATATCTCAAGAAAAATATATCGAGAATGTCCTTCGTAAAGAAGGCATGATTGATGCAAACCCTGTTGGAATGCCAATGGACCCAAATATTAAATTAATTGAAAACCCAGATTATAATGAGCCGAATCGGAGCAATTCATATGCCAAATTACTGGGATGTCTACAATTCATTGCAAACTCCATGCGACCCGACATTAGCTTCGCTGTTAATAAATTGGCAGCATATACCGCAAACCCGGGTTTGCAACACCACGGTGCAATAAAGCGGATACTCCGGTACTTAGCAGGTACGAAAACTCTTGGAATTATTTACAGAAAATCCCAGGATGAGACTGAAAACAATAACCTTTTCCATGGATTTGCCGATGCATCATTTGCAAATTCTGAGGACCTCAAATCCACCACAGGATATGTTTTCCTGACAGCAGGGGGAGCAATAACTTGGAAATCAAAGAAACAAACAATTATTGCGCTATCCTCAATGGAAGCCGAATATGTCGCGCTATCTGAGGCTGGACGCGAGGCCACATGGCTAAGAAATTTGTATGGTGAACTCGGATACACCCAAATAAATCCGACAATTATTCAAGGCGATAATGAAGGGTCAGTAATTTTAACCCATAACCCTCAATTTCACCAGAGGTCAAAACATATCGCTATACGGCATCACTGGGTCCGAGATTTAGTCACCAACTAAATTATTGATATTCAAAACTGTTGTGATCCGGAACAAACAGCGGACATATTAACCAAGGCTTTACCAAAGCCTAAGTTTTCACGGCATAGGGAAGAGATGGGAATTCAGTCAAAAATAACTCAGTAGCTTTCCTTGGTGAGATTGGTTTTTCCCAATGGGTTTTCCATCCACAGAGGTTTTGACGCACCTGAAAGAAAATTATTAACCACTCCAGGGGGAGTGATGACATTCACAGAACCATTCCACTCATTGTCCTACACTGCCTAGGCTTGAGGGGGAGTGTTGGGATTATGTATACAAGAGTGTACAGGCAAGCCAAGGCAGTTAACATGCCTAGGGAATATTGCCAGAATATGCTAAGTCATATTAACACATGTTTAACAGAGGTTAACACATGCAGAGACATATAGGGGAATCCACAGTTAACACATGCTACAGGATTAATCATCCTGCAGCATGTCTATCATGGGATAGGCAAGTATAGCCATGTCTATGATAGCCTATCCAAGACAGAGCTAAGGATAGAGTGTCTATGACACACCCTGCAGGAAGTCTAGGACTTACCAAGCCATGATATCATATGTCACTATTATTGACACTGTTATAGGGGATATGACATATTTATTCCATTATTAACTGGTACAGGGGTCTATTACAGAATACCTCCTTTATATATTAAAGGAGTGCATTACACTATACCTCCTAACTGTGTAGTATAAATATTGCACATCATGTAGGAGATGATAATAACATTCCTCCCTGTGGCAGACTCCCTCACTCATTAGCCTTTGAGATTAACTTCATCCTCTAACCTTGTCCTTAACTCTTCCTGTCACTGTTCACCACTCCATTCCCAACAGTCCAAGTTGTGTTCTGTCAATAGAGCACCCCAAAGGTAGACTGCTCCCTGAGTCCCTACATACTGAGGTCCCAAGACAAGGACTTGATGACACTGGATGGACAACCACCTAGCCTTTATTTTTGTTGAGTGTTCTATTTTTATTCACACTTCCCATTTCGTACATTTCCACCACTTTGTCATTTCTCTCGGTCTGATTGGTGCAAGAATATGCACACAATCACATGTTAGTGCATCCCCAAAGCTTTGTATGTATATAAGGTGACCTCCCACCTCTTGAATGGAGCACAACTTCTTTCCCCCACTTTCTCAGCTTCAGTAAGAATTTCACATGACGACACAAGACAACTACATGCCATGGTGTAGTTTTTACGTTAAGTACTCTAGTTTCTATGGTTACGGGCCAACGGAGCCCTTTTCTCGCATCATCTCTGTGTGGATCAATGTATCCACTGACTTCTGACTTATGCCAATGCCCGTTTTCTCTTATCGAGCCTCATCAGACTCAACCTTTCATTCACTTGACCATTTCTCACTCATTTCCCACATGGCTCGATCATCAATCAATCCGATCATGACACGTTGTTCACAGATGCACCTCCTTTCTGTTCTTTTTCCTCAAGTTCTCAATCCTTTCAAGATCCTTCTGTGTATTCCTCCTTTTCTACTACGACGTGTTTGACACTTTCATCACGCGTTTCCCCATTCAGCGTTACCTTTTACAGCGTGACGTGACGACCTGACAACACTGACCTCAAGAGGGCAGAATCCCCTTCCACACCAGAGTGCCAAGGGATTGACACTTGCCCACCGGAATGAAATTCTGGACGACCATATGAATTATTCAAACTGTAAAAAGTTGATTAGAATGGGTATGAATATTAGTGCCAGGTGCCAATTATATTGCTAACTTGATATCAGTTCCAGCTCTAATACAGAAGATGCCCAGGAATTGGTTCTGACTGCCAATCTGAGAGTAAACATTCACCCAACATGCGACAAGAAAGGCCATTACCTGGCCCAAGGTTCAAGACCAGTGGTAATGTGAGACATAGACAGATATTACATCCTGTATTTATCAACCATTGGCAGACAAGCAACAATTATCTTCGGGATTGGTTACAGAAGCAGGATCATTACCTTGACATCATGCTTGCATCTGAGGGGCGCCCTGCTCAGTCAGAATGTCACCAATGCTGCCAGTATGAAGGGTCATGGAGGTGCCAGGACTGCCTTGGGAAGCCATTGTTTTGCACTAATTGCTGCAAAGATGCACATATGTCACCGCCACTGCATCATGTTGAACAATGGAACCTGACCCACTTTGAAAGCAGCTGGTTTTTGCAATGTGGAGTTTGGCTTAATGGTGGGCATGGTGGCCAACCTTGCCCTCATGAGTTAGTGGACACCGGTCAGAAAGGAACTGATTACCGGGACTCTGCTCTGACACCTGCAGGGACCAATTACAGTATTGATGAAGAATGGACTGGTATGCAGTCAAACAATGAAGCCAAGTCCGACCTTGGTGCTGAACCGATGGATCATGGTAAAGCTGAAGGTCTAATAGCTGGGGCCAAGTGGGACTTTGCCTCACATTCAGAGGCCGAGGACAATTCTGATACTGGGTGGGACTCAGACACCAAATGCAGTGATGTAAACTTTACCTGGGATGAAGCAGCACCGCTGGTAGACTCAGACAGACATGGTCTGGTGTTGGGATTATGTATACAAGAGTATACAGGCAAGCCAAGGCAGTTAACATGCCTAGGGAATATTGCCAGAATATGCTAAGTCATATTAACACATGTTTAACAGATGTTAACACATGCAGAGACATATAGGAGAATCCACAGTTAACACATGCTACAGGATTAATCATCCTGCAGCATGTCTATCATAGGATAGGCAAGATATAGCCATGTCTATCATAGGTTATCAGAGACAGAGCTATGGATAGAGTGTCTATGACACACCCTGCAGGAAGTCTAGGACTTACCAAGCCATGATATCATATGTCACTATTATTGACACTATTATAGGGGATATGACATAGTTATTCCATTATTAACTGGTACAGGGGTCTATTACAGAATACCTCCTTTATATATTAAAGGAGTGCATTACACTATACCTCCTAACTGTGTAGTATAAATATTGCACATCTTGTAGGAGATGATAATAACATTCCTCCCTGTGGCAGACTCCCTCATACACTTGCCTTTGACTTAAACTCAATACCTCAGAAACCTCGTCCTCATCTTGTGCTCAACTTCCTGATCCCAATAAACCATCCCATGAAAGGCTCCACTGCCTGACAAGGATGGATTCGTTTCACAGCAGGGTTTTGACGAGCAGTGATGATGGAGGGCCGAGGACGCGAGCAGAGACAAGCGTATGCCTGGAGAACTTCCGAAGCAAGCGCCAAAGCGGGAGGAATAAAGAGAGAACAGAAGAGAGAGGGGGCATCAGATAGGAACGAAAAAGGATTGCCGCATTTGGGGCTAGCCCAGAACACGACGTCGATGACTCGGAGGAGACAAGTATTCAATTTGAACTTGAAGATGTGACATTCAGACGCTGTTGCCAAATGTCCAACAACCGTCACTGGTGTCACAAATAAGATCATTCTTTCTCTTCACCACCACCATTGTCTTGTTCTGGGCTCACCCCAAAGGAGACAATTCGCTTCTCTCCGTCCCTGGTGTCACTCTACTCTTGCTTCCTCTGCCCTTGTGTTTGCTGTGGAAGTCCTCCAGGCATCACTCATCTTTGTTCGCTTTGTGGACCCTAGGAACATCCTTTTCTCATACGTTCCTTCGTAAAAACATTATAATTACCATGGCTACTACCCAGGGGTAAGTTATGCTCATTCCAATAGAGAATATAGATATAGTTCTGAAGTGTGTTGTTTCTTTACAGAATCGTTGATACCAATGCCACCATTGTTGTATTTGAAGGCCAACTATTCTATTCTCCTAACTGCCGACGTGAGATCCAGGCTCCTGCCCCAAATTTTTCATTCATGCTTCTCTACCCACTGACATCATACCATGGCTTTCCCTTCGACACTCTCGCATACATTCCTACTCCCATCCATATTGAAGGCGAAGGCTACTCAATGCCCAGTGATCTTATTCAGCATTGGGCAGAACTTGAACACCATATGTTTCATGCCACCTCCAGGCTATCAGAAAAATATAAGATACCAGCTGTTTGTCCCTTCATGCTGTCAGCCTTGGGGTTTCATGCCATCTTCCAATCGTCTTGCACAGCTCTTCATAACGTGACTCAAAGTCGCGATTGGTTCAACGTTTGGATAGGATTATATTCGTATCTCATCTCTGGTGCAATGGCAAAGGCTGAGAAGGCTGGCAATAACCCTATTCCTCAGTGGTTCGAGCTCTTGGCAGAGCAAGGCTTCAACCAGACCTGGCTTTCAGGCATCAACTCCTTGATGGTAGCCTCGTTCTTCCCTCAGACACAGCGTGTTGGAGCATTCGTAGAACTTCGGGCACCCTCTGACAAACTCCAGCCTCCAGTGGAGACATTCTGCCATTACAACGTACCAGTGTGGTATCGGTGGAGTGCTAGGGAAGCTGGTGACCATGAGTTGGACAGATACGCCCCACCTCCAGAGTTGCTTCATAAGGGAAAGGCAATGCTTGAGTGCAGGATCCAAAATGAATTCGTCTCTTTAGGTGAAGCCACCCAGATACCTCATATGCCTATGCCAAATGTCATGCACATATCTTGGAAAGACTTCTTCCACATGCGTTCGGAGAGAAATGTGCAAAAGCTCGCCAAGGAGACAGATGGGGAACGGCAGACACGTTTGAACTGGGTTAGAAATCCCCCGACTCGGAGTGCCAAGGTGTTCGAATGGCTTGCGAGTGATGATGACTGCAATGTTCTCGTCTGCTGACCAGTCATATCGAGCCAACGGTTCGATGTTTTGTCCTCTTACACCGCAAGCCAGAAGCTATATGATGCATTCAGCAACAAGTGTTGGGATTATGTATACAAGAGTATACAGGCAAGCCAAAGCAGTTAACATGCCTATGGAATATTGCCAGAATATGCTAAGTCATATTAACACATGTTTAACAGAGGTTAACACATGCAGAGACATATAGGGGAATCCACAGTTAACACATGCTACAGGATTATACATCCTGCAGCATGTCTATGATAGCCTATCCAAGACAGAGCTAAGGATAGAGTGTCTATGACACACCCTGCAGGAAGTCTAGGACTTACCAAGCCATGATATCATATGTCACTATTATTGACACTGTTATAGGGGATATGACATATTTATTCCATTATTAACTGGTACAGGGGTCTATTACAGAATACCTCCTTTATATATTAAAGGAGTGCATTACACTATACCTCCTAACTGTGTAGTATAAATATTGCACATCATGTAGGAGATGATAATAACATTCCTCCCTGTGGCAGACTACCTCTCACTCACTAGCCTTTGAGATTAACCTCATCTTCTTAAACCTTGTCCTTAACTCTTCCTGTCACTGTTCACCACTCCATTCCCAACAACAAGTGGGATTGCTGTGAGGAACTTTCTCCTGGTGCTACTCTTGATGATGATATGGAAGATGTTATTCAGTATACGACAGCGCATACTGATGTTGACCCTGAAGCTCAGGACCTTCCACCCCCTCCCATTGTTAACATACCATCCGCTCCTAGCACGTTGTCAACTGTCATGCCTCCCAGATTTGAAGGGGGTGAACATGAGGAAATTGAGGAAGACACTATCTGTCCCAATGACCCCCTTGAAGTTCTATGCAAATTCTATGGGTTTGTTCCATCTCTTTCATTCCAGACTGGAACATCATTGGGATTCAGAGAACAAAGAGATCGGCAGAAGCTGCTTCATTGGCTTGGGGAGATGAATCTTCCTGATGCTTTTGTGAATTCACAAGCTCGTGCTTCTTATGATTTTCTTCATGCACTCAGCGAGGGAAAGCAGCCACATGGAGAGAAATGGGATCTCGACCGGTCAAATCGGGCATATGTGGGGAGTTTCCCATGTCTGCAATATCTTCACCAGCTGGAGGATGGTTTGTTTCTCTTTGACTTCCAGGCATATTCAACAGTCAGCTGGAAACTTGCTGTGACGGCAGCGCGAGATGCATTGCTTGTATGTCGGCTGAATGGCAACTGGAGCGAGTGGGAACTCGGTCGTTTTCTTCTCCAGTATGGTATTCCCTTTCATACACTGGTTCCTCGATCCACTAGGATGAAAGCCCCAGTTTTGGAACATTGCTACATGTTGCCTATTCGTCTGTCTGGATACAAGTTTACAATGAGAGATTGGGAGGCATACCAGTCTCAATGTGCCGTTATCCTTTCTCAGCCATGAGCACGTTCAGCCCTGTTGCAAGGAGGGATTGTATGGCGAATCGCAATTGAGATTTTAAGCTTTGACAATGTACTTCGGGGTCCATCTCTTGCAACAGTGATGCAGAATACAGGGCTCTCAGCATCAGACAAATCAAAGAAACAACAATTATTGCATTATCCTCAACGGAAGCCAAATATGTGGCGCTATCTGAGGCTGGACGCAAGGCCACATGGCTAAGAAATTTGTATGGTGAACTCGGATACACCCAAGAAAATCCGACAATTATTCAAGGCGATAATGAAGGGTCAGTAATTTTAACCCATAACCCTCAATTTCACCAGAGGTCAAAACATATCGCTATACGGCATCACTGGGTCCGAGATTTAGTCACCAACTAAATTATTGATATTCAAAACTGTTGTGATCCGGAACAAACAGCGGACATATTAACAAAGGCTTTACCAAAGCCTAAGTTTTCACAGCATAGGGAAGAGATGGGAATTCAGTTAAAAATAACTCAGTAGCTTTCCTTGGTGAGATTGGTTTTTCCCAAAGGGTTTTCCATCCACAGAGGTTTTGATGCACCTGAAAGAAAATTATTAACCACTCCAGGGGGAGTGATGACATTCACAGAACCATTCCACTCATTGTCCTAGACTGCCTAGGCTTGAGGGGGAGTGTTGGGATACAAGCCTAGGGAGATGGAATACAAGTCCTGAGCTTAGGGTTAGGGTTAGCAGATGCTACCCTTAACCCTAGAGCAATGGCAGTCTCCTATGCTATCCAGGGAACCCCCTATAATATACAATGATAGACAAGTCTATCTGGAGAATTATATAGGGGAAATGAGGTCACTATGAAGTCATTGCAGTATAGCTCCTTTATATATCATAGGAGTACATTACACTATACCTCCTAACTGTGTAGTATAAATATTGCACACTTTGTAGGAGATGATAATAACATTCCTCCCTGTGGCAGACTCCCTCATACACTTATCTTTGACTTAAACTCAATACCTCAAAAACCTCGTCCTCATCTTGTGCTCAACTTCCTGATCCCAATAACATGGAACAACCCGATTCCAGGGATGATCACAAGGCCGGGTGCGAGTTCTAGATATGGATTTTCATCAAATCTCTTTTGAAGCCTCCTTTCATACTGGCAAACTATGTCATACAACACAATAACCTTTTGGATTCCATTCAGATTCTTGTTTTGTAGGGCCTGAGAGAGACAGTAGTCCATATTCATCTGTCTGCACTTGACCATTATGTGATTGTCAATGAAGTTCGGCAACAGAACTCACCTTTCACCTTTCTGAAAGTTCACAACCAATGGGATAAAGAACCCATTCCTTGCACATGCCGCTGCACTGATACCCATAACATCACATCCACAGAGGGCCTTGTTTTTATACAAATTTACTTTGTGGTTACTGCATGTCGCTGGCTAAAGCTTGTCATTGACACTCGATGTATCTCAGAGAATGTAGACTTACTTCCTTGACCTCCTTTGCTATGGCAAGGTGCGCTTTATACCGTGATTGTTCAACCATCATTCCCTCGCCTTCAGTAAGCCAGACATCATCTTCGGGCCAGTGCTGTTTGAGGTGAGACGCTGAGAAGTTCCCATCTAGTGCGATACTTTGGATAAACACATCATTTTAGGTAGCCGTACATAAGCAACACAAAGCAAGGATGATGTATTTACATACGGATTTGGATCTTCCTTCCAGTTCTCTGGTAAGTTGATCCCTGGTTGTGGACATGCTGGACAGCCAATTGTCATTTCACCTGCCCTTGGCTTCCGAGGTTCATGAACAAAGTCAAACCATTTCCGAAATTTAAGATTTCACCACTGTCGGCTGGCCTGTCATAGTTCAATACATTGATTCTTTGGACCTACATTAGTCGATCACTATGCTAGCCAATTTATCACTTGCTGGAACAATGTGGGGGAAGACTGCAGAAGTAACCTTTTTCAGTTTCACATAGTAGTGGTAGGCTGAGGTTTTACTCTCCAGATTGTCAAGTGAAAGTCATCAAGTACCCGGAATGTTAAAAATGTCTTACACCATTTGAATGAAGCTGGAAAAAAAACCTAACTCCATCATTTGTTCATCATCCGGCTGGTGACATGAACACCAACAATACTTCACAGGTAGCCTATGAATCCCGGAGATGTCAACTAATATAACCAGATATTGGGATCAGGAAGTTGAGCACAAGATGAGGACGAGGTTTCTGAGGTATTAAGTTTAAGTCAAAGGCAAGTGTATGAGGGAGTCTGCCACAGGGAGGAATGTTATTATCATCTCCTACAAGATGTGCAATATTTATACTACACAGTTAGGAGGTATAGTGTAATGCACTCCTTTAATATATAAAGGAGGTATTCTGTAATAGACCCCTGTACCAGTTAATAATGGAATAACTATGTCATATCCCCTATAATAGTGTCAATAATAGTGACATATGATATCATGGCTTGGTAAGTCCTAGACTTCCTGCAGGGTGTGTCATAGACACTCTATCCATAGCTCTGTCTCTGATAGCCTATGATAGACATGGCTATATCTTGCCTATCCTATGATAGACATGCTGCAGGATGATTAATCCTGTAGCATGTGTTAACTGTGGATTCCCCTATATGTCTCTGCATGTGTTAACCTCTGTTAAACATGTGTTAATATGACTTAGCATATTCTGGCAATATTCCCTAGGCATGTTAACTGCCTTGGCTTGCCTGTACACTCTTGTATACATAATCCCAACACTCCCCCTCAAGCATAGGCAGTGTAGGACAATGAGTGGAATGGTTCTGCGAATGTCATCACTCCCCCTGGAGTGGTTAATAATTTTCTTTCAGGTGCATCAAAACCTCTGTGGATGGAAAACCCTTTGGGAAAAACCAATCTCACCAGGGAAAGCTACTGAGTTATTTTTGACTGAATTCCCATCTCTTCCCTATGTCGTGAAAACTTAGGCTTTGGTAAAGCCTTTGTTAATATGTCCGCTGTTTGTTCCGGATCACAACAGTTTTGAATATCAATAATTTAGTTGGTGACTAAATCTCGGACCCAGTGATGCCGTATAGCGATATGTTTTGACCTCTGGTGAAATTGAGGGTTATGGGTTAAAACTACTGACCCTTCATTATCGCCTTGAATAATTGTCGGATTTTCTTGGGTGTATCCGAGTTCACCATACAAATTTCTTAGCCATGTGGCCTCGCGTCCAGCCTCAGATAGCGCCACATATTTGGCTTCCGTTGAGGATAATGCAATAATTGTTTGTTTCTTTGATTTCCAAGTTATTGCTCCCCCTGCTGTCAGGAAAATATATCCTGTGGTGGACTTGAAGTCCTCAGAATTTGCAAATGATGCATCGGCAAATCCATGGAAAAGGTTATTGTTTTCAGTCTCATCCTGGGATTTTCTGTAAATAATTCCAAGAGTTTTCGTACCTGCTAAGTACCGGAGTATCCGCTTTATTGCACCGTGGTGTTGTAAACCCGGGTTTGCGGTATATGCTGCCAATTTATTAACAGTGAAGCTAATGTCAGGTCGTGTGGAGTTTGCAATGAATTGTAGACATCCCAGTAATTTGGCATATGAATTGCTCCAATTCGGCTCATTATAATCTGGGTTTTCAATTAATTCAATATTTGGGTCCATTGGCATTCCAACAGGGTTTGCATCAATCATGCCTTCTTTACAAAGGACATTCTTGATATGATATTTTGATGCTATCATTGGCGCACGTAATTTCTATGCCCACGATTTTGCTAGGCTCTCCAAGGTTGGTGACGTCCCATTCTGATGTTAATGCATTTCATATGCTTCATCATTTTATCTGCTGATGCAAAGAGCAGGGTGTCGTCTACCCATACCGTGATGCCTATATTTTCTTCATCCCATCGAATATATGCGCAAGGATCTGCCATTAATCGTCCATAATCATGAATTTTAAGTTTACCATCAAATTCATTATTCCACTCTCGACCTGCCTGCTTTAATCCATAAAGTGGTTTTATTAGCTTGCATACTCGGCCTGTTCCATCATCACATCCTTCAGGTTGTTTTATGTATATAGTCTCTTGTAGCGTGCCATTGAGGTATGCGCCCTTTACGTCCATCTGGTTTCCGTAAAATCGTAACCAGGTCTTTGTGCATACCCTTTTGTAACTAGCCGCGCTCTGTATCATACAATTTCCCCTTCTTTATTTCGTCTCCGAATAAATACCCATTTATTTGAGATTGGAACGGCATCTGGAGGTTTTTCGACAAGTTCCCAAGTACCCTTTTCTTTGAGCAAGTCTAATTCAATTTGCATTGAATCTTTCCATTCCGTCCATTCCGGGGATTGTTTTGCGTCTTTGAGACTGTTTATTTTGTCTCCGGCTATTATTGCATAGGCTTCTTCTATATTTAGAAAGGTTTCGTCATCTTCCTCTTCTGCAAGGTGGTAAAGATGTTTGTAGTCGGTACAAATTCCACGAGTTTTCCGTGGTCCATTATCACTTGCACGCGTCTTCCGTGGTCTAGTGATATCTATGTTTCCCTCATTTTCATTCCGTTTACGCTTCCGAGGCTGCCTTGCCGGTTCCGTGATCCGTTGATCGGAGTTACCCGTCGGCGGCACATTCGGTGTTTCCCCACCAGACTCCCCCTCCGTCGAGGGTGTAACATCATTGTCTTCGGGAGGCTCAGGTTTATCTGTAGCATATATAAGTCGGAAGTTCCGGGAGGTGAGAACATTTCGCGTTTCGGCGTTGTAATATTTTATTGCTCCCACGCCGTCATCATAGCCGACATATGCACGGCGCTTTGACTTGGGTAGCATTTTTCTTTCTTCTTTCTGGCCTTGTAATAATACCCATACTGGGGCTCCAAATTCACGTAAATTTGATACATCCAGTTTTTTATTATGCCAGCCTTCATAAGGTGTTGTTTCCCAAAGATGTTTGGTAAATGATTGGTTCCGGATATAGGCAGCATGTAAGACTGCAAATTCCCATAAAATTTCTGGAAGCTGGTTAGCAGCCAGCATTGCTCGGGATAGCTCAACCAGGGTTCTGTTCATCCTTTCCACAACTCCATTCTGTGATGGTGAGTATGGTGCGGTAAGCCGATTTTCTATACCTCTTTCTTTGCAATATTTTTCCAGTTTTTCGTTTACAAATTCTTTTCCACAATCAATTTGTATACCCTTCAGCTTCTTGCCTTGTGTTTCCAAATGGGCAAGGTAATTTATTACCCCCTGTGCTGCATCACTTTTCTCTTTGAGACATTCAATTGTGACGAACCTTTTAGCATCATCCACAAATAGGAGATAATAATATTTGCCATTAACAGATTTGATGGCGTATTTTCCCCACAAGTCTATGTGGGTTAATTCTCCTGGTTTCGTGTTTCTTTTTGTCGACTTTGGAAAAGGCTCCTTGTGTTGCTTTGCACTGATGCAAGCTTCGCAATCCGGTTTAGGACTATTTTCGTCGACATTGAAACCGATCACCAAATTTCGGCTCAATAATTGTTGAAGTCCAGAATATCCTACATGTCCAAATCGTCGGTGCCAAGCTTCCCAACTAAGTGGTTTAACGTTTCTGACGAATGTTTGATTAACGGCAGGAGTTTTAGACGGCTTGCTTGAATTTTTTAATACCATTTTCATCTTGTATAAATGGTTATTAATTTTCTTTCCTTCTGCAAGTTGTTGTCTGTCTTTTGTTGTGAGGATTAGTTTTCCTTGTCCTCCAATATATTTTTCGCCGGCCGCATCCCATCGCCCCAATGAAATTAAATTGTTTCGTGTTCCAGGCACATGTAGGACATCTTCCAGATGAATATTAAAATTTTGATTGTTGCATGTTGAAATTATTTCAACAGTTCCTTTGCCTGCAATTTTAGCTTCCAATCTACCTACCCCAGTTACGGAATTATTTTTCATTGGAGTGTATGTTTTGAAGGCTTCTCTTTGATGTGTGACATGCGATGTTGTTGCTGAGTCAGCCAACCAGTCATAATAGATCAAACGCTCATCCATTACGGCATCATTACAAGCATCATAGGAATCAAAATTATAATGTTCTTCTTGAGCTGAAAATGCAATAAATTCTTCCACAGCATTGGACTGTTCCACAGGTTTTATTTTTCCTTTTTCCTTATCTTTCTCCTTTTTCTTCCCCAACAATTTTTTGCCTGATGTCCGATTTTTCCACAATTATGGCATTTATTGCCTTGGAATTTTCGGCATTTACTGGACCAATGTCCAGGGCGGTCGTCTGGGTTTTAGCCAGGTTAACAATTCCGCCGGAGTTATTATTCCCGTTATTCCTATTTTACCGAAGTTTATATTCTTTCCTTAATAATCCAATAAATGCGTCCGAAGTTAGGCAACGCTTTGGATCTAAGTCATTTGGATCATTTGCGTTTCTGTTGTAGGGCTCGACATATGTTTGCCAAGAGTTTGGTAAGGATGCCGAAATGATCGATTTAAATCGGGTATCTGAGATATGGAATTCTATATTTGGAAACCTGTTGATCCGGTCTTGGTAAGACTTCAAGACGTCCAAATGCTTTAGGAGGTCGTCGGAATTATCAGCCTTTGTCTCATATAATAGACACTGCAGTTGATTAACTGTCCGATGCGCCTTGTTTTCATGAGTGACTGATAATGCGGTATACATAGCTTCTTCTGCGCTGTGTTTTGATCTGACATGATTTATTTGCGAGGAGGTGACATTGTGAATAATCACTTGTTGTGCCCACATGTCGTTTGTGTCCCAGTTATAAGCGCTGGCCAGGTCCATGTTTTCTTCTGGTCGCTTTATTTGTCCAAAGACATATCCTAATATGTCACAGTTAATAAAAACTCGTAACATTCTTTCTTTCCATTTGTGCCAATTTTCATCTGTCAAATGATCGCGATTGGTGATCTTGTTTACGTTTGAATATTCTTTGGTACGAATTAGGGGTATTGCCGTAGGTAATTGAATATTCCCTGGTGGGCCGTTATTTTCTTGGCGCCTTTCCTCTGCTCTTTGAAGAATTTCCAGGGGGATATTCACTTGTCTTTGTTTCTGTTTTGCTTTGGAGACATAAACTCCGAGTCTTGTAGGGTTTTGTTCTGTTGCTGAAGGTGTGCTGGGCTCTTCAAATAATGACTCCATGTCATCACGGTCCCCAACATATTCCAATTCTTGATCCATGTGCCCCTCTTTACTAAGTTAGTTAAAATATTGGCCAGGGCCCATAACCTATTGGGATCAGGAAGTTGAGCACAAGATGAGGATGAGGTTTCTGAGGTATTAAGTTTAAGTCAAAGGCAAGTGTATGAGGGAGTCTGCCACAGGGAGGAATGTTATTATCATCTCCTACAAGATGTGCAATATTTATACTACACAGTTAGGAGGTATAGTGTAATGCACTCCTTTAATATATAAAGGAGGTATTCTGTAATAGACCCCTGTACCAGTTAATAATGGAATAACTATGTCATATCCCCTATAACAGTGTCAATAATAGTGACATATGATATCATGGCTTGGTAAGTCCTAGACTTCCTGCAGGGTGTGTCATAGACACTCTATCCAAGGCTCTGTCTCTGATAGCCTATGATAGACATGGCTATATCTTGCCTATCCTATGATAGACATGCTGCAGGATGATTAATCCTGTAGCATGTGTTAACTGTGGATTCCCCTATATGTCTCTGCATGTGTTAAACATGTGTTAATATGACTTAGCATATTCTGGCAATATTCCCTAGGCATGTTAACTGCCTTGGCTTGCCTGTATACTCTTGTATACATAATCCCAACATGGTTTCTCGTATCGCGACCCCTGGGTGGTTCTTAGTTCTCCATGAGATACCTGTGCAATACCACGCATTAACGACCTTTTCTTAGTAGTTTTGTAGCCTGCCCTGCTGTTTAAGTGGGCAGGGGATCTGCACTCCTATGTGGGAGGAATGTCCCCTGTCCGTTGTCTGCTGTCGTCACATGCTGTCATGATCTGTCATGATCTGTCATTCTTGCGCCACTGGCATCTTTTTAGCTGGAGGACGACCTCGTTTGCTGTATCTTCCTGGTGTATTTCTCGTTCTCGTAACATCATTTTCTCACTATGTCACCGCCAGGTTCTCTTTCTACGCTCGCTATCACTTCAATCTGAGATCTTGGAGAGATGCATGCTAACACCAGTCCAGGAGGTGAACCAGCGGAGAGCAACATGCCGCTTGCCAAGTTCACATGCAATGCGTTCTGTGCACATACCTTTTCTATATAAGTCAATGTTAAATTGCGCACTGTGACCGCTCGAGTACATTTTGCCGTAGCCTGTTTCTCATTATCAGCGATTACGTGCAACAAACACGATCTGTTATCCGACCTCTCAATGGCTCAAAAGAAAGCAAAGGTCTCGTTGTCCACGTTCACTGATAAATTGCACACAGACGAAATGCCGTCAGACCTGTCTCCTTTGACTCCACTCACCCCTGACATGGATATCACAACGCAGGGCCCCACGACATCCACTGGGTTCTGGCACAGATATGCTTCACAGGGCTTTCTCCTCCCGGGTGAGTCAGAGGGGGCGCTTGCTGGCCTGGAGTACCCAGGTATAGCACCAGTTTTAATATCCAGATCAGGTACTCAACACTTCTGTGATTGTAGAATCGAAAATGCCCAAACAAGGGAAGCTGACAACTGGCACAAAAAACCTAATCAATTCCATTTCCATGGATATCATCCACAGTTGGCCCCCGTTTTCCGAGGGCGTGCAGGCCAACTCCATGAATGTCTTAGTATTGGTCAACGCTTATGCATTCGTTATGCAAGTGTTTAATGTCAGGCTGCAAGTGGTGGTCAACAAAGATGTTGGCGAGGGAAAAGAGGTCAGTAAATGCCCATCTTACTGTATAGGCAACTTCTCATCATTGTCAAGACTTCTGTCTCGCTGAAGCTTCAAAGGCTCCTTCAGGTAGTATCGTTATTTATGCGAGGCTTTATCTTACCATCGTACCAAAGGGCGCTTCCTCCACGATTGTCAGCAATCAAGTGTTATTTATGTTCATTGACTGCTACAAGAAACAGGAGATTCTTCGCAAGGATCTGAAGCTCTGCCTGGATAATGCAAGTATCCACACATCCGTGATAAAGAATGCAGGTCGCACGGGGAAAAAATGTAGGAAGCAAGCTGCCTGGATTGGATTGGAGAGGTAAGGATACAGGCTGTCTTCTATCTCATCTGACAATGGTGGTAGAATATCAGAAGATGAGTTGGCGAAATTCAAGGACAAGCACATGGTCGAGACGCCTGAGCAGGGAATTATGGGTGTAGAACACCAAGCTTTTGATGAGGATGGGTATATTTGCCTCCAGAACAACATGCATCGTATCTGTGCGCCCAACCTTCCCAATACAGACAAAATGACAGCTTGTATTTTCTGGACCAAGACGTCACCAATGGATACTTTGCCAACATGGGATAAAGTAGTGAGTAGATCTCTCTTATTGTCTATGTCACAATAATAAGGAGCACAGTTTGGAGCATTGGTCTACAATCTTGAATGCCTGGATACAAAATTTGATCACGACAATGAGCAAGTTGCTAGTCATATGAAGGTTACAATCGCCAATGTCATGTATGTGGAGTGAAAATATGGAGTCATTGCCTTTGCATTCAACCATTAACATAGATTGTCTGCTCCTATCATCCGTGGCGGAATGGTGTCAGGTGGTGTCATGACGAAGGCTACAGGTCGTACATCTACCTTCGGGACTCCTCATGATGTCCAAGTAAACCATTTCCCTAATCTGAACGTATTCATGCGACTTACGGCCCATATTCCAGGTCACTGTTCCGAAGATCTCATCAAAAAATCCAAGACCAGAGACAAGAAACAAGATTGCCGAATTACAGCAACTACGACTGGAAATGCATGAAGTGAGCCCTGGTAAGTTTTGAAATACTCAGTATTCTAGGCATTTAGTTTTTGTTCCAGTAATGCAAGCTAGAAATCACGCATTCCTAGAGGGATTTCTGCCAAACTTTGCAAAAGTTCACATGGTATTAGTTTGCTTACTTGTTGTATTAATTGATATAAGAACAGATCATGCAGGAAACGGCGCAAACTCCCTCAAATGCAAGGAACATTCTGGGTTACCTGCATACATCAGCATTTGGGACATATGCGTACTGTGCATCAGCCCATATTGACCGGGACGAGTCGTCCTCAAGTGGTTGGGTTATGAAGCGGTCTGCTGCAGTGAGTTAATGTTATGTCATTTCTCCTTAGGTTTGTTGAATTTCAACAGATAAAGCATGACCAAAGTAACTTTGTTTGGGCTTCTCACTCTTTAGTGGTGGAGATAGCAGAGAACGCATTCTGGTTCTGGAATGCCCCCATGGATAAGCATGGCACAACAATGAATAACTTAGCCCTCAAGCACCCTGATTTATACAAGAGTTACACCACAGGAGAACCAGACTGGGCTCAGTGGACTCGAGTGTCAGTTATGACACATGCAGTGATGGCAGCTGATAGGAGGGAAGATGAATAATGGGATTGTTCTGATATACATATGAATCCTTTCCATGATATAGGCTTCAACTCCTGTAATGTAATTGTTCCTACATATGAAACTGCAATCCAATGAAAGTGCAACAGTGGTGAGTTCTCGTAGCATAGCTTGTTGTCTGGCTTTGACAACTTATATTTCATTGTGTAGTTCTTTTGCAAGGGTGTTGAGGGTTAAAGTTTGGCAGTACCTGTAGGGATGTGTCTAATGTCATATTTCATCTGTTTTATTTGTGGATGGGAAGGCTTTGATGCCAATGTCAAGATTGTCTGTGAAATTGATAATGCAATCAGATCTGATGGATGAGAAGATGTGATAAACCAATGAAAGAGTCAACAACAGAAAAGATGAATGTGATGGGAGTTGATGAACTTGAACAGGGTCCCTTGTTGGGTCCAGCACCATATGGAAATTATATTATATTATATTTGTAAAGAATGAGATAATTCCCTGTTGCCTCAGACTCCCACCTGAGATGTCCTCAGTCACTGTAATCTTCCTTGACCTTGATCCCAACAGGTTATGGGCCCTGGAAATAATTAATCTCTGGAGATATCATGGATGAGAACCTCATATTGGATGGGGAAGAAGATCTCCACTCATTGTTTGACATGTTACCCTCTAGTAGTAGAGAAGTACTCCAACCCCCTATCCATCCTGGAAGAATCTATACATCTAGGGCTGGCAAGGAGTGAGCTCAACCTACAACTGCCCAACCAGCTACAGCCCCTAATCAACAAAATATTCTGCAACCCTCTATATGTTAGGACCTCACTAATACCCAGAGGCAAAAGACAACAGCTCCCAAACAAAATGACAACAAAGAGGAGAGGGGATAGTACTAGCTTTCAAGGGTGGTTACACTGTATTAGTGGATTTCCCAAGAGAATATAAATAGTGTCTCTGGGCAATATATTGACTTTTATATACTATACTACATGAGGTAACCGTGTGTAGTCCATGCCTTAGCTGTGAGGCACTGTCAATGTCAGCTCAGTGATAGGATATGGACCTAGGCATTCCTCCGCAAGCTTGTGTGAGGGTTGCTTCAACTGCAGGTCCTCTGCCTCCAACTACACTTTTTTTGCCTGACTTTGTAGTCTGGGGCTTGCTAGGATGTCACCAATACCACTAGGGCAAAGGCGATGGCTCCCGACAAACAAACAACAACAAAGCAAAATGAATAGTCTAGTAGTCAAAGGCCTTCGCACCAGTATAGGTGGATAACCCAAAAAAACACAACTAGTGTCCCTCAGTGATATATTAACATTTATATACTACTATACATGCGGTAACAGTGTGTAGTCCAAGCCCAAGTCATGAGGCACTGCACACATGTGTTAGCTTCATGTGCACAGCTTTGTGTAGCCTCCCATGCTCTAAGCGTGTGGTGCACAGCGCCATGTGTCTACAATGAGTTTGATCAACTACCTACCCTTAGCCATGTGTACATAAAGCATCCATAGGACACAACAAAGGAAACTAATTAATAATAAATGTCTTGTAATAGATATTGAAAATCGTACTCCTGACAGGGCTTCTCCTCTGATCTGATCTGTGTAGTGCTTCATTTTGTCACACACTTTTGTCAACACAGTCTCCACCTCCTCATGCACCTGCTTCATTCTCTCTGCAAAGTCCTCTGCTGCTTTGACTTTACCTTCTCGTTATGGTTCAAAACCCCTCCTGGGGTTGTAGCCATAAGTAGCATACAAAGGCAAGGTTTGGATTGCTGAATGGATGCAGTTGTTGTAGGAAAATTTGCCTAATGCAATCCACGCTGGCCAGCCATCCTGCCTATAGTTCATGAAGAGCCTCAGGTACTGCTCAACATCCTGGTCAACTCAATCTGTCTGTCTGTCAGTCTGCAGATGATAAACCATAGACATTTTAGTCTGTATTTTTAATAATTTATTGAGTTCACACATCAGAACAGTGTGGACAGGGTCTTGGCCCTCTTGAGGTCAATTGATTGGGTTGTCATGTCATGCTGGCAAAGGTAAGGCTGGATGAGGTAAACATGTGACAAAAGTGTCAAATGTGTGGAAGATGGGGAATGACAATGAGACAGTGAGTTCTTGAAAGGGGGCGAGAACCTGTGGACAACATTGGCAAGCAGGGATGTGTTTGTGAACGATGTGTCATGATCAGATCAATCGATGATTGAACTGCATGAGAAAGGGACACAAGACAATGAACAGACAGACAGATCAAGGCTGATGGCCCTCAATAAGGGAAAATGCACATGGGCATGGAATAGGAAACAATGGACTCATTGGTCCAATCAGAAACAATACAGAAACTACACTGTTGTGTGCAGTTGTCTTGAGGGAAAGTGAGCGACTGTGAGTCGTCATGAGGGAGACTAAGAGAAACCAAGAAAAGGGAGGGGAAGAAACATTCTTCATTTGAAAGGTGGGAGGACACCTGATATAAAAATGCAAGTACTAGCTATATGCACATGTGATTGTGTGCATAATCTTGCACCAATCAGAACACAAGGCATGAATGATAAAATAAGAAAGAGGCAGAAATGTACAAAAAAGGAAGTGGAGATAAAAATAGAACACTTAACATATTCAAGAACAGGTGGTTGTCAATCTGGCATAGCCAAGCCTACCTCTCAGAGCCTCCATTGTCAGGAATGGCTCAGGGAGGGGACTAACACTGAGGCCCTCTATTGATGAGACATCACCTGGGCCCCCAGCAGGTGCAGAGTCAGACCCCAACCCATTCACTAAAGGAAATAGGTCCATGATGTAGTCTGGCAGGTTTGTACACGTTTGGTTTGAACTTTAATATTTGGACAATTTCCTATAGTGACTGCCAAAACTTGCTGTGGTGGTAGATGCATGTTTGGCTCTGGTGGCTCAAATTTTAAAATCTCACTGACCATGATGGCTTGGTCTTGTTTGGTTCTCAGAGTGGACTTATGTCTGAGTTGTGTAAACAAGTTAAAATTTACCATTCTAATCAGGGACCTCTTTGGAATGCTGCTGGATGCAGTCCTGAATTGATCACAGTTCCAAGTGATGAAGCAATAGATGAGGATGTTGAGATGGGGCAATTTGCCATATACATGGATCAGTCCCCATTCTCTCCTCCACTTCCCTCTGTATCTGGTCATCACTCTCCAGCATCATATGCTTGAGTGGTTCTTGGAGTGGAGCAGATGAATTTTATCTGACCACTGTAGTACATGCTCAAAAATGCCAGTTTGATGCCAAACAAGACCAAGCCGTCACGGTCAGTGAGATTTTAAAAATTGAGCCACCAGAGCCAAACATGCATCTACCACCACAGCAAGTTTTGGCAGTCGCTATAGGAAATTGTCCAAATATTAAAGTTCAAACCAAACATGTACAAACACATCAGACTACATCATGGACCTATTTTCTTTAGCGAATGGGTTGGAGTCTGGTGCAGAGTACCATCCAGTGTGCCCCCTCAACCCTACTCATCTGACAGATCAGCCTGTCGAGTCAGTACCAACTAGCCATGGAAGGGGGGTACATGCTGGAATCTTAGATCTCAAAGGGAAGTATAAATAATTAATCAAAATGTTTGGAGAATGGAAAATAAAATCAATACCAGAAACCTTTCCTTCAGGATGAGAGTGAGAAACTTGAAGGAAACTTTGAATGAGTGTGGTGTATGATAGGCTCATGAGATCAGCATGTAGAGTGAATCCCTGGGTCTTCAGGACTGTCTCGACAATCTACCTGTGGCTCAGAAGTTGAGAAGAGGTTAATTAGAAATAAACAATAAACAAAAGAAAGAAAGGAATCTTAAGGATATGTGACCATCTTGAGGATCCCAAGGCAAAAGCCTTGGAAGTGGGAAGCCAATGGGTATGACATCTTCCCCTTCCATAATGGCAGTAAACTGTGGTCTCTGATCTGAAATGATTGAATCTGGCAGCCTGTGGTAGTGCCACACATTGCTGTGGTATAGCTTAGCCAGCCCTAACACACTTGTTTCCTCCATTGTTGGGATTGCATGCATCTGCTTCTTTGTCTGATCGAATACCAATAAGAGTGCATTGCATCCTTGTGCCTCTGGCAGCTCCATGATAAAGTCTGCGGATATGGCTTTCCACAGCTCCATAGGGGAGTCTATTGGTCTCAGCTTGCCTGCTAGAGGTTTCAGTATGTTCTTGTACTGCTGGCATTTCTTGCACCCATCAACATAATTGAATATGAATTTCATCATGGCTGGCCACCAATAATTATGTGCTACCTACTCTAGAGTTTTCTACCACCCAGGGTGTCCCGCAATTGTTGAGTCATGGTGTAATTTGACTATCTTGTGTCTTAACTGTACATCCTTTGGTACATACACCTTTCCCCTAATGAGCACCAGGAACTGTTCCTCACTCCACTCATCCATCCACCACTGCTTTGTTGGGGACCTCTTTAACTCCTCCATTGCCTTCACCACCAACTTATCCCATTCCTTCACCTTTTGTACTTGACTCAACAACTTCTCCTCTGAGCCTATGCCTTAATCCTGTTGAATGACTCCTGTTGTTCCATCCCCCATTCCCACTTCTGATCCTTCCTCAATAACTTATTCATTGGTGTGGCTACCTTTGCAAAGTCTTCAGCAAAGCATTGGTAGAAGTTTGCAAGACCCAGAAAGTGTTGGATATCTTTCACTGAGTTTGGTACTAGCCATTCCTCTATTGCCATCATTTTTTCTTTATCCATTCTGATCCTGGCTGGGGTAATGTGCAGCCCTAAGAATTCTACATTGACTTCAAATTCACATTTCTCCAGCTTCAGGAACAGATTGCTTTCCTCCACCATCTCATTGTGTCCTTTTTTTGTCCTTTGTGAATATTAAGATATTGTCTATATAAACTACTACTGACCCCTGATTGATGAGGTCCTTTAGCACACTGTTCATCATAGTCTGGAATGTGGCTGGGTTGTTGCATGAACCAAAATACATAACCATCGGCTTGAATGCACCCCTGTGGGTCATGAAGGCCACCTTCCACTCATCTCCTTCCTTTATGCTGACATTGTTATATCCCCATTGTAAGTCTAATTTAGTAAATACTCATGCACTACCTACTCTGTCTATGACCAGCCAAGGGGATGTGATGTGATGTGCCAGGCCATGGCAGGAGCTGAGGGGAATGAGATGCGACCCCAGCCAAGGCATGCACCAGGCCATGCCAGTGCCCAAGGGGGAGGTGTAGCTACATGCCACCAGCCAGGGGGATGCAACAGGAGGGCCCAACACCCAGCAGGACATGACAGGGGCCATGAGGGATGCAAGGGGGACACACCAGGAGTCAAAGGGGATGCAGCAGCCCTGCCCCTCACATAGCACCCCGTTCCACCCCACAAGCAATGGCTGCATCCCCTTGGCATTCCCAATGGCCCCTGTTATTTCCTGCTTGGTGTTGGGCCCTCCTGTTGCACCCCCCTGGCTGGTGGCATGTAGCTTCACCTCCCCCTTGGGCCCTGGCATGGCCTGGCGCATGCCTTGGCTGGGGTCGCATCTCATTCCCCTCAGCTCCTGCCATGGCCTGGCACATCACATCACATCCCCTTGGCTGGAGGGGGGTCTGGGCCCTCCAGTTGCATCCCCTCGGCTCATCTGGGTTCTGTCAGGAGTATGATTTTCACTATCCATTACAAGTCATTTCTTATTATTTAGTTTCCTTTGTTTGGTGCTATGGTCGCTTTTATGTACACATGGCTAAGGGTAGGTAGATGATCGAACTCATTGTAGACACATGGTGCTGCGTGCCACATGCTAAAGGCATGGGAGGCTATGCAAAGCTGTGTGCATGAGGCTTACGCATGTGCGTAGTGCCTAACAGCCAATGCATGGACTACACACGGTTACCTCATGTATGGTAGTATATAAACAGTAATATATCACCGAGGAACACTAGTCATGTTCTCTTGGGTTATCCACCTATACCAGTGTGACAGCCTTTGACTACTAGGCTTCTTTCCTTCATTGTTGATGTTTGTTTGTGGGAGCCGTCGTCTTTGCCTTAGGGTATTGCTGATGTCCTAACAGGCTCCACCAATGGCTGGTGGTGTCCCATCATGTCTCATGGTCTTCAGGCACATCCCTGGGCATCATCTGGTATCCCCCCTTCTGTGGTGCACTTCCCCCCATTGTCTGGTGTACTCCCCAGCCAGGAGGTGCATCCCCCCTTTTGGGTTGGTCATGTCTGGGTGTCCCTTTGCATTGAGACATGTCTGGGGGGGGGCCCTGTCCAGTGGTGATGTGGCAGGTCCGGAGGGGCCATCCTCAGCCAAAGATACATTCCCAGAAACCATCTGTGCAGGCAGCTCAACCTCCAAGGCCATGGTTTGGACAACCACCAATACCAACACAAGGGCACTACCCCCAACAGGGGCAGGTGCAAGGACAACAAATGGGTCAGCAGCAGACCCAGGGGACTTCAACCCCCCTTGGGCACGTGACCCTATCACAATGGATGTGGACAGATTCTGGCCCTGAAAACACCACACCTACTATCACCAAACCTGTCTACCTATCCACAATATTTGGATAGCAAGGCTAAGGCTATATCCAAGACAGTAATAATAATAATAATAATTACTGAGACTTAAACATTCTGTAGTATATGAGGTATGGGACATCCACATCCTGCCAATGTCATGTGGTGTTACTATTTGTGTGACTCTGGTTCCAAATCAGGAACACAAACCTCAAAAGGGCCCCTACAAAGTCGAACAGATCATTTTCACAAGATATTTTCTATATAAGTTCTTCTACATGATATAAGAATATAAAATCCCTGACGGTTTGCTTGAGTGATGTAAATTGAGGGAAGAGATCCAAATTTAAGATATACTACTGTGATCACTATGCTGAGTACTGTGTAAAACCATAGAAGTAATGCAAATGTGTACTGTTTAAATCATATACTTATTAAATATGTTGTAATTATAGTGTCAGTAGTAAGAGGTTGTAAGAGGTGCCTTATCGAGATCATTCATGAGGCTTTCTGGGGATACATGGCCCAGGTGTCCTCAATACTTCCTTGCTGCCCATGCAGCCTGTGTGGTAGGGTGATGAGCCCCATGCGTTAACCCCACCTTTTTGTCACCCTCCATCAAGCCCCAATATTTTGTTGCAACAATGCCACCTAGGCATAATTACTTGAATCTCACACATTTCCTATGCATTTCATGTTACTAACAATTTTTATTCTATTTTTGCTTCATAGGCTTTTCACACCAATATCATGCAATAGTCAACATTTCTCCTTTCCCTTGGCATCTATGCAGACAGTATCAGACCATGAGAAGAAATGGATGGGCCAACTTTGATTGTTTCTTTTACTTCTTTTGATCTATTAAAATTCATTTGTGATGACAATCTGCCACATCAAGAATCACTGACACATTGGCACCTCAACATCCAAATCAGCAGGCCGATCTGCTGGACGTAGGGTGGAGAATCTCCATTTGGGTGCCTTCCATGCTTGAGGGGGACAGGCAATGTCACATCAATAGAAGGCCCTGATAATGAGCTTCTCCCCAAGCCATTGCCAGCAGTGAAAACCCCTAGATGAGGACTCGAGAAGGCCTACACATCAACTTTGCAACGTCCAGGATTTCTTTTATTTCCTTGTAACAGATCTTCTTTCCCTTTTTGATCTTAGCATACTTTTCCAGTTGCTTGAACTGGTCATCTCAAGAGAATGTGAGTGATCAGTTTTTGGTCCCTAACTACTTGTCATTTGTATATAAGGTGTCCTTCCACCTCTTGAATGGAGCAGTGCATCTTTTTATTGATCCCCATGTCGCTCAGTCTTTTTAACTCCCCATTGGTCACCTCAAGTTTCCAAGTTATCTGCAGATCAAGGTGCAGAATTACAAGTTAATTTCTCAAGTTATAAGTTTATGGGGACATTCATCCATCTATTCCCAGTTTTAGCGCCTACGAACACTTCAGTTCTGTTAGACAAGGCCCTTCTAGTTATCTTGATGTGAACATCACATGACTCCATTGATCATAATTAGATCATGTTATTTTCCCCTTCATCAATTATTTGGTGCTAGATTATCTACATTTTGGTCCACAAGGGCCACCTCATCCTTTTGTCGGCTGTCCCCTCCATCCTCTGTACTTTGATTCTCTCCTCTTCCCCTTGACCTAGCTTACCCCAGCACTTGTGACATGACTACTCAAGTCAACAAACTACCAACACACCTTTTCCCCTCCAACACCTGTTGTCCATTTAGCCCCTTATCATAGGCATTCATAAATCAGCTGGCTTGGTTTGGAAAGCTTTGGTGACAGGTCAACATCCTGATTTGGCCAGATGCATCTGAAAAATTGACTTACTGGTGCATTGTCTCAACCAGAATTGAATTGAGTGCAGCTAACACATTCCGTTCCAGATGATCTTCTCAAGTGAAATTAAGTTCACAGTGGAATTTTGGAAAAAAATATAACCTTGAATCCATGGGCATTGCAAACTACTTCAAGAATTGTGTCAACATTGATATGCCTTAGAAAGTTCTAAGTGGTGATCACCAGAAATTGATCAGTCAACTGCTAGCAAAATCCCCAAGGACCTGGGGAAACTAACCTATCATTCATGCACCAAAGGATGAGCTTTAGGATAAGAGCAGCGGGACTGTGGGAGTTGGGAAGTGTCAAGTGTGCATTGAGTGCCCGATCCACAGCCGTTCCTGATGCCAGGTGTTGATGAAGTATACAAATTAATTGACAGATGATGGCAGACAGACACAGCCACCCAAACAACGGCTTAGGAGCCCATAGCAATGGCAGATCAGCTTAGCATATCAAGAATCAAGATAAAAAGATCAACATCATACCTGATTGATGGCATGACAGAACACCATAGGAGGTGTAGGCTGAGCAACAGAAGCCATTATGCAACATAAATGCAGCAAGATTTCCCTTTATACCTTTTTCTATCTTATTTAACAGGCCATTTGGGCTGTGTAACATCACCCCATCATGATATGTTTCTATCTTTTAGGATAGCACAGTTGTGCTATTTCCAAAATACCATATAAAGGACAGTATTTCTTATCTATTCCATATTTCGTACTTGTACAAATACTAGGGGTAGTGGAGATGTGCAGTAGAGAACTCAGACCCCAGAATGTACCTCTCTCACAAAGTTTCATATTGTGCTCATCATGTGAGACAATGAGCTCACTGAAAGTTTTGCTGACTCAGGACTAAGGATAAAGGACATAGGAAATCAGGCATGGGATGTCTCTCCCTGGCACTTTGAGGTTGTTAAAGGCATTGTTGCTGTAGACAACATCAAGCTTGCTGAGCTTATTAAGGATCAAGGATTAGGAACTAAGGACAAGGACTAAGGAACTAAGGAACAAGGTTTAGGATCTTCAGGCTTTGGGTTGAGGATTGGGAAACCAAGGCTCAAGGATTAAGGACTAAGAATCAAAAGGATTTAGGAATTATAAAGGACATAGGAACAGGACAAGGACATTAGGACTTAAGGATCAAGATGACTTAGGAACAGAGAACTAAGGCTTAGAAAAGCAGAGCTTAAGAATCTTAGGAAATGAGGAATCACAAGTCAACGATAGGGCAGGTCTTAGGAAGGACTTAAGAATGACAAGGATATTCTGAGGCAGTCAAGCTTAGCAAGGGACATTAGGAATTATCGGTTTGGTAACAAGTTCTGCAAGGGAACTCTTTGGCCCACTCTGAACTATTCAGATAGTGAGATTGTGTACATTTTGTGTTTGGTTTTTGGGTATTGGATTTTGGTGTCAGATGCACACTGCATGTTTCAGTGATGTGTAATTTGACGTGCTGCTGTCAATATTGATGTATTTTGGGATCTCCTCATTGGCATAAGTAAAGTAATAGACAGTGGTCACGTTTTGCCTGTATTTGGGCTGTGTGATGTTCTATGGTCGTGTGATCTTTGAGGGTTGTGTGACTTAAAGTAATAGAGATTGGTCATGTTACCTACTGTGGGACTGATGAGAGCCGTGGGATGCTGACAGAGAGATGACAAAGAAATTGACTAAGCTGCTTGCACCTGACCGATGTCTAATGTACAGCCACACCCCTGGGGGGTGTGATGGTGTGAGGGGGAGGGGGAGGGATGTGAGGGGAGGGGAGGGGGAGGGATGTGAGGGGAGGGGAGGGGGAGGGATGTGAGGGGAGGGGAGGGGGAGGGATGTGAGGGGAGGGGAGGGGGAGGGATGTGAGGGGAGGGGAGGGGGAGGGATGTGAGGGAGAGGGGGAGGGATGTGGAGGAGGGGATGTCAGAGGGGAATATGAGGATCCAATGGGGAGGATTGGAGAGGGGGGGGTGAGGGTGAGGGATGTGCATCAATGGGCTGGAGGAAGGGGGGTGAGGGGTGAGGGAAAGGGGTGTGAGGGGTGTGAGGACAGAGAGTGAGACAGACAATAAAGGAGGGGTGAGTGATGGGTGAAGGGGGTGAAGGGGGTGAGGGAGTGAAGGGGTGAAGGGGGTGAGGGTGAGGGTGAGGGGTGAGGGAGGGGATGTGAAGGTGAGGGAACAGACAGTGAAGCCAATACTTTACACTCCCCCCCCATTCCTGGTGGATTCCTGGTTCATTCCTCACATTCCTAGGAATCCTGGTCCATTCCTGGTCCATTCCAAGCCATTCCTAGACCATTCCTAGACCCCTTCCTAGCCACCATTCCTGATGGTACCAAGTCATTATTTCCAATATTAAATGTATTTATTACTATTTATGGAAACACCACATACTAACAAAAAGTGTAAAAACCCCCCAACTCGCTACAAGGCAAGGGGGAGATATTATTTATTGATATAATACATGACTAAATCAAACTAATAAGGGGAGGGGAGTGGGGCACGTCGCTGGCCCCCTTCCCCGTGCCCGGCCCCCTCGCCTATTGCACCCCGCCTCCACCCTGTGAGCAGTGGCTCGCAGCAGTGGTGGGGGGTGCTCTGTCACACTGAGTGTCGGGCAGTTGCGGTCTGTTGCGTCCCCTTGTCCCCCCACGCGTCCCCCTCCCTTCTAGCGCATCCCCCTCCCTCCCGACGCGTCCCCCCCCCCCTCCTGACGTGTCCTCCAGTGCGTCCCGTCGTCCCTGGTGCGTGCCCTCGCTCTGAGGGGCATTCCCCTGTCCCTTGTTGGCCTGGGGGCAGGTCATGTGTCGGTGGGGGTTGTCCGGGTGGGCAGTAATGTGGCGGTGGCGGGTGGCGGTAACGTGGCTCGGTGGCCGTTGGTGATGCGGCGGCTGTCATTGTCGTCCTGCTCCCCTCGCATCCCCTTCGCATCCGGTGCGAAGAGGTGGAGGCGGAGTGGGGTGGGTGGCAGTGACGTGGCGGGTGGCGGTGACGTGGTGGGTGTCATCACACCCTCTCCCTTCCCTGGCACTCCCCAGCCGCCATCAGTCGTCTCATGAAGCCCCCCACCTCCCAACTAAGTGGGGAGGAGGGGCGGCGCGTCGTAGCATACAAATACAAAAAGAAAAACTAAAAGTGAAAAACAAACTTTTTTTAGCTTTAAATAAACATGAAACAGATTTTAAAATACTTAGCATGGGGGCTACAGGCCCCCATGGTGTGCTAGAGGGGGAGGGGAGGGGGGAGAGGGGGAGGGGAGGGGGGAGAGGGGGAGGGAGGGGGGAGGCCGTTGTCATGATGGTGGGGTGGTGGCAACGCGTGAGCTGGCAGTCACGACGCGTCACAGTGGCGATTGTGGCCATGTGACACACGTGGGGGAGTGTAACGTACTCGCAACATACATATTTACTTAGCTTACCCAACCAATATTTGCCATTTAGTCTAATGGTTATATAGCCACTTTGGTGCTGAATAATCATCTCCCGAAACCTGGGTTCAATTCTTGATGGTGGAAAATAAATTTTTAATACATTAATACTGACAGCCTGGAATGGACTGGGACCATTCCTAAGGAATATTCCTGGCATTCCTGACAGGACTGGGAATGAACTGGGAATGAACTGGGAATGGACTAGGAATGGACTAGGATTAATACAAGGAATTTCCATTCCATTTCCACTACCTAGGAATCAGGAATCATTCCTGGTTCATTCCTAGGATTCCTAGGATTCCTTAGGAATCCGCAGGAAAAGGGGGGGGGTGTAAAGACCTCAGTGAAGCAGGGGAGTAGGCCCTTTCTATGCAAAAAACCCTCCTACACATGGGTGGGGGGTGAGTAAAAATTAGCCAATTATGGGGGTTATTTAGGCAGCTACTTCACAATGATTTTACAATGACACCACCCCCACACAGGCAGGGGCCATAGGTCCCTGGCTGTGTTATCTAGATGAGTAAATGAACATGGATGTGCAAAGAATGCAAGCAGGGGGTTTGGGGGGTGCAGCCTCCTGACAAGTTGAAGAAGCGAGCTGCAGGAGTGATGCAAGCGAAGCAAGCAGAGCGCTGGAGGCACACTTCAGAAACTTGTCAAACCTTATTGTATATTTAATTACATAGCCACTTAAAATAGGTGATAGGAACGAGGTCAATTTCCAGTTTTTTTCCACCCAATTTGGGTTTATCACACCTAGTCATGAGATGTTGGTGGGATGGTCCCATACCTTATACTACATGTATAGTACCTAGGACAATTTGTTGGGATACAAGAATAGAACAGTCTAGGGTCAAGTCTACCAGTGGTAGTAAGGAATACAGCCACAGCCTCCTATCATCTCCCAAGGGACAGACAGGCCAAGGGAGCCAAGGATATCTCCTATGCTATCCAGGGATCCCCCTATAATATACAATGATAGACAAGTCTATCTGGGGAATTATATAGGGGACTATGAGGTCACTATGATATCATTACTGTGAAGCTCCTATGGACATTATACTATACCTCCTATATGCATTGTAGTATATATATGCTACATATTACAGGAGCAGAATAGACACTCCCCCTTGCTCTTGTCCTCATCCTTCCTCTGTGTGATCTTCCACTCACTCTCAGTAACTTGATCCCAACACAATTCCTTCTTGACCTCTGAGATACTCAGTGGAACACCCCCTTCATCCTAAGGCCTCCAGTTAGCTTCCAGACTAAACTCCCAATAGGTTATGGGCCCTGGCTCTATTATAAAATAAACTACAACTCACAAAATGTCTGGAGCACAAAGGGATGACTATGTAATTCCAGAGAGTGACAAAACAACAATTGTCTGGAATATGTCCTGGAATATGATAAGGACCTAGTGGACCATCACCACCCACCTCAAATATTCTAATGTCAACAAGATCTCAGATCCCAATCATCTTACGAACAAGAATTGGCATGAGTGGAGAGAAAGGATGAAAAGGGTATTTATTAATTTTCATATAACTGGATATATTAATGAGGCCATAAAATGCCCAAAAGAATCCAGAGATACAGAGGGGGCATGTAACTGGGACAAAAATGACAGCTGGGCACAACAAGTTATTATTCATAATGTCACTTCTTTGCAAATGAATCACGTCAGATCAAATATATTCTGCACTATCTGTCACCCACAAAAATAAGGTGCATCAAACTGTAAATCGTATACAGTGCCTATTATACAAGATGAAGGCTGATGTATCCAATGATCTCCTAAAACATATGGACACCTTGAAGTCATATCATGACCGCATCAATAAATTTCCTAATACAGAATTTTACATTTCTGTTGCCCAATTCAAATCTATAATTTCAGCATCCCTACCATTGTCTTGGCAAACATATGTTGAACCATATAATAGTAATGCAAATGATCCTAATGATGTAGACACAAAGTGCTGGTTATCATTGGACACAGTTATAGGGGCTGAACAGAAATGGGAATAATAATGGTACTGGGGGGAGCCTAAACCTGGTGAAAACCCAGAAGGCTACCAGTCCCAGGAAGTCCCTGGACAATCTTATCACCAAAAGGAACCACCATGAAATCCTATTGCGACCATTGCAAGGATACCAGGCACTGGACAAGTAAATGCTGAAAATTTGATGGGAAAAAATGCTGTAATTGTGGGAAATTCAGACACCAAGCAAAAAGTTGTTGGGGAAAGAGAAAAAGAAGGCAAAGGAGAAAAAGCCTGGAGATGCATCAAATATGATAGAAGAACATACCACCTTCTCAGCAGACAAAGAAAGTTATAACTTTGATACATGTAATAATGGTACTGTGATTGATGAGTGTCTGATCTGTTATGACTGGTTGGCTGACTCAGCAACAACCTCACATGTTATGCATCAAAGAGATGCATTTACCTCCCATACACTAATGGGGAATATTTCTGTAACGGGTGTGGGCATCAAGGAGGCAAATATAGAAGGTGGAGGAACTGTTGATTTAATTTCAACATGCAATGGAGAAAAATATATGCTTCATTTACAAAATGTTTTACATCTTCCCAGAACATGAAATAATTTAATTTTGTTGGGGAGATGGGATGCAGCTGGAGGACAATATATAGGGGGAGAAGGTGAAATAACCCTTGTCACCAAAGATGGTAAATCCATTGCACATGGGAATAAAATTAACAGTCAGTCAAACAGAACACTGAGGCCAGAGAATTGACACATATAGATTTATGGGGAAAATGCTCTGTCAAATCCATCAATGGAAAACATTATTATTTATTGTTTGTTGAAGATGCCAGGAGGTATGTCATTGTTGATTGTCTAAAAGAAAAAATGATGTGGCACAGGGGGTAATGAATTATTTGGCCCATTTAAAAACCCATGAGGTCTTTACTCCCCCCCCCCAAGTCCTAGATAATAGAAATGGAACAGAAATCCCTTGTATTAGTCCTAGTCCATTTCTGATCCATTCCCAGTCCATTCCCAGTCCTGCTAGGAATGCCAGGAGTATTCCTTAGGAATAGTCCCAGTCTATTCTGGGCTGTCATTATTATTATTAATATATTATATTTCACACCATTGAGGATTGAACCCAGGCTCTGGGAGACTATTGGTAAGCACAAACACAGCAATATAACCACTAGACTAAACAGGTTACATAGATTAGGTAAACTATGTAAATATGTTATGTCCCAGGCCTCACAGCCACATCTGCACATGTATCATCACATGTTGGTTGGAAACATGTGGCCATGTGCAACTGTTTTGTTTATCAGTGACATGCACTGCCACCACCACCAACATTGACTGTGCTGCTACCATTGCCACCTCCCTCACACATAAACCACCACCACCACCATGTCTGTCCACAACCCCCAACCCCACTCACCAAAGATGATCAATGTGCAACAAAGACCCCCAATACCCACCACACTGTTAAGCCCCCCCCCCCCCCCCCCCCCCAAATGTGCCACATCACAGCCCCTTGCCCCCCCCACCTCACATGTCACATCACTGACACCCCCACCTCCCCCCCCCCCAGCTGTCTCCCCCTCCCCTCCTCCACTACCCATCCATGGGGACCTGTGGCCCCCATGTTAAGTATTTTTTACCATATGGTCGTGCAAAGTAGAGGGCAGGCAGAATTGGAAAACACACAGGGATTCTGAAGGGGAACAAACGGGACTTGGCTTCAACTTGTAAGAAGTGGCACCTTCCTCTTGATCCAGTTGTCCCTGATTTCAGGGGTTAAGTTCACGTACATGGAAATGTGTCAGGGGTTCTGAGGGAGGATGATCTAGAGAGTTGAACTGGAATTCAACTATAGTTAACAAATCAATATTCAAACTGGACAGCTTGACCTAATGTACAAGCTTAAATGCTATATACAAATGTTTCTACAATAATCTAGCATAGTCTTGCATAGTAGGATTGGTAAGAAGATTGCTAACTAGTTACTAATATGTTGGGCATCACAACCTGTAAGGTCTGTCTCAAGGCCAAGCAGAAATGTGAGGCCCTTTGGGACGAGCGCATGGCGGGTGTGAGCAGGGTTTCCGCCTTGGGTTAGGCAGGAATGAAGTTATTTGAGAGGCTGGTGGTAGGGGTGGAAAGGATGGGGCCAGAGTTGGAGAAGATAAATGGGAAGCTGGACTGGATCAGGGAGGTACTGTGGAATGGCACAGTGGACAAGGCATACGAGCTCCAGGACGTGGGGCTTGATGACTAGTGGTACAACAAGTGGCAGGATGAGGAGATGGCAGAGGAACTCCAATGGAAGAGGAAAACTGGGAGTTCCAGGAGTTCCTACAGCAGCAGGAAAAAGAGTCCAAGGATGAACAAAAGGATGACTAGAGGTCTCAGGTCCAGTTGCAGGGACTGCAAAAAACCAGAACTCAACCAGACCATTGCAGTTGGGCCTCAGAAATGTAGGCATCAGTTGAGGTTGGGCAAATTTGGACAGGTACTGCAACTGGTTGCAACCGGTCACCTCGCATGTAACCTATCTTATGTACTACAAAATATATATTATCTACTTTATTATAAAGTGGGGCATGCCCGAAACATAATGGGGCAGATGTGCAAGGGTTTATATGTTTGACCCATTTGCACATGTTTGCACATGTCATGTGCAAGTAAACAATGATGCGTCACAATTTGCGACACATTTGTGATTGTTTGCACATGTTCATGTAAGTAAAGGGTGACATTGTTGACATGACACATGTTGTCTTGCAACCACCAACCCCCCACTCGTCGCCTGTCCCCCACTTGTCGAACTTCACCTGTCCCCCACCTGTGCCAGTCCCCCACTCGCGCCCATCAGTGGCTCTGGCTCTCTCATCAACTCTCCCCTGTCCCCCCCTTCCTCACCTCAAAGGGGGGGGGCATAATTTATTTTGGTTTTACATTTTATTGAATTTAAATTACCATGTACATATATTAGTTAGTAGTTGTAAAGTACTGTTAGTTGCGGTCTTGACCGACTGCAACCGACTACAACTGAGTCCGGTTGGAACCAGTGAAACAACCACAAAGCAACCGCAACTGCGGTTGTGGTCGCAGTTGGAGCCTTTGTACATGAATCACCAACTGGTTGATGTCCGGTTGGGGCTGAAATGGCCGAAAAACCAGACCCAACTGGACCTGAGAACTCTAAGGATGACAGTGTCAAAGGTGAGTCGATCCTCTGAAGGTTCTTGGAACCTGTGCGTCCTGTCATGGCCTCAGGGTGAGTGTAATAGGGAAAAGGGAAAGGAAACATGTTAGAATGTGCTCAAGAGGTAAGGGAAGGGAAGAGCGGACAGTCCCTGAGTAGTCCTGGAGGACAAGGCGCATCAAGGAGAGTGGGAATCGCTGTACACGACAGTCAACAGAGCTCGTGGGAATTACCTAATAAGGTAACCCGTTGAGAGAGTATGAGATTTGGCACGTCAAGTGACGAGCCCAGTAGGTACAGGAGGTTCAGACAGTATAAACTCAGTGCGGTGAGTGAACACCACAGAGGAAGAGCCAAGAAAACAAGAAGGAGGCTAGCGAAGTGAAGACTTAGCTGAGAGACTACACTGTTGTGTATCGGGAAACCAAGAAACTTGAGACTTAGCAACACAGAACGTGAAAGTCGGGGGAAACAAAAGGTGCTCCATTCAAGAGGCTCGGGGCCTCCTTTTATACAAACTCAAGCTACAGACTATATGCACTTTGATTGCATGCATGCTCTCACGCTGACCAAACCTTTGGGGATGACAAACAAAATAACAGAAAGGTTCAAAATAGAAAAATAAGGAGCCCAGATAAAAATAGAATTCTTGAAGCCTTTAGTCAGTGCATGATTGTTGGTCCAGCATAGTCAGGCCCGCCTCTTGGGGGGTCAACTGCCAGGAATGGCTTGGGGGGGGGGACTAGTGTCAAGGCCCTCTATTGACAATACATCACCTGTGCCCCAAGCAGGTGCGGAGTACCATCTGACACATCCCCTCAATCCTACTCGTCTGACAGATCGGCCCATTGAGTAAGGCATGACTAGCTGTGGAAGGGGGGAATGTGTCAATGAGCTGGATCTTGAAAGAAGTCCAGAAAAATATAATAAAATATAGAAAGAATAAAAATAAGATCCCAGCCCATGTAGCTCCCCCTTCCAGAGAGGCTGGTCGTATCAAGGAAAAGGTGTCAGCTGCTAGAGGGAAAGGTGGAATGAGAGGCAAGTATGCGTAGGTTGTGTTGTGGGTATTGCAGCTATCTGTGAAAGGTCTGTAAAGCCAAGATAAATTATCAATACTGAAACAAGGAAGTAGAAAAACAAGAAAAGGGTTGTCAGGCAGCAACATAAATAAACAGGGTGATGGGGAGGCCTTCACAGAAAATCCTTGGAAGGGGGAGAGTCGATGGGTGTGTTGGCTCACCCTTCCACAACAGGGTAGAGGTAGCAGATGCGGAGTAGGGAATGGGAATGTGTGGGAATGCTGTATGAAAGTGCAGAAAAATTGTTTGTGAAACAAAAATGTAAATAGAATAGAATTTTTTGTAATTGACTTGATATCTTTTAAATTTGGAAACTAGAACAAGATAAAAAGAAAAATCAGAGCAGTAATGGGCCAGGTTTGCACGCACATGGAAGTCTGAGACTAGTTCTTGGGCATGATCAAGTGCTGTAGCTGCTAACCAAGAGTTTTCTTCATCAGTACCTTCATACCCTGTCCATTGGACATAGTATAAAAGTTTGCATTTCCTATGATTATCAATCTTGGAGTGTAAGATCTCAGCGATCTCATACTCAAGTTCATTGTCAATTTCAATGGGTGGAGGTGCAGGTCATACCCGATTTGGAATTTTGTTCAGGGTTTCCAATCCCAATTGGGAATCATGGAAGACTGGGTGGATAGCACACAAATGCTCAGGTAACCAAAGTGTAAACAAATGTGTACCAGGTTGAGCAATGATTTCAAAGGGACCAAGGTATTCTTCAGAGCTTTCTTGGAGGGTCTAGTAGTGTGAATGTGTTCTGCAATAACAAAGACTTTTTGTCTGATATGGAAGTCTGGGAGTGGGTAGCCATCAGCAATCTGCAGGACGTTGATATTTTTTCTGTGTGGTGGACATTTGTGTACAGAGCTCTGCATGAAGTTCGTCTATGTCCACAACAAATTCACGGGTGCGCTGAGAAGCGATTTTGCATTCAGGGTGGATGGTAATATTTGGGTGGTAGCCTTTATTGGCATAGAATGGTGAAACACCAGTGGTAGCACTTGGTGCATTGTTGTAAGCGAACTCCGCTAGTTGTAAGAGTTTGGACCAGTTATCCTGCTGGTAATTGCAGAATATTCTGAGGTACTGTTCCAGGGTCTGATTCAGGCATTCTGTTTTCCCATCTCCTTCTGGGTGATAGCCTGAGGTGAAGTGAATTTTTATATCTAAGGCTTGTCCTAGGGAGCAGAAAAACGCGGAAACAAACTTGGAACCATGATCACATGTAACATGCAATGGAACTCCGTGCTTTTTAAAAATGTGGATAATAAACAATCTAGCAAGCTGTGGGGTGGTAATTTTGTCCACAGTGGGAATGAAGATTCCTTGCTTTGAAAGTTGATCCACTACAATGAGGATGGAAGTGTAGTGATATAATGTGGGTAGATGCTCGATAAAATCCATTGATATGGAATTCCACAGCTTTTCCGGGACTGGGAGTTGTTTAGAAGTCTGCATGGTTTATGTCAAGGCACTTTAGGGTGTTTTCAAGTTGTACAAGAATTGCAAAAATGCTGTACAAAGGTTTGGAGGTCTGGCCACACATAGTCTCATTGTACAAGCTGGAGTGTTTTATTTTGTCTGAGGTGTCCTGACAGGATGTGATCATGTTTGTACTGTAGGATCTTGAGTTGGAGGTCATTAGCATCTGGGACATAGAGGCGGTTATTGCGACATAGTAGACCACTATCATCAATGGTCCACTTGGGGTTGGATGTGCATGGGAACTGCGTGGAAGTTATGGGGTCTAGGGAATAAGAGTCTCAGATGGTTTTATGGAGTTGGTCAATGTCCATAATAATGGCTGTTCTAAGGATCGGAGAGGTGAAATAAGTGGCCCATAATGAGGAAACAAGTTGCTCAGTAGTGAATATGTGGTGCAGATTGCTTGGATTTGCTGTGGTGAAGTTGCTATTTCCCCCTTTGTGGTAGATGTCCCATTGTCTAGTTAAAGCATCGGTTTTAGCCCCTAGCTTACCAGGACAGAATCAGATGACCATATTGAACTGTGAGAGATACTCAGACCATCGGGCTTGGTGTTGGGTCAGCAGCTTGGTAGTGGTGAAATATTCCAGGTTTTTGTGATCAGTAACCACATCAACGGGAATTGTGCTGCCTTCCAAATATTGACACCAGTGTTTGAATTCCTCAAAGATGGCAAGTAATTCTTTGTCATGAGTATCATAGTTCAATTTGGTGGGATTGAAAGAGCAGGAGTGGAATGCAATAGGGTGAATTTCTCCATCAGCAGTGTGGATTGAAAGAATAGCGGCAAGCACATAATTCAAGGCATCGGTGTGGTAGGGTGGCGAGTCCTGCTCGTCAACGTTACCATTTTTTAGATTTTCTTGATGCCACTGACATTATGCCATGATGACCTGGGGTCGCTTTATATCCTGATACGCCCTCCTTTTCTTATGCATTCTATTCTATCAAGTTACTGATTAATCTTCTACACTTTCAAGATCATTGACTCTGCCCTGAGCGACATTCTGTCTGGATAACAGCGGGTGTTTGGACATGTTTATCCTGTCGGATACCGAACTGATGGAACCAATGAACTTAGCCGGAAGAGAAGGGCCGGACCCGATTTTTAATTTCTTTTTGAATTCTTGATTGTAAAGACGACGATCTGTCAATTCTTGGACTTCCCCGGCTAGCTAATCTCCGAATCAAAGGGTCAGGCAGCTGGAAGGTAGGGTCGAGAGGTGGCGTCGAAGTGCTCTCCGCACTTGCTGGGGATCAAGTCACGTTCCGTAAATCGAGAGCCTTGATGATCAACCCCTCCCCAAGCAATTCCCAGCTTGTGACACCCCGAGACAAGGAGTTGACTATGTCGAGCCAATCCCACGCACCTCATGGCTACCGATCTTCTTACAGAGTTCTTTTTATTTTATTTCTCAAAACGGTCACTTCCTTACCCTTTTTATCCCTCATCTTGTTGTTTGGCCCCATCGACGCTGTGATGGGATCATTTGCATTAGTACGCTTGTTTGTATAAAGGTGTCCTCCCACCTGTCTAATGGAGCGTTGAATTTGATCCCACCTTTCTCTTACACTTGACTCGTTACACCCCAGTTTGCCCTCAAGTTTACTGCACACCATGGTGCAGAATCTAAGATAAGTACTCTAGTTTGTGAAGTCAGTAGACTCCATTTGTTTCTCTTTACTAGAACATCGTTCCCCATATTCCGTAGCACAGTAACGGTTTTCCTTGCGAACACCACGTGACCCCATTGATTGTTCTCGCGGCTGAAGTAGCTAGTAGCTCATTCCCTTGTGTCGCGTTGATCAGCCCTCTTTCTGTGTCGTATATATTTTTCCCTGTGTGTATTTGGTGTCTCTTCACATCTAGATACATTCCCCTCTCACCCCTTGTGAAAAACTTACTCTATTCCTTGCGACGTGATGACCATTGTCAACATACCTCCAACAGATCATTTCCCCCACAACATCGGTTTCAACCATCATCTGAGAGTCAGGTACCCAATCAGTGAGTACAGGGGCATGGGTGAGTTCTTCTTTCAAATGGTTGAAAGCTGTTTGACAGGTGTCATTAAAATTCCAAGGTGCATGTTTGCTTAAGCAGGTAAGAGGTTGGAATTCACATTTTGATGCTCTGGCAAAAAGGCTGTTTGCGTGCAATCTCCGAAGTACTTCTTTAACATGCTTCTTGTGTTGTGACATGTCTTTGGAGTAAATCAGGATGTTGTCAAGGTAAATGGTGATGCAAACATCCAGGAGATCATGGAAAATGTCATTCATGAAACATCGAAATGTTGTGGGTGCATTTGTGAGGCTGAATGGTACTACTAACCATTCAAACAAACCATAGCAGATGCAGAAGGTAGTTTTCCACTCTTCTCCATTGGCAACATGCACCAAGTGATAAGCGTGATGTAGATCAATCTTGGTGTTCACATGGACTTTTTTCGGGGTGTCTAAAAGGTCAGAAAGCAAAGGTAGAGAATACCTATCTTTCTTGGAAATCCAATTAAGGCCATGGTAATTGATGCAAAGCCGTAATTCTCTGCTCTTCTTTTTAACGAAGAGAATTGGTGCTCTGTGAGGGGATTTTGAAGGCCAGATGAACCTGTTGTTTAGGTGTACCAATGAATGTGCAAAGTGCCTCCAATTCAGTAGGGGATAATGAATACATGCACCCAGGAGGAGGTGATGCACCTTCTTCTAATTTGATCCTTACTTTGTAAGACCGATGGGAAGGAAGGGTATCAGCCTTCTTCTTGCTGAAGACATCAGCAAACTCATGGTAGTCTTCTGGGATTTTAGAAAGATCCACAGCGGGTGCAATATCAGAATGCGCAGCACTTCTGGATAAGGAGTCTTTAGTGAGGGATAGCTGGAAAACTAAGGATCTGGGTAACCGAGCAGTATGTAGGTAATTTGGAGCATTGATCAGAGAAATGTGTGTTGGAGATGTAGGAACGGGGTTTGGAATTAACACAGGTTTCCAGTCAGAGGGGTTCAGAATGGGTTCAGATGGATCAGGCAGCGAGGCCAGTCAACCAATGGGTTGTATTGTCTAAACCAATTAAAACCTAGAACTGCTGAACAGGAAGAGTCAAGTGATGTTACAAAAAGCTTGAGGACTAGTGTGACACCAGTCAGGAAAAGTATTGGAAGTTCTGCTGCTTGGAGTACTTTACACTCCCCCACCTAACCCGAACGGAATCTGATCGGAATCTGTTCGGAACGCTCGGATTCCTAGGAGTCCGTTCGGACTGAGCTAGGAAATTTCCTGGCAGAAAAGCCTGCTAAATTTCCATTCCTAGTCCGAGTTCAGTCCGAACGGAGTCCTAGCAGAGTCCGAGCAACAGTGCTTGGACTAGGATTTCCGAGCCTGGAGTCTGTTAGGATTCCGCACAGAAACCACACGGAACATTAGGAACGTTAGGAACAGACCAAACATAGTTGGTCCTTATTACAAAGGGATAGAAAAATTATGTACCCAGGGGGGATTGAACCAGAGCCCTGGATCACACAAAGAATTAAAGAAATTCAAATAACCACTATGCCAAAGTACCTTCTATATTATTCATAATAGGCAACTCATATGCCCCTTCTCTACCCAAGCCAGCTGGCTTGCGTCACCCGTCACTAGCCGTGACTGCCAGCTCACACACTCACCACCACCCACGACGCGTCCGCCATCCTCCTCCGCCTTCCTCCCCCCCCCCCTCCTTGCCTCCTTCTCTCCACCATCATGGGGGCCCCAGGCTCCCATTATAAGTATTTTTTTCTTCTCTTTCATTTTTTTTAATAAATAATAATGATTTTTTAGTATATGTATGCAATGATAGATCCTCGACGTGCGGCCTCTCCCCACTCAGCTGGGAGGCGGGGGAGTCTCGATGGCCAAACAGGGGGCCCCAGGGTAGTGCCAGGAGGCCCAAGGAGTGGGGCACCCACGACTCACGAGGTGCGTCCCCTATGCGGCGCCCCAACTGCCATGTCACTAACCCCTCCCCCCCGTCCTTCTAACAGCCCCCAACTAGCCCCCCATTTAGCCCTGCGAGCCCCTGCTCACGGGGTGGGCGGGGGGCGGTGTTTTCTACCCAGGAGGGGTGCCACGTCACCATCGCGCCTGGCCGCAACGGGAGGGACTAGGACCCACTTTGACCCGACGGGATGCGCTTTGACCCGACGGGACGCCCTAGACGCGACAAGTACGCGCTTTGATGCGACGGGAGGCCCCAGGAGCGCGGCGCCCGTGAGGTACGCCGCAAACGCCCCCCCCCCCTTTCCACCCTGCTACTAACACCCCCCAGACAGCCCCCCAAGCAGCCCTGTGAGCCCCTGCTCGCGGGGTGGGCGGGGGGCGGTGTTTTCTACCCAGGAGGGGTGCCACGTCACACCACCGCTCACGACAATGCCAGGCCGCGACGCATTGCGCACGACGACGATAGCCAGCGGCAGACCACGACCACCACAGCACCCCGAACCACCGCCACGAGCCACTGCTCATGGGGCGGGATCGGGGAGCGGCAGCAGATGGAGGGACGACGGGCGTCGACATCGCACGGGCGCGGGCAGGGGGATGGGGCGCGACGCGGCAGAGGTGGGCGACGGGAGACGTGGCAGGGGTGGGTGAAGTGAGATGCGGCAGGGGTAGGCGACGGGAGACGCAACGGCAGCGCGCCCCCCGCCGCCCTCTTCTCGCCCTCCAGGCGAGGGGCGGGGCCGTTGTATAAATATAATTGTCCATTTTAATAATATAGACCCCACTCCATTGCTCAATGAGCAATGGAGTGGTTATTTGATTTGTATACCACGAAAAATAAAAATATAATACTATTAAAAAAATTACTACTTATGGAAATTTTACATTCCCACTAAGACACAAATTCCCACTTGCGGAATCTGTGGAATTCCACGGAATTCTGCATGTTGACTCATTAGGAATTGGACTTGCAAACTTTTTTATTTTTCTCAATCTGAGCTCGGACTTTGCTAGGATTCCGCTCGGACAACACTCAGACTCACTCGGAATGGGACTTGGCAAACTTTTTATTTTTGCTCGGACTCACTCAGACTAAGCTTGGAATTCACTCGGAATTCGCACTTCAAACTGCTAGGAATTCACCCATTTCAACAGTCCGAACGGAATCCTAGCAGTCTGAACGGAATCCTAGCAGTGTGCTAGGACTTGACTAGGATTCCGGTCGGAATCCTAGCATTCCAAGCGTTCCGATCGGAGTCCGTTCGGAGTAGGTGGGGGAGTGTAAAGTACTGGCTGCTTGGGTAATAATTAGCCTTTGAAGGTCCAGTCATATCAACTGCAAAATAACTGCAAACTGAACTGAACTGAACTGCTGAAAAACCGAACTGCCAGTCACAGTTTTCCACATTTGGGAATGAAAAATTGCCTAAAACTGGACCAGTTGAGACCGGTTTTGCACAGCCACATGTACACAAAACCACTCAAAAATGACCAAAAAATGACCAAAAATGACCATTTAGTGGTCAATTACATGCATAAATGGTAATATTTGGGTAGTATTTTTGGAAATACATCATTGCTATCTTTGGAATGCATATCATAGGTGTTAATAATGTATTTGACATGTTATTTCATATGCTAACCCATGCATAATTGCGCAAGATGGCTAGTTTGAACCAGTTCTTTCCCAGTCCTGACCAGTTGTGACAGGTTGAGGTTTGAACTGATTTAGACCAGTTTTTTGGCAGTTCAGTTCGGTTTTGGACCTATTTCCTTTTATGGAAATCCAGTTCAGTTTTAGTTTTGCTCAAAATATGCTGCAAAACTGAACTGAACTGGACCTTCAAAGACTAGTAATAATGGAATTACAAGTTCCATCAAACAAGCGGAGTCCGACGGGTGGAACCATGAAGGTAGGGATGTTATGGTCATTCACAAACATAGTGTCCATGAAACAATGAGAGGAACCGGAATTGAGGAGAGTTCGGACAGATGCGGAAAATGAAGGGATTGTCAGGTTGACATAAAGGGATTCAGACTTGGAAAGAGTGGACACATTGAGTCATACAAATTTTGCTACATAGTAAAGGTCAATGCAACCCTCAGCCCAAATAGCTTGATCCAGAGGGTTGCTGATTATTTTTTTGAGTCCATGCAGTCCATCTTGGACTCGCTGGATGTAACTGTAGCAGCACAGGCTTTAGCCACTTTGGACTTTGGACAGTCCTGAGCTACATGACCCTTTTCTCCACAATAGAGGCAAAGGCCTTCCTTCATTCTGCATTCTCGTTCTTCCATGGTGAGCTTTCCATTATATTTAGACTTCTCCTTTGAAGTCTTTGGATTTGTTTTACTGCTAGAAGATTTGGAAGTCGTTGGGTTTCCCAAGTGGGATGCGTTGTTGTTTCCTGTTTTTGAGTTATTCTGGTTGTTGGATGATTTATTATCTTTTTTGGAGGATGTCTTGGTTTTGTGATTCCCTTCTGTCTTCATCATCCAATAAATTGCATTGGCATCTTGCACCTTAAGGCACAGAGCACTAAGTGTAGTGGGTTTCCCACCACAAAGAACTTCAGTGCATAAATGCAATGGAAGTCTGTGGAAGTAGCGCACAGCAAGCGCAGATTCATTCCAGTTGAGTTGGAAGCACGTTTCCAGAACTCAACATTATATTTGAGGATATGGGATCCTTCCTTCATTGATAAATCAGTGAGGGCCTTTTTGGTATCACCGACAGGGTTGTGAGGGCCGAAATTGGCTTCTAATTCATTAATGAATTCCATAAAGTTACACATACAGTGAGTGCTGTTTGTCGGGTCCATGAGACCAGGCTCAAACCAAATAATTGCTGCTCCCTTGAGGTAAGAGAGGATGAACAAAATCTTCTTTTCATCAGAAGAGAAGACATGGGGATGGTCTTGGAAATGCAAATTGCAAGAGACAAGAAAGTCTCACAATTTCCGTGGATCAGAGCCATCAAAGGTGTCAGGTTCCTGAACTTTGACCTTTTCAGGTCTTGGGGTGGGATTGGGCTGGCAGAGTGTACAAATGCCTGTGGCAAGATCAGACATTACTTGGAGGAACCTATCATTTTTGTTTTGAGGTTTGTCATTATCTGATTCATGGTCACTGGGGTCATCAGGTGGATCACCGTTGTCACCATCACCAGAACCTATAGGATGGAATGCAGAAATGACTTGTGCAGAAGTACCAAATGTTGTACTGCTGCATCGTATTTGGTTTAATCGGGAATGTTGCTGGGAGGTTAATCCAGCACGTTGAGAATTTTGGGTGGTTCGGGGTTGGGTAATCGTTTGAGTAACCATGTTTGAATAATAAAATTCAGATCAATGGAATGTGAGTTTGAATATACTGTTAAGGTTGTGCAAAGTGGAGGGGGGGCAGAATCTGAAAACGCACAGGGATTCCGAAGGGGAACAAACAGGACTTGGCTTCAACTTGTAAGAAGTTGCACCTTCCTATTGATCTGGTTGTCCCTGATTTCAGGAGTTAAGTTCAGGTATGCAGAATGTGTTGGGGGTTCCAAGGGATGAAGATCTAGAGAGTTGAACTGGAATTCAACTAGAGTTAACAAAATCAATATTCAAACTGGATAGCTCAACCTATTGTGCAAGCTTAAATACTAAGTACAAATGTTTCTACTATAATCTAGCATAGTCTTGAATAATGGGATTGGTAAGAAGATTACTAACTAGTTACTAATATGTCAGGCATCACACAGTGTCTCCAAGGTCTGGAATATTCTACACCTTTCTTTATCTTGGTTTCTGAGTCAATCCTGTACTGCAATTGAATACCACTTTTGGATTGATCATGTGAGTACCGCTGGAGACGCCCGAGGTGTCTCCCTTGCTATGGTGGTGGCCAGCTAACAAGATGTGATAGTGTGACTCTACAACATGTGACTGTCTACTGGCTAGGTCACATGACTACCTGGAGTAGGTGACCATCTCACCCTACTCCACCACTTGGGGTATCCATCAGTAAACCCGTCGGGTTTTGCATAGTCAGTGGAATGGTGCATGACAGGTGGTATGTACTTGAAGAAATGGTTATAGTTTCCTATTGTGGTGGTTCCATTAGATATATAATGTTAGGGCAACACTGAGACTCCCACCAATCCAGGCAGCACACATGCAGGCTCTACAAGGAGCAGCAGCAAGATGGGATGGGAGGTTATATTTAGAAGTCAGGGGAAGTGAGTTTGTGTTGAGATAGGCATGTCACACCAAACATTCTAAGAGAATACAACTAGTGTGCCACTAGTGTACATTTGTCATTATATACTAGGCTACAGTTGTTGTACACTATTTCTGTAGGTAACAATGATATCATACTACATAGGTGAATAGTTTGTTCTCATATAATGGGTAGCAGATGTTACAATCATATGTAAGTAATGTGCCACCAGTAGCAGCTAAACCCAGCATACAATTTCTGCATATAGTACTCTGCCTCAGCCTTGTCTTGCCTGTCCCAACTGCTTGAATGGTGATTTACATTCCTCATTGCCACTTCAATTCCAGTTGTTCCCAAAATGGTTCCATGCATATCATGAATGTCATATAAGCTGTGATGGACACGAAGGAACCATTATGATCATTCCCGAAATTAGCAGTTACGAGCTCTGAGGCATTATGATGTGATACATAACTTGATGATTATGTTGTGTTCTTTGTATACTGAGGTCAACATGGTGCCATATATCTTGGCAGCCTCCTGTGATGGATTGGTAAATACTGAAACTAGTCATGCAAATCTGTATTTACAATTGACTCAGACCATGTGTGAAAACATCACAATTGGACAATGCGCTCATGATATGGTTTTGTTGCGGGTAATTTTATTGAGGGTGAGGCCTATGCATCTATGGAAAGTAGTAATGCAAGGTAGTCTCATTATCACAGCAACTCCATCTGGTGGGTGTGAATGTACATTTAGTAAAAGGAAATAATGCCTCTGAGATGTTCAGGCAATGGAAATCTGGATGAAGCCATGGTATGGGCATATTTTCATCAAGATGTGGGTTTAGTGGATGAGTCTGAAGCACTGCAGTACCACTTCAACAAATGAGTTATTGGGAAAGAAATTAGAATGGCTTGATCTCAGTCATGATATCCACTGATAATTACATGTATCATATGCTTAGAATCATGATGTCAGGAGTACAATTTTTGATATCTATTACAAGTCATTTCTTATTATTTAGTTTCCTTTGTTTGGTGCTGTGGTCGCTTTTATGTACACACGGCTAAGGGTAGGTAGACAATCGAACTCATTGTAGACACATGGCGCTGTGCATCACACGCTAAAGGCATGGGAGGCTACTCAAAGCTGTGCACATGAGACTTACACATGTGCACAGTACCTCACAGTTAAGGCATGGGCTACACATGGTTACCGCATGTATAGTATATAAACCACTGAGGAACACTAGTTGTGTTCTCTTGGGTTATCCATCAATATTGGTGTGACCACCTCTGACTACTAGTCTTTCTTGTTCCTTTGTTGTTGTTTGTTTGTGGGAGCCATCATCTTTACCTTTGGGTATTGGTGACGTCCTAACACATGAGACTTGGGCAGACCTCTGTCACTCACCAATCATGATTGAATGGTCGATCATTGATGCTGATCATGATCAACATTGGACCTTAAAAATGATCCTCAGGTCCATCTCCTGATCTGTCGTCTCATAACCACCCCCATCACACTCCCATCACTGCTTTGGAACCCAATCTTGTTGAAGTCAAAGGTAATATGACAAGTGAGAGAGAGTAGAGCATGTCAGATAACCCCAAACACAGCTAGGAGTGTGCTGAATGAGATGTGGATGAGACACCAATGATTTGAGTGTAAGTAACTAGAGAACACATCAGTATCACTAGTTACTTATATATCAGTCTCTTATTACTATGTGCTAATGAGTGATATCTGATGATAGGAGTCCAATAGATAGGACATAGTAAGCATAATGTAGTAATATAGATAAGAAGGGCCTTGGTGAGTAATAAGGAATTACTAACTGTGCATAAGTCCATAAGATTAGTTTTACCACATTCTAACAAATCCTTGCCTGAATATGTCTGAACTTCCTCAAGTCCCTCTTGAGCTTGTACAATTCAAACTGACCATGGAGGATATAGCCTGCTTGCATGACTGGAAAGAACAATGGCAGGCTGCCAATAGTAATGACCGATGGAAAATTGCCTTAAAGGTGTATGAGGACTTATTGGGATTGAGAGTGATAGGACTGAGTGAATAATCCCAGAGCGAATTGGGGCACAGATGAGTGGTCTGAGCAAGCACTCTCTCTGTGTCTCATATGCCTACACTATGATATCATACATAGACAGCATAGCATAATATAAATATAATATAATATTTGGGTGGCAGCACTGGACCTTACTGTCCTTGGATTGCCTATCCCAACAGGACTTGGAGAAAAATTCACCGCATTGGTCAGAGTCTGACAGAAAGCTGAAGAAAGAGGTAAGCTGTACACCGTGTCTCATGGAATAAATTCTCAATGCCCTAACTCATGGTTACAGGGTATTTACACATGGTTTCAAACTTATGGATGGAAAAGGGAGTCCATCGAAATATTCCGGGATGTGAAAAAATGGACAGCAAGGAAGGTCCTAGGCGTTGAGGCACACCATCTGGAAAATGTCAGGTGGATGGAATGACTCAGAGTCTGCCAAGGCAGACAACCAGCATGCATTTGGCATGTACCAGGCAGAACTGACAAAGGTATGGCATTGGATGTTGGATGAGGAGAAACAGCACCTGGAATTGGTGGCTGACTTGTGGAACCAAATGGGGCCACCGGCAGCCCAGCAAGCAAAGTAAGTCAATTGATGTTGGTTATTGTCATGATGTGAACCAGGTTCTAGGAGTGCCACCAAGGCATACAAGTATGTCCAGTCATTCTGCATAGTGTTGCCACAGCTGAGTCATGACTCAGGTGAAGTATTTTCACAAAATGGCTATTGCCCTTGAAATACAATTCCTTAAAGTATGAAAACATTCAACAGGATAGCAGAGATCAGAGGCTAAAGGGAATGCCTTACCATTAAGGGATTGGATCACCCATTCCTGAGTTATTCACATAACTTTGCTATGACTTGGAATTTGAGTCAAGTCATGGAGTCATAGCAAAGTTATGTGAATAACTCAGGAATGGATGATCCAATTCCTTAATGGTAAGGCATTTCCTCTGACCTCTGAGCTCTCTTACCCTGTTAAATATTTTCATACTTTTAGGAATTTTATTTCAAAGGCAACAACCATTTTGTGAAAAAGCTTCACCTGAGTCATGACTCAGCTGTGGCAACACTAATTCTGCAAGGAGATGAAATGATCATGCAGCATGGACTGCATGATCCTCAGCTTCTATCAGAATGAAAATGGGACAGTGGTTGTTAATGGGTAATGTGTACTATTTTACTCTTCTAAATCATCAGCACTGACTCGTCTTTTAGGCAGGAATATATGGAACAGCTCGGCAGGACATCATTCTTTAAAGCGCATCCGGATTGGGAGTCCAAGCCGATCATGGCACTTTTGAGCCAGCATGCAATGGAAATGCACAGTGAGTATTGTTAATTATATCTACTGTAATCTACAGGTGACATGGATCTGCAGACACAAATAATGCCATGACGATGACCTCTGGCAGGATGAGCCGGAAGCCATACCAGAACCTTCCAACTGATGCTGAAGGCCACCCACTACTCCCGGACCCATCACAATGGCCAAAGAAGGGGATGGATAAAAAGGCCTTGGTATGGTCTTATGTTGTGGTGGCATACAGTGAGTAAACACAGTGTTCCATTATCCCATGGCTAATCCCTGCATGTTCAGGGCATGCAACCGGCAAGCAAGCCGGAATACCACTGTGGACATCCATTGTTCAAAATCCGAGTGCTTACTTTGATGCCAACCAAGTGCAGGATGGGTTCACTCTTGTTGATCCCTCTAAACTGAAAGGGCCGCAATTAGAGGAGCTTCTCGGTTATTGGTATTCAAGGCAGGAGGGCAGCAAGAATGGCATTGGGTTCTAATTCTATATGGAGGGTGAGATCAGTCTGGCAAGGACAAGCAGGCTGGTGACCCCCCTCTCTCCTGATCTGCCAGCAAGGAAGTCAACAAGAGCCAAGGGGAAGGCAAAGGCAGTGGAATCATGGTTGGACCCTGTAGCCCCAGATTCACGGAGGAGGAAGAGGAAGATGTCGGTGGGGTCCAACTCTGACTCAGGGGAGGCATTTGACTTTGGCCCAGTCAATGCAATGGATGACAGTGATGATGAAATGCCAAATCGTCCTTCAGGCTCCAGGCAGGCACCGAATCCTCCAAGAAGGAAGGCAATTCAGTTTGAATCAGAGAACAGGGAATCTGGTGAGCATTCCTCTGGTGTCTTGAGTAAAATCCTGGTTATCAACATTGAAATTTCAGTGGTCCGGCAGAGCACATTTGGCCCAAGGAGAAAGCAGAAAGATCTCGACATCATCTCAGTGCCACAGACAGCCGATTGGGGTCCTGACAAGGAGGTGGCATCCCTAACCAACCGGCTTGCCTCGACAACTATCTCAGAGAATCTCCACCCCCAAGGCCATCCACCAAAGAAACGCACAAAACAACAAGCATTTCACATTGATATTCCTCCACCCCCTCTCCTGGGAGCAAACACGAGGGCAAGGATTGCTGCAGCTGCAGCCACAGTGACCCCTCAAGTGGCAGTAAGTGCTAAATCAGCTTCCATGAGGTTTCAGAAGTCACGGATGGTGAAACGGGGTCAATGGAGATGACTTGACTGCCAGGATTGCTTACCATTTCATTCACCAATGTAAGTAAATAATGAATGGGGAATAATGATCCAGTCTCCATCACTATGGTATTTCGAGTCCTGTTTACTGCCACTCCAACCAGCAGTGATACTGAACAGCAGTGGTCCTGACCGGGAGGACTACTGACCAGCAATGATACCAACAGGGAGTGATACTGACTGGCTGTGGTACTGACTGGGGGGTGTGTCATGCTGTTACAATTTCCTTTTCTTTTACTTTACTCTTTTTCCTTTCTGATACTTAGCAGATACTGACTCGTCGGGCAGCACCCATTAGATATTGTTGTTTGTAGCGCAGCAACAAGTGCAACCGCTTACACTATAGATACAGTTTTCCATAGTATAACAGCTATCTTTCTGCCTGCGCAGTAGGTAGCACTTGTCGACATACTATTGGACAATTAGCTAGATACCAATAGCTATATAAACTGTAGTAGTAATGGTCAAGGCTCCTCAGCTTGACCTAGGCAATCCAATACCTTAACTGCTCATTGACGCGAACTCAACCTAAGCGGAAAGCCTCCGTCTTAGTGTGATTGAACTTAGCGATGAAAGCCTCATCAATGTCCTCTTCCTCAAGAGCAGACACTTTATCCTGACAATCAAACCGACAAACTCCTGACTGCCCACCTCATGGTGCCACCCCTGAACCTGACTCCTTGTGGTATCGACACAAGGGATGATTAGTACGTTACTCCGAACCCACAGAATGCTGATTTATCCAGATAACCATCACTGAACCTTCTCATTACCTCGAGAACGAAGAATTTGAATCATCCGACTCAGAATCGGACCTTGACAAAGAAGAACACCCCGATCCATTCTCTTTCACCCCTATCGATATGGCCGCACAGAACCCCAAAGAAATTAAGCTCCACACGCCCACTGACTTCCATGGAGAGCGAACCAAGACCGGCAAGTTCCTCTCCCAAGTCTCGCTCTACTTAAGGGCGAACCCCAATGTCTATGACACTGACAATAAGAAGATCATCTTCGCCCTCTCTTTTATGAATAGAGGAACTGCAGCAGGTTGGGCAGAAGCGAAAGGAGTGCAGACCACCCCATGGGGGACTTGGGTAGCCTTTAAAAAAGAAATTGAAGATGCATTCTCACCAGTCGACAACGCCGGAGACATGCAACACAAACTCAAAACCCTGAAACAAACTGGGGATGTTGGAGACTACATCTTGCAGTTCAGGATCCTGAAAGGGAGATCGGGAGTGGTTGAAGACATTCCCCTCATTGGATATTTTGTTGATGGACTAAACCCTAAACTCGTAGAAAAAATCTACAACATGGAGACAGTCCCAGTCACCCTCGAGAACATGATGAAAGCCGCCGCAAAGTACGATGGGCAGTGGAAGAGAGCACGTGCCATTACTGGGAAGATACACGCTGCCTATCCCGCACCTTCCACTACCACCATCAAACGCGAACCCAGCTTTGATCTCAACCGCTTATTGAACTCCGAACGCATGGAACACATGAGAAAGGGGTTATGTTTCATTTGCCACAAGCCCGGACACCGCTCTGGAGACCACAGAAAAGACGGGACTGTCACCACCACATCTGCTGTTGAAGGATTAGTGATCCTCCAGAAGAACAATCGCAAAAGGGAGACGAAGATGAAGATGAAGATGAAACCTCTTCACCCTCACTGGAAGCTTCATCACCATCAAAGCAGCTGGTCACAACCTGCTGTTCGACAAGCACTGACCAGTGCCCTGTTGATAAAATACAAACCGATGTAGGTGATCTGTTTTTCTACATTTATAATTTTTTATTATGATCCACAGTTGAACATGCACCCATCGGGTCACTTAATGGTGAGCACTTCAAATATATTACATTTCATTGTGCCGATAGATAATAGATTAACGGTGCATTATAATGATGCATTCCGCGAGAATGTCAAGCATTGCAGGATGGACAAGTGTGCCAACCTCACATGCTCGACTGGTGGGCCATTGAAGTGCACCATTCGAGAGTGTAAGACTGTTGCATAACACTATGCACTATTCGAAAGTGTATGACCAGCACACATAGAGATCCGATCTGGAACTCTGAGCTGTGCTAATCAGATGTCACAGAACAGCGCAATACATAGGGTTATCATATAGTGTTCAGAGTGACTTAGGATAGTAGGGTTTGAAAACCCTACAGCTAGGGGACAGGCAGGGGAGGGGTAGGGGACAGGCAGGGGAGGGGTAGGGGACAGGCAGGGGAGGGGTAGGGGACAGGCAGGGGAGGGGTAGGGGACAGGCAGGGGAGGGGTAGGGGACAGGCAGAGGAGGGGATAGAGGATAGGCACATGTGGGACAGAAGCAGTGAATTTAGCCCTTAGGTGTTGTGGAACAACCTTTGTGGCAAGACTCACCAGCACTCATTGGGGGGTGCCATTACACTCACATGTGTTGTCTATGATGTCCTGTCACTGGTATACTTGTGGACAACACTGTGCAGGTAATGAACAATTAAGGAATTGTGTAAGAAGCAACATTACAAATATTGTGGTGTGACCATTGCTTCAACAACACCCACCAGCACTTCTCATGCTACCAGGGGGTGTCAATACAGATACCTGGTGTCATCTATAATGTACTATGACCAGCAGAGTTGGGCTGAACAGTTGTGTCAGCACTGTGAATATTGTGGACTTTCCATTGGTGTTGCAGAGTTCACCATCACTTGTAATGCTGTCCAGGGGTGTTATTGCACTCTGACATGTTGCCCATGATGTTCTGTGATAAATGGTCGGATGCACAACATAATGCAGGGAGTTATCAATTGAACACTTGCGCTGGCACCAATGGTGCAAATATTGTGGAATGAGCATTGTTGCAGGGCCTAAGAGCACCTGTCCTGCTGTCAGAGGATTTCATTACACAACCACACCTTGTCTATGATGTCTTGCGACCAATGGATGCACACATATTATTATTTAGGCAGTGGTCAATTGAACACCTGTGCAAATACTGCAAGGATTGTGGAATGACCATTGGTGCAGGGCTCACTGACAATCTTCCAACTGTCAGGGAGTGTGATTACACTCCCACATGTCATCTGTGAGGTCCTTTGACCAATGCACGGGTGCACAATATTACTTTTGCATTGTCACTCGACCACTTGTCTTCGGAGACAAGTGCTGTGGATATTGTGGAATGGTCACTGTTGCAGGGTTCACCACTACCCATCCTGGTGTCAGGGTGTGTGATTACACTCCCCCATGTCGTCTATGAGGTCTTGTGACCAATGCATGGGTACACAATTTTATTTGGGCAGTTGGGCAGTTGTCACTCGAGCATTTGTCTTCTCAGACAAATGCTGTGGATATTGTGGAATGGTCATTGTTGCAAGGCTCACCACTACTCATCCTGGTGTCGGGGTGTGTGATTACCCTCCCACATGTCATCTATGAGGTCTTGTGACCAATGCATGGGTACACAATTTTATTTGGGCAGTTGGGCAGTTGTCACTAGACCACTTGTCTTCGGAGACAAATGCTCTGAATATTGCAGAATGGCCATTGTTGCAGGGCTCACCACTACTCATCCTAGTGTCGGGGTGTGTGATTACACAGGGTTATAGGGTTAGAACGAGCAAGCCCGAAGGGCGAGCGAGTTTCTTGTGGTAGAAGAGGTAGCAGAAAGTAAACAACGCCCTGGATAAGATCCAGAGGAGGTGTTTCGGCTTGTAGCCTATCCATTTGACTCGGATGCTTGGGGGGCGGAAGCACTTTCTGTCCCCATCAGGCAATTTTTAAAAATATCTTCCCATGGGTTCCCAACATGCTTCCCTTTCCAGCCCATCTTTTGATGTTGATGCGGACTAAGAGAAGGGGTGGTGGGGCCCTGCACAGGGGGGGGGTGGAGGGGTCCCTAGCATGGGAAGCGTTTCAGGAAACACTACGCAGAGCATAGGAGGGCCTGGAGTGCATCCCATGCTTGGGGCCCCTCCTCCACCCCCCCCCCCCCCCTGTTAAGGCTCATGCAACGTTCCCCAAAAGTTAAGGCTCATAAGGGAACCACAGAGTGGGTTCCGTGCGTCTTTTCTAATTCAGAGCCCTGACCTTGTTCACTTTTTCTATTGGGATCAGGAAGCTGAGCACAAGGTGAGGACAAGGTTTCTGAGGTATTGAGTTTAAGTCAAAGTGTGTATGAGGGAGTCTGCCACAGGGAGGAATGTTATTATCATCTCCTACAAGATGTGCAATATTTATACTACACAGTTAGGAGGTATAGTGTAATGTACTCCTTTAATATATAAAGGAGGTATTCTGTCATAGACCCCTGTACCAGTTAATAATGGAATAACTATGTCATATCCCCTATAATAGTGTCAATAATAGTGACATATGATATCATGGCTTGGTATGTCCTAGACTTCCTTCAGGGTGTGTCATAGACACTCTATCCATAGCTCTGTCTTGGATAGGCTATCATAGACATGCTGCAGGATGTATAATCCTGTAGCATGTGTTAACTGTGGATTCCCCTATATGTCCCTGCATGTGTTAACCTCTGTTAAACATGTGTTAATATGACTTAGCATATTCTGGTAATATTCCCTAGGCATGCTAACTGCCTTGGCTTGCCTGTATACTCTTGTATACATAATCCCAACACTTTCCCTCAAGTTAAGGCTCATGTGTCTTGCAAAGGTTAAGGGGTTTGGCAGGTTGGAAAATGCTTCTTTATTCATTGAAATATGGCTGTACATCCCTGATGCGTAAACTACCTGTTGCTCATGTATCTTGCAAAGGTTAAGGGGTTGGCAGTTGGAAACCCTTGTTCTTTAGATCTGGCTGTACATCCCTAATGCGTAAACTGCTGTTTGCGGAAATCATGATGATCAATCGTCTGTCCATATTAAAAATGTCTAAGGGCTCCCATAATGACGTGAGGAAATGCCTCAAGACCGCTCTGGGGAAGGAACCGCTTCAACTCTCGTGCCCATGGGGCATCGATCTTGAACCGAAGGGTGACATGCCAGACGTTTGTCTGCGCAATCTCTTTCCGGACGCGTCCCATGTCCAGAAACGTCCGCTGGCGGCTGTTCTTGTCGTTGTTGTCGCTGCCGCTGTTCTGTTGCGAGCGCGCTGCATCCGCAATCATCCTGCCGGTCTTTGCTCCTTCCAAGTAGACCTTGTGCCCCAGCTTCTCCAGCTGCGATACTTTGAGAACCTGTCACCAGGAAAGCCACAAAGGACGACTCACCACCATTGCCTTGCGATAGAGCCGCCGTTCATTTGTTCTCCCCTGATTGCGTGCACGCATGTTTCAGGGATCTGATGGTGCAAAACGCTGCCCATGGTGCTCACCTTGTCCCCATGAGCCCCCACGATCTGGCCAGCTCCTATCACCACCCCCCCTGAGCGGTTTTTGGATGCCATGGCATCGTAGGCTTGGCGGGAGGTGAGTTTGCAATCATGGCGAGATCGGACGGCGCTTTCATGGGTGTGGGCTCCATCCTCCACCTCAATGACCTTTTACCGCTTGTGAGCAGATGCACAGAGCCCATGGGGTCAGGCGCTCACCTTTGGCTTCTTTGCAAGGCGGCCACCCTCTGTCTCGGGATCCGAGCCTGCGCCCTAGGGAAAGGGTTCATGCCCGGTGAGCGTGAGGTGACTGCTCGTGCATACCATGGCGCGCCCCCTCTTGCTGAGCATGATCCGCAATGGCCTCTGCTCTTCCACCGTTTTGCCGGTCGACGCGGTGGACTTCCCTTGGGATCCCGATGGCCTCTTGCTCTTCGGCGCATTCTGCTGTCTGATGAACCTCTTCTCTTCTTCGGTGCGTGCCCTCATGATGGCTTGCCTTTCCGCTCTGGTTTTCTTCATTGGCATCAGCCGCTGCAACGAACCGGCGACAGCAGATGCACACACCTTCAAGGGCATAGTAGGTGGAACAGGCTAAAACAGGCCAGATTTTCAAAGCTTTACAGAAGATGACCCGTACATGCTTACATCTATTCCAGCAAGGGAGACACTGGCATCAGAAGGGTTAGTCATGTCGAGTGTCTTGGCTAGATCTGGAAACCCAATGAGAAAACACCCTGGGGTGGTGTAGGCCCCATTGGGCCTAGGTCTTTCTCGCATAAAAAAAAACTCAACATGTGCACGGACCTTCCAATAGATTGTGGAATGTATAAGAAGCCCCAGGAATCGAGGTATTTTTTCCACAACTTCCCCCTTCCCCTCCCCTACCGTAGTAGAACAGTAGTCGAACAGGTGTATCTCGGTAGTTATCTCACCAATCAGATCCATGCTTTGCTGCAACCGCCCCTCGGGTGTGGACTTGGGAACCCCTGGCTAATGCTAGCTGGGGGGGGCAATCGGGTTTAACCTGATGCTGCGATGGCCCTTTGGGGAATGGACATGGGAAACGCTGGCTATAGCTGGCTGGGAGGCAACTGGGAGCAACTGGCCCTTGTGGCAGGAACTTCCAGAGTCGTGAAGTCATTTCATGACCGTCCGGCTGATTTGAGAGCAGGGGGAACAGAGGGCAAACAGGGTGCATTGAATCTATGCGTGGTGTATTGAGGGTTGGCGGACTCCGAGGAGAAAGCTGACCCATGGGTGTCCATTTAAGTTGTAATCCCACGTGCACCCCAAAACCTTCTGTTCTTGTTGTGTTAGAATCTTGCATCTTGGCTGGGTGAAAACCCCTGACCTTTGTGGGTCCCTAACCGTCTGCTCTTCCCCTGGTCATCAGGCTCTAAACCCATGTCGCCTCTAGCCCCCATGTCGTTGTGATAACCTATAGATTTTCTTGATCAGTGGCGCTTGAACCTGAAGAGGCAAAATGTGAGTGGCCAGCAGCAAAAGCACTGGAAAGGTATCTTGTTGGGAATGGAGTGGTGAACAGTGACAGGAAGAGTTAAGGACAAGGTTAGAGGATGAAGTTAATCTCAAAGGCTAGTAAGTGAGGGAGTCTGCCACAGGGAGGAATGTTATTATCATCTCCTACATGATGTGCAATATTTATACTACACAGTTAGGAGGTATAGTGTAATGCACTCCTTTAATATATAAAGGAGGTATTCTGTAATAGACCCCTGTACCAGTTAATAATGGAATAACTATGTCATATCCCCTATAACAGTGTCAATAATAGTGACATATGATATCATGGCTTGGTAAGTCCTAGACTTCCTGCAGGGTGTGTCATAGACACTCTATCCTTAGCTCTGTCTTGGATAGGCTATCATAGACATGCTGCAGGATGTATAATCCTGTAGCATGTGTTAACTGTGGATTCCCCTATATGTCCCTGCATGTGTTAACCTCTGTTAAACATGTGTTAATATGACTTAGCATATTCTGGCAATATTCCATAGGCATGTTAACTGCCTTGGCTTGCCTGTATACTCTTGTATACATAATCCCAACATATCTTGTGCATCAGACCAGTGACATGCGCACTCTTGCTGCCCCGAGTAAGTGCAAGGGTGTTAGTCATAAGCACCAGCTTTGAGTTGAGGGGTAAGAAGGGTGAGCTCTTGCAGTAAGTGGCATATTTGTGCGACGTTCAAGAATAGAACTTGACACTCCACAATCTGCTGAGAAAATCGTACTTTGATGGGCATGTATTTGCAAACCATTCCTCTTTCTCCGATGTCCAGCGGCCATAGGTTCTTCCGGCTGTAGCATGCTCCCAAGCCCATGGAAGAGGGAACCATGATTTCGTCGCTGTATGGCCGTCTCCTAAACAATAATCCCTGGCATACAGGGTTGTTGCACTTACCGAGATGTATTGCACTTGGTGTATGTCCTGCTCTTTTATTTTATATATATCCGCTGCATGGCCGCCCCCCCCCCCCAACATGTAGTTGTAATACCCCCATGTATCGACCTCATTAGGATATTATTAATATCATTTGACTTTTGTCCATCCCTAACCGTTGTCGACCACTTCTGTAGCCTTGCATAAGCATCCTCCACGTTGGCTGTGACCCCAATGTTGTCCTACGAGCACATGAGATGACCCTACGATGAACAATGTAAACCTGAGGGAGTACAGAGCAAGTTAGCCGTTGTTAGTCTCATATGATCAAAGTGTGAAGGTGTGAAGACTTGTTCCTGCAGTAAGTAGCATGGCGAAGAAGTGGACTTCCAGCTGTGATGAGCTCAGTGTTAATGTGGACTGGGCTTGTAAAGCCCCCAAGATGCATGTATAGATCGCAAGTACGGACATGGGAAGATGTAAAGCAAAAACAAAACAAACAAACAGAAAAAAAAAAGAAACGACGCCCGGGCATGAGAAAGAGGGGCCCCATCAGCTCCATAGGACATTCTGAAGAAACTTGAGGGAGAAGGCGGCCATGTGCTCCTTCAGATTGGTGGCGGCTTCCGCTCAGCATGAAACCACCCCATCACCTCCTCTCGACGTTCTGGAGGAATTCCAGAGAGAAATCGGACATGGTCTTCTTCAACTTCAAGGCCATCTTGTGACCCTTCAGCAGATCGCGCCACTTGGAGACATTCAATGGGCTCCGTTCGCAATGTCCATCTTTCTCTTGTGGAACCAATCCTCGTTCTCCAGGGTCCACAGGCCATAATTCCTGCCAGCCGAACTATGCGCCCAAGCCCATGGAAGTGGAAACCATGACTTGGTGGCGATATGGCCGTCCGCTGAACAACTCGATTGGTCAGTGAACACCTGGCATGTTAAGGGAGTGCGCTTACCCATATGGCAGGTATTCGTAGGGCTTTGGTGGCATTCTGTCGAGCAGCCCTGGTGTTGGTACAGTCTGGCCCAATTGGTGTTTTGGGGGGAAGCGTTGATGAGCAGAGGCTGCTCAGGACCTATTAACCCTGTAACGTAAAAGGATGACCTTATGCAAAGGCGCCCCACTAAGGTCGCACACTAGCGGTCAAGTCACCCTACGACATAGCAAACTCCCTCCACCGGATGAACTTCTTCCCCGTTGCAGAACTCTGCTGACCCAGAGGTTGGTCATGGGACAGGGTTGATTGAAGAACCCTGCCACCCAATTGCCCTTGAAGCAGGTAAGGCGGTGGAGCCAGCTTACTGAATTCGACATCGATGGCAGCACGGGCAATCTCCCTCTGACCCCATCTATACCAGACAGGCACGCCCAGCGAGCAATACCACTGCACAGATGGTGCATGGCAATCGTCCAGGTCGAGGAACGTGCCTACACGTTCGGTCAAGGGGCGGAAGGAGCAAATATCGGAGCGCAGGATACCGGCCAGCCAGTTTTGAGTGAATCTGTTGTCTGCGAGATGCTGGAACCACCCAGGGATCACGGTCTCCGGCGCGGTGGTGCTGTTTGCCTCCCGAGCTTGAGCCCTGCACTCCACCACTTCATTGCCAGCAGCGATGAGGAACGACATGAGCCCCATCCAGATTCGGAACCAGTCTCTGCCCAGCCTGGTCTGCTTAATGAGGGCATCGGGGTGACGGTAAGCGCCGTTGTAGCCATAGGCGAAGGGAGTATAAGGGCAGACAGCACCCAGCCAATATACTTTGGCCAGAAGGGAGGTGGCGGTGATTAGGGCGTCCTCCACACGTGCCCAGGAGTCAACGAATTCGTCGTGATGACGAAAAGTGCCGTTCTCGTGGATGTAGTGGGGAATGCGGGCCAGCGTGTCGAACGGGAAACCCACAAAGGCTGGTCGTAAGGGCACGAACGCCATCCATCCAAAGGTATGGGTCCACCAACAGGGAGCGTCATGAGTGGCGAACCGCTTGAAATGGCTGTGTTCCATGCCCCGATCCCAGTTGGGGGGTGGCGCACCAACTTGGCAAGAGCAATTTGGGGAGTAGTACCTAACCACGTCAAGGACGACAAAGGTGGGGTCGGTGTGAATGTCGTCACTGCGAAGGGTTATCAGCGGTTGAACCCATGTATGATGAGAACAATGCATGCGTTCATCCTAGTTAGGGTGCAGGGGGACAACAGGCAAAGCGCAGGGTTATAAGAAACAGTTTGAACGTTCCACAATGGCACTAGTCAAAGAGGTCGGATTGTCACACAGAGTCTGGTTATAAACCAGTACTATGCAGAGATAAGGTGAATCGACCATTGCAAAGCCCGGTTAAGAACCAGTACTACGAACGGTGAAGTAGACAGTATCTGGAAGCAACGAACGGTAAGTGGGTACAAAGCCCGGTTAAGAACCAGTGCTATGTGGGGCAGATGGTGGTTGGAAAGCAAAGTTGGAATCGTGCCCAAACACATTGACACAGATCGTCCATCATGTGATGATCTGAGTCAGACGTACCATGACAGCTTGTGTCTGAACTTGCACTCATACTCGAATGTATGGGACTGGTTTAACCAGCCCGTATGTTTTGCTGCAACTCCACTCATCGCCCACCAGCACATTCGCCTCCATTGCATTCGGTTTACTGCCAACCCACTATGTTGGGAATGAAATCTGATAGCTCAGGGGAGACCTTAAGACGAGGTGGGGTGTCTCAGAGGCCAGGCTATTATTGTCTTAGGTGGACCTATACATGTAGTATATATACTACAGAATGCTAAAGTCTCGCACTGGGTGCAGGGTACAATACCCTGAGAGAGGTATTCAATAAGTATTTTAAAGGTACACCTAAAAGTTCTTGCATAATGTCAGCTTAGTATTGTGACAGTATTAAATGATAGAAGCACAATACTTCTTCACTGGTATTGAACTAGTATTGAGTGAGTATAATAAATAACTTTACAATACTGTAAAGAAATATCCAAGGTACTGGTTGGGTACTGCCAAGATACAGTCAAGAAATCAGTAGGTAAGTATTGAGGCATTACTTCAACATACCAAATGCATACCTTAAGAGAGGTATTGTGAAATATTATAGCAAGCTACTTGGATACTGGTAACATACTGGTAACAATACTGGTAACATAATGTAAGAATACACAGTGCAAGAGAATGAAACAGTATGCAGAAGGTATGGTACTGGTGAAAATGTTGAATCCAAGATACTGCTAGAGTATGGCTAGAGTGTTGGTAAGATTCTGACATCAGAGTAATTTGGCGATATGATACTGGTATGGTGCAAAAGGGATGCAGAGGTATCATGGGAGTATTGAGCCAGAACAATGTTGTATTAGAATTGATAGCTACAGAATACCCACAAAGTACCTGTAAGAGGGATATTTGAAAGTATGAAACATGTTTTGGTAAGATACAGCTATGATACCAAGGGGCAGGTATTGTTCCGGTGTGTGACATTGGTCACAACATATTGGATGAATACCACACAAAGGGTACTGAGGGGGTACGTAACACAAAATAATACATGGTGGTAAAGAGGATTGGGCATCATGGGCAGGCTCTCCAGGTGCAACAGGTCCAAGTTGCAAAGTCAGTGCATACTTGCAAGTTCTATCTTGCGAGTTCTGACTTGCAATGCAAGTGCCAACTTGCGAGTTCTGGCTTGCAAGTTCTAACTTGCAAGTTCCAACTTGCAAATTCTGACTTGCAAGTTCTGACTTGCAAGTGCCAACTTGCGAGTTCTGACTTGCAAGTTCCAACTTGCGAGTTCTGGCTTGCAAGTTCCAACTTGCAAATTCTGACTTGCAAGTTCCAACTTGCAAGTGCCAACTTGCGAGTTCTGACTTGCAAGTGCCAACTTGCGAGTTCTGACTTGCAAGTGCCAACTTGCGAGTTCTGACTTGCAAGTGCCAACTTGCGAGTTCTGACTTGCAAGTGCCAACTTGCGAGTTCTGACTTGCAAGTGCCAACTTGCGAGTTCTGACTTGCAAGTGCCAACTTGCGAGTTCTGACTTGCAAGTGCCAACTTGCGAGTTCTGACTTGCAAGTGCCAACTTGCGAGTTCTGACTTGCAAGTGCCAACTTGCGAGTTCTGACTTGCAAGTGCCAACTTGCGAGTTCTGACTTGCAAGTGCCAACTTGCGAGTTCTGACTTGCAAGTGCCAACTTGCGAGTTCTGACTTGCAAGTGCCAACTTGCGAGTTCTGACTTGCAAGTGCCAACTTGCGAGTTCTGACTTGCAAGTGCCAACAACCTGAAGGATGTAATGATGGAACAGGCCGAGTATGCAAGCTATTTAAACTGCTTTATGGATTAAAGCAGGCAGGTCGAGAGTGGAATAACGAATTTGATGGTAAACTTAAAATTCATGATTATGGACGATTAATGGCAGATCCTTGCGCATATATTCGAAGGGATGAAGAAAATATAGGCATCATAACGGTATGGGTAGACAACACCTTGCTTTTTGCATCAGCAGATAAAATGATGAAGCATATGAAAAATGCATTAACATCAGAATGGGACGTCACCGACCTTGGAGAGCCTAGCAAAATTGTGGGCATAGAAATTACGTGCGCCAATGATAGCATCAAAATATCTCAAGAAAAATATATCGAGAATGTCCTTCGTAAAGAAGGCATGATTGATGCAAACCCTGTTGGAATGCCAATGGACCCAAATATTAAATTAATTGAAAACCCAGATTATAATGAGCCGAATCGGAGCAATTCATACGCCAAATTACTGGGATGTCTACAATTCATTGCAAACTCCATGCGACCTGACATTAGCTTCGCTGTTAATAAATTGGCAGCATATACCGCAAACCCGGGCTTACAACACCACGGTGCAATAAAGCGGATACTACGGTACTTAGCAGGTACGAAAACTCTTGGAATTATTTACAGAAAATCCCAGGATGAGACTGAAAACAATAACCTTTTCCATGGATTTGCCAATGCATCATTTGCAAATTCTGAGGACCTCAAATCCACCACAGGATATGTTTTCCTGACAGCAGGGGGAGCAATAACTTGGAAATCAAAGAAACAAACAATTATTGCGCTATCCTCAACGGAAGCCGAATATGTCGCGCTATCTGAGGCTGGACGCGAGGCCACATGGCTAAAAAATTTGTATGGTGAACTCGGATACACCCAAGAAAATCCGACAATTATTCAAGGCGATAATGAAGGGTCAGTAATTTTAACCCATAACCCTCAATTTCACCAGAGGTCGAAACATATCGCTATACGGCACCACTGGGTCCGAGATTTAGTCACCAACAAAATTATTGATATTCAAAACTGTCATGATCCAGAACAAACAGCGGACATATTAACAAAGGCTTTACCAAAGCCTAAGTTTTCACAACATAGGGAAGAGATGGGAATTCAGTCAAAAATAACTCAGTAGCTTTCCTTGGTGAGATTGGTTTTTCCCAATGGGTTTTCCATCCACAGAGGTTTTGATGCACCTGAAAGAAAATTATTAACCACTCCAGAGGAAGTGATGACACATACAGGATATTATAGCTTTCCTTGGTGAGATTGGTTTTTCCCAATGGGTTTTCCATCCACAGAGGCTTTGATGCACCTGAAAGAAAATTATTAACTACTCCAGGGGGAGTGATGACATTCACAGAACCATTCCACTCATTGTCCTATACTGCCTAGGCTTGAGGGGGAGTGTTGGGATTATGTATACAAGAGTATACAAGCAAGCAAAGGCAGTTAACATGCCTAGGGAATATTGCCAGACTATGTTAAGTCAACACTAGGGTTAGGGCTAATGGACATTAACCATAACCCTAGGGAATGGACAGTTAACACATGCAGAGACATATAGGGGAACCCACAGTTAACACATGCTACAGGATTACTCATACTGCAGCATGTCTATGATAGCCTATCCAAGACAGAGCTATGGATAGAGTGTCTATGACACACCCTGAAGGAAGTCTAGGACTTACCAAGCCATGATATCATATGTCACTATTATTGGCACTATTATAGGGGATATGACATAGTTATCCCATTATTAACTGGTACAGGGGTCTATGACAGAATACCTCCTTTATATATTAAAGGAGTACATTACACTATACCTCCTAACTGTGTAGTATAAATATTGCACATCTTGTAGGAGATGATAATAACATTCCTCCCTGGGGCAGACTCCCTCACTCACTAGCCTTTGAGATTAACTTCATAATCTAACCTTGTCCTTAACTCTTCCTGTCACTGTTCACCACTTCATTCCCAACACATGTCCCAACTGATCAGATATGTATGCGAGTTGGTTGACAACCTGCATCAAGGCTGCAGGATAATGAGCACTCTGGTGCTCTACATGTAGGTTGGCTTGGGTGTTGATCTATAATAAATGCATGCCAAGCGTATCACAATGTAACCACTGACTAGCTGACAAAGTCGACTTTGTAGAATGCGACTTTTTAGATTTCGACTTGTTAGAATGCGGCCGCTGAGAAGTCTCCTGTTGAGGGTGCTGTTCCGTGGAAGAACACTGGAGGACGTGCATCTACGGTACTTTCACAACAGGGACTGAAAAATCAACACACCCACTCACCTCGAATCGCGACTCTTGGATGTCTTGGTTGCATATGGGGCAACCATAAAGCACATGCCCCCATCTGCCTGCGTGCAGACATTGTTTTGACCTAGTGATACAAACCATGTCTCCACTGATTGGCACAGATTTGAAGGGCCCCCGGTGGGATATATGGTGCTCACATCTGTGAAACATCAAGGCCGAACGTCATCCCCACAAAAGCGCGAGCTTACTCAGTGAGACATTCGCAATCGATAAGCGAACATTGAGGGCATACCACATCACTGCTGCTCTTCAAGGTGGCAGATTGCAATGACTGGGTACGCAATGGAGGCATGGTGAAGGAAAAGCAAGAGATGGAATGCCAGACAAATAAAGGTAATTATATGCAGCAGATTAAACTCTTCATATTACAAATCAGGGGCACAATCCTATTTATAGATGTGAAGGAGGACCCAAAAGAGGTTGGGCAGTCTGTCCTTTGCCAGTGAAAGCCAGTAGAAGAACGGACATGGAGCATAGTCCAGCTGGCGTCCTTCCCGCATATCCACCACCGCCTTCCTCAAGTCCAGATGCTCATTCACTAACCAGAGCATGGGAATCAAAACATCCTCGTACTGGCAGTATGAGGACGGTCCATCATTAAACCCGTGAATATAGATTACTTCACATTTCTCATCAATGTATTGGATCTGTTGCAATCCTCTTTAGTGTCCCTTGCCATCATATAGCTGTGATAATTTGTACCTTTTGTGGACAACCACATCTGTAGCATATTCCAGGTTCAAAAACGAGATTCTGTCTCCAAATCGTAAACTGTTCGCCTTTATAAAACTCACATTTACAGAATGGATGTTCAGTATGCCGCCTGTTTTTGTGGACAAAACAATAAATGCATGCAAACACAGCATCATCCAAGATATGATGGACTCTCTGCAGGTTCCTGTCTATTTCAGTACGCTCAGGACGAGAGGTGTGCCATATTATAGAGTGCCTGGATGCTAATTGAAGGCTATATGGCACGTCATTGTTGATCCCTGATCCACATAGCATACTTGGTGCCTGTGGCCGCCCGCGATCTGTACCTGCTAAGATTGTGAAAAACCATACGAGAGGTGCAGCCAGAAACCGTACATTCTAGAGCCTGTTCCATCAAGCCAGAGGGAAAAACAAGCCGGTTGAATGTGTCTGGCTTAGTGTCACTCTGCGCTTTGCACACGTCACAAAAGTGTGTTCTCCCTTCCATCATTGTACAGGGCTCTGTGCTTCCATCCATAAACATCTGTACGAGGAGTTGGCAGCAATGATCTTTGTTGTCCAGTGCGCGCCATATGAGGGTCTCACCGAAGCGACCTGCTTTGGTGCTTTTAACATCTTGGGTGGGTAGTACCACGATCGACCAAACCGTGTGTGCCGTTTCTTCCATGCGGCCAACCTCTTGGACATATGACAGTGCATCTGCAGGATAGTCATGGTGGATAACATGGGTTAGGTTGGGAATATCGAGTGCAACACCCAATATACTGGTGCAGCTGATAGCGGGAACAAAACCCTTTTGGAATGTGTCCAACAGAGAGTCGATGTGCTCCTGAGTCATTTCACTATCGCAGTGAGGTATACCTAACATGACTGCTGTACTCTTTGCATCCTGTTTTGATCGGCACATTATCAGAACTCGGTTGGTACCAGAGTACCCTATAGCCATTTGGTACTCTGCAGTCACCCGAGAATCAAGGTTTTGGTCTATGGAGCGAACGACATTGTAGGATAAGTGCTGGTGGCAAGGTAGCAGTGAGCAAGACAATCTGCAGCCCTGCACCAAGCCATTGGAGCATATCCATGACAGGCCTGAAGTTGGAGTGTAATAGTGCAAGATGTGCCTCATCCATTATTAATCGAGCCAGGCAGCCATTGGCATAAGCCTTGTCAACAAATACACGAAAGAGCCCCCAGTTTGTGGACTCAACACTAGCGATAATGGCCGACGGCAGATGCAGGTCCGACATTTCCTTTGTCCACACGTCGCACAAGAGGCGATAGTCTTTGCAACGATTTCTGTACTGCTCGTGCATGGACCGCAAGGGCAGAACCCAGATGGTACTCTTGCCTCTGTCAAGCTTTTTCGAACACAATATCCCAGGAATGGTCTTTCCCGATCCTGTGAAAATAACCAGTAATTAATGAAAAATAAATTGCTGAATCCCACTGCAGCACTGACCTGTTGGAGAAATATACAGAATGTGTTTTTGATTCTCAACCATGAGTTGGGTGATGGTGCCTTGTTGTTTATTTTTGAATGACAGCGTGTTTTCGGTCGATCTCATGAGTTCACGAAGCATGCGGAGGATAAATGGGTGCGTGTATATATTGTCATCGCCCACGCATGCTTTGCTCTCGTAGGGATGGAATAGGTCGACGACCGAGGCATGAGCATGAACAAGTGTCTGTTGGTTCCATGCATCCACCTCTGGGATGAGCTTAGCGGATACAGCTTCAGCAATAAGTTCAAGGAGCTGTGTAGGAGGTACAGTTGGCATGGCGCTGGACAATTGGGTGATGGGGGTTATATCGGGACAAGTCATTGACAATATGGTCTTTTCCAGAGAAACAAAGTGAGAATTCCCCTTGTGCAACATGCGCAGTAACGTAGGTGGATGCCCAAAGATCATGTGAATCATCACGGCGCTCACTTGGGCCGTCTCCATGAGCACTGAACGATGTAGCCCTGCAGGAAGTTGCCGGTCAGCTCCATAGTTATTGTGGTCCGTTTCACCTGCATGGCCCAACTGTGCGGCCACCGCTGTAGTGCTTGTTTTTACGGCATCAAACAGCTGTGGGTGCCAGTTGGTAACATATGCCATATATTGTCAAAATAACCGGATTGTCATTCTAACTCCAAGCTCTTTCTCAGTGTATTTGGCCAAAGCAAGAGAGAGTTTGTATGCCAAGACGGGGCGGTAAAGGCCTGCAAAAAGAAATGTCCTCACATTGTTGTACAATGCAGGCTGGAAGTGATACTGCCACTCGACAAACAACGGGTGTAGGTAAACTAGAAAGCGCACAACAAGCAGACCGAGCTTTGGCAATGGAACTCGAACCATGGTCTTGTCTTCATCTGTAGTGTGGCTGGTTTTGTTGTATGATCCACAAAGCATGAGCACTCCCAAGAGCCAAAATACGTTGCGAATGGAACCAGCAGCAATGTTATTTGCTAACATTGCTGCATACTCTGTACCACGCACTGGCTCACCACTGCAAAGGATGATCGCAATCGCAATGAGGATCTGGAGTTCATATATCTGGCACATTCGCTTCATGCATGCGCCAGAAAGCCAGGACACATTTCCTGCTTCATCGATATAGGCAAATTCCGCACAGCGTTCCGGGTCAGTGAGTACATATTCCAACACTGATGTTTCACCCATCCATGCATTGGACCGGTCCGTGGCAAAGCTGTAGCTGGCCTGCAACTCTTGCGGTTTATCATGGATTAGCACATCTTCAGGAATCTGGAATAAACCCCAAAGGAGCATGTCCATATCTGTCTCAATCTTTTCCACAAGGTCTTCCTGAACCCTCTTCACATTTTCAACCGTTACGAGATTCCCATTCACGGTTGCACTTCTGCCATCATTTGTAGGGGAATTGAACAGGATCATGTTGTCATCAGCTGATTTGATAGAGGCTAGGTCCCACTTCAGCAGATACAGATGAGGCATCACCCCTTCACCAGTGTCCTCCAAATGAGGTCGGACCTTTTCAAATATACTTGGGAACATGGGTCAGTTTCTCGCCAACAGCTACTGTACTGTACTCACTTTGTGAGGGACACCCCAGGATTATGCGCCTTCTCTCCCAAGATAATCTTTGCAAATGTGAGCCGCCCCGAAAATAGAATAGCAGCAATAACTTGTGTTGTATCTGATGGCAGACGCCACTGGCCATTGGCTTGAAATGATGACAGGACAATATACCTAACCAAGACACTCTGAAAAGGGTTGTCGAACGGGTCGTTGGGGTTTTCTGTGTAAAGAAGCTCCAACAACTCTAACATTTTGTCTTGGGCACAATCCTCAAAAGTAGGAATCCCCCGTCTCTCGCTAATGCTGTATGGATATGGGTACAAGTCCTCTTGTACACTGTCCTCATTGGCCATGGTAGCCATGTCTCCGTGGTGCATAAGATCAGCGGTCAGCTCAGGCAATGCTTCATTGTCTGGGTAGTGATCCTCATCATCTGAATCCACCTCATTCCCATCCTCGTACCCATCCTCAGCAAGGCCATCCATCACGCCTTCATTCTGATCGGTAGGCTCAGATTTTTGGAGTTCTTGATACAGTTCTGTTGCTGCTTGCTTGATGTTTCTTGGGACAGAAAAGTGATAATCTGGATGCGGATTAATGATATTGCGCAACAGCAATGCCAATGCCCCCCCAACGCATCTGCCATATTTGTAATGGGCATTGAACTGAACTCCCCTGTGGTGGCGGGGGTAGTTTTTCAAATGCTCCGAGCTGGGTCTTGTGCCTATGAGGCGCTGGAGGAAGTGGCTCTTGACCTTGGCTTGGTACTTTGCTAGAAACGCATGAACACGGCGTGGCAGGCTCCCAAACATGTGATCTTTGCTCAGACAAGAGCACAGATCTATTGCAACAGAGGAGTCAAGCCCTTTCACATGCTCCAGCCAACGCTCCTTCTGTAGAAACTGGTGGAGGACGCGGTGGTTGTCAGGTATCGCAGGTCCATCGGCTGGTGTGGCATGTGCCACTTGCTTTGACTGATAATCGATCCAAACACTATGAGCTGGAGCCATGCTGGGCTGTTCAAGATTCACTGCAAACCAAGAGAAGTTCTGTCCAAATCACTGTGCCGCCGATATCGTAAATGTGTGTTTAGCGCTCTGGGCCTGGACACTGCATTGGTGTTTGCAGAAAGACCGTGATGCTGTGTCCGGACCTCTATCCAAGGAAAAGCCACGTTGGCAACTGGTGCAAATTTGCATCTCACACTCCACCTTGAGACCTGCAACCACACGTACTGGGGAGCAGGGATGTATGGGTTCAAAGGTGAGCTCTTGAAAGCATGGTCCCAAGGCTCCTTCAAGTTTGCTCTGCAACCCCTGACCAGGGTGGGTGTCTTTATGGAAATCAATGACATGGCCACGAACTTTGGCTGGATTGATAATAAACTTGCACTCCTATCAAAACAAAGTGGTCCCAATCAACTTTCCAGCCGTTTCGGACAAAGTATTCCTGAGCATCCAGGTCATTGCTGTGAATGGGGAAAATGGGTTGGGGCATAAAATGCTGCACGTGGATACCAAGTGCCTTCATAGAATTAGACTCGACCTGCAAGGTGTCCATAGTGTCAGTTGTCATGGGTGACAATGAGCCTGGCGTGGTCAGGTGAAATCCAGAGCGCCCAACTTCTTTTCTGGTGGATCTACCATCCATTGCACGACTAGGCCCACATTGGAGATGATGTGAAGCATCTTTGCAGACAACCCTGGCCTTGGAAGCATGTGTTTCACAGGAAAAACTTTCGCTTGTAGGTGATGTTTGGACATGAGGAGATTGAGTAAATGGGCTGTGCTATCATGTCATTTAACGCCCTTGAAGGGGTAAAGATTGACAATACCTGGATGTCAGTGCCTACAATGCTCCTGTAATCACATTTGTGGCATGAAAAATAGCCAAATGCGCTCTATGCACCTTATGTTACCTGCACCGGGAAAGCGTATGATGACATGCCTGGGAAAGCACTGTTGGTGTCGTTCTCCCATAGATTCCGGGGCCATTTCACTCTGGCAACGACGACACAGTTTTGAGCTGTACATCTTGGGTTGGCAGTAAATTGAATCATAAAACATTGCAACTTACGTCCTTGTCTTTTTCAACCTTTCATGCACATGAGTTCATACAACAGGTATTAATGCTTTACAACACACCCCAGATACACATTTTTTTCACCACTGGTTGCTTGTTCTGATTGTGTCGATCTGGTCCTTTTGCTCCTGGTTGCTGTATTGTTACAACTGCTAAATATCTTCCCAAAATAATAACATTACACACAGTGGGGCTTGCATATGGAAGATAAAAACTTGGGCGGTTGGACGATGGAAAAGTTATGATGCTTATAAACCCAGTAACCAAAAGTGGGTATGTCAATACTGCATTTGGTAGATAATGCATGTGAATTATTATCACGTGACTGGTCGACGTTTGGATAACCATCGTGGATCAATGTTCACCCACACCTCTTGCCATACTATCATGGCATCAATTGCAACTGACTATTCAACATTTGATGGTCAATTTATAAACTCTCCCCGATGATACTGGCTGAAATGCACCTAGATGCATGGATTCTTACCCCGTCACAAGTTGAGGATGAAGTAAATGGCGAGAGTTTAGGCAAGTCCACAGGGAATGATTTTCATTGCCATCAGTGACGATTAATTAACACAGGTTCATCATCCAGTGAGTGATGAAGACAGCAGTGAGAAAACAATGTGATGTGCCTTCCACCTTTTGACGCACTGACCTTGTCCATTCCAGAAGCTGAGGAAAGTTAGTATATTGGTCGCCATGGCAGGTGATGACTACCTTTTCCATTCTTATTACTGTAGAGAATCCACAGGTCATGTCGGCAGGCGTGAGTGTTGTGGATCAAGGTAAAGATCTCTTCCTCATCTATATGCCTCTAAGACCTAATGCCCAGCACTCCAGAACCTGGAGATCTTTTGTGTGAATTTGCCTGTGCGACTGATGAGTATCACACAGTATGAAACATAACTGATACATTAGAACAGCTCTTCTATACAAATGCACCGATGATCCAATGAGCATCAATGTCGAAGAGGCATTGAAAATGGTGGACGCTGCTTCAGAACAGGATAAGATGCGAATGAGATGGTTGTTGCATACAGCACTGGTTGAGGAGAAAGACTCAGAAAAGGTTAATTGGAATTCCACTACTCTGGCATGACCACTCACTGCCCCTTCTCACCAGAATTTGGAAAGGTTGTTGGCTGTAAAAAAAATTAGTTTAAGAATGCTAAGAAGAATCAGGAGTGTTTGCAAGCTTTCCTGATGACTTGCGATACAAAACATAGTTTGCAATTCACTTTGCACCATCCATCAATATTATGCAGGAATAGAAACACCATGTGCAAAGAACCGAGAACCCCAATAACCCTATAGTTCAACTTCTCAGCCATCGTGATAGCCAAAAATCAGGACAGATGAATATGCCAGAGTTTGGCTGCCAGTCAACAGGACAGAGTATGCACCATCAGCCCTGTGCCAGTTTTGATGACCACCTGTCAAACTGGCCACCCACAATATGCCATCCCGACAGGCACAATCAGCAACTTGCAGACCCGGCCACCTTGTCGGCCACACAAATGGCTGATAGGTTACTCCGCCCAATATGTGGAATATTGCATGTCTGCTTGGCATTATAGTAACTCACGACAGAATAAACGATGTCACTACATTTTAAGCCTCGAGGCATTTAATTTCTGGTCTTGAATGAAAAAAATACGGTACGAAATTGCACCTGGATGAGCTTATATAATCTCCATTGTGCACAAAGAGGGCTATCCATTGGATGACCTCCCCTCCCTCACTGCGTTCAGGGAGTGCCCCAAACTGGTCATCTCAGGTCAGCACCCTAAAGCCTCGTTCCTCCATCCATGCTGTCCTAAACCATAACTGGACCTAACTGGACCCTAAGCGGCGAACTGTCTAGCCAAACCCTGACAAACCTAGCTAACACTCACTGGCAATATCTTGTATGGAATGTATCAGATAAAATATTAAATAAACAGATATAGGTGGTGGTGCAATGGGGGACAGCAGTACATAAAGGGGAGGGGGATGGTGCTTTCTGCACAGGCGAGCTTTTTTGACAGTTGAGCCCTGCTGTCACATCATTGCTGCAGCAGCCACGCTCATGTGGTGCCTGATGTGGAACCTATCAGCTTGAGGCTGAACTTGTGATGATCGCACTCACCCCTTCCTCTCTGATGCAGGACAGGGTAGGTGCAGTGCCTGACATGTGTTGAAATGAGCATGACAATATCGCCCACCCAGGATAACAGAAGACCCTGACAAACGTGCAGGAGTATTCCTTACGAAGTACATACATTTATCCATAGTAATGACAGCAAACATTAGAAAAGAAAGGCATAAAAATGAAGACAAAGAATAATAAGTGAATAACGGTGGGTAAGCACCAAAAAACAAAGGCTACTTAAAGGTAGCAAACTGTTTCTAAATGAGTCGGTTCTCGTGACGCGCTTGATATTCCAACAACATGGCCAGACAGTTGGGTGCTCGGACAGCCGTTGAAAATTAAATTGAAGGCTGCTTGATTGAATTACGGAGGACTGTGACACAGTGGCCAATGATGCCAGTACACCCTGCAGGGCCATTGGAGAAACTGCTGATGTGGCCGGCAGCTTGGAAACCTGCTGATCTTGGCACTGGGTCTTGCGCTTGTGCTGACCTCATCAAGGCTTTCTCATTAGTGGAAAGCTTTGTCATAGAACTGGCATAACTGCTAAGTACAGCTCCACCGACTGTTGGGTGCTGATGGATGCTTGGCACTCCCACACAAGGCATTATAGCCAGCACCCATCAACACAAATGCCAGTCTGCGCTGTACATGGCCTTTCTATTTTTATCCCCACTTGCCAATTGATATATTATTATTATGATGGCACAGAGCACATGCATGATCAAAGTGCATATAGGTGCATATAGTTTGGACTTGCAGTATATATAATACATCCTCCTGCCTTTTGAAGGAGCATCTTTCTTGCCCCCCCCCTGTTCTTGGTTCCTATATGATGCCTATGTGACTGCTCTCATTCCCTCAAGATAGCTGCACACCCCAGTGTAGTTTCCGTGCTAAGTACTCTAGTCTCTATGGCATTCAGTCAACACATCCCTTTTCTTCTGGTTTTCACCTCCGATAAAAGGGTGTGTATGGACTAGAGTTGCATATATGCGCATTTGCCCCTGACTGAGCTCTACTGGACTCAATCCTTCGCTCATGATGCAGAATTTCTGCACCCACACCATCTTAACCTGATGTCAGGGTTTAAATCATCTCAAGGACTCTCTCTGCCATCTTGATTGCTGTTCCACAGATGCGATTCAGCTCTTACTGCCTTTCAGATCCCACTCACCATAGCATAGCAGTATGGGTTATCCTTTCTCCAACCGCAAACCCAGGTACAGATCAATCCTGAGTATCGCAATTATTACGATAATCACATGTGAAAATAAACACCGATGCAATGCAGCGGTACCAAAATTATGGTCTATGTATGCGTCATAATGCCAGTATCACATTAACACTGATGCATTGCACCGGTATGAGGATGACCTTATGGACACCACACCCATTATACCACATACCTGGTCGAGCCTTGGACGAGCATGTGACCAGTCAGTTTTTGGAGAGGTTATAGCAAGGAACGTGTGACCAGAGGATATTTGGACAGGCCCACAGGGGGCAGTGAGGATGACAAGGAGTATGTGGGACTTATGACAGAGTGGAGAGGAGGGCAAAGAGCATGTGACTGGTGATATGTCCGATGGAGTGGAGGGGGCAGCAGAGAGTACGTGACTGGTGAACGTTTGGAGAGCCCCAAAGTTGGGTAGAGTGGGAGAGCATGTGACCGGTGAACATTCGGGGAGGCCCACATGCGAGGGAAGGGACAAAGGGCATGTGACTCATGGACGTTGGGAGAGCCATACAACGGAGTGGAGAGCAGGGGACAAAACATGTGACTGGCCTACCATTGAGAGATAGTGGATGGAGAGAAGGGCAGGGAACATGTGACTGGCTAATGTTTGGAGAGGTTGACAGCAAAGTGGGGAGGAGGAGAGAGAGCATGTGACCGGCCAATATTTGGAGAGCCTCATGGTGGAGTGAGGAAGCATCTGACTGGTCAACATTTGGAGAGGCCTTGATGTGAGAAGGAAGCGACAGAAAGCACATGACTGGTGAGTGTTTGGAGAGGTCAATAGCAAAGGGGGGAGGAGGAGGACAGAGAGCATGTAATCGGTCAAACATTGCATAGCCCCACCAATCCAGGCTGGAACATGTGACTTGTCAACCTTCGGAGAGGTCGATGGTCGAGGTGGAGCAGAGCAGGTGACCAGAGAGTACTTGAAGAGGCCCATAGTAAAGAAATAAGGAGGGGCTACAAATGGTCTGTGTCAGGAGAGGCCTGTGGGGGCACAGAGGGGATGGAAGCAGGCGACCAGTTGAGCTTTGCAGAGGCCAATGGGACACAAGAACAGGCGAGGAGAGCGGTGAATGGCCAGAACGCCCCATGGAACAATGCCAAACCCTGATCAGATGTGCTAATAAACTGAGCAATCAGAGGAGCAGATCATTGCATATCCACAGAGGACCCTCCCATGGCTTTCCCTTCCACGGGCTGGGACCACCTAGGTGGTCCCAGGTGGAATACTGGTTAGGCAGCGGCTGCTGCCGGTCCTCACACAGGGGATTCCCACATGACAACATCTAAAAAAGATGGGTAGGCTATTGAAAGGGGGCCAGGAGTGGCCACCTCACTGAGATCAGTCAATCAGACAGGACAATGTTATCTTCGTTGCACAACAGTACGAGTCAGTAATGTACATGGGAGGATAGACAGTAACTATACCTTTGTTGCACAACAGTAAGAGTGAAGCAACGAAGGTGAAAAAGATCATATATATATTAGAAAGATGGACTGTGTAAGAATGTGTCCGCATGGAGCATAGTTGGTCCCCTGTGTTTCAAGTGTGATCTGCAGGGCCCAGATTGGGCCTAGTGCCATTGTTGGGCAAACGGGTCAGCATAGGGGATGTGGTATGAGTCGTTTGGGGGTTCCCAGAGGTGGACAGGGACAGGGGAGTTGAGGGAGAGATAGGCCGTTCGATAGTGTAGTCGTTCCTGTTCCCATTCCTGTTCCTGTTGCCGTTGCCATTCCCAATCTATAGGGTCCATCAGAGGCCAGTTCGGGTGTCGGTATGATGGCGGTGTGCATTGGACTGTTGGTGCAGCATGCATAGATGTTCATGGGGAGACATTGGGGAACAATGTGTTTGGATTGTATATGTGTATTGCCGATCTGATCTGATCCCATTCCCGATCCCATTCCCGATCCGTCGGGTCCATCAGAAGCATGTGTAGGTATCGGTATAGCTGCAGTACACATTGGGCTGTCAGTGCAGCATGTGCATTGGCAACAGTGTGCCATTGGTATGTATTGGTCAGTGTGTGCTGCAGTGTTCATTGTGTCAGTGTGACATGTCCATTCCCATTCCCATTCCCATTCCTGATCCGTCGGGTCCATCAGGAGCAGGTGCTGGTGTTGGTATAGCAGCTGTGTGCATTGGGCCATTGGTATGGCATGTGCATTGGCAGTGGTGTGCCCTCAGTATGCATCGGTCGGTGTGTGCAGCAGTGTGCATCGGTTGGTGTGTGCAGTGGTGTGCACTGGGCCATCGGTGTGGCATGGTCTGTGTAGTAAGTCTGGGGCCAGGCTTACAGCTATTTCAAATAAAATAAAGGACTCACCAATTACAGGCAGTCCCCACTGGGGTTTCCACCTCCTCATCCTGTTGTGTGGGTCGCAAGGACCCCTTTTGCTTCTTCATAGGAGGCCTCTCTCTCTGCTACTTTTCTCTTCCCCACTCACTTATCTTCCCTGCAGCGCTCTTTCTCCACGTGATGTTGCTGCTTGCTCTCAGCAGCCATTGGTTGTTCACTATCACTGTTGTTCAGATGCCTGGCATTGAGCTCTTGTTGCATGTGTGCCAATCCATTACAAAATCTATTTCAAATTCCATTTCAAATTATGTCTATACTTCACTTACTTCACTTACTTCACTACCAGACAAGTTTCACTTTACTTAGTTACAATACTTACTGTGCATTGCAGTGTTCTGCAGGACACTGCTGCTTACCCGGAGTATTTACTTAGCATTTAACTTGTAGTACTTCATTTGTAGTCTCCAGTTTGATTATTGTATTGTCATCTCCCTCAACTCCCCTCTCTAAGTCTTACCTCATTTATAACCCTTGGACTCCCTTGGACTCCACCATTACTTATCATCAATCTGTAAATTGGACACCAGGTGTAGAGAAGGGTGCAATCCATTATAGATTGAAGCCAAGTCCTATACCGCATCAGAACTCCGTGGAATGCCACCATAACTTCACCCTATGAGATCAGTTCATGACAGAATAACTATGTCATTTCCCCTATATTATTGGTGTCTTAATACCTCCTGTGATATCATCACTTGGTAAGTCTTAGACCTTCCATACCTTGAGTCTTAGACATGAAATAGCAGGCACTGTCTGGGATAGCCTATCATAGACATGCTGCATGTGTTAACTTTGCATTCCCCTAACTGTGCATCTCCTTAGGAGGTTAGCTCTAATCCAAGTATTATAGACTTGTCATTATTGCTGCATTGGCTTGCCTGTAATATTATCCCAACATAATATTATCCCAACACTAATACTTTAAGTTCTAAATCATGAGATAATAAAATAAGTTAGTTGAGGAAAAGAAACAATTATACCCAGGACCCAAACAATGGCAACCACATCATTTGGGCTCACATTGCAGCTGATGGCTTCATTTGGGGCTGTTTGGGGCTGTTGACAGGGAGGAGGAGTGGCAGTGGGAGGTGTACAGGGTGGTGGTGGTTGAACATTGGGGTCTGAGGGAGGGCAGCAGCAGTGGCAGCATCAATGGTGGTGAGTTTCAAGTTGTTGGTATAGATTACTGCCAGAAACTCATGTGTTGTGTCACACAAAGCTTTGGAAGAATTACCTTTAAAGGAAACATGAGAGTGGGGGAGGGTCAAATATGAGTGGCTGTGTTTCATTCTGCTGCTGGTACACCTTAGCCATATGCACAGAAGTAGTTCCATGCAGATATTCAACAAAGATGAGCAGCAGGATGAGTGGCCATACTGGGGAGTAGTCCTGGGTATGATCTGCATTCTTCCTCCCTCTGTAGTTCTGTGTGCATGGCTTGAGGAAGGGGAGAAGGTGTTCCTTGGGGATGTGTTCATACCTGGGACTACTCCCTGGTAGAATGCCTCATCATCAGAGACGTACAAGAAGGGTAGGCTGTGGAAGAGCTGGAGTCAAGATGTTCCACTTGGTCAGGCAAGAGGTGTTGGGATAATATTACAGGGAAGCCAATGCAGCAATAATGACAAGTCCATAATACTTGGATTAGGGCTAACCTCCTAAGGAGATGCACAGTTAGGGGAATGCACAGTTAACACATGTTAACAGTGTATTAACACATGCAGCATGTCTATGATAGGCTATCCCAGACAGTGCATGCTATTACATGTCTAAGACCCAAGGTATGGAAGGTCTAAGACTTACCAAGTGATGATATCACAGGAGGTATTAAGACACTAATAATATAGGGGAAATGACATAGTTATTCCCAGAATAACTAGTACATGTGAATATGTCCATATTATATTATAGGAGCATATTACACTATACCTCCTAATACTGTAGTATAAATATTCTACAATATTGGATATGTAATAACATTCCCTACTTGCTGCTGCACATACTCTTCCTACTTGATCTACTTGCTCCCTCAGCTATCAGAATAAACTGATAAGTCATATTCCATTTATCTCCTTCCCAATAAGAGGACACAAAGATGATGTTACAAGGAACTACTCCCCAGAAGGACCCACTTGTCAAATGTATGTGGGACTACTCCTGTGCACATGTCTGCGGAGAGATAGTGTGGAAGGGATTTGCTGAAGAGGATTGGAAGAGATGTGCTAGCACCCTATGATACACACACCTGCATAGGATATAATTAGGGCATCAGTTTGAGGGCCCAAAAAGTCATAGGGTTATAAATAAAATAATGATGAGTTCTTCTAGAGAGTAGTCCCTGGAATGAACACCTGCCCTGCATTGTCTACATTGTCATGTGAATAAAAACTAACTACAACTACAGTAAAGAGGGCACCTGAAGACATGAGGCAGAGTTCATGCCAGGGACCACTCTCTGGTAGAACCCCCCTTGTTGTCTTCAAAGATCTGCATGCAGAGGTAGGGAGGAAGGAGTTGGTTGAGGAGTAGTGCATACCAAGGACTACTCCCTGGTAGAACTACTCGTCATTGTCAGTGATCTGCACAGAACTACTTCTATGCAGATGAAGGGGTTTGGTGAAAACATCTACAAGTCACATGACCTAAAGCATTGATTTACCAATGCATGAATTTGAATTACAATTTACATATTTCCATGCAGATCACTGAGGACATCTTTCCGATGCCTATCTGCATCTGACAATGATGACAAGCAGTGCTGCCAGGGAGTAGTCCCTGGTAAGAATGCCTCATGTCTTGCCTGGCCAAATTGGCCTCTCCATGTAGCTACTGCATTGGTTGATGATGACAAATATGTGGCGGGCACTGCCAGTTCCCAGATTATCCTGCTGGTAATCTTCTGTGTGTAGTGGTACCCCCACTGATATAATGCTTCTGTCTTTAGTGTGCCAACTTGGAGTGTGATGCAAGTGGTAAATGGTTCTCACTAGTGTCACCCAGAACATGTAGCTGGCTGAGCTTGCAAGCCTGTCTCTGGAGGACTCAGCCCCTGTTGATTCACCATGCATGCTCCCTCATGCTGAGCTTGATGATATGGGGCTTCTGAGTCTTCCACTGAAAGGGCCAGGCAAGCTTCACTGCCCCTCTCACACAACCCATCTCTGACAAACACCAAACACCATGCCACCTAACACCCTCCTTCTCCATCCCTTCCAGCACTTCGATGGGCTGATAAATCTGCACAGAAGTAGTTCCATGCAGATCGCTCCCCTGGAACCCCCCCAACATCAGCAGCAGCAACACAATGAATACCACATTGTCAGAGGACTACCATGATGGCCCCTCATTCTCCACCTTCAGAAATGGACTGATGTAAGGTATTTGAGCTGACAATTCAACCACCAAGTCAAGTTCCACCTTAACAGTAGGACAAGCAGTCATACCTGGGAGTAGTCCTGGGCACAATCTGCTTTCTTCTTCCCCCTGCCATCACCATGGAACAACCCCTGTGCAAGTCTTCAAAGATGACAAGGTGAACTTTGGCAACAATGCTGACAATTGAGCTCTGCCACAGAGTAGTCCCTTGTATGAACCCGCCCCATGTCCTTAAGCATTCTCTTCTTTGGCTGATTCAGGGCATCCCTGAACTTCAAGACCAACTGCCCAGGGCTCCCTACCCATATCTGTCAGCTGGGAAACCCAGCAATGAGCATGCAGGGTGAGCCGCATATCATTTTCATCTTCATGTGTATATATCTTCCTATAATTTGTTATCTAAACTGGGTGTACATATCATCTACTATACAGATCATCTGCCATGTATTTTTTACATCAACCCAAATCAAGTGTTCTTAGGACCCCAGGCATTCCCTCTGTACAGTGTCGATGACAATGAGAAGCCCTTCCTGGGAATAGTCCCTGGCGTGGGCTATGGGCTGGGATGGGCTGGGCCATGGATGTTCAATCAACTTGGCCAAACCAGACTTTTGAGCACCCAGATACAGCCCAGCATCATCTTCTGGTTGTCACTTCTGGGCACTCTGCTCCTGGGCACTCCCTTTCTCCTACCAACAACAACACCTCCACCTCCACCACCAGCACATACACATTCCCCACACCATGCACATCTACTCCATCTGCCAGTTCACTCTATCCTTGTCTGACAAACACTCTGCTATCTGTGTGTGCACCCTCGCCACCATTCAAGAGAATGACACTCACATTCAAATGTGCATTGGGCGGCCCAGAAGGTTTGACTGGGTGAACTGGTAAGCTTTCTTGCGCTATTTTACTCTGTGAATGTACTTGACCTGTGGGCTGCATAGCTACTACTTACATAGATCATTGCACGAAATGTGAAAATCAAAAACACACCGCCACTGGATGATCTGCACATTTCATCATGGGAGGGTGGCATACACCCTCCATGTCTATCTGACTCTTCCCTTGGAGCAGTTCCATAATGACAGGAGGACTTGGGGGTGGTGAAGGCTGAGGAAAAATGAGTATGAGTTACTGTAAGGTAATATCACTATTTATTTCTTAACATTCTCTCACTGAGCACGCGAGCGGATGGCCATCACATTCACAAAGTACTCTATGGATTTGTAGAATTAACTGACAAAGAAATACTTTGTGCTATCAATAGTAGCATAGCACCTCACTCTTTCATAGTTCCCAAAAAAAAAGTAAAAAAAAAACCAGTCATCACATTGCTCACCCTTTTGACTTACTAGGAATCTTTGGGCCTCAAACAGATCCCTAATTTCTGTTCTACACAGGCACATGTATCATAGGGAGCCAAGGCAGGATTGACAATGCCTTCCACACTCCCTTCCCACAGGAGAAGAAACCCTCTGCACCAGTCTGATGAGTGAACCATGCCAGGGAGTAGTCCCTTGTATTATGGTCTCTGACTTGCAGTGAGCAGCTCTACCATCTTTGAAATTGCATACATACATGTTTTTATTCACATGATGTTGTAGATGATATGAGTCACATGTTCCAAAATGTGCCCACATGCCACAATATGTGATGCCAGTGTTACCAACCAACAACATGAACACCCATGCTGCCTGAGCTCACAAGCCCACCTCCAACCCCTGCTAAATTGCCATGCATGCTCACCCTTGCCAAGCTTGATGATGCAGGGGCTGGGGTTACTGGCTTTCACATGCCACCTCCAACAAGTGACCCTCCCCTTCTCCACTCCTTCCACCAACCACCTGATGGATGGATTGGTCTGCATGGAAGTAGTTCCATGCAGTTTGCTCAGTCTGCCCCCTCCATCCTTTTCAGGCAGTGTAGCCTGGGTGAACTTCTCCCCAGCTACACAGAGTGTGCCACTGAGCTTCTTGATGCCAACGATGCTGACACTGCCGTGCTGAGATCAAGGCAGATTTTCTTGTGCTGGGGTCTTGCACTCTCGAAAGCAGGACCCACACCATGGACTGTGGTAATCTGGACTCAGACTTGGATCTCAGTGAGCCTGGCCTGCCACTTCAGCAACTTGCCCGCCAGCAACAAGCCATCCACCTGGGAGTGAGGGCAGGGGACCTTTGGAGGTTCATGCTCTTCTGAATAGGGCAGTCCTGCCACTAACAGATACTACCAGCTCCCACCTGCCACCAGCAGTGTAAATAGGGACATGGGGACACATGGGAACAAATATTATTGGGAAATTAAATATAGAAAATGAATTGTCATTATTACTGCACTGGCTTGCCTGTAATAATATCCCAACAAATATGGATAAACATAGCATGGGGACACCTACTGCTATGATAATTGGAATCAACTGTTGATTCCAGGAACAGCTGCTGATGAGGACATGGGACAAGGGACATGTAGACAGAACAAAGGACACAGACAAACATGGGACAGAATCAAACACAGATGGTAGTGTTATATATGATAATAACCCATTTTGGAAGCTGAGCTTGAAAAGCAAGTCAGATGAGTCATTTAACTTACCATATATAGAAAATGGTCATGTTCTATAGCATTTTGTATTATTTTTGATGCTGAATGTGGAAATGAAATCTACTCTGTCAATCAAACTTATCATATATAGACAATGATGATGTTATATACCATTCTGGCTTAAATTTTAATCTGAATTTGGAAATAAAATCTGCTTAGTGATGTAACTTACTATATATAGAATATAGTCAAACTGAGATGGCATGTATCTTCTAGCATCACTTTATTCTATATATTTCTATATATAGTAAGTTACATTACTAAGCAGATTTTATTTCCAAATTCAGATTAAAATTTAAGCCAGAATGGTATATAACATCATCATTGTCTATATATGATAAGTTTGATTGACAGAGTAGATTTCATTTCCACATTCAGCATCAAAAATAATACAAAATGCTATAGAACATGACCATTTTCTATATATGGTAAGTTAAATGACTCATCTGACTTGCTTTTCAAGCTCAGCTTCCAAAATGGGTTATTATCATATATAACACTACCATCTGTGTTTGATTCTGTCCCATGTTTGTCTGTGTCCTTTGTTCTGTCTACATGTCCCTTGTCCCATGTCCTCATCAGCAGCTGTTCCTGGAATCAACAGTTGATTCCAATTATCATAACAGTAGAGTCAGCACACTCTATGCCTGGAACCTCAGCAAGATCATTGGATGCTGAGAGAGAGATACAACTGCAATTGTTGGAAAGGTCAAAAAAGGCTTTGGAGGAAGAAGACCAAAATCAAATCGAGGACATTTCTGGGCTTGCAATGCATGCCATCTTTATGGAACACATCAATGGTGTTGGAGAAGAAAGTGGAGAAGAAATAGAGAACAGTGATGAGGAAGAGATTCAGTCAGTGCATTCCAACTATCAACCACCTCCAGATACACAGGCAGCAGCTGCAAGGGCATTGATGGTTCAACAAGTAGCTGAATGGATGGCAACTGGAAAATGAAAAATAGTCTGTAATTTACACTCCTCCACATATTCTGGAAAGTCCGGTCGAGTCCGGAAATTCCGGTCGAGTTCGGAAATTCCGGACTCAATTTTGAGGATGGGGGAGTGGGGCACGTCGCGTGCACATCGGCGGTTGCGTCGCCGTCACTGCCCCCCTCCCATGCCCCTCGCCTATTGCACCCCCTTCCACCCTGCGAGCAGTCGCTCGCAGCAGTGGTGGGGGTGCTCTGTCGCCCTGGGTGTCGTGTGGTCGCCCGTCTGGCGCATCCCCTCAATCTGACAGAGTATTATTTAAATTGATTACAATCTAGTATAAATAAAATAAATATGTACGAAATAAAATTGAAGAGGGGAGGGGGAGAGGGGCGCGGCGCGTCGCCGTTGTTGCCCCCCTTCCCTGTCCCCCCCCTCCCCGTGCCCATCCGTCATCCTCGCCTGCTCGCAGTGGCGGTGGGGGTGCTCTGTCGCACTGGGTGTCGTGTCTGGCGCGTCCCCCGGCCCCCCACCCTCCTATGGCGTCCCCCGTCCCCCCTCGTGTCCCCCTCCCTCCTGGCGCGTCCCGTCGCTCTGAGGGACATCCCCTTGTCCCTCGTGGGCCTGGGGGCAGGTGACGTGTCGGTGGGGTTATCCCTGCCTGGGGGAGGGTGCTGGGTCGGTGGGCGTGACATGGCGGCAGCAGTGTCGTGTCGGGCGTGTTGCCTCCCCTCCCTCCTATGGCGTCCCCCCTCCCTCCTGGCGCGGGCGGTTGCGGTCTGTAGCGTCCCCCTGTTCCCTCTCGACGCGTCCCCCACCCTCCTATGGCGTCCCCCGTCCCCCCTCGCGTCCCCCTGCCCCCCGGTGCGTCCCGTCGTCCCTGGCGTGTCCCCTCACTCTGAGGGGCGTTCCCATGTCCCTTATGGGTCTGGGGGCCGGTCGTTTGTCGGTGGGGGGTTGTCCCTCGCTGGGGGTGGTGGGCGGTGGGCGGTGACGTGGCGGTGGTGGGTGGCGGTGACGTGGCGGTGGCGGGTGGCGGTGACGTGGCGGTGGTGGGTGGCGGTGACGTGGTGGTGGAGGTCGGTGGCCGTTGACGTGGCGGCTCTAGTCGTCCTGCTCCCCTCCCATCTCCTTCACATCCGGCAGAAAGAGGTGGAGGCGGAGTGGGTGGGTGACGGTGACGTGGCGGCGAGGCGAGCTGGCAGTGAAGTGGCGGCAACGCCCCCTCTCCCTTCCCTGGCACTCCCCTGGCGCCGTCGCTCATCCCATGAAGCCCCCCACCTCCCAACTAAGTGGGGAGGAGGGGCGGCGCGTCGTAGCATACAAATACAAGAAAACTAATAGAAAAGAAACATTTTTTTAGTTTTAAATAAACATGAAACAGGCTTGAAAATACTTAACATGGGGGCCTATGGCCCCCATGTTGTGCTAGAGTAGGGGGGAGGGAGTGGGGAGGGCGGTCGTCATCATGATGGTGGTGGGTGGCCAACGAGTGAGCTGGCAGTCTCGACACATCACGGTGGCGATTGTGGCCATGTGACACGCGTCCGGTTAGTTCGGTTAGTTCGGTTAGTTCGGTTTTTGGGTAAATTCCGGAAATTCCGGTCTAAATAATTAGACCGGAATTATCCTCTACAGTGAGAATTACACTCAAAAAAAATTCCGGAAATTCTGACCGGAATATGTGGGGGAGTGTAATGTACTCAAAATAGTAGATACAACACCAAATGCAAGTCCAAAGAGGAAGCAAACAAAGAAGAAATAGAATAATGTATAATATGCATGATTTAAACGAATATTTTTGTTGATGAGAGAAACAATTGTATTATTTATGAGAAGGAAAAGATTTAATTGTGGTAGTAAGTAATGCAATGGCTTGCTGCTGCAGAAATTGAAACCAGGTTGATGCAGGAAGCCATAGGACTCCTCCTCCCTCTAGTAGTGTTCTTATGCAGTCACCAAGCACTGGAAGAATCTTACTGAAGCCTTGAATGCCAACATGGAATTCGATGCACACACTGTATGAAGTGTCACCTTGCAAGGCTTCCTCATAGATCTTTGTCAACTGGTGGTGCTCATCAATATAGTTGTCTTCCAGCCCATATGCCTCTGATGCCTTGAAAAGGTGTCTGTTGTTGTCCATCTTGCATGTCACCTCATATGCCAGGTTATATGCAGAGAAAAAACATGACATGTGTTCTCTGACTCCTTGCTTCTTTCAGTTCTGCTTGCACTCCACCAAACTGGTTCAGAGTGTTAAGCCTATGATGGGACCCTGCAACATAACCAGATGCCCCAAGACTAGCCTCAAGATATTCCAGGTCCAGCAGCCCCACCAATGGTGTCTCTGGTTGACTAGGGTGCATGGTTATACCCCCATCAATGTAGAGTTTGCCATTATGGTGAGCTTCCATGTACACGATATCCAAAGTTGCAAATTCTTCAGCAAACTGCTTCCATGCTCTTTCCATGCCATCTTTAAGCATGGTTACAGACGCACTGGCTATGATCTTAGAAAAGCCTTTTGAACCCTTGAGCTCAGCCACCCAAAACAGAGACCCAAATTGTGCCAGGTCTTCAGCCTCTGCAATCTGGAAAATTCAGACAAGGTCACAATATACATTGATAACCCTGCACGCCTGCTCTTTGATGTGTTTGATCAATTGAAGGAATTGGGGTGTAAGGAAGGGGTAGCTTGGTGTTGCTGATCCAAGCTTGAACTCAACTCTAGTACAATCCAGTCCAACATATGCATGGGAGCTTTCATGCATTGCCTGTCACATGCATGGGATGAGGACTTTGTCCCACAGATGTTGCTGTATGAGAAGGGATGCAGGCAATCCAGCAATGCATGTATGGGTGCTGATGTGCCATGCACAGGAAGACCAGCTTTCCAAAGAGTAGATGTGGGAGTCAGCTTAGCTGGATGTGCTTTGTCAACCACTCATTGCACCCATGTCCTATCTCTGCCTGATCATCCTCTGACTGTGGCACCAACAAATCCACATAGGCATGGTTATGCTTGAAGATAGGTGCCTGGTCACGGATCACTGGGGCAGCAAATACTTTGACAGCTTGAGCAAACTGTGGAAATGCAGTGACATATATCAGGGAGTCAATATCACATGTATAATTCAAGTCTGCATGTCCAAGGTCTGTGGCATCTTCATGGAGGTTGACCTTGATGAATTGGTTTTCCACAGTATGGCCTGTCAAGACCAATTCTGTGTGTTGTTCCTCAGCTGCATAGTCAATCATTGCTTGTGCACCCATCACAATGCAATCATCTTCAATGATGTTCTCACCTTGTTGTGTCTGATGAGTAGGCATCAATGGTTTTCCTTGGATCCCAGTAATTCCTGGCTGGAGAAAATGTTCCTTCACCAGGATAGGTTTCCAAAGATCAAATGCCTGGGAGAAGTCTGCCATCAAATGCCATCCATAGTCCTTCCAGGTTTGCCAGGGTATGACTTCCACCTGATCTGCAATATATGTCAGTCCAGCTGTACTAAGCTGGATAATGGTGTCAGGCAGTAGATTGAGTGTTTCCAAGGTTGGCCTGTTCTCATAGTTATTGAAGAATTGATCAAATGGTTGATGGAGACCTTTCAGATGCTGGTGGATAGGGAGGTTTACAGGGTCTGTGGGGCAAGGGAATCAGTGTGCCCTTGCTTGCAAGAGGTCTCGAGATACTGAAGCTTTCACTGACCTGTCATGTAAGGGTTCCTGAGCCACATCATCTGAACTGTTGCTGATGCCTCCATCATGCCCTTTATCTGCATCAGCTACCTGATGCTTCTTCCAGGTTGTTGCTCACCTCTGATGGTGTCCAGACAGACCCTGCAAGTGGTGATGGCTCAGTGATTGGCCTCTATGGCAGCATCTGCTGTGGCAACAAAATCTATCTGGGACTCAAGCTCCCCATGTCAGGAGTTCGATTTACAGACACTATTACATAAGGAATTACGTAATATGTTAAGTAGTTAGCACAAGGACCAATGCATGTTAGACACATGGCTAAGGGTAGGTAGATGATTGACCATGAGGTAGACACATGGAGCTGCGCACCATGCGCATCAGGGCCAGAAGGGGCATGTTCAGCTGCACCCATGAGGATCATGCAAGGTATGACCTCACCACAGCGCCTCACGCAGCAGGGTCGTGCGCCCGGACCAGGCACTATTGCTGCCCTACCCCCACACCCCTTTTTCCACACACCCATGCCCCCACCGTCAATCCCCCTTCTGACGATGGGTGACCTCAGAGAAGTTGCTCAAGACGAGGACACCACGGGACCCTCCCTCTCTTTAGAGGAGCAGCTAGCCCTCCTTGAGTGTGATGCCTTTTTCGAGGTGTTGATGGAAGAGAAGTGTGCTCATGATCGCACCAAGGCTGCCACCGAGCCGGCAGGAGACAAAGGGTGCCACATGCCCAAAGTCGCCACCCCCCTGCTGTTCTCCGGCAAACCTGAGGATCTCAACAACTTCGAGACCTTGGTTTACATGTACATGAAAGGAAGGCCTGACGAATTTCGGTCAGAAGATGTGAGGATCATCTGGATCCTTTCGTACCTGCAGGGTGGAACCGCAGCCAAGTGGCGCAAGGTTGCCATCAAGGAAATGATGCGAGGAGACCCGCCGTTCGATACAGCTGAGCAGTTGATGGAGGTGATCAGGGCCTCGTTTGGTGATCTGAATGTACAGGACACCAAAGTATTCCAAATCACCACAATGACGCAGGGTGATAAGTCCGCAGACGAGCATGTCCAGGACTTTAAAATTGTGGCACACGAATCAGGTTATACAGGGATCCTGTTGATCTACAAGTTCAAGCATTCGCTGAACAAGGGGCTGCGCGAGTGGCTCAACAACCTGGAGAGACGACCAGCGACCATTGGCGAATGGTACACCCAAGCAATGCAGATGGATCGGCAGTGGCACCAAGCCCAGGCCAAAGAATGCCTGTTCGGAGGAGGTGCAAGGGCACCGCCCAAGCCTCAAGGACAGAACAACCAGGCGAGTGGCACGCGGTCAATGCCACACAGCTCCCAAGGGCAGGGACAGAGACTGGGTCAGCAGCAGACCCAGGGGACTTCAACCCCCCCTCGGGCATGTGACCCCAACACGATGGATGTGGATAGGTCCGCAAAGCAGCTGCCACTCATTTGTTACAAGTGCAAGAAGCCGGGGCATATGGCCTGCGACTGCAGATCACGCCTGGACATCAGGGCGATGAATTACGAAGACATGTGCTCATATTGGGTGCAGAAGTTGAAGGACGAGGCCAAAGTAGCGGCCAAGAAGGATTTTCCAGGCAGAGACAAGTGATGACCCCCCCACTTGACTCCAAGAATTGATTTGAAGGACTTACGGTAGATGATATGGACTCAGACACTGAAACCCTAGTCAGTAGCTCAGGTAGTGTAGACTTAGGTAGTGAACACAGCAGCAGGGGGTCTGACGCAAGTCAGCTTGGCAGTCCGGAACCGTGCTTAATTCCCAATCCGATTGTAGTAGATAAAAAAATAGACACTGATACCAACAAGCCTAAAGAGGGGGTCCGCTATTATATATGATCAGGAAAGATCAAAGACGAGAATATCATACCTATTACTATTACCGCATTAGATACCCACAACTCTGTAGGAGTCAAGGCGCTCCTGGATAGCGGCACTACAGGACTATTTATAGACAGAGATTTCATACACAAGAGTGGCCTAAAGACCCAGACTTTGGATCAACCAATCAAAGTCTACAACATTGATGGAACTCTGAATCAAGGTGGCTCTATTTCCAAAGAGGTCACCATGATGATGTTGTTCTGGGGTCACAAGGAAAAGGCCTTGTTCGAAGTGTGCAATCTAGGGAAGACGACGGTAATACTAGGACATCTGTGGGTATGCAAACACAACCTGGACATTAACTGGTCCACCGGTGAGGTGAAGATGACGTGATGCCCACGTGAGTGCAATGTGTTCATCAGAGGAGCGAAGAAAGAGTGGGCCAGGAGGAAGATGGCCAAGCGAATGGTGAGGTGTCCAACAATTGAGGAAGTAGAGGACGAAGAAGCCTTTATCACAGCTGGCGGAGTGATGAACGACAGAGATGGAATCCTGGAGGAAATTGCCCAGGAATGGAACAAAAATCCAGAGGATGAAGAAGAAAGAGAAATCCAGATGACAGAGCAGGAACTCGAGGCGAAGATCCCTCAGAGATTCCAGAGGTGGATGAAGGTCTTCTCAAAGAAAGCATCAGAACGGATGCCAAAGCGGAAACCCTGGGATCATGTGATCGAAATGAAACCGGGTTAAGAGCCAAAGAAAGCCAAGAACATTCGGCTCTCTCTGCAGGAACAAAGCGAAGTTGATGAATTCCTGAATGACCAATTAGCGAAAGGATATATAAGAGAGAGCAAGTCTCCTCAGACGTCAGCAGTATTCTTTATTCCAAAAAAAGATAAAAAGAAAAGAATGGTACAAGACTATAGATACTTAAACACATGGACGATTTAATTAGCAATTTAATAGAGTAGGACATGCAAAAGTATTTACAAAGTTGGACTTATGTTGGGGATATAATAACGTCAGGATAAAAGAAGGAGATGAGTGGAAGGCTGCGTTCACGACCCACAGGGGTGCATTTGAGCCAACAGTAATGTATTTTGGATTATGTAATAGCCCAGCCACATTCCAAGCCATGATGAACGCTGTGCTGAAGGATCTTATCGATCAGGGATCAGTAGTAGTATATATAGATGATATCTTAATATTTACAAAGGACGAAAACGGACATGATGAGATAGTGGAACAGGTGCTAGAAAAGTTGGAGGAAAACGATCTATTCCTGAAACCGGAGAAATGTGACTTCAAAGTCCATGAAGTTGAATTTCTAGGGCTACACATCAGACCCGATGGAATCAGAATGGACAGAGAAAAAACAAAGGCGATAGAAGACTGGCCGACACCAACCTCAGTGAAGGACATCCAACGCTTCCTGGGGTTTGTGAATTTCTACCGGCACTTTGCTGAAGGATTTGCAAAGGTTGCCGCACCAATGAATAAATTATTGAGGAAAGACGAGAAGTGGCAGTGGACAGAGAAAGAGCAGGAGTCATTTGACGGACTCAAAGCGTTGTTCACTCAGGACCCGGTCTTAGTCACAGCTGACCCAACCCAACCGCTATGAGTAGAAGCCAACTCATTGGGACATGCAACGGGTGCGGTGCTGTTGATGAAGATGGAGGATGGAAAGTGGAGGCCATGCACCTTTATCTCAAAGTCACTCAATGACGTTGAAAGAAACTACAATGTGCACGACCGAGAGATGCTCAGCATCATCAGAGCGCTTGAGCAATGGCGGCACCACCTCGAAGGTGTGATGCATAAGGTCAAGATTTGGACTGATCACTCCAATCTCTGATACTTCATGTTGTCAAAGAAGTTGAATAGGAGACAGGCCCGGTGGTCACTGTTCCTCTTGAGGTTCGACTTCGAGTTGGTAAACAAACCAGGGACAGCAATGGGGAAGGCAGATGCGCTGTCCAGGAGACTGGATTGGAAGAAAGGAATGGAGGATGATAACAAGGACATAACGCTCCTTAAGCCTGAGTTTTTCACAATCAAAGTGACTCAGCAAGGGCACTTGTTGATTGAAGGATCAGAAGAGAAGATCCTCAGCAGAGTGAGAAAGGCGAAGGAGTGGGACAAGTCAGTGGTGAAAGCAGTAGAGGAACTCAAGAGGTCGCCGACAAAGTGGCTGAGAGTGGAAGAGTGGTCCCTGGAACAAGAGTTGGTGCTCTTCAGAGGGAAAATCTATGTACCGAAAGATGTACAACTTTGACATGAGATTGTCAAGCTCCATCATGACTCGGCCATTGCAGGACACCCTGGTTGCTGGAAAACTCTAGAATTAGTAGCATGGAATTATTGGTGGCCAGGTATCACCAAATTTGTATTTGAATATGTTGATGGGTGTGACAAATACCAGCAGTACAAAAACATGCTGAAACCCCCAGCAGGCAAGCTTATGCCCATCAACTCCCCTATGGAACCTTGGAAGGCCATCTCCACGGATTTCATCATGGGGCTGCCAGAGGCGCAAGGATATGACGTGCTCTTAGTGGTAGTTGATCGGGCCAAGAAGCAGATGCACGCAATCCCTACAACAGAGGAAACAAGCATGCTCGGTCTGGCTAAGTTATACCAGGATCACGTCTGGCAATACCACGGTCTCCTGGAGTCAATCATCTCCGACTGTGGCCTGCAGTTCACAGCGGCGCTCATGTGTGAGCTCAATAAATTATTGAAAATACAAACAAAAATGTCTATGGCCTATCACTTGCAGACTGATGGACAAACGGAGTGAGTCAACCAGGACGTTGAGCAGTACCTCCGTCTTTTTATCAACTATAGACAGGACAACTGGCCTGAATGGATTGCGCTCGGAGAATTCGCGTACAACAACTGCATACACTCCTCGCTCCAGGTCTCACCATTCGATGCTAATTATGGCTTCACCCCCAGGATGGGTTTCGAACCGAGAAGGGAAGGAAAAGTCAAAGCAGCTGAAGACTTTGCAGTGAGAATGCAGAGGGTCCATGAGGAGGCTGGCACCACATTGACAAAAGCAGGCGACAAGATGAAGCGCTATGCGGACCAGATTAGAGGAGAAGCCCCAAAGTATGAGGTCGGGCAAAAGGTGTGGCTAGAAGCCGAGGATCTGCAACTACAGCGCCCTTCGCATAAGTTGGCAGAGAAGCACCTCGGACTGTATTTAATCATGGAGATTGTGTCGAGCAACGCCTTAAGCTCAAACTCCCCTGCATGATCAAAATCCACCCGGTCATCAACGTGTCCTGGATCTGACCACATCAAGAGTCAACGATCCTGGAACAAAGGGCCAAAGCACCGCCACCAGTAGAGATAGAAGGAGAGTTAGATGTAAGCCTGGTCCCAGACTTACTACACAGACCGTGCCACACCGATGGCCCAATACACACCGCTGCACACACCAACCGATGCATACCGATGGCACACCGCTGCCGATGCACATGCCACACCGATGGCCCAGTGCACACCACTGCACACACCAACTGATGCACACCGCTGCACACACCAACTGATGCATACTGAGGGCACACCACTGCCAATGCACATGCCATACCAATGGCCCAATGCACACAGCTGCTATACCAACACCAGCACCTGCTCCTGACGGACCCGATGGATTGGGAACGGGAACAGGAACAGGAACGGACATGGAACACTGACACAATGAACACTGCAGTACACACTGACCAATACATACCAATGGCACACTGCTGCCAATGCACACACTGCACCGACAGCCCGATGTGTACCGCAGCTATACCGATACCTACACATGCTCCCGATGGACCCGACGGATCGGGAACGGGAACAGAAAAGGGAACAGAACGGATCGGCAATACACATATGCAATCCAAACACATCGTTCCCCAATGTCTCCCCATGAACATTTATGCATGCTGCACTGACAGTCCAATGCACACCGCCATCATACCAACACCCAAACCGGCCCCTGATGGACCTGATGGACCGGGAACGGCAACGGCAACGGCAACAGCAACGACTACACTATTGAACGGCCTATCTCTCCCTCAACTCCCCTGTCCCTGTCCACCCCCGGGAACCCCCAAACGACTCATACCACATCCCCTATGCTGACCCATTTGCCCAACAATGGCATTAGGCCCAATCCGGACCCCGCAGATCACTTGAAACACAGGGGACTGACTATGCTCCATGCGGACACATTCTTACACAGTCCATCTTTCTAATATATATATGATCTTTTTCACCTTCGTTGCTTCACTCTTACTATTGTGCAACAAAGGTATAGTTACTGTCTATCCTCCCATGTACATTACTGACTCGTACTGTTGTGCAACGAAGATAACATTGTCCTGTCTGATTGACTGATCTCAGTGAGGTGGCCACTCCTGGCCCCCTTTCATTAGAGTATCACATGGAAGAGGTACTGGATTCAAGGATGCATCACAACGAGCTGCAGTACTTGGTGAAGTGGCAAGGGTATACTGAGGAAAACAACACCTGGGAACCTGCCAAGAATCTTGAACACGCCACAGATGTGATCACGTCGTTCCATCGGCTACACCCCACCACTCTGCATAGACTGAGGTCACTGGCGCACCTCCAATTTCAACCAATAGTAAACTATATGGACACTCCCGAAGGTCTAAGGTCTTGTCTGGAATCTGAGACTTAAAGAGGGGGTGATGTCAGGAGTTCAATTTACAGACACTATTACATAAGGAATTACGTAATATGTTAAGTAGTTAGCACAAGGACCAATGCATGTTAGACACATGGCTAAGGGTAGGTAGATGATCAGACATGAGGTAGACACATGGATGCACACCATGCACATCAGCGCCACAAGTGGCATGTTCAGCTGCACCCATGAGGAACAAGCACAGAATAACCTCATTGCAGTGCCTCAGAGCTATGGTATGGACTACACATGGTAAACACATGTCTTATGTAGAATAGTATATAAACCGTAATATATCACCAAGAAACTCTAGTCGAGTTCTCTTGGGTAATCCACTACACATGTGATGACCCCTGATTATAAGACATTTCCTTTGTTTTGTTGTGTTTGCCTGTGAGAGTCAACACTGTGCCTTAGGGTGTAGTGTTGTCCTAACACCCCAGACATTGCAAAAGTGCTCCTCCATGAGGTGTGGGTTATTCATTGCAAGCAGCTGGATCTGCTCTATACCCTTTCTGATGTGCACCTTGAGATCAGATGCCATCCAGATGTGTTTGACATGTGCACAAGGAAGGATGGGCTTCTGTGAGGTCTTTACTGTCCCCCATATATTCCATGGATTCCGTGACGAATTTTTAGCAGCCAGAAATTGAATTTTAGCTGTGAAAATTCCGCAAATTCCATTTGTCTGCATCCACAACATCCGCAAGAAATGGGCTGCGGACAGCGAGGAATTCTGCTGAATGCCGGATGCACAGCATATACTTGAAATAAGGGATAGAAAAATTATGCACCCAGGGGGGATTGAACCAGAGCCCTGGGTCACACAAAGAATTAAAGAGAACCAAATAACCACTACACCAAAGTACCTTCTATATTACCAATAATAGGCAACTCATATGCCCTCTTCTCTACCCAAGCCAGCTGGCTTGCATCACCTGTCACCAGCCATGACTGCCAGCTCACACACTCACCACCACCACCACCCATGACATGTCCACTGTCCTCCTCTGCCTTCCTCCCCCCCCCCATCCTTGCCTCCTTCTCTCCACCATCATGGGGCCCCTGGGGTCACATTATAAGTATTTTATTCCTCCTGTTTCATTTTTTTTCACAAATAATAATGATTTTTTAGTATATCTATACAATGACAGATCCCTGATGTGCGGCCCTTCCTCCCCACTCAGCTGGGAGGCAGGGGAGGCTTGATGGCCAAACAGGAGGCCCCAGGGTTGTGCCGGGAGGCCCAAGGAGTGGGGTACCCATGAGGTGCATCCTCTATGCGGTGCCCCAACTGCCACGTCCCTAACCCCCCCCCCTCCCCATGTCCCTCTAACAGCCCCCACCTAGCCCCCCATTTAGCCCTGTGAGCCCCTGCTCTCGGGGTGGGCAGGGGGACTGCCAGGACAGGTCCCACATCACCAACATGACTGGCTGCAATGGGAGGGGCTAGGACCCCTGTGACGCGATGGGACGTGACAGGACGCGCCTAGACGTGACAAGTACATGACAGGAGGCCCCAGCAGCGCGGTGCCTGTGAGGTATGCCCCGAATTCCCCCCCTTTCCATCCTGCCACTAACACCTCCCAGACAGCCCTCCAGACAGCCCCCCAGACAGCCCCCCAAGCAGCCCTGTGAGCCCCTGCTCACAGGGTGGGCAGGGGGCAGTGTTTTCTACCCAGGAGGGGTGCCATGTCACACCACTGCCCATGTCGCATTGCGCACAACAACGGCAGCCAGTGGCGGGCACAGTGACCATGACCACAGCACCCTGACCTACTGCCATGAGCCACTGCTCAGGGGGCGGGATTGGGGAGCGGCAGCAGATGGGGGGATGACGTTGGGAGGGAGGGGGATGCGTTGGGAGGGGGGGGGGATGCAGGGGACATGGGGGATGTGTTGGGAGGGAGGGGGACGTGCTGGGGGGCAGGGCTATGCGCTAGAAGGGAGGAGGACATGTGGGGGGACAGGGGGATGCGACAGACTTTGACCGCCCAACACTCAGAACAACAGAGCACCCCCCACCACCCCTACAAGCAACTGCTCACAGGGTGGAGGCGGGGTGCAGTAGGCGGGGGTGATGGATGGACACGGGGAAGGGGGGGGACAGGGAAGGGGGGCAATGACGATGATGCAATGTGCCCACTCCCCCTCTCGCCCTCCACTAATTATATATAGTCAATATTAATAATATAGAGCCCACTCCATTGCTCAGTGAGCAATGGAGTGGTTATTTGATTTGTATACCATGAAAAATAGAAATATAATACTATTAAAAAAATTACTACTTATGGATATTTTACTTTGATCAAATTCCCACTAAGTCACAAATTCTCAGATGCCATGGCACTTGTGGAATCCATGGAATTCCACAGAATTCCACATGTTCTGCTATGAAAGTCACATGATTTTCCATTTTGGTCATCAGATTTTCAGAATCTGTGGAATTCTGCAGGTGTCCACAGTGTCTACTGCGGACATATGGGGGAGTGTAAAGTACTGGCTTCTGCCAGAAACCCTCAGGTCCACAGTGAAACCATGAGCCCAGATTTCTGAGATAACCTGAGCAGTGATGACACCACAATCATGCCCATTCTGAATCCAGTTGATGACCTTCACTTTAACTGGCCTGACATTCCAGCCATGCAGCTGACATATCTTCTGCCAGATGTGAGGCACAAGATTTGACATTTATCAGCTGCAGAACAAATCAATAAGTACCCTTGATGACAAACTGTTGGGATACAAGCCTAGAGCCTAGATGGAATACAGTTCCTATGCTAAGCGTTGATGGCTTGTGTGTGTCTCCAAAGTGGACTAATGCCCTGGTCTACTGACCTGTCGCTTTTGCTATGGCTCCTATATCTATGCTTTTATGAAAATAGCTTGAACAAATGGTGTGAGTGAGCGGTCATTTCAATGCATTTGATGAACAGAACCTGACACACATGCTTGGCTCCCCAGAGATAAGGAAATGGTGGAATTCTGTGACTGCTGAACTCAGTTGGTGTGTGAATTAGACCAACCATATGCCCTATGCTAGGCAGGCAAAGGGATGTAGGCTATTAAATTAATCATGTGTATCCAACTTAGCTGTTGCAGGGATTGAATACATGCAGGGATCCTGGGTCAAGGACTTGACAGAATCAAGCCAGACTAACCTCCAATGGCTATCTTGGGAATATTCTATTTTCAACACCTAAATATTATAGATTCTGTGAGTAAAAATAATAAACCCACATGCTACAAAAAACTGCTTGCTAAAGGTTCAATGCAAATGAAAGCAAAGCTTTAAAACCACAGTTGAATCCTAGAAGTGATAGATAAGTGCTTACAACAACAAGGCAAAGACTAACCTCACAGTAGTTTATGAGCAGGGGAGAGCTGAAGGTGGATGGACAGCTATCTCAAAAGGTTGGAACTACCAGATGGCGACATGCGAAGTGCTTACCTGTGCTGTTTGGAAACAAGGATGGCCTCTAGTGCAGGGGCCTACTGAAATACTCCTCTCCTCTGGAGTGTTTATGCCAACCTCCACTATCTTGACCAAATATTCTATTTTTGTCTGCATTTCCGGATTCATGCACATCCGCACTCTTTGTCATATTCCAAGTGGCACAGAGCACATGCACAATCAAAGTGCATATAGTTTGGACTCCAGCATATATAAAGCCTGCCTCTCAAAGGCGTGTATTTCTCCCCCCCCCTCCCAACTTCCTGGCCCCCATATGCTCCCAGCACGTCAACTCACCTCCCCCTCAAGATGGCTGCTTGTGGTCCCATGGTATTCACCAGATGCAGCCATTATCAGCTTCTATAACTGTGCATGTCTGTTGATGCCAGGATGTCTGTTGATGCCAGGTTCACATGTATGTGTGTTTCCCCTCATCGAACTCCTTCAGACTTAATTCTTCCATCTTTTGACTGTTTCTTCTTCCAATCCCTTTGCATTCATTGTTGATGCATAGTCCCTGGATGCAGAAAATATCAATAACCCTGTTCTCAATTATCGATTCATTCAAGAACTCCCTGTCCCGTCTTCTCTTTCCATTACATAGCATGACCCAGCTCCTATGCCCTGTCAGATATCGAGCATGATAAAATAGCTACTAACTCTGCTTAGCCTATGTTATGACCAATGCAAAGTGATGGTGCAAAAACAGAACAGTACGAGCTAACACCAGTGCAACGGATTTCTCGTATCACATGCAAAGTCACCACCGATGCAATGCAGCAGTGCCAAAAATATTACAAAGACCAACACTGATGTAATGCAATGGTACCAAAACTTACATCAATGTAAATGTCACAATTCTTATACTACTTGTAAAACCCAACACCGATGCATTGCAGTGGTGCTAATATGACAGTCAACATTGGTGCATCAGGGTCATTATGTCACATAGTTTGTCAGCAAGTAGCCAACCATGTGACCAGTCAAGTGGTGAGGTCATAGGAAGAGAGCATGTGACCAGCCAATCTTGGGAGAGGTCCATGGGCAGGAGGAGCATGTGACTAGCAAATGTCTAGAGAAGATGGGCAGGTGACTCATGAGAAGCATGTGACTGGTGAATGTTTGGAGACATATGCACAGTCAACATTTGGAGGGGCTCCTGGCAAGTAGAGAGGAGTAGGATAGAGGACATCTGACTTGTCAACATCTAGAGAGCAGGGGGGCATGTGACTGGTCAGCATTTGGAGAGGTCTATGGTCAAGTAGGGAGGAGAGGAGGATATGACTAGTCAGCATTTGGAGTGACCCATAGGATGGAGAGAGGGGGAGCAGGTGGCTAGTCAGTGTTTGGAGTGGCCCATAGATAGGGCAGAGAGGTAGGGAGCATGTGACTGGTCAACCTACAGAGAGGTCTATTGGGAATGAGATAATGGAATGTGACTTATCAGTTTATTCTGATAGCTGAGGGAGCAAGTTGGATCAAGCAGGAAGAGTGTGTGCAACAGCAAGAAGGGAATTTTATTACATCTCCAATATTTATACTACAATATTAGGAGGTATAGTGTAATATGCTCCTATAATAACATATGGACATATTCACATGTCATAGTTATTCTGGGAATAACTATGTCATTTCCCCTATATTATTAGTGTCTGAATTACTCCTGTGATATCATCCCTTGGCAAGTCTTAGACCTTCCATACCTTGGGTCTTGGACATGTCCTGGCAGGCACTGTCTGGGATAGCCTATCATAGACATGCTGCATGTGTTAATACACTGTTAACATGTGTTAACTGTGTATTCTCCTAACTGTGCATATCCATAGGAGGTAAGCCCTAACCCAAGTATTATGGACTTGGTATTATTGCTGTATAGGCTTGCCTATAATATTATCTCCACATAATATTATCCCAACAAGGTCCATGGTAAAGGTGGAGCAGAGCAGGTGACCAGTGAACGCTTGGAAAGTTCCATGGTAGAGTAATGAGGGGGCCTTCAACCAGTCTGTGTTGGGAAGAGGCCCATGGGCAGCACAGAGGGAAGGCGCATTATCGGGGCTGTCGTTTCCCCCTCAACTTACGCCGTATACCCACTGTCACATGTAGTAGATAGCCATGGACTGCGTCCGTGCACCACGTTAAATATTGTTGAACAAAAAAAAAAAAAAAAAAAAAAAAGCACAGAGGGAAGGGAAGCATAGGAGCGAAGCAGGTGACCAGTTGATCTTTGGAGAGGCCAGTGAGTGACACAAAGAGGAAAGGAGCATGTGACTGGTGAATGTCTGGAGTGCCCCATGGCACAAAGCCAAAGCCTCACCAGATGTGCTAATAAACTGACCAATCAGAGGAGCAGATCAAAACACATCCGCAGATAAACCCCCCATGCCTTGCCCTTCCAGGCGGAATACTGGTTAGTCTAGCAACCCTAACTGGTCCTAGCAAACCCCTAGGGGTACACTCACCAGTGGGAAGACTAGGGGCTGACACACTCAGCGGCACCCCTTGCTTTTGTGTTGCAGATGTTTTACTGTGGTTAGTAATCTTGTCACATGGCTGAGGATTTTTTGGAGAGCCAGTCATATGACTGGTACCATGCCCTGGCAGTGCATGGGTAAATTGCTGCCTGCATCTCGTTTTGGGTGCTTCAGTGCTCTTCAGGAACAGATGGCGCTCCTGCTTGACAGGTACCGACTCTTGTCAGCTAAGGTCTTGATTGCCTCCTTGGTCATGAGGCGTTTGATGAAAACTTCAGGATGCATGGCTGATCTCTGTGTACTCAGTGCACATCGCCAAGATGATCACCTCTGCAATAATGACACTTGGGGATAAAAGGACGTCTGCTGACCGGGGAAACCCAGGTTAGGCAGGAATTTTGCTCCTTGAATGGGGTAGTTCAACTTCAGGTGACTCAATGCTGTGTGGTTGCACATGGTGATAAGAGCCTTGAGGCTCTTATCTTTGTCTCGGCAGGTGTCAGATCAGGAGTAGCCCTCTTATTCTTAGTATGCTTGGCCTCATGTGTTATCTCAGTTGAGTGGCATGTGTTGCCCAGGTGGAAAAGTTGGGGCTTGGTCTCCTTGGCACTGTGAGCTTGGCTTGGCACCAGACACATGTCAACACAGCCGTGGTTGGCTATAAAAGACCCAGCAGAAGTACTGAAGAGGCTACAAGCCAAAAACCTTTGAAACAGTTAACTGTTCAAAGTTTTTACTTTCTGCTACCTCTTCATCACAATATTCCTCGCTCGTCACTTTGCAACTCGCTCGTCCTATAACCCTATGAAGACATTGCATGCTGAGAAGTGTCCATCATATCTGTGTCTGGTAACAAGCAGTCCTCTGACGATTGTTCCAGAATAGATGATATGAATTTTGTGCACAGTTCAACATGTCATGACTGGCGCACATCAAAGTGTTCAAACCTTACAATTCAATGTAAAAATGAAAAGACATACCCCAACAATTTGAGGAGTGCGCTGGTTGATGGTGTCTGACTGGTGCAATTCAGACTGTGGTACTGTAGTTATAGAACATATCAGTGTATATGTACAGGGAACTTATGGGTGTGACTTGACGAGATGAACTGCGCCGTTTGAGGACAGTTGACTGGCACACATTAGATGGTTGATGCAAAGGTGGCAGACTAGCAGCAGGAGAGGAGGGGGGGAGGGTTGGGAACATGGCCTACATCTTTGCCAGTGACATCATTTGAGTCAGCCTCACCCTGCTCACTGTCCTCTTCATTTCCAGGCTGAACAGCCTCATCATCTCCAGGCTGACTGACATCTTCTGTGTCAGTACCTTCATTGGATTCATCTTCATTGTCCTGATCTTGATTAAAGTCATCCTCGGCGCTGTAAGAGGTGCTTTTCTCTTTCGACTGGCTGGCTTTCTCATCATGGGCTCACTGCTTCTCTTGGGCTGTTTGTGTTGCAACTGCTGTTTTCTATATCATTGTTCAGGAAATGTGAAAACCAAATTCATATGAACAATACTGATGCAATCTCTTGTCCATGCCTCTTTCCATGGCATCTCAATGGCCTCAAAGGGAGCCATCCATCTGTCATCCAAAGGGTCAATGAGCATAAGTGGAGTGGATGAATTATGCATGGCAGCAAGACAATATATATTTTCTGTCAGAGACTATCATACATCATTTAGCAATATTCAATGTGATAATCACACAATGACACATACCTCCTTTAATTCATCAAGATGATTTTTGACTTTGGGGGCAAGAAACAAGCTATCAGGATGAGCAAGGGCATAAGGTGCGCTTTTGGCCTTCTTGATTAACACTTTTAAAGAGTTGATATGTTCACTGATGTTTTTCGTGTCCTCCAGCTGCTTCAGAACAAGGTCCACATCCACGTTGGGTGCATCAACAGCATGTATCTTTATGCCATCTGGATAATCATAGCATTGCACAGTAACGAGCTTTTGAGTTGATGCTGAAATAATTTGGTGGCACTTCATGTGACTGCTTAAAATGGATTTTGCCTGGCCACAAATATAGGTGGCTGCAGGGGATTTTTCTAGCAATCTCTGGTGATATTTCTTGACAAGATGCAGCTCTAAAATTGAAATCAGCACGATACAAGGGTAGTTGCACGCGGGATTCTTTGAGTCACACCACTCATGAGGACCCCGATGATTGAGTATGTAATTGTTAAACGAGGGAGGTGCTGTCTTCACAGACTTGCCACGACCTTTTGATGTGTTGCACATCTTTTGTATGGTTGCCTCTTCATCTAGGAAAAGCAAGTCTTTTTCATATGCTAGATGGAGACTGGAAAGGTCACTGGAAGACTGCGTGGAGGGCTGGGCTGGGATGTTGATGTTGTATTTCTGCAAGTCAGATTTGTTGGGATTATGTATACAAGAGTATACAGGCAAGCCAAGGCAGTTAACATGCCTAGGGAATATTGCCAGACTATGCTAAGTCAACACTAGGGTTAGGGCTAATGCACATTAACCATAACCCTAGGGAATAGACAGTTAACACATGCAGAGACATATAGGGGAACCCACAGTTAACACATGCTACAGGATTACTCATACTGCAGCATGTCTATGATAGCCTATCCAAGACAGAGCTATGGATAGAGTGTCTATGACACACCCTGAAGGAAGTCTAGGACTTACCAAGCCATGATATCATATGTCACTATTATTGGTGTTGGGAATGGAGTGGTGAACAGTGACAGGAAGAGTTAAGGACAAGGTTAAGAAGATGAGGTTAATCTCAAAGGCTAGTGAGTGAGGGAGTCTGCCACAGGGAGGAATGTTATTATCATCTTCTACATGATGTGCAATATTTATACTACACAGTTAGGAGGTATAGTGTAATGCACTCCTTTAATATATAAAGGAGGTATTCTGTAATAGACCCCTGTACCAGTTAATAATGGAATAACTATGTCATATCCCCTATAACAGTGTCAATAATAGTGACATATGATATCATGGCTTGGTAAGTCCTAGACTTCCTGCAGGGTGTGTCATAGACACTCTATCCTTAGCTCTGTCTTGGATAGGCTATCATAGACATGCTGCAGGATGTATAATCCTGTAGCATGTGTTAACTGTGGATTCCCCTATATGTCCCTGCATGTGTTAACCTCTGTTAAACATGTGTTAATATGACTTAGCATATCCTGGCAATATTCCATAGGCATGTTAACTGTCTTGGCTTGCCTGTATACTCTTGTATACATAATCCCAACAATTGGCACTATTATAGGGGATATGACATAGTTATCCCATTATTAACTGGTACAGGGGTCTATGACAGAAAACCTCCTTTATATATTAAAGGAGTACATTACACTATACCTCCTAACTGTGTAGTATAAATATTGCACATGTTGTAGGAGATGATAATAACATTCCTCCCTGTGGCAGACTCCCTCACTCACTAGCCTTTGAGATTAACTTCATAATCCAACCTTGTCCTTAACCCTTCCTGTCACTGTTCACCACTTCATTCCCAACAAGATTCCATGAGCAAAAATATGTCAAGTGATTTAATGACAAAGTGGGTGATCTGAGAGGGGATAAATGAATGGATCTATATCGGGACAGGCCGATGTATGTCAGATGCAGCAGTATCCAGTGTGTTGAAGACATTCTCACCATTGAGTGAAATAAAGCACAACACCCATGCTGACTGGTCCTTCACCTCAGTGGCAGACTTTAGCCCAATGTAATAGTATTGACCAATGGGGTCAATCCAATGCCAGAACTGAAAACAGCACAGGGAGTGTCAGAAACAATACAATGTTGTGCCATTTGATCATGTGTGATGCACACACTTGCATGACTATCTGTTCCATGACACACAAAGGTTATATGAATGCACCATTTGGGCATAACCAAATGGCACAGATATTTGGTCTACAGGCGATATTTAAGGAAGTAGATGCATAGGCGTAATAGAGTCACACAGTTTGACTAGATGCGAGTGGTGCATGCTCATGCATCTGTCACCCTCTCTACAGTCAAACACCCTCAAATGTTGTGTAGATGTGCATAAATATGTGCTGTTTGAGGTTGTGCAACTGGTGCGCTTTCTAGACAGATGACTGCACATGCTCTGTTCAAATATAGTCAGATGGCATACTAGTATTGCTAAGATAGCTCTGGATGGTATGTGCCAGTCAAGTGGCATCAGATGGCGCATATTTCAACACACTCCACTCACCTCAGCTACCAATTGACGAACTTTGGTTAAGGCAAGTGCCAGTGTCTCCACAGATGTTGGGGTCAAGAGCATCAGTGACTTCTGGAAATGGTTGTTGAAGTGGTTGTACTTGATAAAATCCCACTTCCTCTGTCATTGGTCATGGACCTCTCACTCGATCACATCATCGAATGGCCTCTTGTATACAAACTTGGCAAAAACACCCTCAACATCTTGGCAATATTGTTGCCACTCCTCACCACCAATTTTGAATCAAAGATCCTCTGCTGTAGTCTTCTTCATTACTCCATCTAGTGCCATCATGAAATTGCTGGTCATTATGCCAGCAATAGGATTCCATTTCCCTACAAGGGCATCATCGGTTAAGGATGCCCATGCTTGCGTTCCCCATGCTAAGATGTCTTCATCACCTGTGTCGGCTTTGACCTCCTCCTGGTATTCTCGCCAGAGGACACTATCCATCATCTCAAAATACACCAAGGGTGTTAACATTGAACAAAGCACAGTTGACATGTGGTCAACAACATATGAAATTACCTGTTATTGCATTCAGAGTTCATCTCTTTCCATCTTAATATAATATAATGTGGATGCTTACCCCCCCTGATACATCATGCAAGTATTTCTTTGTCCACCATGCTGAAAAAACAAGATCGTATCCAAAAAGTGGGTCAAAGTGGTGTAACACCAGGGGATGCTTCTGGGTCTCCACATGGTTCATCACCTGCCCAACAATTGAGTTCGTTTGTGTACCCAGTTTCTGTAACCACACTTCGGCCGACATCCCATCCGCACTGGTGGACACCATGCTTAGATATTCGCGAACTGTCATAACAAGTCCTTCTCAATCGTCTTCTCCCATATGCTTCGTCTCTTCATTCTGCGAAATATGATACACTAAGCATGTACCATCTTTCAACATTGCCTCTGTTTATGATTTTATACCAGTTAATAAAACTATTCCAGAATGGAGGTCTGGCTCACTAGCATCATACACTATGATTCCCCAGACAGAGATCACCTCCAGAAATGACTCCTCTTGCTGAATTTGTTCTTTCAGACATGAGAGGTGGCTTGATTGTGCAGCCCAAGCCTTCTCCCCCTTCGACTCCTTGCTTTGAAGCACAACAACTTGCGTCTGGTATTTGTTGACATTCTTCTTGCATTGCTCTGAGGCCAGTTTCCACACATGGTAGTGGTGGTTGCCACCTGTGAACTCAAGAGGTCTGCATGCCTTCCCTGTCTTGGTTAGTTCAAGAAGTGGCGCCTGTGCTCCTTGCCCAATATTCATCATAATAATCAAGTCTTTCACATCCTCACAATGTGCCACAACTGGGATATGATTTGCCAGGTTGAATGCTTGCACCCCTTGCTTCCGGATGTTGTCCAACACTTCTTTGATGTGCTTCTCTACAAGTGGTCAGTTATTCCACTCACCAAAATGCATCTTGTGTGGCGGATGCCAAAAATCAATTTTGCACATTGTGAAAATGGCACGTTGTGCCTCCATGTCTTCCACACTTACCCCCCCTCCAGTTCCTTTGACTTCATCCATCACTATGTCATCTTCATCATTTTTCTCTCCTCCACCCCCCTGAATGGCCTTCCACTTCCCCTTGTCTTTTGACCCTGTCCCCCCAGCCTCAGCATTGATTGGCTATTGGGAATGGAGTGGTGAACAGTGACAGGAAGAGTTAAGGACAAGGTTAGAGGATGAAGTTAATCTCAAAGGCTAATGAGTGAGGGAGTCTGCCACAGGGAGGAATGTTATTATCATCTCCTACAACATGTGCAATATTTATACTACACAGTTAGGAGGTATAGTGTAATGTACTCCTTTAATACATAAAGGAGGTTTTCTGTCATAGACCCCTGTACCAGTTAATAATGGGATAACTATGTCATATCCCCTATAATAGTGCCAATAATAGTGACATATGATATCATGGCTTGGTAAGTCCTAGACTTCCTTCAGGGTGTGTCATAGACACTCTATCCATAGCTCTGTCTTGGATAGGCTATCATAGACATGCTGCAGTATGAGTAATCCTGTAGCATGTGTTAACTGTGGGTTCCCCTATATGTCTCTGCATGTGTTAACTGTCCATTCCCTAGGGTTATGGTTAATGCGCATTAACCCTAACCCTAGTGTTGACTTAGCATAGTCTGGCAATATTCCCTAGGCATGTTAACTGCCTTGGCTTGCTTGTATACTCTTGTATACATAATCCCAACATTGGCTCTGTCTCATCCCCATCCTCCATGCCCTCCTCCTCATCCTCCATCACCTTTGCCTTTTCATGATGCTTCCTTGCTCCAATTGCACCATGCTTCCACTTCTTACGACCCACATCCTCATCCACGTCTGTTTTCTTCTCTTTGGCCTCAATACCGATCTTCTCCATCAAATCGCTCTTGACATTGTCCACCTTCTCCGCAATCTTCTGTGATTTCTTCGACAATTACTTTGGAACAGGCCAGATCCCAGTGCCGGAGTCAACATTGGGCACTGCCCCAGCATCCACACCTTTGGTCAATTTAGAACTGTATGCCTGTGGCTTGATTGGATTTGTCACAATAATTTTACATGGCAGCATAGATGATAGATGGAGAGATGAAAGAAATGTGCGCAGTATACCATATAATACTATTGATGTGCATTTAATCTCAGCAATCTATGTATTGTATCTCAGTGACAGATCACCAGCTCCTTGGCCCAGTTATATTTATAGAAATATAGCATCGCATTGACATTGTGCCATTCATCATCATTTGACTGGCACTATTTTTGACATACACATTGGCCATACATACATACCATTTCCATACACTTACATATAGATTCAAGGTTCTACAGATTTTACAACATTTTTTATTCCTACAGTGTTGCGCTGTTCAAATGTGTCTGACTGGCGCACTTTTTGATACATATATTCTATTAAGGTGTCATATGTATCATTCATTATATCAACTTTCAGTTTGTACTGCATTTCATAGGGCACCATTCACATAGGCTCAACTGGCACACTTGTTGATATGTTTCTCATTTCTTGTGACACACAGTATCTTAGTATATTATACATTGTGTTGCAGTTACTTTGCTTTTTGTTCCTCTTCAATCATCATTAACCTTTGTAACTTAACTATGTGCATAATTAAATTACTAGTATTATTGCCACAGTACTTACTTGTCATTGGCTGTCAGCATAATATACACATAGGTCATGCACTTACAAGTTATGTAAATATTTACCATTGCCACCATTAAACTCATGTCCTCCAGCCCAATTTACTGTGCATTCCATATATAACTGTAACTATTTGCTGACTTATATATTTATCTTTTATTAAATTACATCTCACAAGTCTTTATATATTCATCATGCTATCAAATGCCCAATCCTCCATCCACTGCAGCTAGTACTGTGGCACATTCACACATTCACAAATCTTCTGCCTCTCCTGCAACTTATATATACATATCTTATTGTGTACTCTATCACATCGTAATGTCTCTGTGTGCTCACTCTGTTGTTCCTTCAGAGATTACTTTCCTCTTATAAGTCCTATGTTTTTATGTTCATTGCTAGTGTTACTTATCACTTTTGGCTGTATATAACATTTTTCTATCTATTGCATTCTTTGCATTTTGCTTTTGGTACCCATGCCTTTTCCCTTATTCTTTCTATGTACATCAAATAGTTGGGTCAGGGGCTGACTGGAACTGTCATGTAACATATATTACTGGTTACTCTATATCATCCTTTGTTTAACACCAATTATTTTTTCTGTTATTTAGTTATTGCTTCGATATTACACTATTAATACTCCTGCTTTATGCATTCCTCCCTTCATTGCCCTGGTCATCTCTTTCAACTGGCACATTCTCTTTTCTCATTTAGTTGCTTTCAGTCACTTACTTGTCTTCTTTGCATACATCTGTACACTGATGTATACATGTGTTCAGGTTCATTTCCATGTCATTACATGCTGTTTATATGCACCAGTCACTCATGTTTGATTGGTGCATCATATTCTTAGCACATAGTACCTACTTGGATGGCGCACTTTTTGGACCAATTTCCCTTACCTAGACCCTGCCCATACCCCTACCCATGCATCATAGATAGTACAGAATTACTTACAGGAAATCCCAAGATGAGACTGAAGATAATAACCTATTCCATGGTAAAGTGGACACATCTTTTGCAAATGCCAAAGATCTCAAATCCACTACTGGTTATGTAGTTCTAACTGCAGGGGGAGCAATTACCTGGAAATCAAAAAACAAACAATAATTGCCTTATCCTCTACAGAAGCCAAATATGTTGCATTATCAGAAGCTGGACACGAGGCCACATGGCTAAGAAATGTGTATGGAGAACTTGGATACCCCCAAGAAAATCCAACAATAATTAAAGGCAATAATGAAGGGTCAGTAATTTTAACTCATAACCCTCAATTTCACCAGTAATCAAATGTATTTATTACTATTTATCCAGCTTCACTTCATGCTGTCATCTTCATCAACATTCTGTAGGTCTGACACTTTGACAGACTCTGAACAGTTCCATCAGAGTGTATTAGGCTTCTTGGATAATCCAGAGGAGAAAGGGGAAGTGGATGATCTCCTGAACTGGCAGAGTTGGTGGGAGTTGATGATTCTCTTTCTGTTTTTGAACACCAAAACTCATGTTCTTGACAGCCAGGTATGTCACCCACAAGCATAGGGTGATGAAGCAGAGTGCACTGGCCAAATTGAAAGAGAAAAGAGCTCTGAAGCAGATACAGAATGCCAGTGCATTGTAGATACCTGTCATTTTTCTGAATAATTGTTGAGGTCCTGGCCATCCAATGTGAATTGTTTTTCTTATCTTCAGCAAACAAACGAGAACAACTGGCCAGGGAGAGCCCAATTGTGCTCCACTACAATTTGTGTCATCTCTAGGGGCTTCTGGTGCCTCCTGGTTGCTCTTTTACTATTTTCACAGATCTATCATTCTGGCACTTATGCTCTGCAGCCAAATTTCTTACAGACCTTCCCAGCATTTTGCTGACTTGCATTCATTGGCAAGAACTGCCTTTCTGGTGTAGCTTGTGATATTTGCCACTGCTGCCATCTCTTAAAGCCATCAGTACTTTGGGAAGGGCTTCCTCACTCTTTTACTATTTTTGCAGACCTACCATTCTGACATTTCTTACAAACCTTCTCAGCATGTCACTTCCATGCAGCAGTTGACAAGAGCTGCCCTTCTGGTGCAGATTGTGACATTTGCCACTGCTACCATTCCTTATAATCATTGAGACTTCTGGTGAGTTTCATTCACTCTTTTGCCAATTTTGCTGACCTACTGTTCTGATACTCATGTTCTGCAGTCAAATTTATTACAGGCATTCCCAACATGCCACTGCCTTATATCTGTCAACAAGAGCTGCTTTTCTTGTATATACAGTGACTTCCAAAATTGTCTCAATGTTTACAACTTTCAGGATGTTTGCTTGATAACTTATTTAGATGACAGATTCACATCAAGATGTTGGTGGGTAACGTAATGTATGACATCCAAACTATAAAATGTCTCTGCAAATCATGTGACCATAATCAATACCCATGATGATATTTTTAATTTAAAGGGATGACTCATTGAGACAATTATGGAAGTGTATTATAGAAATATCAGATTCCAATGTTGTACTAGTCTGATAGCAATGGACCCCTGATAGATGATTCTAATTAGTAATATATGCTTGATGGTACCTTAAATCAAGCTATATAAACCACAGTAAATGCACTAGTGGAATGTAATACTATCATGCATCCCATTTCCTCTGCTGATAAGGAAAAAATCATTTCTTTAGCCTCTAATAAGGCTTCTGTTTGTTCTATTGCTTCTAAAACTGGTGTTAGCCATGCCACAGTAGCCAGAGTGCTTAAAAATTATCTTCCTCATCAATCTGTACCCTCCTCTGGTTGCCCTTCCAAACTTTCTACTACATCAGAACACTCTATTCTCAGACAAATCACTACTGGAAAAGCTGCCAATGCAGTTGAAGTCACTCACCACATTAATTCCATCATCCCCAACACTGTCTCCTCACAAACAGTCAGAAGGGTCCTCAAGAGACATTCGTTCAAGGCTGTTACAAAGAAGAAAAAGCCCTTGCTTACTAAAGGCATAGGAAGCTGAGATTGGAATTTGCTTTGAAGTATCAAAACTGGACTATAGAGGACTGGATGAGGGTATTTTGGTCAGATGAGACTAAAATCAATAGAATTGGGTCAGATGGCAAGCAGTGGGTATGGAAAGAGGTTGGCCAGGGGTTGATTTCAAGAGAGGTCCAAAGTACAGTCAAGTTTGGTGGAAACATCATGGTATTGGGGTGTATGAGCTGGGAAGGTGTTGGAAGACTGGCAGAAGTTGAAGGGAGGATAGGGCATCAAAAAACGTCCAAAAACACCTTCCTTATATTTTTTCCACAACATCTTGGGTGCGGCCAATTTTTTGGGGTCAATCAACGAAATATTTATCTCCATATTGGGTATATACTAGTTCAGGACAGCTTCTATCGACATCATCGCTTGAGCGGAAACCTGGCGGTGTGATCTTTGGTGGCGAACAGCCCAGAGTGCCGCCTTCCCTTTCAAACCCTTCTGATATGCACTCATAAACCTGAATGACCGGTTAATAAAGCGTCGAATAACTTCATCTGGGCAAGCATCAAGCCATTTCACGGTAAGCTCCTTTGCTTGAGCAAACCCCTCTTTAGGAACCTCCCTGTATCAATACTTAGCCCACCCCCAATACTGATGGAACCAAAATTGAGTGAACAGTGAGGGATTGCTGGCTGGCATTGGCCTTCTTCCATCATCGTTGTGACTGCTTGGACTTGTTGGTCATGACAGGCCCCATCGAATATGGACATCACTCAGTGGGTTCACTTGCTGGTAACTGTTAGCAAAGGTCTGTACTGTGAGACAGCCCAAAGCAGGATTTACTGACTGGTCTTCTTTTTCTTCTTTTGGAAATGAGACTGCAGCCAGTCTGCATCATTTCGGTCATCACTCTCAATCGCAAAGGCAACCATTTTCTCATCAAACTTGTCATCTCCAAATTCCCCAACATCTGAAGCTTCTTCAACATCACTGTCATCACTGGTCTCATGCTCCATCATGCCCTCATCACCTCTTAATCTCATCCTGTCCCACAGAACCTCTTCATCATCTGAAATGTCACCCACAAGAGCAGGTGTGGGAGACTTCCCATTGCGGCCAGAGGACGAGCAATCACCCTCAGAGGCAGTTGGACCAGTGGCGGCTTGATTGAGAAGGCCAGAGATGCGGCAGATGCGTTTGCATGGGCGACCATGACCCATAGATAAGGATTGCAGCAGGGGCGGGCGCTGTCAGTGCAATTTTTTCCCCTCTTGGCATAGTGATTGCACCGCCCTAATTTTTACAGGATCAGACTCAGTGCACGAAAAGGAGTTGATTGTGCATTTTTTCATGATTTTTGCGAATCTTTTTGGGGTCTGGCCAATCTTTGGGGGTACAAATTTTTCAAATGGACATTGAGCAAAATCGGCTTGTACAATCGTCTTCAGTAGATACTAAATAAGCTATTCCTACACTTTTCTGACATATCTAATGTTTGTGGCCGGCTACAAAAATCGGTCTTTGTTTTTGTTGTGTTTGGTTGTCCACAACTATATATCTTCATGAATAGCAATCATGGTCACATGATTTTCAGGCACATTTTATAGTTCCAATGTCATACTTCACCCTGATGTGAATCTGTCATCTAAATGAGTTATGAGGCAAACATCCCAAAAGTTGTAAACATCAAGACAATTTTGGAAGTCACTGTATTGTGATATTTGCCACTGCTACTGTCTTTTATAATCATTGATACTTGAGGTAGGTTTCCCTCACCCTTTTGGCAACTGTTCTTGTTGGGAATGGAGTGGTGAACAGTGACAGGAAGAGTTAAGGACAAGGTTAGAGGATGAAGTTAATCTCAAAGGCTAATGAGTGAGGGAGTCTGCCACAGGGAGGAATGTTATTATCATCTCCTACATGATGTGCAATATTTATACTACACAGTTAGGAGGTATAGTGTAATGCACTCCTTTAATACATAAAGGAGGTATTCTGTAATAGACCCCTGTACCAGTTAATAATGGAATAACTATGTCATATCCCCTATATAATTCTCCAGATAGACTTGTCTATCATTGTATATTATAGGGGGTTCCCTGGATAGCATAGGAGACAGTCTTGGCAGTCTTTGTAGTCTTGGCCAGTCTATTAAGGGTAGCAGCTTGGGAATTAATATTATTCCCTGTGGCTGTGTTGGACTCTACCAGTGGCAGATCCTAACCCTAACCTTAAGCTTAGGACTTGTATTCCTTCTCCCTAGGCTTGTTAACTGCCTTGGCTTGCCTGTATACTCTTGTATACATAATCCCAACAGTTCTGATCCATCATGCTTGAATTTTCAGGTCATTTAATTATACATATGTGTACCATCTGGTTGAACAGTACTATAATTGTGGAAAAGCTCAATTCTGGTGGTGCTTGCAAAATTTGCCAAGCCTACCATCCTTTAAATAGCATTTCCAGACTACATATCAGAATTTCACATATTATTAATAATTTGCTTATTTTAAGACCTTATCCTTTTTGGCCCAAAACCCAGATGTTGTACCTACCCTTGACCATGCATATGCTAACTCTATAATAATGTCCACAAGACCAAACAAAAGAAAAGAATATATAAATAATAGTCTGAAAATTGCTCTCATGACAACCAACCCCACCTGCACTGACCTCATCACATGTGAGTTTGCAATGTTGTGATTACCAATTATATGCAAGTCACTTCTGAGCCTGTCTTTTGATGATTCTGAGGTTGTTAAATGTTGCAAAACATATACATAATATTTTGCCTGAAATGGGTGTAGATGTATAGAGTAATAATCTATGATGTGTCACAAACAATGACAGTAAATGATTTCTAGTAGGTCAACACATTATTTGCAAATGAATTGCTAGGCCTACTGGCAAATGAGGTCATAAGTCTTTCTTCTGATTAGAGGGAATGTGTGCAACTAAAGTGTTCTAACTAGAAGTAGTATGGCAAATAATGTTTCTTCTAGCAGAAGAACTGTTTGTAAAATTTTGATACACCCTATCAGTGCATTGCACAGAACAGTGGGCAAAAGTAGGTGAGGAAGGGAACTCAATGCATCTTTGCTGATACTGTACCAGTACAACCACTCTTCACACATCAGGCACTGGTATTGATGATGAAGAACATATGATGATCTCAGAAGTTGCTAACAAGAAGAGTGTCATGCGAATCAATGAGACTGTCAAAAATGAACACTGAACAGATAAACCATAATATGAATGAAAGTGGCATCCACCGAAGGTAAAGCTAAGATTTCTTGATGATGTTCGAGTATCTAGCGGACTGCAAGAAACGAGAAGACAATGATCGTATGCGAGAGAAGCTATTCGATGGTTTGTCCGTGGAATGATGTGAAGAATTCCCACTCCCATGCTCGGAAACAGCGTCTGTCTTCCTTGCATTGGGAAATGGATTATTAAAGTTAAGCATCACTGTTTGTTTGATAACGGTGAGCTATTTATTAATGCAAGAACAGAATAGCACACACTGTTGGCCTTGAGCTCCTGAAGGAACGCAGGATTATAGTCATCGTCTGAAAAGATCCGATGTTGGTGTGCACGGTCCATCAAGATGAGAGTATGAACTACGTACCAGGCGCACTCGTCAACATTGTCATATAAGCCTTCCGCTGTTGCACGTCTGCATCTTCAAACCATTTACCAAGCGCTGAAGTAGATGGGCCTCCAAGATTCCCCATCTCCGTGTTCTCGCTCAATGTCCTCTCGATCATCTTCCTGGCGTCGGGCCTTGCGGCCCTTGGTGTATTCTGTCGCGCATTGGCTATTTTTTGATCCAGAATTGCCTTTCCTGGTGAGCCTTCAGTCGGCACAGGCAGCCAGTATATGAGATCGGCTAGTTCTAGAGTTCGAGTTATCAGATTCAGAATGTCTTGTGGAACGTTCACAAAATTGTTCAGCTGGATCTCCTGGGAGTAACACCAGAATTTTATCTCGGCATTTAGGATGACGAGGAAAATGTTTAGGCGATCATATGGGACGCGTTGTTGACGTTCATGGGGGAAGGGTGGCAAGTGGGGACTGCTAGGTTCTGTTGTCTGACGGAGGCGTCGGTCACTTGACATCACATAGTTCGTATATGCTCTTTGGGGATGATAAATGGTGAGCATAATTCCGCTTGGAAGGAAATGTTCGGGATATAGTGCAACTAATTCGTATTCGGGATTGACAAAGCCTGAATTGGAGAACTATTTGACCAGGATCAGCATCTCTGCTAAAGGGAAATTGATGAGAAAGATATTCATGTCTAAGGAACATCGGGCTGCAATACCCTGCGTATCTACTTGTGCTTGCCAGAGATCATTGTCAGATTGAACCATCTGAATAAGGCTGTCAAGAGTAGGAATGGATGCTGTGAATGCAATGAAACCGTAAACGTTGAGCAACGTGTGGACAAAGGATTCGATTATTCAAAATTAGGCGGGTTGCGTTGGTTGTAGTTGGGAAGCTTACAGTAAGCAAGGTTACACGGGTCATTAAGAGTGAATTTGTCGTAAGAAATGATATACAACTTTGCAATAGCGTCCTCCTATATGGAGGAGAGTCAGCAGATGCCGATATGTCCGAGCGAACTTTCTGCTTACAACTGGTTGGGGATCCCCTTTGCGAATAGCACTTATGAAATGGGAAAGCTGGTGCATATACTTGACTGATTTTGTTAACATGCAACCCTCTGCGAGATCCACGCTGCCACCAGGTCCTCAGTAGGATGAGCGTAATGATACATTCGAGACTGAGCGTGGTGCACGCATGATCTCCGGAAGATTGAGGACCGCTGGAACAAAGGCACATGGCTTGACCAAGAGATGTCCTTCCTCTGTCAACAGTGACATTGTGAATGAATTGCCTGAGGGAATTGCGAAGGATAAACTTGGGCGCTGTGAAGATGTTTGCACCTGGTAGCAGCTAAGATAGACATCACTCATAAACGACTGGAATCTTCATGAGATGTGCGTAAGTTTTTTTTTAATTTGGATCAAAAAAGTGAAACACGTGGGAAAAAATACAATATTGTGGCAAAAGCATTCTTTTCATGGGTTTCCTTCCTAAAAAAAATCTTTCGAGATTCTGATAACTTTTCGGGGGAACCTGAGCTGTGTTGGTGAGGTTAATATTTTCCATAAAATCATTTTTGTTCTTAAGATATATCCTTATTTAACCTAGAACCTTAACGGTGTAACGCATCTGGAGATATTATCCAGAAATAGTTTTCAGACCCTGAAGAGCTGGGCATTTCAATTTGAACGAGAAGCATCCTTACAACACCTGTTCCGCTATCCAAATGGAAAAACGTGTACGTCATTGACATCTCTGATTCTAGATTTATTGCTTATCATATCATAACAAGGGGCAATCCTCAAAGCTGGAAATTAAATCAGGGTGCCCAAATGTCACTCACCCAAAAAGAGAAGAAGCAAGGTTTGGACGACCTCCATTCCTTTGTCGCCAGCACTTTCAAAGCTCTTCGAACCCTTGAAGCAAAACGACATACAGTGGCAGCAAGTAAGAATGATATAGTACGGATGGATGTACTACTATGCATGAATGCCGCTGGAAAACCCCACTACTACGTGAACGAACTACAGCCCACTATGACGATTTATGGGAAATGGAATGGTCTAGCGATCTGATACTCCAAACCATCACTGTTCATGTAATGGGTTCTCTGCGCAAACGGGTGGACCACCACAAAGCCATGTATCCGTATCTCAGTAAATCATAATTCAATGGGCCCCATGAAATCAACATCCTAAAGTCCGCATCAATTTGACAAGTGTGCTCGGATTTCTGATTTATCTGAACAAGGAATGCCTGGAGGATTGTGTAGAGCGGTGAGATCAGGAAGAAGGCGAACAATACATACCAGGACTTTGTGATCGTAGGGTTACTGACAGGATGCACCATGGTAATCTGGATCATACAGTAAAATACATATCAGCCTGTTATCCAATATATTTATATGACAGAGAATGTATACCCGGGGGTGAGATAGCAGTCACCACATTTATGTGCTGTCGCGGACTTCAGATACAGACTAAGAATCATTTGTTCTGTGCCCAACATTACCTTGTGAGAAGCTTGAGCTCCTAGTGTGTAGGGTTATTAGCAATGCAAAATCATGTCCCTCATGAGTAGCATGGACTTTGGTTCGAAAGAGCCAGGTGGCTCGAATCGAGCCAATCTATAATCTCGCTAGTAGCTTGGACGTGGTTTTGCCATCCAGTATATTTCAACATAGATCTGCTTGTGTTAAAAACATAAACAATGTATTCGAAAAATGGATGTAGACAAAGTGAAAAACGGAAAGACAAGAAAAAAATAGAAGGCCTGATGATGATAACAAATTCAAGTACAAAAAAGAAGTCCATAGCCTTATTTGTAATGTCAATGGATGTATTGCATGTGAAGCAACAAGACTTACAAGGGTAATTACAGCTGCCAGTATTGACGATCCCCGGCCAGGAGCATGTCGGAAAGGGTTTCGACAGATTGGTGGAACCCCTGGGTCTGAGCCGCCTTGAATTTAATCTGGTCTCGCCACTGCCTTGCATTCAGCAACTGGGCTTTTCCTTGGTGGATTTTGTCGAGACACCTCTGGTAGAAAACTTCACAATCTTTTGACCAATAGCCGAGATCTAAGCCCGAATGACGCCAGGTGGATGCTTTTGGCCACCAAGAGAGTTGCACTGTCTGTTTTTGACCATCTACACAACGTATTTAATGAAGGAAAGAAGACTGAACAGATTAAATACCTGTAGAGACGTGATAAACACCACATATCACATCCTCATTGGCATCATCCAGGCGGTCATCAACCAGCACATCATTGCGAAGTCGACTGATCACATCGCCCTGTGTACAGCAGAATGACGATGGTCCTCTGTTGACCGCCTTCACCTTGACGATGTCCTTTGCCAACCACCATACTATACTGCCACGCATCAGCACTATCCGCCCAACGCTGCTGCCCAACAAGTCATTCTTTGCCTTCTCATATGCCAGGTACTCTATAAAGTCAAACCGGTGGTCTTTAGGCCGCAATCCTAATCCAATGCTTTGACGTTCCCGAATTGCCTTCGGTGCCCTGCCAACACATTTGACAGTCAAAAACTGAATTCCATGGGCGACAAGGCTTCTGACGATCGAGCCCATGGATTCGTGCTGCTGCCGGAAGATCTGGAGAATTGTTGTAGCCTCTTGTAGAGCTAAGAGATACCACTGTGTCTCAAGTCGTTGGCCATGGATACCGATGAGATGAAGGTCAGGGCGGACCCTCACATACTGGAAGTAATTATGTTTCCGGATCTGGTCCAGTAGTCCAGGGGAGTAATCCCACAGTGGAGGGAAAGCATACACTATCCACATTCACTTCAAGATCCCACTCATCCATAAAGCCGTAATACCTCCTCTGCAACGGTGTAAAAAAACCCCATCTCGAGTTCCACTCCAGGCGGCGGATTTGTTTTCGAAGCATGTGCCCACTGGGAGTCATGACCCATTCATACATTGCGGTCCCAATACTTGGTTTGGCCAACATGGTGTCCTGCACTTCAACGTCTGCTTGTGTCTCCCGGTTCAGCCTGATTTCTCTGTCTTCCTCACTTTCCTGTTTGAAATGCTCCTCTTCCTCCTGGTACATACGACACACAAACTCATGCAGTGTTTCACCCTGGTGCTGACGTGAACCTGCATATGGCTCGGGAGGTCCAGCATCATTCGGCAAAGATGAAGAGAATGGCACGAGCATTGAACTGCGGCTTTTGGCTTCCTCGACTTCTCTGCATGTTGGCAAATATAGTTTCATCTGAGGGTGAATGGCATTGTTGGCATGTTCACCCCAGACAATCCAAAGTGGGACATTCGCAGACACAAATGCCGGAAAAAAATGGGCCCAGGGCGACTTGTACGCATTGACATAGGCGCCACTTTGGAATCCTGGCTTAAAATTACAGACGAAGGAATCTTGGAGGTCGGCAAGCCACTGCGCATGCACGCCTTCCTCCCGACATGCTGTCACCCACTTGGGTTTGACGCTGAGCTTGTCATATATGTTTAGGCTGGCCGCAATGGTGAACGAGCAAACCGTTGCCAGGCTCACGAAGGCATCCACCGCCTTGTAAGCACACTTGCGAACCCATCGCTCCTCTAGATGATGTGACTTGTACCTGCAGTCGCGGGGGAGTTGCAGGAAGCGGAAGTGCGCTATGTTTGGAAAACTTCGTTTAAGCAGGAAAAGAGCGAGGCCAATCAGGGCTTCTTTGAGGCCCTCCCATGAACTAATGATTTTGGGCACAAGTATGTATTTACTGTAACGAAAGTTGATTTTAAGGTTCGCGTAGCATATATTCAGCCCAGAAAAGATTGGACCACTAAACGATGGCTGTAACGGCCAAAATGCAAGGTACAGATAGAAATCTGCCAGCCAACGTGGGTGCCTAAGGTCTGCATATCTACAATTGGATGGTAATTCCATCTCGTAGGGCGGAATGGAGCGGACAAGGGAAGTGGCATTGGGAGAGGACCAAACGCCAAGTTGCGAGTCATAGAACACATCGGTGACGAGCAGTCTAGGTGCATGGATTGCGTTCGACGATTGCGATGACATGGAGGTGACGAGAGAACTGGAATTGGCAGATCAGTTACAGTGACATGAAAGTATATTGACAGATACGTACTTATGTTGGCAGATAGGTACTAACTAGGCACGACAATGAAAAGGCTAGGGGACGCAGGGTTTCAGCACTCCAAATGGAAGAAGAATCGTTCGCTCAGGCTCCTGATGGACAGAGATGGTTCGTGCGTTCGCTAGGCGACAGCGACACCATTTCTTGAGATACAAGGGTGCAAGCTCCACTTGTATTTACAGTGCTCCTGAGATGCAATAGGGGGTGCAAGCTCCATCCGAAAGCTAGTGAGAATACGAATCTTGAGGAGAGGCCTTCAAATAACATGTTGAATTAAGCATCGTTGAGAGAACTGACGAGGCTTACCTTGTGAACGTTGAAATTGAGGATCAAAGTTCAGGGCACAGCCACTCTGTGTCCGTTCAAGTCACGCATCATCACCAAGACCTCATGACCTCAAGACCTCAACCTTCCACCTTCAAGATTCAAGCCCCAGGCGCACCTTGCTCTGGATTGATCTGAGCAAGGTTTAGGCCTCTGTCTAACTGTATTCCCGAAACCTTGGCGTTCACACCAGGTTTTGGACTAGATGGTTTCTCCACTTGCTATCCGTCAATCATATCCAGACATGGCTCGCAGAACAAGTCCCTGTGTACCACGCATCTCACACCCAGTATTTGGCTTTCTTCTAAGACGATCTTTCTCAGATTTCCCTGCTAGATGGTATGCTCAATTGCCAATATGAACTACCTCGCTTCTTACGCCCCTCTTTTTCAGCGCCATGTGGGTCTGTCCAGGGGACCAGTTTTCTCCTTTCGTCTAAGACGGTAGGTATCATTTTCGGATATTACAGAATGATTCTTACAACTCTCATTTTCAGCGCTGCATGCCGCCGTTCTGCCGACCCGTTTTCTCCTCTCGTCTAAGACGATCTGTTTACGATTTAGCTGCAAGGTAAGCGCAATTATTGTCATTTCATTGCTTAATTTATTCTAGGCTTCAGACTTCTATCTTTCTTATGCCTTCTCTTCTCAGCACTTTGTGCCGCTGTCCTGGAGACGCGCTTTCTCCTGCAACCAGAAGCACTCAGGAGAAGCAGAAGGACCATGCTGAGAGGGCAGCCCGTTCCAAAAAGGCCAGCATACTGGCCTGCGATGACGAGGAGTCCAAGAAAAGCCAGGACAGCGACGAGGAGAGTGAGGACAGCGGGGAGAGCAAAGAGGCTGGGGTGCTGCATGATGAAGAGACTGCCTAGCTGGGCGATGAAGACGCTGCCCAGCCAGGCGACACCAACCACGACGGCGAGACTCGTGATGACACAGAAGGTGTACCTTCCTCTTCTTCACATGCTGATAGTCCACCGCCCATCAGGAGATTATAAGAATGATATCAATGCGTCTGCAATGAAAAGATTATCTCAACGTCCTGCGTGAAGCGACAAAACGAAAATACGAGGAGACAACCAATCATAGAAGGGGCAGATAGTTGTATATGTATACACGAGTAAACTGCAGACAGCCATTACTTCCATTTCTCATGTTTCTTCTTTATGTATTCTCTTAATGCGTTGGAACTAGGTGGCGAGGAATCTTCACTCCGCAGGATTGTTAGCTGACGGTGAGAGGGAGCCAGATCTATGGCAAAGGGTTTGAGTGATCATGATGAGAGGAAGGGAACAATCACACCATTGATTGGCCCACGAGCTTTCTTGAAAGATTCCTTGGGGCGACCTTCTGAATACATGACAATGTGTCCATACCATAAGAAATTTAGCTAACCTCTGGGTGCATCCGTCATTCGATTATCTTTGTGGGGCGAGTGAGATTTGTCCCGGGGGCGGATGAAAGGGTTCAAAGGGATTCGATCTAGGACATGATCATCCCTAAGCCAGACCTTTTGTCATCATTGAAATGGCACAACACACCTGCACCTGTAGAATGAGACAAGGACAATGATACTGGTAAATCACCACGTTTAGCGAAGGGGTTAGGTCGCTTCCCAGCTATGATTCCGGTGAGTATTGTGGTGCTTATGAATACTAACCCCTAACTCACTTTGCATACTATATGTGTCTGTCCAATCAATCCCACGAACGTCATTGGATGGTTGTTGTGAGAGGATAGGGCCTATGGACCCCATGAGCTGAAACTGGACTGGTATTCAGACATAGCATACCTTCAACATTGGATAGCTTTTGGCGTGAAGCGTCAAATGCTAGGCGTTCTGCTGGTAAATTATCAGAGCTGTGCAGTGGAGTGCCGGAACCGCATGGCCCACCTGCCAATATTTGGGGCTCATTTGTTGCACCAGTTATTGTATAATGCTCTGATGATGCTACTTGATGGCCAGGTAAGTGGATGAACAACCTACCTTTCTCTGATTTTTGGCGTTTTGGGCACGGAGTAAAGAGGGATGATCCAGAGGAGCCCGAGGACTTGCTTCATCATGGAGCTAAAACCTGCAGGTTAGTATTGTGTGATAGATAAGACAGGTTATGCTGACAATAGGATATATCGGATAAATCCAAGTCAAAACCTAGGATTACCAAGTTTGATAATGTGAATAGATCAAATGTATGCGTGCACTCACTGCTGCTGTTTGGCAACTTGTATGGACCAGAAACGTGAGCTTCAGTGTCAACTATTAGGAAAACATGTCTCAGTAGGGCTCCTAGCCTGGAACATATCTACATACTGTCTGAAGAGACACCCAGTATTTCTCCATCAGATGGCAGACTCATCATCTCATCAGATAACCCATCCGTCATAGACACGTCAGCAGACAAACCTAGACTTCCCCTATCAATAATGAGAACGGATTGTGTGTGTGTTTGCACTCACTGCTGCCGTTTGGCAATTGGTATAGACCAGAGACGTGAGCCTGAGCGTCAACTATTAGAGAAACAAACGTCAGTAGGGTTCCTACACTGGAAAGTATCTACATACTGTCTGAAGAGGCCCCCAGGATCTCTCCATCACATGGCAGATTATCAACTGTAGGGAGAGCAGATGTCAGTAAAGTTCCTAACTAAGGATACATCGACATACTGTCCGAATGGACTCCCAGGTTGTCTCCATCAGATGGCTGAGTCATTGTTGTGTCAGATAGACCACCCACCATCATCGACGCATCAGTAGATGCTCCTCTTGTTGATGCATCATTTATGGTCAACTGATCAAACTCGCTTACGGTGTGTGTCTCCACCCTGGACCCCTGATCGTCGCCGACGAATAACGATTTGTCCATAGTGGGCATCGCCAACTTGCTGACCTGGGCATCAGTGGTGTCCATCTCCGGTGTGGACCCCTGACTATTGGTAGTGGGCGTCACCAACTTGCTGATCTGGCCATCACTAGTCACTGCTTCTGATGACTTGGGCTCTGGAACAAGGGGAGGATTAGCAACCGCAGACTCCGCTTCTTGCTTCTTCTTTTTTGACTGACGAGGCCTCTTGGAAGGCTTGTTCTTCTTCGCCATGTCCATGGCCAGAGCGGCATCATTGTCAAAGTTGTCAAGAATGTTCGGGTCCATGCTGGCGTCCTCACCAGGATGACATACAACTTGACCAGTGATGAGATCAACAAGTTCTGCAGAGGGTTAGTATGAATTTGTAATATTTGTGGTAACGACAAGAGCTTACCTTGGCCTAGCTCCTTAGTCACAAAGACGTCAAACATCTCACACTTTCGGAGGGCAATACTGTTTAATAGGAGGTCTGATGATCCACCAGCTAGGAGGTGGATAGCTATGACAGTCTTCTTTTGCGGTTGACGGTGAGCTCGTGCCCAAATCTGCGTGGCATCTTGGTAACTCCATACTTGATTCTACAACAGATATACATGTGTAAGTGTAAACGGCAGTGATCATAGATATTGCTCACAAAATATATGACTATGTTTGCGATTGACAAGTTGAGTCTGGCCGCACCAACGCTCGAGAATATGAGAACTCTCGGACTTCCAGGAGCATGAAATTCAGCAATTATCTTGTCTCACTTGGCGAAGGGCATTGTCCCATCGATTGAAAGGCTAGCGATCCCATGCAGTTTTAAAACCTACATAAATTAACCCTATCAGCAAGCATTACAAATACCAGTCCCTCCTTACATTGATGAGGAGAACAGTCATGCTAGGGGACTCTGAATAAATCAAAACCTTGCGTTCCCTTGTAGACGGTTTCAGAGTTTCCTGGGCTAGCACCAAGGGGAAAACAGGTTGTCCATCCACGAATTCAACATCAGGAATGTCATCGCGAGACAAATAATGCTGGCAGATTTTAGCACAGGCATCCATCTTAGTCGATTTGACAGGTTCCCAATCTGCAAGGGTTTTAAAGCTGGGAAGGGGGGTGTCAGGATTTTCATGGGCGTAGGACACTGCGGTCCGGTATTCATGATAAAACTTCTGTGGCAAAAGTCAGGACTGTGACCAAAAGACTGATAATCGGTAATGTACTCGGGTGTGCAGCTGCCCAGATTCATTGGCGCTGATGACGCTGCAAAAGAAAATGAGAGGAGAATTTATTATGTAAATACTTGCCAGTGCTGTACCTTGCCCTGGCCATCTCCGCACGCTCATGAATTATGTTCGTCTCTCGCTCTGTCATGTTGAGAACACCGATGATCTCTTTGAGGGAAGGAAGCTTAATAAGCTCTTCACCTTTCCAGTCTTGGCTATTGGTCGTTCGTCAAATAATGTGGCCGAGAAACTGTTTCTGCATACGCCTGACCGCAGCGATCTGTGCCACGCGCATTGACTGACCATCATCCTGATTTTTCTTTGCCTTCCTGAAAGCTGAGTTGTCTTCCTTCTCTTCATCCCATGATGCTTTGGTCAGGAAATGAGGAACACCGGTGAGTTGAGCCATCGCGGCAATGTCCTTGGATGCACTGAATTTTAGAACAGGTTCGTGATTTGAGGGTAAACATACTTTGGGTGCAGTGAGAAGGGGCGTTCCGGTAAGGCCAAGCTTCACAGTCGCTTGCTGGAAAACTTGCAACACAGAAAAATACTTCAAACCCAGGTTGCACATATGGTGCATTTCATCAATAGTGATTGATAAAAAGTGCTGACCGAAGAGTGTTCCATCAATGGAGCCCTTCTGCACAGGAAGTTCCCAAGGCCGCTTGCCCTTCTCCTGCTTTGAAAGATAGACTAGACTCATTTCCTGTGAGAGACACTGTATCCAACAGTTTGATGCATATGAGTATTTGAGTGACGACAAAGAGGTTTTGCGTACCAAATGTGTGGTGACAATTATTTTGTTTTGCGGTTTTTGTCGCGACGATTGAAAGGGCCCAGCGGGGCCCCAGAAGGAACTGTTTCCAGTTTTGGAACTGTCATAGGCAAGTATGTCAACACTATGTGGGAGAAAGAGCGTTCGAAGCTCTTGGATCCATTGGGTTTGTAATGTTCCTGGGGTGATGATTAGGTGAGGAAGGGGCTCGATGATTTCCTTTCCAGCAAGAAATTTACGGTCAGCTGGGAAATCATGATGAAATCATTGGGTCTCCTGAAAAACAAAGGGGCTCACCTAATACAGGCGGAAGATCTTGTTTTCGCTCTTGCAGGAAGATACACTGATTGAGAAAAGCAAGCACGGCTATGGCAAGTGCCATCTTGCCAAGCCCTACCTCGTCACAGGCAAGGCCGCCTGTGCAATGGTTGGGATCCGGGGTAGATGTGAACACATTACATGCGAATGAGTGTACCCCTGCCATCTGATGCCAGTATAGCTGGTTTTTAACCAGGTAGTCAGGCTGGGGTGTAACATCGAACAACAGAGGATGCTCCCAAGCAGTCAGGCCAGACTTATGATGGAGGGTGTTGAGCTGGTATGGGAGATTTTGCCTTGTGAAACCAATCTGAGCTGCCAGGACATCGGGGCTCATCAATTTCTCTTGTTCCATCCCTAGGTCACTGGCATGTGCATCATCGAGTTCAAAGGAGAGCAGGGAGAGAGGATTGATGAGAGCGTCGTCACCATCGGAATTGTTGTTGAAATAGTCTTCGTAGATCGCAGTCAAGTATTGCAAATCTGCCTCGGTGGAAAGATTCTCAAACTCCTGCATCTGCTTCCTGAGTAACCCTTCAACGACGTCAAGAGGGTTACGTCAATGAGAGATTGAAGACAACGCACGTTTTGTGGCACGGGAACCTGTTGACTTCCTCTGTACCTTGGCACCACAGGCTTCCAACAACCCCTCTATGTCGGAAAGCATGGTATCTGCCTTCTGCGTGTTCTCTTCTGTACCATATATGGAAGCTAGATCTCTCCACTTCAAAACAGCACGAATTGTTCTGGTGATTGTAGCCTTTGTGGCACCTTCTTTGTTGAGGTCTGCAAAAGCGGTGTCAAATCAATGGCGAAGAGAGGGGCAACATCAATTATACCCTCGAATGCCGGTTTCCAGGCGCTCCTTATCCTTTTTGACCTGCATACAAATTCTCGTTCATGACCGTTGGGCAAAGATTGTAACACATTTGCAAATCTCCATAGAAAGGAGCTCCTGGCCTTTGAAGCTTTCAACCCCAAACAGCGCCATCCCGATCGAATCCAGGGCTAAAGGTATGTAGCTATCCACGTTTGGCCACTGTTCCAGTGTGCCCCCAGTGATGAGAAGCCCAATAGGATGAATATGGTGTTGTCGGAAGGCTTTAACAATTGTGTTGTGAATCTTCCATTTCTCCCACATCTTGCGGATATAGGCCCACCATAGATCTCGACCGGGGAAATGAGGACCAGCTCTCGAGCCAGCTGCAAATTTGATCTTGTTGTCTTCGGTGTCTAGGGCATTGTAGTGGCTGAAGTAGGCAAAAATGTCCTTGGCTTGTTCTCGGGTCCACCCTTTGGGAAGTAAATCATCGTCGACAGGGAAGAGACCGTGCTTCACCCCAGTAAGGGCCTGCCACTGGGGCCAGATCCAAGGCGCTCCATGGTGGTCTGATAAAAAGTATAATTTTATAAGGGCACTATCAGCAGTATGACTTGGCATGATATATATAGCGGTGGGGGGGGGGGAACATTAAAGGTTGGGTGTTTATGGACAAACCATGGAATGATATAAAGTTTTTGAATAAGTCACATGCATCTGCGACAAAAGAAAAAAAAAAAGTTGTTTGATAATGGTTTCTAACGCTACCGTAATGCAAGAGTAGCATAATAGTGTAAACTAGACTATACGGAGCATCAGGAGGTTTGTTGTGAAAATTTATTACAGGAACAGGTTCTATGCTGAATAAGTGTGGGAGGAATGGAGTGATTAAGAGACGAAACAAAAATCGAAAGGGATTGATGAGCACCTGTATGTGAGGCTGTGAGACACCAGAAGAGGTGATGAGAAAGATGACTGATCACCAATGAACGGTGCTGGGAATCCAAGTAGGATTCAAGTTCATGTCCAACGGAAGGGCGGGGTAGAAGGCAGACGACTAAAAAGGAAAAGTGGGTTGAGCAATGACACGAGCCACATGACAGGGATGCCTATCTGACCCCATGATGACAATGAATTTGTCTAGGAAAAAGATCATCTTAGATGAATGGAGAAAATGGGACATAGGGACGGCAGCACAAAGCGCTGAAAATTGAGGATTAATGTGCTGAAATCATGAGATTAGGGACAACGTATGTGATTATTACGCTTACCTTGCAGCAAATTGGAAACAGATCGTCTTAGACGAGAGGAGAAACCGGGTCGGCAGAGCATGCCATCTTGCGGGGAAGTCTGGGGGGGGTCGTCTTGGGGGAAGGCTGAACGCTGGGCTGCAGGGGCATGAGATGCATGATACACAGGGACATTTTACGGGAGCCATACATAATAGCAAATGGAGGTCCTTCAGGAGGAAGAGGCGGCAAATCCGGAGAGTGTCGAGTCCAAAACCTGGTGCGAACGCCAAGGTTTTGTACATAAGATAAAGGCCTGAACCTTGCTCGGATCAATCCAGAGCAAGGCGCACGGGTGCTTGAAGCTTGAGGCCTTGAGGCTTGAAGGTTGAAGGTTGAGGCGAGTGACCGATTTGATGGTTAGGATGTTGCCAAACAAAGGTGCGATCGAAAAGCCAAATACTATATGATCGAGGCACATGACCACATGACTTACATCGCTTTCAACTTCAACTTGAAAGTCACTGGCTGCAACACCAAACACCAAACATCGACCTCAAGCTTCAAGACCCCGCACGCCTTGCTCTGGATTGATCCGAGCAAGGTTCAGGCCTCCATCTTATGTACAAAACCTTGGCGTTCACACCAGGTTTTGGACTCGATGCTCTCTGGATTTGCCGCCTCTCCCTCCCGAAGGACCATGCAGTATTACCACTTGCTATCCGTAGATCATATCTGGGTATGGATCCCATCAAATGGCCCTGTGTACCACGCATCTCACGCCCGGCACCCTAGCATTCGGCTTTCTAAGACGATCTAACCCTATGATTTCCCTGCAAGATGGTATGCTCAATTCTCAATATGAACTACCTCATTTCTTACGCGCTATCTTTTTCAGCACTATGCGCAGCTGTTCCCATGACCCGTTTTCTCCTTTCGTCTAAGACAGATTTTTGGATACTACAGAATGTTTCTTACACTCTTTCATTTTCAGTGCAGTGTGCCGCCTTCCTGCTGACCTGGTTCCCCCATTAAATGTTTTGTGCCGTTGCCTGGGATATCCATTTTCTCCTTTTGTATAAGACGGCAAATAAAATTTTCTGATACTACAAAACATCAGGTAAACACCAGTCGCGTTGCAGAGCCGCTTTCTCCTTTTGTCTGAACATTTCTTTCAGGTTTACTTACAAGGTTAGTAAAATTATCATGCTTTCCCTAGAACGTTTGATGTTAATCAAGTCTTTTCCATTTTCAGTATGCTCCATTTTCAAATATATCCCATGTGACCTATGCCGTTCGTTGCACTATGTATAATCAACCATAACCCTATAACCCTACAACCCACAGCCCCGTTTTCGGCTTTTGTCTACGACAATCTCTTTCATTCGGCCCAACCAACCAACCACTTGCCCTCAAGACCTGAAGACCACCTTGCTCTGGATTGATCTGAGCCAGACTCCGGATTCCGTCCTCAAGCTTCTGTGTCCATACCTTGGAGTTTGCACTAGCGTTAGACTCTCGATGCTTGCCTCATTCGTTGCTTTTTCCATCGTAGCACGGTGGATAGCATGGCAGGACTATATAGTACTTTGCCACGCCGGATTTACTCTCTCTCAGATTTCAACAACACAGCACGCTATCTCCAGGAAAAGTCACAAACAGATGACGAGGAACAAGTTGACGCAGCCTTGCGCAAATTCGTGGATTTTGTGCTCACGGGACAATATGAGCCTGAGATGCATCAAGCTGTAGTGGACCCGACGCGTGGGTCCACCCTCCGTCAGGCAGAGCAACTCTTAGCTACACGCGATATCGACTCTCTCCTTGGCATAACCGATAACATTGTCGTCCTGTCCAGCATCTTCATATACCCGGTCAGCAACCCTGCTGACACTCTTACCACTAGCATACACATCAAATGTGCTATCCAACGAGGAAATGTGAGTATGATTAGTCCTGTCGAGTATTCGAACCCAACCCACTAATGCACCTATGGCTGCTAGACAACAACTTTCAAACCATACCATTGAATACCGAACCTTCAGCTGGGTGTCTTTGGACAGCATCATATGATCCATCTGTTCTTTCCTTTGCTTTATTCCGAGGCGCGTCCTTCCGGAGCCTATCTGACATCAAAGGAGAGGAAGGCATTCTATGAGAAAGGACTCCGTCCAGCTATTGAGAACTTAGTGCCCCTTGATAGAAACGATTGGCCTGCCACATACAAAGGGGAACTCTTTAGGGCAAAGAAACATTCTGGCGCCATGGCATTCCAGACAAAGATGCTACAGAGGTTTGCGGTCCCTGTCCTCATTGATAACATTCGTGAGAGCCTCTCAGAAAATGGTATTGACTGGGCGCATGACTGCCATGTGATGCAAACCGTCAGAGGCACTAAGAATGGTACCAAACATTCTCTCAATGGCATTGCTGCTTCCCTCTCCTTGGACGAATTCCTGGACAGTGCCCATCTTTCCTCAGCCGTAATTGAACATGGTGGTGAATGGTACATCGATATTGGTGTCGAATTTGCCAGCAGCTTGGACCACTGCCTTCAATGGGCGACGACATCCCACTTTCACTTTGTGAAAGAAGTTCTCCAAATTTCAGATGAGGATGCCAGCCACATTACGACCCTTGGCAGTTCCAAGTATCAGCGGGACATTGCCAGTCATCTTCCCGCACTGTCTGGTTGTCGGATAGAGCCAGGAACTCGTGCCACAGGCCCCTTTGATGCTGCCTATTACCAGCAATATACGAACGAGAAGTCGCTCACCTATAATCCAGAAAAAGGTCACCATGGGAAGTCAATTACGATGAAGGAAGCGATGGGCAAAACGCAACCAGCTCTGTTCATTGAGAATCTTTACGAGCTATACTACAACGCAAGGGACTCAAACTCGTCCAACGCTCGCATTGAAGTTTGAGTTCCTTTTGTCTACGCGAACATGGTTCTCCTCAACATTGATGCTGATGTAGTTTAACAGTCTTTGCTGTCCTTCCATAGACAAACCTGGTGGTGAGTAGTTCCTGACCGCTACACATTATTAGGTCACTAAAAACACATCTTTTGATTTTATAGGTCTTTCAGAAACTATCGTCTTCTTTCTCTTAGTCGTGTACTTTCCTCACAAGCTGTGGGCACACCTGCCCTTTGCATAAAATCTGAAGCCCTTCTACTTACGGCTGCATGTGTCTGGCTTATCAATTGTTTGCACACTCACCCAGACGATGGATCCTCGTGGAGATGTTTGATGGAGGCTATCTTACCCTTAACCGATGGCGAGGATCCTGACCGCTTGATCATTGCTTACCACCCCCGGCCAGGAGATGGTGAGGAGGAGAATTCAGGAGATGATGGCACGTTTCCACAGGTGCCATATTTCCCATTCGGCGTCATCTTTCTTTGCCGAATCATGCTGAACAACTTGCCACGCATGAGGGCAGGTGGTCGGTCTCTGACTCCTGTAGCCTTCAAGTATATCTTTGGTGCCACAGAAAATGTGATTGAACACAATTACTATCTGTTGGGATTATGTATACAACAGTATACAGGCAAGCCAAGGCAGTTAGCATGCCTAGGGAATATTACCAGAATATGCTAAGTCATATTAACACATGTTTAACAGAGGTTAACACATGCAGGGACATATAGGGGAATCCACAGTTAACACATGCTACAGGATTATACATCCTGCAGCATGTCTATGTTAGCCTATCCAAGACAGAGCTATGGATAGAGTGTCTATGACACACCCTGAAGGAAGTCTAGGACTTACCAAGCCATGATATCATATGTCACTATTATTGACACTGTTATAGGAGATATGACATAGTTATTCCATTATTAACTGGTACAGGGGTCTATGACAGAATACCTCCTTTATATATTAAAGGAGTACATTACACTATACCTCCTAACTGTGTAGTATAAATATTGCACATCTTGTAGGAGATGATAATAACATTCCTCCCTGTGGCAGACTCCCTCATACACACTTTGACTCAAACTCAATACCTCAGAAACCTCGTCCTCACCTTGTGCTCAGCTTCCTGATCCCAATAGGTTATGGGCCCTGGCCATTATTTTAACTAACTTATTAAAAAGGGGCACATGGATAAAGAACTGGAAAATGTTGGGGACAGTGATGACATGGAGTCATTATTTGGAGAGGCGAGATCACCTTCAGCAACAGAACAAAACCCTACAAGAGTTTATGTCTCCAAAGCAAAACAAAAACAAAGACAAGTGAATATCCCCCCGGAAATTCTGCAAAGAGCAGAAGAAAGGCGCCAAGAAAATAACGGCCCACCAGGAAATGTTCAATTACCTGCGGCAATATTACCTGCGCCAATACCCCTAATTCGTACCAAAGAATATTCAAACGTAAACAAGATCGCCGATCGCGATCATTTGACGGATGAAAATTGGCATGAATGGAAAGAAAGAATGTTACGAGTTTTTATTTACTGTGACATATTGGGATATGTCTTTGGACAAATAAAGCGACCAGAAGAAAACATAGACCTGGCCAGCGCTTATAACTGGGACAAAAACGACATGTGGGCACAACAAGTGATTATTCACAACGTTACCTCCTCGCAAATAAATCACGTCGGATCAAAACAAAGCGCGGAAGCTATGTATACCACATTATCAGTCACTCACGAAAACAAGGCGCATCAGACAGTTAATCAACTGCAGTGTCTATTATATGAGACAAAGGCTGATAATTCCGACGACCTCCTAAAGCATTTGGACGTCTTGAAGTCTTACCGAGACCGGATCAACAGATTTCCAAATATAGAATTCCATATCTCAGATACCCGATTTAAATCGATCATTTCGGCATCCTTACCAAACTCTTGGCAAACATATGTCGAGCCCTACAATGGAAACGCAAATGATCCAAATGACTTAGATCCAAAGCGTTGCCTAACATCGGACGCGTTTATTGGATTATTAAGGGAAGAATATAAACTTCGGCAAAATAGGAATAACGGGAATAATAACTCCGGCGGAATTGTTAACCTGGCTAAAACCCAGACGACCGCCCAAAAGGAGAAAACCTTTGAAAACTGTATTACCGATCGCAAAAAATCCCTGAAGCCATATTGTGATCATTGCAAGCGCCCTGGACATTGGTCCAGTAAATGCCGAAAATTCCAAGGCAATAAATGTCACAATTGTGGAAAAATCGGGCATCAGGTGAAAAATTGTTGGGGGAAGAAAAAGGAGAAAGATAAGGAAAAAGGAAAAATAAAACCTGTTGAACAGTCCAATGCTGCGGAGGAATTTATTGCATTTTCAGCTCAAGAAGAACATTATAATTTTGATTCCTATGATGCTTGTAATGATGCCGTAATGGACGAGCGTTTGATCTATTACGACTGGTTGGCTGACTCAGCAACAACATCGCATGTCACGCATCAAAGAGAAGCCTTCAAAACATACACTCCAATGAAAAATAATTCCGTAACTGGGGTAGGTGGATTGGAAGCTAAAATTGCAGGCAAAGGAACTGTTGAAATAATTTCAACATGCAATAATCAAAATTTTAATATTCATCTGGAAGACGTCCTACATGTGCCCGGAACACGAAATAATCTAATTTCGTTGGGGCGATGGGATGCGGCCGGCGGTAAATATATTGGAGCCTCACAACAAAGGATGGACAACAACTTGCAGAAGGAAAGAAAATTAATAACCATTTATACAAGATGAAAATGGTATTAAAAAATTCAAGCAACTTAGTTGGGAAACTTGGCACCGACGATTTGGACATGTAGGATATTCCGGACTTCAACAATTACTGAGCCGAAAATTGGTGACCGGTTTCAATGTCGACAAAAATACTCCTAAACCGGATTGCGATGCTTGCATAAGTGCAAAGCAACACAAGGAGCCTTTTCCAAAGTCGACAAAAAGAAATACGAAACCAGGAGAATTAACCCACATAGACTTGTGGGGAAAATACGCCATCAAATCTATTAATGGCAAATATTATTATCTCCTATTTGTGGATGATGCTAAAAGGTTCGTCACTATTGAATGTCTCAAAGAGAAAAGTGATGCAGCATAGGGGGTAATAAATTACCTTGCCCATTTGGAAACACAAGGCAAGAAGCCAAAGGGTATACAAATTGATTGTGGAAAAGAATTTGTTAATGAAAAACTGGAAAAATATTGCAAAGAAAGAGGTATAGAAAATCGGCTTACCGCACCATATTCACCATCACAGAATGGAGTTGCGGAAAGGATGAATAGAACCCTGGTCGAACTATCCCGAGCAATGCTGGCTGCTAACCAGCTTCCAGAATTTTTATGGGAATTTGCAGTCTTACACGCTGCCTATATCCGGAACCGATCATTTACCAAACATCTCAGGGAAACAACACCTTACGAAGGGTGGCATAATAAAAAACCGGACGTATCAAATTTACGTGAATTTGGAGCCCCAGTATGGGTATTATTACAAGGCCAGAAAGAAGAAAGAAAAATGCTACCAAAGTCAAAGCGCCGTGCATATGTCGGCTATGACGACGGTGCGGGAGCAATAAAATATTACAACGCCGAAACGCGAAATGTTCTCACCTCCCGGAACTTCCGACTTATAGACGCTACAGATGAACCTGAGCCTCCTGAAGACAATGATGTTACACCCTCGACGGAGGGGGAGTCTGGTGGGGAAACACCGAATGTGCCGCCGACGGGTAACTCCGATCAACGGATCACGGAACTGGCAAGGCAGCCTCGGAAGCGTAAACGGAATGAAACTGAGGGAAACACAGATATCACCAGACCACGGAAGACGCGTGCAAGTGATAATGAACCACGGAAAACTCGTGGAATTCGTACCGACTACAAACATCTTTACCACCTTGCGGAAGAGGAAGATGACGAAACCTTTCTAAATATAGAAGAAGCCTATGCAATAATAGCCGGAGACGAAATAAACAGTCTCAAAGACGCAAAACAATCCCCGGAATGGACAGAGTGGAAAGATTCAATGCAAATTGAATTAGACTTGCTCAAAGCAAAGGGTACTTGGGAACTTGTCGAAAAACCTCCAGATGCCGTTCCAATCTCAAATAAATGGGTATTTATTCAGAAAAGAAATAAAGAAGGGGAAATTGTACGATACAGAGCACGGCTAGTTGCAAAAGGGTATGCGCAAAGACCCGGTTATGATTTCACGGAAACCTTTTCACCAGTTGTACGAATGGACACACTCTGGGCGATTTTAGCACTCGCATCAGAGAAAGGTCTAAAAATACAACAGATGGACGTAAAGGGTGCATATCTTAATGGCACGCTCCAAGAGACTATATACATGAAACAACCCGAAGGATGTGATGATGGAACAGGCCGAGTATGCAAGCTATTTAAACCGCTTTATGGATTAAAGCAGGCAGGCCGAGAGTGGAATAATGAATTTGATGGTAAACTTAAAATTCATGATTATGGACGATTAATGGCAGATCCTTGCACGTATATTCGACGGGATGAAGAAAATATAGGCATCATAACGGTATGGGTAGACGACACCCTTCTTTTTGCATCAACAGATAAAATGATGAAGCATATCAAAAAATGCGTTAACATCAGAATGGGACGTCACCGACCTCGGAGAGCCTAGCAAAATCGTGGGCATAGAAATTACGTGCGCCAATGATAGCATCAAAATATCTCAAGAAAAATATATCGAGAATGTCCTTCGTAAAGAAGGCATGATTGATGCAAACCCTGTCGGAATGCCAATGGACCCAAATATTAAATTAATTGAAAACCCAGATTATAATGAGCCGAATTGGAGCAATTCATATGCCAAATTACTGGGATGTCTACAATTCATTGCAAACTCCATGCAACCTCGCTGTTAATAAATTGGCAGCATATACCGCAAACCCAGGCTTACAACACCACGGTGCAATAAAGTGGATACTACGGTACTTAGCAGGTACGAAAACTCTTGGAATTATTTACAGAAAATCCCAGGATGAGACTGAAAACAATAACCTTTTCCACGGATATGCCGATGCATCATTTGCAAATTCTGAGGACCTCAAATCCACCACAGGATATATTTTCCTGACAGCAGGGGGAGCAATAACTTGGAAATCAAAGAAACAAACAATTATTGCGCTATCCTCAACGGAAGCCGAATATGTCGCGCTATCTGAGGCTGGACGCGAGGCCACATGGCTAAGAAATTTTTGTATGGTGAACTCGGATACACCCAAGAAAATCCGACAATTATTCAAGGTGATAATGAAGGGTCAGTAATTTTAACCCATAACCCTCAATTTCACCAGAGGTCGAAACATATCGCTATACGGCATCACTGGGTCCGAGATTTAGTCACCAACAAAATTATTGATATTCAAAACTGTTGTGATCCGGAACAAACAGTGGATATATTAACAAAGGCTTTACCAAAGCCTAAGTTTTCACGGCATAGGGAAGAGATGGGAATTCAGTCAAAAATACCTCAGTAGCTTTCCTTGGTGAGATTGGTTTTTCCCAAAGGGTTTTCCATCCACAGAGGTTTTGACGCACCTGAAAGAAAATTATTAACCACTCCAGGAGGAGTGATGACATTTACAGAACCATTCCACTCATTGTCCTACACTGCCTAGGCTTGAGGGGGAGTGTTGGGATTATGTATACAACAGTATACAGGCAAGCCAAGGCCGTTAGCATGCCTAGGGAATATTACCAGAATATGCTAAGTCATATTAACACATGTTTAACAGAGGTTAACACATGCAGGGACATATAGGGGAATCCACAGTTAACACATGCTACAGGATTATACATCCTGCAGCATGTCTATGACAGCCTATCCAAGACAGAGCTATGGATAGAGTGTCTATGACACACCCTGAAGGAAGTCTAGGACTTACCAAGCCATGATATCATATGTCACTATTATTGACACTGTTATAGGAGATATGACATAGTTATTCCATTATTAACTGGTACAGGGGTCTATGACAGAATACCTCCTTTATATATTAAAGGAGTACATTACACTATACCTCCTAACTGTGTAGTATAAATATTGCACATCTTGTAGGAGATGATAATAACATTCCTCCCCGTGGCAGACTCCCTCATACACACTTTGACTCAAACTCAATACCTCAGAAACCTCGTCCTCACCTTGTGCTCAGCTTCCTGATCCCAATACTATCAAGTCAGCATCATCCCTCTCTTCCACCTTGCAGAGCATGGGCATGAGCTTCCCACATGTCCTGTCGATTCTGGTTCAGACCTGGAGGATATAGATGACGTCGAAGACGAAGAAGACAACATTGATGCAACCATCACCCACCTTTTCCGGCAATTCCTCATGGATATTATGAACAAAGTCCCAAATCCCCATGGTGTCAACACTCCATCATATTGCACCCTTGACCGCGCAGCGAGACTTACTGTTACAGAGGACCTTTTCAAGAACCGCCAGCCTGCTGACGTTTGGCGTAGGTGCCAGTACAAGTCTGCCAGCAGTGAAGACTTCAAATGTGCTTTTGAGCATCTCTTCCCTCCGCTGGGGCACAAGATGGGGAAGGTACAGAATTACCTTCAGTGCGGTTACTATATCAAGTGGAAAGAGATATGCCACACCGCAGATGCAAATACTGTCAACTTTATTCGCCTTGAAATGCGGAAAAGGGTTTTGAAGTTCGCCTGGCTCCCGCACGCTTGTCGGGACAAGATGTGGTCAACAAAGCACCTTAAAGGTTTTGTACACTATCCTTCCCGTTCCAACGGTGCAGCTCCACGTATTCTTCTCAAAGGAAGGGAAGAAGCGTAATTATTCGACGGATTATATACATTTATTTTTCAACACATTCATTCTTCCTGCGGGTGGAATTATGTGCTGTTCCCCTTTTCTGTATCACGATCCACACATATTTTATGACTGAGCGTTTCTTCTACAGCTGGTGATTGTATGTATCTTGTCAATGACATCACTGTGTGATCTTCGTATCTACATAGAAACAGCACTTCCATGCTCTGAATAATCGCAACCCTTGCCAACCTTCCCTGTTATAATTTGTTGACTGCCAGATGAAATGGATTCCCTTCTTAAAAAACTCATCGTCTATGTCAATAAACATGCCCTCATACCCCTGTGAAAATTCCTTGACTGCCAGCTGAGGCAGTCCTTCAGTAAACCTATTGTCTACATTGAAAGGTGAATAAAATCAGCCCCATGCCCCTGTCAAAATTGCTTGACTGCCAGATGAAACAGAATTTAATTCTTCAAAAAACCTATCGTCTACGAGGAAAGGTGAATAAACGCGGCTGCATCCCCCCACTAGAATTACTTGACTACCAGTTGAAACACATTCTATAATTTCTTGATCGCCTTCATATCTTTAAACGGTGAATAAACATGGCTGCATCCCCCCACTAGAATTACTTGACCACCAGTTCAAACATATTTTATAATTTCTTGATTGCCTTCATATCTTTAAACAAACCATTGTCTACAAGGAAAGGTGAATAAACATGGCTGCATCCCCCCACTAGAATTACTTGACCACCAGTTGAAACGTATTTTATAATTTCTTGATCGCCTTCATATCTTTAAACAAACCATCGTCTACGAGGAAAGGTGAATAAATGTGGCTGCATCCCTCCACTAGAATTACTTGACCACCAGTTGGAACACATTCTATAATTTCTTGATCGCCTTCATATCTTTAAACAAACCATTGTCTACGAGGAAAGGTGAATTAATGCATCCCCATCCCCCCATCAATGGCTTTCACATCTGTAAAAAAAAATAGAAAAGGTGAGTAAACACCACTGCATCCCTCTATTATAATTTCTTAGTTGAAAAGAATTCATGCATTTAGAATTTCTTGAAGGCCTGCTCAAACGCAGGTGCCAGCATCTTAAAATAACTTATCATATCTGAGGCCTGGTGTTGGGATTATGTATACAAGAGTATACAAGCAAGCCAAGGCAGTTTTTTTTTTTTCATTGTTCAGCAATTTATAGCGCGGTGTACGTACACAGTCTGCGGGCACGAAGTACAAACATACCAGAGTACACTACGCTCTACTATACCTGACCCCCGCCGGTGTGAGACCCTCCTCCCTCTGTTAACCTCTAAGGCGGGCAGATAGACCATGGATAGAGCTCGATGGAGCCGGGAAGGCAGAGCCGCACTAGAGCGCCGCCACATGCCAGAAGACCCCTCACCCACAGCTATTACGGTCCCCCCATGCACGGCCAGCTGAAGCCGGCCGGTGAGTAGTGTCAATTCAACGCAAGCCCCCGCATCCCGAAGGACCCGGAGACGAACCGTCATCCCTAGCGGACAAAAGGGTGGACCACCCCCCTCATCGAGAGGCGGACCGTCGGTCCGGCATGGCTGCCGTCCAACGAAATGCCAGGCTGGAGCCCAGTGGACCCAAACTTTGCCGGTGGAGGCGAGCATGCAGGCGGGACCACCACCAACACCCTCAAGACGAACCCAGGGACAAGCCCCAGGAGCACCCCGCCCGTAGCGGCCAGGTGCGTGGTAGCGCCATCTGTATCCAGACAGGCGGCATGCTGACGGTGGAGGGGTCAGGGTGAGCCGCGGCCCACCCTGGCCCCAGTCTGGGAGGTCAATGGCGACGCCTACGCTGGCGACGCTGTGGGGGGAGGGGCCCCTCAGAGGTGTCACTGCCGAGTAACAGACTGTCTAATACCTCAGATAAATTCCGGGGACTGTCTACGACAGATGCTGTGGAAGAGGGTTCCCCTGCAAGGACGCGACTGATCATGCCCTCAGCTTGGGGAAAACGGAGGGCGGAGGCAAGAGTCGCCCCGGCCAAGTATGCGAGCCGCTCTGGGATCCCCGGAGCCAGCAGTTCTGGTGAGATACACTCCATCCACTGGATGGCGGTACCCAGCATATGCTCCACCGCTTCAGCCTCGTCCAATGCCTGGCGCACCGCTGCTGGGGTGGGAGGAATTGAGGCGCCCCCTGGTGGAGGGGCAGACCCTGGTGGAGAGAGAGGGGGTGAGGGTGCCTGACCCCCATCCCCCATAAACATATCGCATAACATGTATGCGAGGGAACATTCTGTCCAGTGCCTGAGGGCACGCTGGCGCTGGAGAACATGGCCTGGGAGGGCCAGGACGTGCTGAGCATGGTGGAGCATGGGGCCATCCATTGCCTCATGCGCCACAGATAGTGGATGATCGAAGGGATTGGGGACCCCCTCGCCATCACTGTCATCGGTGTCAGACCAAGACGATGAGCCTTGATCTGACTGATTGCCTCTCCTCTGGAGGGAGCGGAGGGCGGAGAAAGGATCCCCATTGAAGGGATCAGACAGATCGTCAAAATCGAAGTAATCAATGTTGTATTCCATGGAAATGTAAAAACAAACTTAGCGGAGATGGTGGTTGAGACCAAGATCCTAGCGTGAGAAGAAAGCATCCAGCGCGCCCAAGAGCGAGAGGGTGTGAGTCCCAGTGATCGCTTGAGGAGGGTGAGCAGGGCCCCAGGCCTACACAGAGAGTGGGAGGAAGAGAGATCCGGTGAGAGGCGCACATCTGCATGCATGCCGCCACCAGACGAGAGCGGAGTCGCTGGCTCGAGTCCAAGGTGCTAGAGATCCTGAACTGAGGGTCCCCGTAGTCAGCAGCAATGTACAGATGTACAATGCACACCTGGAGCCAAGGATCCTCTCCAGGGATCCTGCAGCCCCGCTCAGCGCCCCCCCCCCACCCCAACGTGTTCTCCCCTTAGCCCCAGGGCAGGACCTCCAGCCGCAGCTGGCAGTGTTAATTCACCGTCGAGCCCCCCCACCTAGGTGGAGGATGCCCCAACCCAGAGCCTCAGATCATCGAGTCAGAGTAGGAATGAGTAGAGAGATGACCCCTGAGGCGGTCATCCGAGAAACATCCGAGGGGATCGGACGGACAGATCGGCTGGGTGCTCAGGACTGCTCCCAAACACCCCTCCAAGGTTCCAAAGGTCCGGTCTGATCAGGGATCAGGCCAGAGGACGGACCGCTAGGCATCGAGCCAGACGTTGTGAGTGAAGTTCCCACGGGACATCACCCCTCCAAGGTTCCAAAGGTCCGGTCTGATCAGGGATCAGGCCAGAGGACGGACCGCGAGGCATCGAGCCAGACGTTGTGAGTGAAGTTCCCACGGGACATTGTGGTGGTAACAAGTCAAGAAGCGATGAAGCCAAGGCAGTTAACATGCCTAGGGAATATTGCCAGACTATGCTAAGTCAACACTAGGGTTAGGGCTAATGCACATTGACCATAACCCTAGGGAATGGACAGTTAACACATGCAGAGACATATAGGGGAACCCACAGTTAACACATGCTACAGGATTACTCATACTGCAGCATGTCTATGATAGCCTATCCAAGACAGAGCTATGGATAGAGTGTCTATGACACACCCTGAAGGAAGTCTAGGACTTACCAAGCCATGATATCATATGTCACTATTATTGACACTGCTATAGGGGATATGACATAGTTATTCCATTATTAACTGGTACAGGGGTCTATTATAGAATACCTCCTTTATATATTAAAGGAGTGCATTACACTATACCTCCTAACTGTGTAGTATAAATATTGCACATCTTGTAGGAGATGATAATAACATTCCTCCCTGTGGCAGACTCCCTCACTCACTAGCCTTTGAGATTAACTTCATAATCTAACCTTGTCCTTAACTCTTCCTGTCACTGTTCACCACTTCATTCCCAACACCTGGTGAATTCTCATCTCTTAGAATTTCCTGACAGCTTGCTGAAACAGAAGTCGTGTCCTGAATAACCCATCGTCTATGGGGAAAGGTAAACCAATGTGGTCCCATCCCCCCATGAGCATTTCTTGATCACCATTAAAACATAATTCATGTCCCATATAATTTCTTCAGTCTTCATATCTTTTTAAAAAATGGGGAAAGGCAGGTTGGTGCTGCTGCACATCTTGATTAGAATTCCTTGACCACCACTTGAAACAGAATTCTCATCTTTCACATATCATTGACAGCCTGCTGAAGCAGAAGTCAGATTTTTAAAAATAATTCGTTGTATATGAGGAAAGGTCAAAAAAAATGACCCCATCCCTCCATTAAAATCTTTTGACAGCCTGCTGAATTCATGTCTTTAGAATTTCTTGACAGCCTGCTCAATCAGAAGTCATATCTTAAAAATTATTGTTTATGAGGTAAGGTGAATCAATGTGGTCCTATATCCCCATGAATATGTCTTCACCACCAGTTGAAACAGAATTCATGTCCCTTATAATTTCTTGATGGCCTTCATATCTGTAAAAAAGACCACCATCTATTAGGAAAGGCGAGTAACCATGGCTGCATCCCTCCATTAGAATTTCTTGACCACCAGTTGAAAAGGATTCACGCATTTATTTATGATGGCCTCCTGAAACAGAAGCCACCTTGTGAAAAATTGATCTTCTCCGAAGAAAGGTGAATAAATATGGCCCTATGCCTGCATTAACACTTCTTCATCACCAGCTGGAATGGAATTTGATTCATCAAAAATGTCTCATCTGCGGAGAGAAACATGTTTCTGCTTATTCACATGTATAGAAAAATAAATAACCCTGCAAAATATAGTGACTTAATATTTGCATGCATACCATTATGGTGCAAGTATTGCTTCCTAACACACTCTAACAACACACACATCTTGCTACCTTTGAATGCCCAGTCTCTCTCATGGAGGTCTTGTCATGAACAAATCCTCATTTATGATGAATGGTTAATTACCATAAGCCCTCATTCAAATTTATTGACAGCCTGTTGAAAAAAATTCACAACTGTTAGAATTGCTTAACTCCCTGCTGAAACAAAAGTCATGTCTTCAAAAACCCTTCTTCTCAGAAGAAAGATGAATAAATATGGCCTATTCCTTCATAAAGCTGCTTGATCACCAGCTTGGAATGAAATATAATATTTGCATGCACATTATTGTGCAAGTCTTACTTGCTAATGCATACATTCTCTAATAATACAAACACATTACTGTCAATGCCCAGCCTCTCCACACACAAGGGTTTCACCAACCCTAGTCTCTCCATGCACAAGGGTCCAACCAACCCTAATAGGACCCTATCATGTCCTATAGCTGTTGCTGGCTGCACGTAGCGGAGGCCACGCGTTGGGGAGGGGGTTTAGGCAGGCGTCCCTTAGCTCACTAAATGTCGTTGACAAGGTGCTGTGTGTCCTTTTTATTTCCTAACCCCCTTAACCCAAGAGGAGTGAAGCCAGGTCAATGTGCTGCATGTCCGTTTTCATCTCATAAACCCACAAGGATGGACGCTGTTGGCGACATGCTGGGAGTCCATTTTAAGCCCCCTGTACACACAAAGATGGACATTGTAGATGACACACTGTGTCTCCCATTTAAGCCCCCCTGTACCCACAAGAACGGGTGTCATTGGCGACGTGCTGCGCGTCCCTTTTAAGCCCCCTGTACCCACAAGAACGGGCGTCATTGGTGACGTGCTGTGTCCCTTTTAAGCCCCCTTTGCCCACAAGGACGGACATCATTGGCGACGTGCTGCGCGTCCCTTTTAAGTCCCCTGTACCCACAAGAACAGGCGTCATATTTTTCAACCCCCTGGACCCGAGGACAGACGTCGTTGACGACGCGCTGTGTGTCCCTTTTAAGCCCCCCCAAGGATGGACGTCGTTGACAATGCGCTGTGCGTCCCTTTAAAGCCCCCTGTACCCACAATGACGACGTCATTGGCAACGCGCTGATAGGTATCAGGAGCGTCCAAAGCTCTGAACCGTCCCATTTTCACATTTTAAACGACACCTCCTCATGCCACATTCTACAATCGTCATAGGATCTCACACGCATTACTACCAATACTCGTGCTACTTGCAGCCTCAAAACTCTTCTATTTAGCTCCCACATCAGTTATATCGACCTCCACCTCTTGGCCCACTCCGTCATCCACCTCACTCTCTTCTTTCCTGGCTTGGGTCACCACTGCATTGTCCTCTGGTCGCACTTGATATTGTTCAACTCATTGTTGGCAAAAGAAGATATCTCACTCACTCCAGTCAAGGCTCCATCGTAATGGGTCACAGAAGATAATGGGATCATCTCCTCCAACAGGCAAATTTTCTGTGTTGAGCTCGGATGAGAATCGTCCCCACACAATAGTGCGTCTCCATTGGTAGGCCATCAGGATGCACATAATCAAGAGGATGATGAAGAAGATAAGGACAAGAGAGATGTTGTTAGAGATCATGGTGTAAGGTTTTAGTGCAAGGAACGGTATTATCAACAGTCCTATGATTTTGGTCACATGACAAGGTTCCCAGGATTACATCATCAACCTCTCCAGTCCCTATCACCTGCCTGACAAGCCACTGGACGCATTTTTGGATAGGAGACAAGTCCTATTACACCAGGTAGATTTCTTACACCAGGTAGATTTCTTGACCTAGTACCCACTCTTTATTCCATTACCCACTCCTTATTCCATTACCCCTCCCCCTTTTTCTCATTGGCATCTGATTCCTTCTCATTTTACTTGGGTCCTCTTCACCCACTTCAATTTCCTGGCCCCACTTAGAAAATCTATATAAGACATCTAGTAGACAGAAAAAAAACAATATATCATTTCCCCTCTATTGTTTAGAGCACAGAGCTCAATTCCAGAGTCCTATTATCGTATTATCTTGTCTCAAGAAGCACAAGTCGTCGTCCTATTATCGTATTATCCCTTCACTCTCTTATCATCTTGCCTTGTGTCAAGCACCAACCCAAAGCCACCTCGCTCCCTTCCTCTGGTCTAGTAGGACTATCATTTGGTGTGTGTTTCCAGGTGATTCCTCGGACTGAGTATCATCACTTTTGGAGCCCACCGCGAGGGGTCTTTGAATCATTTTTGCACGAGGTACCCGTTTTCCGAGGCCAGCCCGGCCTCCCCCCACTAGATCATCTGCAAGACTAGCAGCAGCCAAAGAAAAACAGTCATCAGCTACAGTTCCTGAAGCATCCTCTTCTACACTTCCACCTGACCCAGTCCCACATTCCCCATCTACAGATAATTCTTCTCCAACTCCTTCAAGACCTCCTTCTCCAGTTCCTCCAGTCAGTAATCCACCCCAAACTTCATCACCACCTCCAACACCCCCTGATAATCCCTCTATGGCTGCACCCATTATCAATATGCCTGCTAGAGGCCACTCTACAGCACCCAAGTTTGACCCCTCTCGTCCAAGAGAGCTACGACGATATTTTGATGAGCTTGAATTACTCTTAGGAGCAGCTCAAATCACAGATGACACAGAAATGAAGAAGCATGCATGCCGGTATCTTGACATTGACTCAGCAGAATTATGGGAATCAATTCCAGAATTTCAGCCCACTAGCAGTTTTGCTATTTTTAGGACCGCCATCATCAAATTATATCCGGGCGCCGGAGACGACCGAAAATGGTCAATCGCGGACATGGACAAATTAGTTGGAGAACAGCTCCGGATTGGTACATACAATCTGGCTGATCTAGGAATATATTATAGATCATTCTACAACATCACACAATACTTACGAGGACGAGCGCGCCTATCTGATGCCGAACAAAGCCGAGCATTCGTCCGAGGTTTCCAGCCTGCCCTTTGGTCACGGATTGCGCGCCGCCTTGAACTTAAATTACCGGATCACTATCCCGATGATCCGTATCCTCTGGACTCTATACATGAAGCCGCGAGCTATGTTCTGGCTAGCGCGTCGAGCGACGTCATCCCAGATCAACAAGTCCACTCCCCAATCCATTCCCCACCAGTACTCCCAGCCCCTAGCGTCTCGGCACCAGTTGGAATAAAACATGAGGATTTTACTGCGTTACTAGACAAATTTGCAACGACTATCGCTACTGCTATCGCAGCATCGCACTCTTCCTCTACAGCGCGCCCACCTCCCCGAGATGCTGCCAGACCAACGGGATCAGTCGAAAATTTAACTTGTATTTTCTGTGGACTCACCGGACATTTTATCAACGAATGTCTGACTTGCGAGACATATATCACGGATGGGAAATGCAAACGAAACAACGAGAACAAAATTGTCTTACCAAACGGACAGTTCACACCGCGCGCTATCCCCGGGCGATTTATCAAGGAACGGATAGACGAATGGCATAAGCGAGCGCCAACGCCAACGCCAACGTTGATGTACGGCATAGCCCCCTCCCCGGTCTCTACACCAGTACAAAGGGGACTCTTACCCATCAGTCATCTCACGAATTTTGCAGACGAGCGAATTGCTCAGTTGGAACAGGAGATTTTCGCGTTAAGGAGCGGCCGCCCATTCCATAAACCCGCCGCGCCTGCCGTAACCGCCAAGCCCGCCAAGCCTGTCGCGCCCAATGCGCCGGCTGTATCTTCCACATCTGACAAGCCTGCTGCGGCTACAACAGAATCATCTACCCCACGTCCACATGCTACAGCACCATCAGATCAATCAAATACTGATCTACCCAATGCGCCGGTTATTCCAACAACAGTTCCCATAGCGCCCATCGCCCATCCAACTACAAATCCGCAGCCGCCCATACACCCTTATGCCGGCATTCCAGAAAATTCTTACCGCGCCCCTCATGAACGAAATTTCGGCAACCCGGGTAAATCTAAGCCAGCTGATGGCCCAGTCCACAAGACAATCGCGCCCATTCAGAAAGAAGAAATCGGACTCGATGTTTTCAATCGCTCGATGAAGGCGCCGCTCGTCACTCTTACATCTGAAGAACTCCTCTCGCTCGCCCCGGAAATTCGTACGAAATGGCGAGATCAGCTTACAGCCAAACGCGTTCCATTGGATACCATCACTAACGCCTACGACAACCCATCCATCATTTTATCCGATCCTTATGAAGCGTTTCTCAATGCGCTAGGTCCAGACGAGCCCCCCCCTATTTTTAAAGTCGCAAAGGAGTCTCAAGCTATTCGATCAGTCCTAATAAATATTAACCGTGACCCTCGACAAGTAGAAGGTCTTGTAGACCCTGGTTCGTCGATCATAGCAGTATCCGAAGATGTTTGTCACGACCTCGGCCTTACATACGACCCCTCAATTCAGCTTGAAATGCAATCAGCCAATGGCGGAGTCGACCTCACACTCGGTCTAGCTAGGAATGTCCCCTGTGACCTCGGGAATATTACCTTGTATATGCAGGTACACGTCGTCCGAAACCCCGCCTACGATTTTCTTCTTGGACGACCTTTCGACGTTCTTACAACCAGTGTAGTCCGAAATTATAGTGACGCCTCCCAAACTATAACAATTTGCGATCCGAATTCACCCCGTTCAGCTACAGTCCCTACAGTCCCTAGGGGATCACATCGACGCAAGATTTCTAAACCGGTTTTTCACAACTAGAGGACGAATTATCGGATGATGAACAGTGCGCTTGCATTATTTCCTTTGATCACTCTAATTCCACTTTATCTATTGAGCACACTGCTACCCTTCCCGACCTCGCCTCCTCACCATTTATCCACCAATCTATGCTCTCCAATCTCTATGTTGCCGCCTCCAACCAGTCCGATATCAAGTCTATTTATCCATATGAACCCATAGATCCTTCGCCTCCTTTAGAATTCACCTTAGAAGACCCTACTCCAACACTTACAGTTGCCAAAAAGAGATACAAGCCAGTAGCACAGAAGATTCGGCCTGTCGTGGCTGACCTTCCAGATCGTTTCCGGATTGTCCGCTCTATTACTGGCGACCCCCTCAAAGATATGCCTCCATTAAATCCTCACCCACCCAATTTCCAACCCTCAGCTCGTTACAATGAGGCTCGCAAATCGATTATTGACAAGAACCATCCAGAAGGATTCCTTTGGCCTGAAGAACGAAAACTTATGCACGATTTTATCAGAAATCAAGATGACGGATTTGCATGGGCAGAATCAGAGAAAGGTTCTTTCCGCCGTGATTTCTTTCCCCCTATAGAATTCCCAGTCATCCCTCATATTCCCTGGGTACAACGTAACATTCCTATTCCCCCTGGCATTTATGAACAGGTCTGTGATATCATCAAGAAGAAGATTGATTCCGGAGTATATGAACCCAGCAACTCCTCTTATCGGTCTCGTTGGTTTTGTGTTGCCAAGAAAGATGCCAAGTCGCTTCGCCTTGTTCACTCCCTAGAACCTCTCAACAAAGTAACTATCCAACACTCAGGTGTGGTACCAATTCCCGAGCATGTAGCTGAACAATTCGGAGGACGTGCATGTGGTGGTATGCTCGATCTTTATGTTGCATTTGATGAACGACAGGTAGCAGAGTCATCACGTGACCTTACCACCTTCCAGACACCCTTCGGAGCCCTTCGCATTGTAACCCTTCCCATGGGTTGGACAAACTCTGTTCCAATATTACATGACGACGTCACCTTTATTCTTCAACCTGAAATCCCTCACATCACCATTCCATATATAGATGATGCGCCCATCAAGGGTCCCAAATCGGCTTATCAGCGCTCTGATGCGACTTACGAAACTATCCCTGAAAACTCCGGTATCCGTCGTTTTGTCTGGGAGCACTTTGAAAACCTCAATCGAGTTGTACAACGGATGAAGTACTGCGGAGGAACTTGGTCAGGCCCTAAAGCATTTTTATGTGTTGAAGAAATTACAGTTTTAGGACACCGGTGTAATCCACAAGGCCGCATGGTGGATCCATCACGTCTAGATGCTATCCGTAAATGGGGACCTTGCCACACTCTTACTGAAGTCAAAGCATTCCTAGGAACCATTGGAGTCTGTCGGATATTCATCCAGAATTTTGCTCACCGCGCCGCTGCTTTAGTCAAGCTCACTAGGAAGGACACTCCATTTGTTTTTGGCCCAGAACAGATTGCAGCTCAGGATGATCTCCGTCAAGCTCTTATTGACTCCCCAGCTCTCCGTGCCATTGACTACACATCTGATGCACCAGTTATTCTTTCTGTCGACACCTCACACATCGCTATTGGATTCCTCTTAGCCCAATGCGACCCAAACAATCCGCGTAGACGATATTATAGTCGGTTTGGTTCGATCACACTTAATGACCGAGAATCTCGATTCTCTCAAGCCAAGCTAGAGCTCTACGGCCTTTACCGCGCACTTGCAGCCTTACGGCTTTTTCTGATTGGAGTCCGAAATCTAGTCATTGAAGTTGACGCAAGATATATCAAAGGCATGCTATCAAATCCTGACATCGCCCCCAGTGCTAGTATAAATCGGTGGATAGTCTCAATTTTGACATTTCACTTCAATCTCGTTCATGTCCCAGGCACTCACCATGGACCTGATGGACTGTCCCGTCGCCCGCCTCAGGATGGAGATGATGAAATTGATGATGAAGAAGAATTTGGCGACTGGATTGACAACCTTCACGGCTTCATTCATCAAATTAACCCTATATCGCACTTCCCCCTCCTTCACCAATCCCAGTCACAGCACTCAGTCTACACCAATGCTTCGGATTTCAGTAAAGGGGAGCTACCAGCCTATGACGCTATAGAACGTTCCCCCCATGCCAAGAAAATTGATGCTCGTCTCCTATTGGTTCAACACTACCTCCAGAATTTTATTCGACCTACAGGCCTATCAGACTCAGAATTTGCAACCTTCTTGCGGTACTGCACAGAGTTCTTTATTGACTCTACCAAATTATGGCGCAAAGATCCGCATGGTGCTCACAAGATAGTTCCCATCCCTCCTCTCCGACTACAAATTATTCACAATGCTCATGACGACCTTGGCCACAAAATGATCTATGCGACACATGCAACAATATCACTTCGCTTTTGGTGGCCAGACATGAAGTCAGATATTGCTTGGTATATTCGTTCTTGTCACCTCTGTCAAATCCGGCAACATAGAAAGGTTCTCATCCCACCAATAGTCGACACTCCTGCCCCCCTCTTCTCCAAAATATTTGCAGATACTATGGTCATGCCAGCCTCGGGTGGATTCAAATTTATTGTCCAAGGTCGATGTTCACTCACTACCTATCCGGAATTTCGCAAATTACGCAAGGAAAATGCTCAAACTATTGGAGATTGGATCTATGAAGACGTCCTCTGTCGATGGGGATCCCTTAGTGAGATTGTAACAGACAATGGAGCCGCTTTCTTGGCCGCCATGGAATATCTTGCCAAAAGATACCACATTCGTCACATCCGCATCAGTGGATACAATTCACGAGCTAATGGCATTGCAGAACGAGCACACTTCGACGTCCGTCAGTCTTTGTTCAAAGCAGCAGATGGTATAGAAGAAAAATGGTCAACAGTAGCCCATTCAGTCTTTTGGGCAGAACGGATCACAGTGCGTCGACGAATGGGTTGCTCACCTTACTTTGCAATCACAGGCGCACATCCAATAATTCCTCTTGACATTTCCGAAGCTACCTATTTGCAACCCCCTCCTGATTCTGTATTATCCTCAACCGACCTCATTGCCCGCCGCGCCATTGCACTTCAGAAACGCTCAGGAGACCTCACACGACTTCATTCCAAGGTCTATGCCTCTCGACTAGATGCTGCCAAGCGCTTCGAATCCCAGCACAGCAGGACATTACGAGACTTTGATTTTCAGAAGGGAGATTTGGTGCTAATGAGACATACCCAGGTCGAGAAGTCCCTCAATCGCAAAATGCGCCCACGATATCTTGGTCCCCTCATTGTTATTGCCCGAAACTATGGAGGCGCCTACATTCTCTGTGAACTTGATGGTTCAGTCCTCCATCGCCCCATAGCTGCCTACCGCCTCATTCCTTATTTTCCTCGTAAATCCATTCCCCTCCCTCCAAATTTCATTGATATAGACATTACCCGCCTTAAACAACTACACAACACTTCTGATATTGATCATGACTTAGTTACAGACTTAGAAGACCTCCCTGATGATACTCCCGATGACACAATATGACAACAAAATTTTATGACACATTTACGATATGTTTCAATTTTATTTCACTTTTACTTACTAAATTTCTCTTTCTTTTCATCATAGTATACAAGTCGCAATATTGCTTCGGCATGGTTGCGCAAGACCTCTCAGGGGTTTTACTGGCTATGAAGGTCTTCTGAGCCTTTCCCCTTTTCTTATTTATTTTTCTTTTCTTTTCCACATATAAAAATTCTTTACTAAAGAACAAACATAAAAAACATATCAGATCTTCGCTTCCAACAACGCTATCTCCTCCAAAATACATTCCACCTCTATTTTCAACCGCCTAATCCTTGTCCCAATCACTTCCTGTCGCAATTTCTCCCTTGCATCAACATCTATCACCTCTTCCTCCTCTTCCTCTATCACCCCTGCCTGGATCGTCGACGGACCTGCGATCATTGACGGGCCCATGGTTTGATCGCGTCGCGGCCTGGATAACCTTCTTCGACCGTCTTTGGCTACCCCATTCCAGTAGCAACATCGACCTGATTGTGTGCATCGCTCACACCTCTCTTTTCCTTCGATATATATGCACCGAAGACCGCGCTTTGTCTGACGGCATCGATCGCACTACGCTCATTTATGAGTCATCTGGATTTTATAACGCAAGTAACAACTCACCGCTCTCGGATCCGCACTATTTGGTGCTCCAGAAATGTCGCGCGCTGCATTCAGGTTGCCGCCAAACCCGTCCAAAGCTTCTTCGACCCAAACTGCCTCATGAGTTGGAAAAGGGATCGATCGATCTAAAGATTCGAATGGAGGAAGCCGCAATGGAAGGCCTGGCAAAGGAGATGACTGTTGACGACCAGTAGGACGAACAAATGAGTATGCGGACGCCATGGTTTAGTATCAAGAGTGTTGCCTCGTGTTTTCTACCGGATCCGAACAAGACGCGCCTGGAGTTACGTCATGATCAAATGATCGACGGACTGACTGGGACAGTCAGGTATTCAGTAAAGGGGAGGTTGATAGGTATCAGGAGCGTCCAAAGCTCTGAACCGTCCCATTTTCACATTTTAAACGACACCTCCTCATGCCACATTCTACAATCGTCATAGGATCTCACACGCATTACTACCAATACTCGTGCTACTTGCAGCCTCAAAACTCTTCTATTTAGCTCCCACATCAGTTATATCGACCTCCACCTCTTGGCCCACTCCGTCATCCACCTCACTCTCTTCTTTCCTGGCTTGGGTCACCACTGCATTGTCCTCTGGTCGCACTTGATATTGTTCAACTCATTGTTGGCAAAAGAAGATATCTCACTCACTCCAGTCAAGGCTCCATCGTAATGGGTCACAGAAGATAATGGGATCATCTCCTCCAACAGGCAAATTTTCTGTGTTGAGCTCGGATGAGAATCGTCCCCACACAATAGTGCGTCTCCATTGGTAGGCCATCAGGATGCACATAATCAAGAGGATGATGAAGAAGATAAGGACAAGAGAGATGTTGTTAGAGATCATGGTGTAAGGTTTTAGTGCAAGGAACGGTATTATCAACAGTCCTATGATTTTGGTCACATGACAAGGTTCCCAGGATTACATCATCAACCTCTCCAGTCCCTATCACCTGCCTGACAAGCCACTGGACGCATTTTTGGATAGGAGACAAGTCCTATTACACCAGGTAGATTTCTTACACCAGGTAGATTTCTTGACCTAGTACCCACTCTTTATTCCATTACCCACTCCTTATTCCATTACCCCTCCCCCTTTTTCTCATTGGCATCTGATTCCTTCTCATTTTACTTGGGTCCTCTTCACCCACTTCAATTTCCTGGCCCCACTTAGAAAATCTATATAAGACATCTAGTAGACAGAAAAAAAACAATATATCATTTCCCCTCTATTGTTTAGAGCACAGAGCTCAATTCCAGAGTCCTATTATCGTATTATCTTGTCTCAAGAAGCACAAGTCGTCGTCCTATTATCGTATTATCCCTTCACTCTCTTATCATCTTGCCTTGTGTCAAGCACCAACCCAAAGCCACCTCGCTCCCTTCCTCTGGTCTAGTAGGACTATCATTTGGTGTGTGTTTCCAGGTGATTCCTCGGACTGAGTATCATCAGCGCTGTGTCCCTTTTAAGCCCCCTGTGCCCACAAGGACGGATGTCATTGGTGACGTGTCCTTTTTCAGCCCCCTGGACCCACAAGGACTGGCGTCGTTGGCGACGCACTGTGCGTCCCTTTAAAGCCCCCTGTACCCACAAGGACGGACGTCATTGGCGACGCGCTGTGTCCCTTTAAAGCCCCCTGTACCCACAAGGACAGACGTCATTGGTGACGTGCTGTGAGTCCATTTTCAGCCCCCTGAACCCCTGAGGACAGACGTCGTTGACGACGCGCTGTGTGTCCCTTTTAGGCCCCCTGCACCCACAAGGATGGACATCGGAGACGATGTGCGGGGAGTTGTTGACGACGTCCCACGCGTTCTTGGTGGTTGTTGTTCAACAGGTGTGACGTGACCTGTCACTTTTGCTTTTTGGGACACGTGACCAACCGAGCAACCTTCTGCCACCCTCACCAAATGCCTAAACGCTCCCCTGGTAAGTCCATTTTAGAATATTTAGCACAAGCTTACCTTAATTCCACAGACCTGGATATCTCTACGGCCCCAAAACGCGTTAGATGCCAACCATCGCCTGCTCTCAACCCCATGGGGAACGTCTCGACCGACGGCCCCCACAGACCCATGTCCGATGACACCGAAGGGGGCCTTTATTTCTGCGACATGGTGGAGCACCTCGTCGAACATGGTAAGTCCATAAACAAACTGCATTGGACTAACCAAACCGTCCCGTTAGTCCAAACTTCTTGGTCAAACTTCGAACATCTCGACTCAAAACCCAAGGGTTGGCCCAAATCAACCAAGCGAGGTTTGAACGACAATTGTCTTTGGAAGCATGGTGAGAGTGTTTTTTTGGTTATGTTCAACATACACGTTTACTAATTAGCAATTAGAAAAAGATGAAACGGCCGGTGAAAGCAGCGCCCTGGGAGGAGGTAGATAATTTTCATAGTATCATAGACCCCAGATATAAGAGAAAATCCCTCAGTATCCTTTCGATCACCCTCTCCAATTGGAGGAGATCTGCATCTGACCTTAGGTAAGGCTGTGGCTTCCAATTCATTACATTACCTTCCCTGACTCTCGACAAACGTTATAGGATCTTCCAAATGCAGCACCTCCTCCGGTAGCACACTTTCCAGCCCAAAGGATATATCGCTGGCGTTGGGCTCCCCGGTGGACAATTGCCTGGAGCTGCTCGAGGATGACGCCGATCTGTTGACCTTGCCCCAATCCCAGGCCATCCAGGTAGCCTCTGACCTTTGGGTTAGGGGGTTTCTCTCGCTGTCAAACAGGGAAGACACCTGGGTCCAACAAACTGTGCCCTTGGCAAATTGGCTAGTGGCGAACAGCTCTATTCCTCAACAGAGGCAATTGCTCAAGTGTCTGATACGCACCAGGGTAAGTTGTAACCCTTTTATGGGGTTCACACTAAGGAAGTCTCTTCCGGCAGAGTTTTGACAGGTTCCTTCACATGATCAAAAGATTTACCAAAGCAGTGGTCCAACCAGCAGTTACAAAGGCACTTTGGGTCCATTTGGGTGCAAAGTTTAACCCTTTTGTTAGTTGCGTAATGGAGCTCAACCGCCTGATAGCCGACTTGGATCTCTGGATGGAACGAGAGACCCCCGTGTAGAGCCATCAATATGGCGAATCACGTTAATCATGTTACCATTTTTAGATTAGGCTTTAGACTTTTGACTTGATCAAACTATTACATCATAAGGAGTGATAACCCAAGGCACTCGCCCAGTACTCAAATGCATGCCCTGCCCACTTTCATACTCTGTAGTCTATCAAGCTGGCAGGTCATGAATCCCCTCGATGCCGGGCCTATCGACTTGTTCGGCTCTGGGTTTAGACATTGATGTAGTCAAATTAGGCTTCTCACGACTCATCTGATTACAGGGTCGTAGTTTTTTCAACCCCACACACTCAGCCACGTACTCCAATACACGTTCAGCCCTCTCCAAACAACTCTGTCATGCCTTATACTCCCACAAACCTTTTATGTCGGGTCAACCAACTCACTTACCCTACTCAGGTACAGAGGGGAGCCCACCGCGCGGCCACGCCCTTTGCCGATGCAATACCGTCACTCCCCCTAGTGGAAAACCTTCCCAGCGCTGACTCGTTTCGACTGGCCAATGAAGCGGGGGAATCTGATGTGTTCTACCCAGGAGACTGGTGAGTACAGCCCAATCTACTGCCGGAGAAAGATGTCACTGATATCTTATAGTGTTTTTGTAGTCCACGAAAACATGGACCATACTACGGCGCCACCCCATGGTCACCAGTACTGGAAGGCCCAGGTGATATCAATCCATCTGTTCCGGTCAAAGTGGTGGGTCATTGTGCGGTGGTTCTATACCTTGACCCAGCTGCAAGAGTTGGGATTGACGTGAGTCTTCCACTTTTTCATGATCTTTGACCCTACTTGCAAAGTTATCTAACTGCTCACCCTGTCTAGAAACCAGGAACTCAAAAGTCTGGGGAACACAGAGCTGGTGCGCAGCAACCACCGGGACATCATACCCTTTGACTCTGTGGAGGGTGCGTACATCTCAGATCATTTACATCGATCTCTCTGTTGTTGACCATTACCTCCTCGTCTCAAGCCCACTGCAAAATCCATCACTGGGATGATACAGAACCCCTCAGCAAATGGCTTTTGAACAGTAGCTGGTACTATCGATTGGAGGTAGACTTTCAAACTGGACGAAAACCTCGACTCCAGGTACGTCCGCTTTCAATAAAAATTAAGGCATGCTTATTAAAACTTGATTGGTAGGGCATCCACTATACATGCATGTGCAAGAAGTTCTACTCCCCCTCGTTAGACTGCCAACAATATTGCGGCCGCTGTTTGAAGTGGTTCCATGAAGACTGTCTGGATTTGCAGGAACAGCGAGCTGGTGCAGGTTTTATGCCTGTCTCGCAACAGTTAAGGAAAGTTCCTATCATGAGGGGTTGGGATAGGGGGTCCGGCAAACCTTGGGAGACAGTTGGAAATGCCAGAAAGCTGGCGGCATTCAACCAGTGGTTGAACAAGGGGAAACTGGCCCCAGACTGGAAGGTGACCCTAGGGGTGGATTTCGTCGATGAGATGACAAGTAAGAAGTGGGCGTTATACACCTGCCCGGGGTGTCTGGCTCATATCTAGCAGATTATATATCTCCCTCTAATATACAATATATGGGCTCCAAGTTAGTGCTGTAATAGAGCATAAGATAGAATAATAACCCAGGAATAAGTCAGCATAACTTAGCGTGGAACCTAACTCTCGGCTGTGGTGGTCCCAGGAACACTGCCACAGTGACAGAGGTGAGTCACGCATTCACTTGAACCACGTTCACATCAATATCCCCCACTGCGTTCAACACCTCTGCTTCCCATGGATAACTTACGTCGTTCGTCACGCTCATCCATCCCCCAAAGATGCGACATCGAGTTCTCACCAGCTTACCCTGATGATCGCCCTGCGAATGAATTTGAGAGTCGGGTGGCTGCTCTCAATCAGCAGTCATTCCCTTGGGAGATATTCAGCGCGGTCGATGATATTCTCGTATACGGTTTATTTGCTTCCAAACGACGGGTGAGTGGGTATAGGGTTATTAGGACCGAGCGTGCCTTTGGGGAAGAGGAACTGCCTATAACCCGGGAAGAAGGGATCAAGATTCGAAACATCTTTGGGGACCGTGCAGGGAAAGAGAGCAGAGGACAGGGAGAGGACATTCGACAGGTGGCTGATGCCCTGCTCAAAGCCCTTCCAAACGTGTTTTCTGCACGCCAACTCCCAGTGATTCAACAGTATAGTAGTTTTCGAGTACTGGGGGGGGGTCCTGGTGTTCTAATTGTTTTGTTTTGTTTTTAGTCTTCTCCATCGTTACGATATCCTCTACTCGGCAGATAGTCCAGTGGTTCTGCAGAAGGTTTCGTTTGATGAGGTTAATATTTCTTTGGGACTCAAGGCCCTGGTTGCAATACCTGCCGGGTGTCCTATTTTGGCAATTTCTTCATCAATGTCCCGAGATTTAGTTCCTGCTGGATTACCCAGTATCTCAGTCATTGCCTCCTCTTCAGGTCAGAAAGGACCGATGGGACCTCGCCTGATGTTAGGACCCCTGCGTTTCGCTAACCATGACTGTGAGCCCAACTGTCAGGTGCGCCTGGCTTCAATCTGTTACTCCAAGTTTGTGCTTAGGAATCTTTCTAAAGTTACGGAGCGTCAAAGACTCCCATGCTTACATGCTTTGGTCAATTGCAGAGATCGAGCCAGAATCATCAATAACGGTACAGTACACCGACGACAACAGTTATTTTGAGGGCAGAAAATGTGCATGTGCGACTTGCTGTCCAGAAAACCCCCCCGTGGCACCCCATCACCCAGTTCAAGTAGCAGCAGGCAGCGTGGACCCCCAGGACCAGCCAAGTATCAAAAGGAAGAAATCACGCAGAGCAGGGAGGAGGGTGCAGAATAAGAGGCAAAAACAGGCAGACAGGTAGATTACAACAGGCACAGGGTTGGGTGGCCATTAGATTACGCATGTTATGCTGAATTACGCTGGGTTACACTGAATTACACTCAGTTACCCTGAATTATGCTCGGTTACACTGAATTATGCTCAGTTACGCTCACCTAGTTATGCTCAGTTACACTGAATTATGCTCAGTTACGCTCAGTTATGCTGAATTACGCTGAATTACGCTCCGTTAGCCTGAATTTGTCATGTACCAATTTTTTAGTCGTCATGCTGGATTACGCTCGGTTACGCTCACTGATGCTACTATACGTCTGTTACCCTGAATTATTTTTAGTAGTCATGCTGGATTAAGTACGCTGGATTACGCACACCGACGCCACCACACACCCGCCACCCCGAACCATACCCATCATGCCAAACTATGCTGGAGTAACAAGTGGTCCTTTCAATTGATTGACTCAATGTGTGATACACTATACACCACCCCGCAACTGCGATTACGGGTGGCAATGCTCCCTTCGGCATCTACCGGGGTCCTGAGTCACGTGATTCCTTGTTGATGTTTCGTCGGAGTTTTGAATGCAATCCTCGTCTTCTTCTCTTCTCACTGCATGGCCGTCTTGGTTTGTTTGGAGCGGCGCATGCCTGCGCCTGCTTAAAACATCCATAAGGGTTTTGCCGGCATCCCTCCAGACCTCGCTATTCCTCCATTACATTGAAAGGCAGGGAGCTCGGATAGTGGCTGACATGGCCACAGCGTTCAAATTAATGGTGGCGGTTAGACGTGCAAGACAAGCAGAGCAGGCTGCTTTGCGGTAATGTCTTGCAATATGTAACATAATATGTATTTCAAAAAGAGTCACAATCCCAACTCGTTAAGGTTGAGCGACCTTGGGAGTTTCACCGTGGTCTCATTTGGGTTCATTTGGAGCGGCGCATGCCTGCGCATGCTTAGAATGACCCTAGTGACCATGTGTGGGCCCTGTGAGACATGCTATAGATAGTGTATATAGCGTAGATTACATATTGTAGTATTCCAATGAAAACCCCCAGGGGGAGAGTATGTCTGACCAAGCTGTTGACCCTGAGAGTAAAGTTATCCTAGTTCATGCCACGCAACAGTCGCTCAGAAAACGCCATGTTATTCCCCAGTTATGCTCTGATTACGCTATGATGAGACTTGCAGGCAGGACAGGCTACCTGACACCTCAAGATGCACAATTTAAGCAGTAGTTGTGCCAAACTTAGTTTAATTATTTGTGAAGTATTGATACCGGCCTGCCTGGTCATGGAAGACCGAGACATCTATCCTGGCAAAAACACGTAAGTCGGACAGCCTGTCTCGTCTCAATATACGCTCCTCGTAGTGGATGAGGCCATAGTAAGTCTGCGTGACGAATGTTTTGAACTCCTCGGTGCCCTTATAATGAATATAGGACGGCAGCTCCGCTTTGTACATGGAGGATGTCCCTCCCGATTCACTGTAAGCTCTCATTAGCACGATGCCAGTGGTCAGGTCATGGAAACGTACGAAAGATGTGAGAGAGGCGTTATCTCATGCACCGGCTGCACTAAAATTTCCTCATCCCCGTTCACTGGCTTGGTACAAATCATATATGAGAGAACTCCACCTATAAAAAAACAGCGGATCTCCCCCTTTTGAAGCAGTTGGGGAATGAACGGCACCCCAAACCATACCGGCTTAACGCCAAACCTCCGCAATGACTTGTGATCGTACTGGACGTGGGCGTCCTGCACCAGCTGCTTCATTGTCTCCAGATCACGTCCAACCCCAGGCTTCAAAACATGGGCTGTGGAGTCGCTAAACGAACGTTTGATGACCAGGTCCGGGTTTCTCAGGTATTCCGTCGCACAGGGGTTCGCGATGGTGACAACCTCTGGATAATCGGTGTGTGTTACCGATGTCGCAATCTCATGGAGAGCCTGAAGCGTGTAAAGCTTGGTGCCCCGGGAAAGGCTCTGCCCCGGATCGGGGTATACGCAAGTTTGTCGCCCAAGCTCGTCCAGGTGGCGCATCCACGCATCGACTTGGTCCGGAAGCATGGGGTCCTGGTATTGGCGGTTTGGGTTCCTAATTGAGTGTGATCAGCGAACCTGATAGAAGTGATTTCCAATTTCATGCCACTTACATGAAATCCGTGTCGAATTCTGCCCCCCCGATCACGAGGTCGGCTTCTACTAACTGCTGCCAGGTTGCCCCCTGGCCTGATAGCAAGGCCGCCTTATATTCTGGCCAGCTCATTACACATATGTCGGACTCTTCACCTGTCTGTGTAGCCAGAGCATGAAGTACATAGAGCTATGTCATCGTTGTATCACTATTAAGCGACAGACAAATAGTTGGCGACCCACCCATTCCCATAAACAAAACTGGTTCTTCGCCTTCTTGAACGCTTGTGCGGGCGCATGCTTCAGAAAGGTGGTACGGCAGGCGGGCCTCTCAACGAGCACAACAGAGATGGGGTCTGTGTAGAAGCTTGTCCCATCAAAATGAGAGGGGTTGATCCAAGGAGTGTCAAAGTGCACTCCGCTGGGTCGGCGATATTCATCGAACCCCTGAGTACTAGCCGGCGCAGAGGGGTGAATCGGTGAAACTGATTGATTTACAAGCTGGCGTCCAACCGCCATGAACGTTGAAATCCCCTCATTGTTGCTCTCACCTGATGTTTCTTCCTCAGTGTCTGGGTGACTTACGGGGGCCTGAGTGGCATCCTCTTCCTCCTCATCCTCATCCTCATCCTCACCCTCTTCCTCTTCCTCCTCATCATCCTCGTCCTCCTCATCTTCCTCATCCTGATCCTCCTGATCCTCCTGATCTGGTAGGGCAGGGAAATGCTGCTGTATGAGCTCCTGAGCGTGGGGATTGTTGGAGTAGCGTAGCGCTAGATCAGACCCAACTTCCTCCCAATCTTGCGGTGTTGGAGGAACCCATTCCTGGTGCTGGGGATGATCCATGTGACCTACACAAGACGGAGTACAGTTGGGATGCAAGTTGGACCGCATATGGGTGCTGAACGAGCCTCCAACATTGAAGAAGATGTAGTTGTATGTCTTGCCACCCCGTGGTGCTGGAGCATGACGACAGGTATGGGGACACTTCTGAAAGAAGACCATGTTAGGTTTGTCAAGAGTAATGATTTACTGGGTAGAAGGTAGTGGCACAACGATAGCCAAGCGACTGCACCGCCCTTGGGTGTTCACCCGGGGGGAAAGGTCACGTGACTACAATTACGCTGAATTACGCTCAGTTACGCTCAGTTACGCTCACCTAGTTACGCTCAGTTATGCTGAATTATGCCCAATTATGCTGAATTACGCTCGGTTACACTCAGTTACGCTCACCTAGTTATGCTTGGTTACGCTGAATTACGCTGAATTACGCTTGGTTACGCTGAATTATGCTCAGTTATGCTCAGTTACGCTCACCTAATTATGCTGAATTACGCTGAATTACGCTCAGTTACGCTTGGTTACGCTGAATTACGCTCACCTAATTATGCTGAATTACACTCAGTTACGCTTGGTTACGCTGAATTATGCTGAATTACGCTCAGTTACGCTGAATTACGCTCAGTTACGTTGAATTACGCTCAGTTACGCTGGAGTCACAAGTGGTCACACATGTGATGACTTGTTATGCCTCATCATATATAGACCTACTTTGAATCACCCATTGCTGCACAACCGTTCCGCCAACTTCTTAGCTTTTTGGCAGAGCCAATGTTTCATATAAGACCTAACTTTCATCCACCCAAACCTCTCCCAATTTTTGTCTTTTGTATATATGATTAATCTTATACAGGTACTGTATAATTCATTATTCTACGTATTACTAGTCGGCGCGTTTAAGAGCGCACTCGTAACATCGAAATCTCAACACTACACTTCACACACTCGAGGCGCCCCCGCCAGAAAAATGCCCCAAGTTCACAGGCAGTGTTCGCCGAAAATCACGTGTTGCGAAGAAAGTGCTGGGTCAATACTCGTAGCATTCACTATCAGTTTCCAACCTTGTTTATGCTCTGAAACAGTGTGATATGGTGTTCTAAGGATGTTCAACAAATCAACTATCTTGATAACGATGACAAGTGGCAGGGCTTGAAGAAAAAGTTAACTTGAACTCCTGATGTTCGTCGCTTTGACTCGCAATTTTTTCTCTTGGTGCTGTACTGGGCAGCTTCTGATCCATGGTCATTTTAAGGTGGAGGGAGACAAGCAATCGCCGATGTTGTGTCAACATACAGGAATCATAGACGGTGGAAGGAGGCTGAGGAGCTGTTCATTCAAGTCACAGACGAGAAAGAGGATCCTCAGAGAACTTCGAACGATACGCAATGCGCAAATATCCCCTTCAAACTTCGTCGGTTTTATGAGGAACTCGACCTGAACTTGGAAAGTTCTGTCTAGAAACCAACAAGTATCCTCCAGCGGTGTGACTGCACACAAGAGTTATCCGAGGCACAAAGGTTGGACGCGAAGGAGGTTACAATCTGCCTCTGGGAGACCACTAACAGTGTCAAATCCCACAAGCCCTCTTCCCCCTGCGGCGGTTAGATTATGTAAAAAGGCAGATGAATTGAAATTCCATACATCGCAGAACTACAGAGGTATATCCCGGAGTTTAGCTAGAGTGTTCCTTAATACACGTCTGTCATCCTCTTTTCTGATTCTCAAGTCTTTAAACACCCTACCCTCCCGTAACTCGTCGTTGAGGTTTGCTGTAGGATAGAACACCTCCCCGTCTTTACCACCCCAATCGAAGTCAATCAACCACATGGAATCTTCTTTGCAGAGGATATTCGCGGCCCGCAAGTCGCCGTGGACAAGGCCTTTCGCATGAAATCGGTCCATGAGGCGATGGAGCTCTTTTGTCCAACGGTCTCGGTGAGCAAGCAGGTCCGAGTGAGTGATTGGGACTCCAGACTCGATATATTCCATCGCGACAGCATACCACCCACCGGGAAGTCTTTCAAAAGCAAGAATCCGTGGGGCATGGCCTGATTTGGCACAAAAATCATGCAGCTCGATCGAGTACCGTTGAACAAACTTGATGAGGACGAGTTGCTCGTCTGGCATCTTCGCGACGTACAGAAGGCGGTTGGGTTGTCTGTCGGGAAAGAAGCATTGAATCTCAAAATTGAGATAGTCGTCAGGTGAGGGTGGGTATTTGAGTAATTTGGAGACTGCGGGAAAACGACGTGCACCATCTGGGATCGGCCTGGGAGGGGGATTTTTCAGGAGGTTCTCGACATCGTGGAGAATGTGAGCCTGGAGTACTGATGCTGCAGTGAAGGCCAAATAGAGGGATCTGCGGTCGCGCCCATCACAAGCACTTTGGAGACATGAGAATGTTGGTGTCAGAGTAACAAGCTTGAAGCGATGGTCGATCGCTATGATAGCATAGAAGGCCAATTCATATCCTAGGAATATCAGATCGTCAAATAACGATGAAATGCAGAAATATCCAACTCACCAACAAGGGTCAGACCTACACATGGCACCCTCCATGTTAGATATAGTTGCCGACGGGCTTCAGTCGAATGCATCGTCGCATTCAGACGCGCGATGTAGCATGCAAGTTCTACCTGAGGTATTGCCATGATCCCTGTAATCTTGTTTTTAAACTCTACAACCATCGTCCCTGCACCATGAGTCGCAAGATTATGGCCATCGCTTCTCGCGGAACCAATGGCAGCTGCGTAAAGCGGAGGGATCTGGATACCTGTACGTGCCGAGAAAATGCGAGTGAGGCAGGGTAAAGCTGCTTCTCTCCGGTCATCTTCATGGTTATAATATTTGTTCATCCTGCTTGCGAGCTCGTCCACCTCGGTCTGCAGCTTCGCAACGTCAATATCAGCCAGCCCGGGAACATTGTCATGACCGTCCATGATGTCAAGGAAGTGGCCGAATCCATCGTAAAGAAGAGCCACAGATGGAATGTCGGGATCCGGTTCTGGACGATCATCGAAGATCTTCTCAGACGGTTCCTGCTGAAGACGCTCGAAGAACTCGGATTTTGCAGTAGCCGACGGCGCATTCGTGACAACTTTGGCACGTTTGAGACGATCAAGAATGTCTTTTTCTGGTTCAGGAAGCGCGCGTTTCCGTTGAATGGCTACAGAGTGGAAGCAGCGGGTGAAGGATGATAATGATCCAGGGAGAAAGAGTCAGGTTAGGGTGGGTGACGAATGAAGAGAGTGGGATGAGGCAAGAAACTATCAGCAGTGCTCACCCACGGAAAAGCACCCTCACTTACCAGTATCCGGTTTCCTTACAATAATATGTAAACGATCGAGGAGAGGTTGGTTTGGAAAGACGGTTAAGACGGTGTCCCCAGCGTCTAGTTCTTCCCCAGATTCCCTAACAGACGCAACACGTTCAGGCAGAGTCTGTTTCGGTTTCATCTTGATAGGATTCCCATCTGTGGGCTGGAACGATGGAGTAAGCCATATCGCCAGACATCGCGATCATCGATAGCACACACCTTCCAGAGTACTAGGCTGTGGGCACCAACGCCGGCTAATGAATCATCTTTTCGCTTCTCTTGTATTTTCTCCTTCAAGTCGCCAACCATGAACTTAGTATTGCGCCACAATAACCCTTCAACATCAAGTGGAAACACCTCGGCTTCGCCTTCGATAACGCAAAGAAGCCGCAGATCGCCATCGCCGATATTCATGGTGGCCTCTGCTTGATCAGATGTATGAGCCAACGGAAAGGGGGCCCCGCTCGCTGTGGGGTGCTGGGAAAGTGTGTTGGCAGGAGATTGAGACGTTGGGCCTGGAGGCTGTGTTTGGTTTGCTGATGCTTTAGCGCCTTTTCCCCGCCGATTGGGAAAACTACCCCTTATGGTATTACTAAGAGCTTGTTCGGATACAGTGTGCGAAGGGCCGCACCTGCCCGCACGCGTGTGCATCCGGAATACTCCTCAGTCGGAGCTTGAAACGACTTGTCGCTATCGATCATCTTCAAAGTTTATTGTATGGACATTGCTCGAAAACGACATCTTTGGGCTTCAGCATTGACTCTCACTTCTCTTTGTGCTCAAATTGCTACTGTGGTCATGGCGGCTGCTCCAACAACTAGGGGACCAACTGCACAGTGGAATGAAGAAGAAACCAAAGCGTTGCTGACCTACTTGCTTGAACACAAATCAGAGATAGGCGATGGAGGGATGTTTAAGATGGGAACTTTCAATGCTGCTGCAACTGAGATCGCAACACACCATAGCTCTGGTCCAACCAAGACAGGCAAGATGTGCAAAACAAAATGGCGAGCCGTAATTAATCCATTAATTATTTCATTTTATGTCGTTGATGCAGGATGATCTCAGCTTAAATTGATCTACAGCTCTATTCAGAAGTACCAAGAACATACATCAGGCTTGCACTGGGATGATGCCAAAGGAGCAAACGCCATGACGGAATCAGAGATATCTGTGTGGAACAAGTATGTGACGATTAAGGTATGTTACTACTATATTTTACCCATGTTAATCCATCGGTCCATATTTTCAGGCAAATGCTGCAATGCGGCCCTTTTGTAACAAGGGTTGGGATCATCTCCAACAAATGGAGTCCATCATCCCTGTGTCGGGCGCAAAAGGATGCTATGCTTTTGCTGCAGCTATGACATCGTCTGCACCAATGACTATTGATCAGTTGAATGCCAGCGACGGAGAGGAGGACTTGCCTGATGCCATTAAGGCTGCGCAGGGGGGCGGGGCTGGTGCTGTCAGATATGCAAGCGATGCTGTTGGAAATGTGGGCAGTGCTGCTGGAAATGCGGGCAGTGCTGCCGGAAGTGTGGGTGGTACTGTCGGAAATGTGGGCGGTGCTGACAGCAGTGGTGGAGGAGTTGTTGATACCGAAGGCCCCATGGACATTGACAAAGTCCTGATTGAAGCTTCAGTCTCGTCATCTAGCAAACGAAAACATTCTCTCCTTGATCTCGCCTCTTACTCATTGCCATCCAGCCATGCTACGAGCATGCCCACCACCGTAGCTTCGTCTGAGCCTGCCAGCAAGAAGCTCAACTCCTCGAAAGGCAAGGGCAAGGCACCTGTGAAATCCTCCTCATCGTCTGTTGGCTACAAGCCATCTGCTGCCAGGGTGGCCAAGATTACCAATACCACCATTCTTCACGGCATGCAGGGCACCATGAACCGGGTCACTGACATCTTCGAAAAATCCGTCACACAGCCTGTTGACCCACAAGCAGGTGCACGAGATGAAGCCCTCGATTTTTTGCAAACTCATGAGGACGGCCTTAGCCTTGCCGACCAGAAGAAATTGGTCATTCTCTTCATGAAGGATGTTGTCGTTGCACAAACCTATATCAGACTTGTAAACGAGGACCTCAGGCGCAGCTGGATTGCAGAAATGTTGGAAATGGACTGACTTTTTTTTACCGATGGCCTTTTACTGTACATGTACACTGAAACTTGTTGTATGTTTGAATACCTTGTTTGTGCAAACATGTATGTATAGTATTTCTCGACTGACATACAATTTATAGCCCTACTTCGTCGTCGTCATCCAAGTCATCATCTGAGTCTTCGGAGCCAATTCCCCTTGCCTCACAGACTCGCTGGTAATCATCCCACATTGCCTGTGCTATCCGATCCCGCCGTTCATCTACTTCCTCAGGCTCCTCAGGTGTAGCAATGGGGCCCGCCTCATCATCAGGGTTGTCGTGGGTTGCACTATCATTCTCCAAGTCTGTCTGAGGTTCATTATCATTTGGATCATGTAAGCGGATAAAATTATGTATCACTGCCAATGCCGCGGGAATTCGTGCTTGGACTTCTAAGTTATATTCCGGTGCCAAAAGAAGTATTCTGAAGCAACGCTTCAAAATGCCAAAGATTCGTTCAATCACATTACGAGCTGAGGAATGCCAAAGGTTGAATAATTCTTGTTTATTTTGTGGCCTACAACCATATAAGTTAATTGTTTGGCATATGTACCAAGACATACCTTACGCCTGCACGACCCCATTCGGCAAGGTGATATCGTACCCCACGGTAGGGGATGAGGAGTTGGATGCATGCTGGGAATCCAGCATCTGCGAGATAGTATTTACCATAGGGAATATAAAGACCTCTTGAGCGAGCATCTTCATATATTCGTGCATCTGCTGCAGATCCCTCCCACCCTGTTAAAGAATATACAAATTGGAGATCGAAGGAGCACGCAAATAGGCAATTTTGGGAGAAAAAACCCTTGCGATTTTGGTGAACGGCACGTTCAGATGCAGGGGGTGCAGCATGAATATGGCTGCCATCGAGAGCACCGAGAGCATCTTTGAAATATGGCCAGAATCTATAATTATTGCGAATACGAGATGATACAGGATCATCTGCTCCAGGGAGGCGAACAAATTCAGTGTAGAATGGATGCGAAGAAAAGATGTAGAGCATTTTTTGAAAGTAACTGCCAAAGTGTCCAGGGTCATGAAATCTCCACTAAAAATGCTTGGCACTCACCGAGATATAGTTTCATTAGATCTTTGAAAGCGTTCCCCGAGGTGCCTGATTGTCAGGCCTGTTACCGATGCATAAAGGAATATTGCAAGCTGTTCTTCGAGAGACACATATTTGGAGTTACGATGTCCTTGCTCCCGGAGTACTAAAATCAATGCAGCAAATACTTCATGGCTCACTCCAAGCTCGCAGCGAATCCGATCTGGGTGACCAGCAAGTAATTCCAACACCCACCCCTCTCCTGTCAGAATAGATGTATGGTAAGGTTCTCTTGTCTCAATTGATTGCAGTATAGCGGCAGTGGCTGTCAAAATAATGCTTAGAAAAAGGACTGCATATTGTAGTATACATCGTCGCAGGCGCATCTGCACTTGAGGCCGATGTTGCTCAGGAACAGTGTCCATCGATAAGATTGGTATACCAATTTGTGATCGATTGGGATTCCTTATTAGTTTCAAGCTCCGACTGAGGAGTATTCCGGATGTACACGCGTGCGGGCAGGTGCGGCCCTTCGCACACTGTATCCGAACAAGCTCTTAAGGGCATCAGTGGCGTGCGTCCTCAGAGTCATAACAACTGTCCTACCCCCGTCTCACACATGTGATCTCGGGGTTTTCGGGCCAGATGGGGCCGGTATTACTTACTATTAGTACTTCGACTATCCATCATGGCCAGACTAGGCCAGTTTGACGTTTTCGACTCACATTGAAGTAACCCTTACTCTCCCCTACACTGACATCCAAAAAAAAAGATTGTTCCCAAAGTCAAATCAATAAGTTTTTAACTACCTCACCCAAATGCAAGGGAGGCAGCTCGACACAATTTAGTCAGAAAATTTAATTAACTAACCTCCCTTGCAGGGGAGGGTACTATACAAATGTATACATAAAGAAACTCACCCCCCCTGATGCAAATGAGAATGGGGCAACAATATTAATTAAATAAAAAGGGAAAAAAACCCCGCCCCACGCAAAACATAGGGAGGTCGTGATATGGCTGCTGTCATCTATGTTGCGATAGTTGTCATCGCTGTGGTTTTGTTGTCCCGTCCCCACTCCCCGTCGTCGGTGCTGCTGGTTTCCACCCCACGAGTGGTCGCTCACGGCGGGGTGTGTGGGGTGCTGTTCACGTCCATTGTCCCATCGTTGTTGCACCTGCTTCCGCTCTCCGTTGTCGCTGTCCTCATTGCTCCCCGTTTCCACCCCACAAGCAGTTGCTTGTGGCGGTTGGGGGTGCTGTGTAGATGGTGGCTGTCATCTTACTCATCGTCCCCTCGCCATCGTGGTTGTCGTGCAGTGGGATGCTGGGTGGTGTCCCTATCCGCGTTGGTGTGTCGTTGTCGTCTCCCTCACTGTTGTTGTTGTTGTTGTTGTCATGCCCATTTCCTGCCCACCGTCCCTGGCCTCGCTGCTCCCCATCTCCACCCTGCAAGCAGTGGCTCGCAGCAGTAGTGCTGGGTCATGGGTCCCTCGGAGTGCAATGTTGCTGTACGTAGAAAATGTAACCTAGAAAATTGTCAGTATGAGAAAGATTATACAAAACACTTACCCAGGGTTGGTCAAGGTTGCCGAGGGTGAGGTGCTATGGGAAGGAGGGATGCGGCGATGTCGTAGAGGATGATGGTTGAATGTTGAGATGGGTGGGTATCTGTTTGTTTGTAACTGTCGACCGGGAACTTGTGTTGCCTCATATGGAACTTTTGGAAATGTTAGTGGAGAGGTGGGTCACATCACTTGAACTGAGAGCTGGTTAAACCTCTTGCAGCCAGGCTTGCTGCATTTAACAGGAGGAGAATTTTCATCTGTTGTGTTCTGAAAGTCCATGTTGTAGGTTCAAAAGAGGTTTTTATTATTTTTGTCAACACTCAACACGTATGTCATAATATTTGTAAGAATTTCCTTTTATGGGAATGTGAGATGGGGGGAGAGGTGGGCCAGTTGAGTCATAACGGGGTTCAGAAAGAGGGCTCAGCAGCACAGTTCTAGTGTTGGACAGTGTGGTCAGAATCCAAAGTTTATTGATGTGACGTGTAACGCTAACGTTCCATTACAATTCCTGGTTTTGTAGGATGACCTCTGCCGCTGTAGCTCAAAAGCACTGTAGTGAGAACCAGTAGACAGATCTGATCAACAATCAGCAGTCTGCAATCAGTAGATAAGACTTGGCAAGGCCTTACAAGATGCTGAAATAAAGGTGACAAGGGATCATACACTATCATGCCTATTAACATCTCCTTTAATACCACTCCTGTGTAGAATTTTCATGCACTGAAGGAATAGTTAAGATGAGTACCTGTACCTCTTAACTATGTACAAGTATCACTTGTGCATGTAGCAACAAGTTCATTGTTAGGTGCTTCCTCCCAAGTTCAGATGTGCCAGACTAAGAAGGATTTCCTTAGTTGAATCAAGAGTGAGTGAGCAGATAAGAATAATAATATCTGTTACGATTTTCCTTTCTTCCTTTACTTTACTCTGTTTCCTTTTTGATACTTAGCAGATAACTGACTCGTCGGGCAGCACCCATTGGTGTATGGCAGGGGTAACCCATGGGTATTTTTTTGCTACCCTTACCCTTACCCTCCAAAACCCTTACCCTTGCTCAAGGGTATGGGTTTTCAAGGGTAAGGGTAAGGGTATCCAAGGGTACAGGGGTATGGAATATCATTGAGGGTATGGTTCAAGGGATTACTTGACATGGTGTTCCCCTGATCACAAAACTTAATTCCCTGTCTTATTGGTGCACAACTGAGCTCCAGTCTATAGAAAAGGTCATCTACACAATATTTTGAGGGTTATTAGACTTTGATTAGACTGGTATGATAGGTGAACACCTTTGAAAGCCTGACTTTGTATACCCTTGTACCCTTCTCAGGGGTAAGGGTATGGGAAGGGTATGAAAGTTCATACCCTTACCCTTACCCTCACATACCCTTGGCCCATACCCCTAGGGGTTTGTAAACCCTTGCCATTCACTAGCGCCCATTAGATACAACTGTTTGTAGCGCAGCAACAAGCGCAGCCAGCTTACTTTACAGTAGACATAGCCTTCTGTAGTATAACAGCTATATCGCTGCGTGCGCAGCAAGTAGTACTTGTCAACGTACTATTGGACGATTAGCTAGATACCAATAGCTATATAAACTGTAGTAGTTTACGGTCAAGGCTCTCTAGCTTGACCTAGGCAATTCACAACCTTAACTGCTCATTGACATGAACTCAACCTAAGCAGAAAGCCTCCGTCTTAGTGTAATTGAACTTAGCGACGAAAGCCTCGTTGTTAACGAACTCAATAACTTGAACTTAGTAGTTGAGGCTCTGCCTTAACAAAAGGTCAAGCTGATCCACAACGTCCTCTTCCTCAAGAGCAGACGCTTTATCTCGACGATCAAACCGACAATCTCCTGACCGCCCACCTCGTGGTGCCACCCCTGAACCTGACTCCTTATGGTATCGACACAAGGGACGATTAGTACGTTACTCCGAACCTACAGAACACTGGTTTAGCCAGAGAACCGTCGCTGAATCTTCTCGTTATCTCGAGAACAAAGAATTCGAATCATCCAACTCAGAACCAGATGAAGAAGAAAACCCCTACCCATTTATCAACATGGCCACACAGAATCCCAAAGAAATTAAGCTTCGCGTGCCCACTGACTTCCACAGAGAGCGAACCAAAACTGGCAAGTTCCTCTCACAAGTCTCGCTCTACTTGAGGGCGAACCCTGACATCTACGACACCAACAATAAGAAGATCATCTTCACCCTCTCCTTTACGAATGGAGGAACCGCAGCAGGTTGTGCAGAAGCGAAAGGAGTGCAGATCACCCCATGGGGGACCTGGGAAGACTTCAAAAAAGAAATTAAAGAAGCATTCTCACCAGTTGACGATGCTGGAGACGCGCAACATGGGCTCAAAACCCTGAAGCAGACTGCAGATGTCGAAGACTACATCTCACAATTCAGAATACTGAAAGGGAGATTGGGAGTAGCCGAAGACATTCCTCTCAAGAATATCCGCTCCATGATGGCAGAGTTAGACAAAGAAGAGAGGGAGAAGGCCCTCGCTATCCTTGAAGACAAGGGTGTTTAAAGAAGCGGACTGGAACAACGTCAGACCCCGCTGAGTTATCGGTTTCCTCTGTACTAGTAGCTAATATGGGCAAACAATCTATGCACATCCCTGTTAAGCTAGGAACAGAAACCGGAATCGTCGAAACCGAAGCACTCCTCGACTCAGGAGCTGCAGAAACATTTATTGATCGAGACTTCACACGCAGCCACGGACTTTGAATGACACCCCTCTCGAAACCGATCAAAACCTGGAATGCCGACGGCACCCTGAACAAAGAAGGCACAACCCACTCCACCATGACCCGATTAACCATCAGAGATACACAGACAAAGGGGAAGTATTTGGTAACTGGTCTAGGGAAGGAATCAGTAATCCTCGGACTACCCTGGCTCCAGAAAGAAAACCCCCACATTGATTGGAAGAAAGGTACCCTCACCTTCCCTGAAGAACCACTTACTCGTATTAGAAAGATCGTGGCCAAAACCAGGGAAATGCTGGGCAAAACGGCATTCGGACAACAGATCACGGACAAGGCACAAGAAGAAGACGTCATCACTTCTTGCACCACCCCTGAACCGGAAGAGAAACTGATCATGGAACAAACTCCAGACCCTCCTAAAGAAGACATTCCGCTCCGAGATGAAACCCAACCTGAAAACAAGGACCTCGTCATCACCTATGTCAAAGGAGAACTGGTCTTAGGAATATTTGATCCCAACAACGTTACTGAACCACCCCTCACCCAAGAACACGAAACACCAAGATATTCCTACTCCAGAAAAACGACAAGAATATCAAGGATCATCTCTTTGTTGACCACCCCACGGTTTTGCTTCGGACAAGGGATTTTGATAAGAGCAAAGACCTCCATTTCACAGAAACTTGCTCACAGTGATCAGACAGACAACCCAGAAAAGGCCAAAACTCTCGATGATCTATTACCAGAACATTATTGAGACTACAAACGGGTCTTCGAGAAAGCCGCTTCTGAACGATTCCCTGAATCCAAACCATGGGACCATGCCATCGACTTCTTGAAGAAAATCTCAAGAAAGGCTACATCCGCCCATCAAAATCCCCAATGGCCTCCCCCTTTTTCTTTGTCGCAAAGAAAGACTCAGAAGCCCTCTGACCATGTCAAGATTATCGCTACCTGAACGGTGGAACAGTTAAGAACACTTACCCCCTTCCACTAGTCAGCGATCTTCTCGACAAACTCAAAGGAGCGCAATGGTTCACGAAGCTCAATATTCGATGGGGATACCACAACATTCGGATCAAGGAGGGCGACCAATGGAAAGCAGCCTTTAAAATGAATAAAGGGCTGTTTGAACCAACGGTGATGTTCTTCGGACTATGCAACTCTCCCGCTGTGGACAGGGATTCTGCCCTCTTGAGGTCAGTATTGTCGGGTTGTCACGTCGCGATGGCACAGGTAAGGCTAAATGGAGAAAACGTGTGATGAAAGTGTCAAACACGTCGTCAGTGGAAAAAGGAGAGGGAACAGAGAGTTCTCGAAAGGATCGAGAACTTGAGGAAAAGCAACAGAAAGGAGGCGCATCCGTGAATGACATGTCGCGATCAGATCGATCGCTGATTGAGCCATGTGGGAAATGAGTGAGAAACAGTCAACTGGCAGGAAGATTGAGTCCAATGGAGCTTGATATGAGAAAACGCGCATTGGCGTGGTACAGAAGTCAGTGGATGCGTTGATCCACACAGAGATGATGTGAGAAAAGGGCTTTGTTGGCCCGTAACCGTAGAAACTAGAGTACTTAACGTAAAAACTACACTGTGGTGTGTAGTTGTCTTGCGTCGTCGTGTGAAATTCTTACAGAGAGAAAGAAAGTGGGGGAAAAGAAGATTTTTTATCAGAAGACTGGGGTGCTACTTAAATACAAAATAGCATTGGGGAATACCTAACATGTGATTGCATGTGTACTCTTGCACCAATCAGACCGAGAGAAATGAAGAATAAAGTAACGAAGGGGTGGATATGGACAAATGGGGAAGTAAAGATAAAAATAGAATACTCAATGAAAATAAGAAAGGATGGTTGTCGAACTGGTGTCATCAAGTCCTCATTGTTGAGCCTCAGTGTACAGGAATGCCTTGGGGAGTAGCCCATCCTTGGGGTGCTCTATTGACGGTATGTCGCTCGGAACCCCAACAAGTGTGGAGCACACCCAAAAGACAGCTCTCGACCCTACTCGTCTGCACAATCAGCCCTCCAAGTCGGATGTTGACTAGCCATGGGAAGGGGAATGTACCGAAATCTTGTATCTTGGATAAATGAGTGACGAGAAGATAAAAGTAGTTATAAAAAGGAAAAAGGAACCAAAACCTGTACACAATCCTTTAAGTTGAGAGTGTAAAATGCATTAAAGTTCTTGAAGACCTGAGAAATGTGCCGAGTTTGCATAATTGATATGCTGAATAGGTCAGGAGATCTTCAGGAGTGTCGTGACCTTTGACCTGTGGCTCGGAATTGAGAAAGAGATTTATTAGAAATATAATTACACAATAAAAGAAAGAAACAAAGAAATTATACAAATAAATGAGGATATCCAGCCATCTTGAGGATCCCATGGGAAGAGCTTCGGAAGTGGGAAGTCAACGGGTATGTCGTCTTCCCCTTTCACACCGCTACATTCCAAGCGATGATGAATGAGATTTTCAAGGACATGATTGACAAAGGATGGATAGTCATCTACATGGACAACATCCTCATCTTTTTGAAAGATCTCAAAGAACATCAGGAACAGACAAGATGGGTTCTGCAACGACTCAAAGAACACAACTTGTACCTGAAACCAGAGAAGTGCAAGTTTGACATACAAGAAGTCAAATTCCTCGGCTTGATCGTCAAACCGGATCAGATATTAATGGATCTAATGAAACTAGCAGGGATCAAAGACTGGCTGGCACCGACTAACGTCAAAGGAGTACGATCCTTTTTAGGCTTTGGAAACTTTTATCGAAGATTCATCGGAAGATTCGCTGAACTAGCGAGACCCTTAAATGATCTTACCCAAAAAGACGTCAAGTTTGAATGGACAACGGCATGTCAACAGTCTTTTGATGCGCTAAAGGCGAAGTTTGCACAGGCACCGATCTTACAGATGCCAAACCCTGAATGACCCTTCACTATCAAATCCGACGCCTCGAAATTCGCAACTGGCGCTGTGTTACGGCAGCAAGGGACAGACGGAGAATGGCACCCTTGTGGTTACATTTCCCATTCCCTCGACACGACACAACGAAATTACAAGATCTATGATCGAGGACTCCTTGGGATCATACGCACACTAGAAACATGGAGACATTACCTCCAAGGAAGCCCGCACCCCATCACGATCTTGTCCGATCACAAGAACCTGACATATTTCCGAACCGCTCAGAAGCTGAACCGAAGACAGGCCCGGTGGAGTCTGTTCTTATCAGAATTCGAGCTAAAGTTACTACACGTTCCTGGATCACAGATGATACAGTCCAATGCCCTCTCTCGACGAGAAGACTGGGGCAAAGGAATAGAAAACGACAATGAAAACATCACACTCCTCCCAGAGAACGTCTTTGTCAACATCATCAATACAGAAATGCAAACGGCACTCGTTCAAGCAACTATGAAAGACAAACTAGTTGCAGATGCGATCAAGGCACTGAAAACCAACAGAACACCCCCGATCAGATCCGATCTGGCTGATTGGGAAGTAAAAGATAATGTCCTATTCTTTAAAAACCGTTGCTACATGCCGCTGAATGCTGATCTACAAAAGCGGATTATTGAGCAGTATCACAACTCATTACCATCCGGACACCCCAGACAATATCAGATGATTGAACTTGTTCGACGGGACTACTGGTGGCCAGGAATGACAACGCTGATCAAGAAATGGGTAGAAGGCTGCGTGAAATGTCAACAAATGAAGGTTAACATGCACCCAACAACACCGCCATTGACGCCAATGAAAAGCACAGCGACACAGCCATTCGCACTAGTCACAATGGACTTCATCACAGATTTGCCCATTTCGGATGGATTTGATTCAATCATGGTCGTGGTAGACCATGGTCTTATGAAGGGGGTAATTCTAATCCCTTGCAACAAGACGATTGATGCATTAGGGGCAGTGGACACATCTGAAAAACATCTACACTAGATTTGGGCTACCAGACAGGATTATTTCTGATTGAGACCCTCGATTCTTGTCAAAACTCTATCAAGAGCTCAGAAAACTCCTTGGGATCAAACTGTCGATGAGTACCGCAGTGAGGAATGAGTGCTACTGAACGGGAGTGCTACCGAATGGGAGGTGGAGTTTGATGCTGAACGGCAGTGATACGAACCGGCATCGGAATCAGCAGTGACACCAGCAGTGATACCATCCGGCAGTGATACTGTCTGGCAGTGACACTGACCAGCAGTGATACTGACCGGCAGTGATCCTGACCAGCAGTGATACTGACCGCCAATGATACTGACTGGCAGCAACACTGACCAGCAATGATACTGACAGGCAGTGAGACTGACCAGCAGTGGTATTGACCAGCAGTGAGTCTCAATGGCAGTGGGATTGACCGGCAGTCTCACTGCAGGTAAGTACGACTGCCGTTGAGACACTACCAGTATGGAACCGTTCTGGCCGGACATGGTGTGCCAGAAGGTGTGTGCATTCCGCAGGCCGCGTAGTCAGCTTGACTCCGAGCCTCAATAGACCCTGGTCATTGTGGAATTATCAGTGACAGGAGCAAAAGGCCTCTTGTGCATTTGATGTCTACAGCATCACTGTTCGGCAGCATGTGCAAACCGTTCATGAGCACATGCAAAATGTTTGTCCGGCAACTGACCAGTAGTGATACAAAATGGCAGTACTGACTGATGGGCAGTCAAGGTCTGACAGACCAGCAGTGATACATAATGGCAATGGTGTGAATGAGCAGGGTGAACACCAGCCGCGAGACTAAACGGCAGTGATACTGTACCAGCAGTGACACCGGCATTGATACCGAGAGGTGGCATCATAGGTGCAACCGTTAAAAACCATGGTGATCTCAATGAGTAATGCAACAGAATGCCAGACTCAATGGCAATGGGAACTATGTGTAATCAAGATGGCATGTGCATTCCTATTCCCCATTAATCTAGCCATCAGTTCCACAGAACCGATCACGTGAATTCAAGTATATCGGACAAGCCGGTGACTCCCAGTAGACCAACACCATCTCTAATCGATGTCTGGGTCCTCTCAGGCAGTTGTTGACTTTTACTGTTCTCGTGCACATGCGGTGTAACCGTGCATGCAGGCTGTAGGCCACATGTCATGTCCATGGTCATGTGACCTTGGGTTCATGTTCGCGTAGCACAGACACAACCTGTACGCTTCCTAGCTAGACCGCTATACAGCATTTGCCCCTGCGCTTTGGGCTTCTCCGCGTGCTTCCCAGCCTGTCCTGTGAGACTGCACGTCTCCATCTGGTGACAACAGGTCGATTCTGCTTCCCGCGACAGCGAGCTGCTTTTCGAAGCATTTTCATTTTCCTCACCTCTCGTAACCTGTGCTTCTGCTGCCATATAGCTCTCGGTCCACACCCTTCGGCTTCTGTAATTTGTCATCTGTCAAGTGGTTCCGTCAAGTGTTCTGTCAAGTGTTCCCTGTTTCTGTCAAGTGTTTACTGTTACTGTCAACTGTCTACTGTTACCATCAGTGCTCTGCTTCTTCTGTCGAGATGCCAGGACCAGGAAAGAAGTCTTCGAAAAAGAAGAATTCCCCCACGACATTGACAGCTACCCCATCGGTCACCGCCGTCGCCAGCACGACGAACCACAGAGCCACGGCCGCGTCCACAACAGCCGAGAATGCACAACGCACCAGCTACCCCGTAGCAGAAGTTATCAAACTAGTGGAAGCCGCCAGATTGTTAGGATGGGAGGAAGGGAATGCAGCAGCGACGGTCACTGCTGCAGAGCACGGAGACGGCGTCTGCGTGCCGATTAGGATGTACTGGATCGCGTCGATGAAGAACTGCGAGACCGCACCTACCCCTACCGCCGACGTCGCTGTGCAGACAGCACCCGACGAGCCGCCGCGTCCACTTAGTGACGCGGGGATGTCCACCGAACCTCCCAGCACCTGCGAAACCGCCGTGCAAGCTTGCGTCGACGCCCCAGCTCCCACCGCACCCGTTATCAGCCCCCCTGTCCCAGCCGACGCTGCCACGTCACCCGTGACGACGCCAGCACAGCCGCCATCAACGTTGTCAACAACGTCGACAACGGCCGCCACCGCTTGCCCCCCTGCCTCTGAACTGCCCCCAGCACCTCTGAAACGACGGTACACGCTCCCAGGCCGACGCCCAGCCCTCCAGCCCCCTGCCCAGCCCTGCCCCAGGCAGTACAACGAGCCCCGGTGCTCTGACAGCACCCAGACCACCACCACCTCTGACGGCCGCCCCCAGACGACCTCTGTCGCCCACAGAACGACGGCGCACGTCTGCGCCGTCCCCCAGCTCCCGTCCACAGCCCCTGCCCCATCCGTGAGGCCAACCACGACCGCCGCCACGTCACTGACGCCGCGGACGGCGTCCCCACACCCCCCGTTACCTGAACGACCCCCCACAGGGCCCAGCGACCCCAAGGCCGCTTCGAGCACCCCCAGAACGGCCGGACACACCTTCGCCAGCCCCCTAGAGCCGGCCGCAGCCCTCAGAACGGCTGAACCGCCGCGCGTTCGACGCCGAACGCCCCCTGCTACCCCAGCCGCGTCGCGTTCGACGACGCCGATGCCCCCCGGCCGTCACACACCATCTACGGCACCCAGACAGCCCCCGGCAACTACCCGACGACCCACACACCCCCTAGAGCCGGCCCCAGCCCCCAGAGGCTCGAAACGGCCCCCTGTTCGACGCCGTTCACCCCCTGTGCCCCCCGTCTTCCCTCCCCGACCGCCTAGACGAGCCGTTTCGCCACCGCTCGTGTGGTGCACCCCGCCTGCATCCCCAACGACGCCGTCTGCGTCCGCTCACACTCCGTGCCCACCTCTGCCACCTGCCCTCGCCGTTTTACGGCGCTCATTCCCTCCTGCACCCCCGCGTTTCGACTGGGCTGCCGACGCAGAGTCCCTGCCTACGACAGCCCCCCCTCGGAGAGACTATGGTCCACGAGACCTTTCGGGCCTTCGCTCTGCCCAACCTGCTCCATTCAGAACGCTTCAGCGACGTGTCCGACGTCGTCGCACTGGTCCTCGAGGTCACAGCTCGAATTCCCCGAAGTTTAATTGGGATCAGGACCCTCTTTTTGCTGATCTGAGCCGAGCGCTCCGAGCTCTGGGATGGACACCACCCTGTTGAGCTTTTCTTTCTCTTGTTCTTCTCTTTCCTTGTTACATATACCATTCTGCTATGTTACAATACCCTACATTTTTGTTCTGTTTGCCTTTTTGCCTGTTTTTCCTTTTTTATTGGAGTCCAGTGGCAACGCCCTCGTTGCCATTGTGGAGAGGGGTACATGTAACCGTGCATGCAGGCTGTAGGCCACATGTCATGTCCATGGTCATGTGACCTTGGGTTCATGTTCGCGTAGCACAGACACAACCTGTATGCTTCCTAGCTAGACTGCTATACAGCATTTGCCCCTGCGCTTTGGGCTTCTCCGCGTGCTTCCCAGCCTGTCCTGTGAGACTGCATGTCTCCAGTGGCTGTGATCGAAGCCACTTCAGACAGACGCCAAAATGGTCCTGATGAGTATTATGCAATCTGGCATGCAAGAATGAAGTTGGACATAGTAAGTTAAGACTTGTGATCCCTCCTAACCAAATTGCTTTCCAGGAAGCATTTGAAGTCATCATTGGGTATCTGGTCATGACTGAACGATTCAACCACATAGCGCCGTTCTACAAGAGGCTCCATACTGCAGTCTATGCAGCCGAGGATCTCCCGGATCTAAAGTCAGCTTTAATGACGTTAGATCCAACTTGTAACCCGATGGATCCAACCCATGTAGTTGATCAGTACATTGATCCATGGTGGTATAGACCATCGGCTGACACCGATGCGATGTTCTTGGTGGGGGGCGTTCCAGACTTTATGGCTCAGGTATGGTATTCTGGCATATTTTACATACAATATTGCTAAGTATACCATGCAGCAGGGAGATCATTATGACCATGTGGTCTCTGTGTCATTTGATGATCAACTTCACTGTGATGTGGTCTTTTCTCATCTCCTATCAATTTTGGCTATGAAAAATGTACACAATGCTGTCGGAGAGGTAATGTTCAGATGCATTGATGATACAGAACATGGGGATGAGGGAGCCGGTGACAGGGAGATTCCGGAAGTTTAGCCATTGGGCTAGTAATACAATATTATCCTGATTTATGAATGATACCCTTCTGGAAGCCAGATACATGATCTGCCATTTCTCTAAGCTCACTACAAAGTGGTTTTTGGTAACATCGACGCAGGAACTTCCATGACAAGCAGGGATCACTGCCGATCCCGGTTCATTGATCCTGAAGCATGTGATCATAATATCATTTCAACTTTGACCTGAACTGGCATCTTCACCATGGATTTTGCTCGCTTAAAGATACAGTTGGTGGAATGGCGTAGTCTCCCCCCTTTCATTTTGGAGGCATGTAATTCCTTCCCATTTGGCTCCACTTCTGAGGCACAATGCTTTGCCGATCTTTTGGCCTCCAGGATGCGAGGGCTTTGCAGAAGGTTTCTTGAGCTTGATGGCACTGATCGTCAAGACTGTTATGATAGAATTCAAAATGAACTGGTATGTACACTTCTATGTTTGTTCTAGGAGCAAAACCTCATTCAGATTACATCAGACTGCCGGAGTAAAGTTTGCCGGCAGATGCTACATCAGTGGCTTTGATATCAAACCATCAACATTTTATACCGAAGTAGTCCGTAGTGTGTATGGCGAGGACAGCAATGATGGGACCGAGGTAATTCAAGGGATCAATCTCCGGGATGGTGATCAGGACCCCACCTGCCTGGGGCCAAACAAATTTACCTGGTGTGTTTACAATGATGAGGCAAGCTGGGCTGAGCCACTTGAAGAAGCTCTGGCTGTCTTCAAATATCATGTCGGTGATTATTTCATTCACTCGCAACTTCACTACTAAGATTTCTGTAGAATCAAGGGATCCCAGCAGAGCCAAGTCAGCCCATTCCATCAAGTGCACTTATCCCAGACTTGGTCAAATCATATGAAACTCTCATGCGTGCCCAATCCATGTTACCAGGGCTGAAGGAGTGGGTGGTAGGGATGCTGATGGCAGAAGAACAGGATGAAGATTCAAATGTACAATTGTAATGGAAAATATATATGACAATTCCATGATGTATAGTTACAATAGACTGAGAATGAATTCATGAAGGCTGCAAAGTAAGTTATCCCGCATGTATTGCGCTATGCATACTCTGCTCCCATTGCAATCTGTGGTGCCATGCCTGACAATCCTTCCTAAGATGGCAACCATTGTCCCGGACTCGTACTGGAGCTCTAACCCTAAGTTCTGCAGAATTAATCTGGAACCGGAGTATGGTCCAACGGTCGTAAGTAAGTCAAACCATGCACCTTGTGAGTTATTATCTCGGTGAAGCGGGGTCTTGCAGTTGCTGATGATTCCGTATCCTGAAAATGGTGACGTCTATAATTTGAACACCTCTAACACAGCCTCCCCTTCCTTGACCTGTGAAGGATCACTGATGATTTTTTCAAAGACCGTCCTGCCAGCATGTCATATCCCATGCAAGCCTACGACGGATCTCCGGTGGATCACTGACGGAGCCGCCGTCATATCAAAAAGACTATTTCAAATTGTATTTCAAATTACTCCTGTTTTGTTTATATCACATATCTATCATTGCTGATCATCTTACTTACTGCGTACTTGGTACTCCGTTGATCCCGCCGTAGTTACCCCGGTTACTTACTATAAAACTTAGAATAACGTCACTTGTAACTTCAGTTTGATAATTGTATTGTTATCTCCACAACTCTCTCACTTCTAAGTCCTAGCTCTCTCTTAACTTCTGGAACTCCGCCGGACCTCTGCTCTCATCACAGTCACCTTGTAAATTGGACATCGCGTAACACAGCACGATAAAGGTCGGGGTGGACAATTGATAGGAAGGCCCCCATCAGTGCAAATGACTCGGCAGTGTGGAAAAGCCAGGATGTTGTTCCCGGGCTGATGCTTCCAGGCTTGAGGGTCGCAGAGATCTCCGGCAAGAATTCTTTGGTCTATAACTTGATCGGTAGCCTGACTGCGACGATGAATTAAACTAGACTCACATCATGGGCTTGCTGAAACCATGTCGGCGAGAGGTTAATGTTACCGGGTTGTGGGGCACAGCTGCCCACGGGTTTGTAGTATGCTGGATCGGTTCACCAGCTGCCTTTGTCACCTGTTAATGAGCCTCCCAGAGCATTGTCCATCTTTATGGTGGCTTGCCATAAATCCTTCTAGAGAATGGCAAATCAGCATAATGATTTCGATCGACTTTGGTCGACTGGTACATACCTGCCGTTCCTCAGAGAGGGCCCCTGGAACATACCATGCTACCACCTTCCCATATGCATCCGAAATGAGTGTTGGAGATGTGATGACAGTGTCGGCATATTCAGTGGGAATCGGAAACCGGGATGCCATGCAATCCTCCTCCATCTGCTTTCGGCCGGTCACAGTCTTTGGTAACATACAATCATACCGTTGGGCATCCATCGTCAGCATTGTAACTGGGAAGTCCCATCAGAAACCAGAAAGGTGCATAATATGTTTAATATTACTGTGATTAAGGAGTGCTTGACTGGCCTTTGTTGCCAAGAGTTCAGCATCCTTGACCAATGATACCGGCAGATTCAGAGGTGGAATACACAGGAGATTTCCCAGCACAGGAGCACCATTAAACAGCATGGTATTGGAGCTCCGGGACATGGCGGTGAACTTGCAGTGAACGGAAGCGGCAGTGAATGGGAACGATGGAGTGGCAGTGAATGGGAGCAATTCACCGGCAGTGCACGAACGGCAGTGCATGGGACCGGCAGTGAACAGGAGCAGCAGTGAGCGGGAGCGGCAGTGCACGAGCGGCAGTGCATATGAGTGGCAGTGAGTGGGAGCGGCCATTCTGTATCACTCCCAGTCAGCAGCAGTCATCGTTGGTAACACCTCCCAGTGAGTACCACAGCCGGTCAGGACTACTCCCAGGCGGTACCACCTCTGGTTAGTATCACTCACTGTTAGTACTACCCCCAGGTGGTACCACCCCTGGTTGGTATCACTCCCTGTCGGTATCACTGCTGGTCAGAGCAGCAGTAAATAGGACTCAAAATACTATAGTGATGGACTGGATCATTATTCCCCATTCATTATTTATTTACATTGGTGAATGAAATGCTAATCAATCCTGGCATTCCAGTCATCTCTTTTGACTCCGTTTAACCATCTGTGACTTCTGAAACCTCACGGAAGCCGATTCAGCACCAACTGCCACTTGAGGGGTCACTGTGGCTGCAGCTGCAGCAGTCCTTGCCCTCGTGTTTGCTCCCGGGGGAGGGGGTGGAGGAATATCAATGCTAAATGCTTGTCGTTTTGCCTGTTTCTTTGGTGGACGGCCTCATGGGCGGGGATTCTCTGAGATAGTCGTCGAGGCAAGCTGGTTGGTTAGGAATGCTGCCTCCTTGTCAGGACCCCGATCGGCGGTCCGCGGCACTGAGATGATGTCGAGATCTTTCTGCTTGCTCCTTGGGCCGAATGTGCTCCGCCGGACCACTGAAATTTCAACATTGATAACCAGGGTTTTACTTGAGACAACAGAGGAATGCTCACCCGATTCCCTGTTCTCTGATTCAAACCAACTCACCTTCCCTCTTGGAGGATTTGGTGTCTGCCTGGAGCCTGAAGGACGATTTGGCATTTCATCATCACTGTCATCCATTGCGTCAACTGGGCCAAAGTCGAACACCTCCCCTGAGTCAGAGTCGGACCGCACCGACATCTTCCTCTTCCTCTGTGAATCTGGAGCTACAGGGTCCAACCATGATTCCACTGCCTTTGCTTTCCCCTTGGCTCTTGTTGACTTCCTTGCTGGTGGATCAGGAGAGAGGGGGGTCACCGGCCTGCTTGTCCTTGCCGGACTGATCTCACCCTCCGTATGGAATTGGAACCCAATGCCATTCTCACTGTCCTCTTGCCTTGAATGCCAATAACCGAGAATCTCCTCTAATTGCGGTCCTTTCAGTTTAGAGGGATCAACGAGAGTGAACCCTTCCAGCACTTGGTCGGCATCAAAGTAAGCGCTCGGGTTTTGAACAATGGATGTCCACGGTGGTATTCCGGCTTGCTTGCCGGTTGCATGCCCTGAAGATGCAGGGATTAGCCATGGGATAATGGAACACTGTGTTTACTCACTGTATGCCACTCCAACATAAGACCGTACCAAGGCCTTTTTATCCATCCCCTTCTTTGGCCATTGCGATGGGTCCGGTAGTAGTGGGTGGCCTTCCCCATTGGTTGGAAGGTCCTGGTATGGCTTCCGGCTCGTCCCGCCAGAGGTCATCGTCATAGCATTATTTGTGTCTGCAGATCCATGTCACCTGTAGATTACAGTAGATATAATTAACAATACTCACTGTGCATTTCTGTTGCATGCTGGCTCAAAAGCGCCATGATCGGCTTGGACTCCCAATCCGGATGCGCTTTAAAGAACGATGTCCCGCCGAGCTGTTCCATATATTCCTGCCTAAAAGACGAGTGAGTGCCGATGATTTAGAAGAGTAAAATAGTACATGTTACCCATTAACAACCACTGTCCCATTTTCATTCCGATAGAAGCTGAGGATCACGCAGTCCATGCCGCATGATCGTTTCATCTCCTTGCAGAATGACCGGACATACTTGTATGCCTTGGTGGCACTCCTAGAGCCTGGTTCACATCATGACAATAACCGACGTCAATTGACTTACTTTGCTTGCTGGGCTGCCGGTGGCCCCATTTGGTTCCACAGCTCAGCCACCAATTCCAGGCGCTGTTTCTCCTCATCCAATGTCCTATCCCATACCTTTGTCAGTTCAGCCTGGTACATGCCGAATGCACGCTGGTTGTCTGCCTTGCCAGACTCTGAGCCGTTCCATCCACCTGACTTTGTTCAGATGGTGTTCTTGAGGTCGGCGTCAGCCTCAATGCCTAGGACCTTCCTTGCCATCCATTTTTTCACATCCCGGAATTTTTCGATGGACTCCCTTTTCCATCCATAAGTGTGGAACCATGTGTAAATACCCTGTAACCATGTGTTAGGGCATTGAGATTTTATTCCATGAGACATGGTGTACAGCTTACCTCTTTCTTCAGCTTTCTGTCAGACTCTGACCAATGCGGCGAATTTTTCTTCAAGTCCTCATACACCTTGGTTGCAATTTTCCGTCGGTCATTATGATTGGCAGCCTGCCATTGTTCTTTCCGGTCATGCAAGCAGGCAATATCCTCTGTGGTCAGTTTGAATCATACAGGCTTGAGAGGGACTTGAGGAAGTTCGGACATATTCAGGCGAAGATTTGTGATGGGGGTGGTTATGAGACGACGGATCAGGAGACGGAACTGAGTCTGCCCAAGTCTCATGGTTCTATGCAGGTGATACATGTAATTATCAGCGGATAACATGACTGAGATCAAGCCCTTCTAATTTATTTCCCAATAACTCATTTGTTGAAGTGGTACTGCAGTGTTTCAGACTCATCGAATAAACCCACATCTTGATGAAAATATGCCCATACCATGGCTTCATCCAGATTTCATTGCCTGAACATCTCAGAGGCATTCTTTCCTTTTACTAAATGTACATTCACACCGACCAGATGGAGTTGCTGTGATAATGAGACTACCTTGCATTACTACTTTCAGATGCGTAAGGCCTCACCCTCAATAAATCACGAGCAATAAAACCATATATGTCCAATTATGATGTTTTCACACATGGTCTGAGTCAATTGTAAATACAGATTTGCATGACTAGTTTCAGTATTTACCAATCCATCACATTATGCTGCCCAGATATATGGCACCATGTCGACCTCAGTATCCAACTGACAACACAACATAATCATCAAGTTACATATCACATCCTAATGCCTCAGAGCTCATAACTGCTAATTTTGGGAATGATCATAATGGTTCCTTCGTGTGCATCACAGCTTGCTTATATGACATTCATGATATGCATGGAACCATTTTGGGAACAACTTGCATTGAAGTGGCAACAAGGAATGTAAATCAAGATTCAAGCAGTTGGGACAGGCAAGACAAGGCTGAGGCGGAGTACTATATGCTGAAATTGTATGCTGGGTTTAGCTGCTACTGATGGCACATTACTTACATATGATTGTAACATCTGCTACCTAGTATATGAGAACAAACTATTCGCCTATGTAGTATGATATCATTGTTACCTACAGAAATAGTGTACAACAACTGTAACCTAGTATATAATGATGAATGTACACTAGGGGAACACTAGTTGTGTTCTCTTAGCATATTCCACCTTGTTTGGTGTGACATGCCTATCTCAATGCAAACTCACTTCCCCTGACTTCTAAATATAACTGCCCATCCCATCTTGCCGCTGCCTCTTGTAGAGCCCACAAGTGCCACCCAGGTTGGTGGGAGTCTCAGTGTTGCCCTAACATTATATATCTAATGGAACCACCACAATAGGCAATTATAACCATTTCTTCAAGTACATACCACCCCAAAGGTTGACCAGTCATATGAACGCATTCCCAGTTTACATTTCACGTGATTGGTCATCCTATCCATATTTGGACTTCCACCTTCTAATTCTGTCACCACATATACACCGCCTACCCCTCTAAAGTAAAATAATGCCGATTAAAAAGTTCAAGGCCAATGTTCACAATTCTGGCACTGGTGATGTTCTCATTCAAAGCTCCACCAGCTATTACACATCGAGGGGATTGGTCCAAAAAACTAAAGCCAGCACACGAGCATCTTCTGCCAACTCCACCCCGAACGCTTCGCCATCCAAGTCTCAGAAGAACATGCATGTCTTCACCCCCTGCCATGAGCAAGTACATCATGATGGGTTTGATTATGATGCTGCTATGATGGAACCGTTGAAGCTTCCCCAATCCAAGGTACGTCAATCTCAGTCATGGTCTCTGGGGAACTTTAATTATTTTGCTACTTCTAGTCACAAAATGATTACCTCAGGGAATATGTGGCGAAAAGAAAGTTCTACCTCTCATGGATGCTGGCTTCAGAGGCTGGCCCTGCTTCGTGTCGGTGTAGTGCATGTGGCTTGGCAGCGGAATGGCGGTGCAAGAATTGCCTGGGCTATCCCCTCTTTTGCAGTTCATGCTGTAGATCTTCCCATGCATGCACCCACTTCCACCTCATTCAACAATGGACCGGCGAATTTTATGGCTGATTGAGACAGGGCTTATGCTCCACTTTGGACATGGGGGGAAGCCTTGCCCCTCGTATACCCCGACAGAGACTTTGACAGGAATCCCAGACATCCAATTTGGACTTCCGGACATCCCTGATGAGCTCAACGTTATGGAAGATGAGTTGGATGCCGATCCTCTGCCTGAGGGGTTCATGGAAGCAGAGGCCGACAAAGGACATCATGAGGTGGAACACTCAGAAGGGGAGTTCTTAGACCCGCATGACCAGGCAAGGTGGACAAGGGATAACCTGAAATATGGGACAAATGTCGTGGTTATTGTTCATCAAAACAGCATTCATCACTTGCCCGTTCAGTGGTGTAGGTGCCTAGGACATGCACCGGACAATGTTCAGGCCCTGGACCTCCACTTCTTTCCGGCGTCATTTAAGAAACTGCGGATGCTATTCACCTTCCAGGGCCTTGATTCCTTCCTCACAGAGAATCAAGAATGTAAAACTTCGGCATGGCATTACTATCAGAAGCTCCGCCGGTTCACATCTGGCTGTTTTTCATACAGCGTCCCGGTCTGTCTCACTACCAATTTATAGCTTATTTCTCATACATAATATAGGACCGGTACAGGGAGCTGTTACGTTGCATGAGACAATACAGGAACCTGAAGCATCTCAAATGGCATGGCTTCGGCCATGAAGCCAGAAGCCCAGGTCTTGGAGATCTGGCTGTTCTCTGTCTGGCATGCCCACAACCAGGCATGAACTTGCTGGAAAACTGGGGAAATGATAATGAACAGTGAGTTCATTCCATCCCATGATGACCTGGAAAGAATTGAAGTCTTGTTTCCCAGGTGGGTATACACCAGATGATTTGCGATTGATGGGAATTTCACAGCATCTCACCAACATCAGAAACATCCTGAAGATGATGTCCCATTAACAAATGGTCATTCATTTATGACAGAACCAGTGACATATAAAGAACATCTCAAGGTGGCTCTCGAGTCCAAATCGGCTCCAAGTACATGCAATGAATTCAAGGTGAACCGGAAAGTGGACGTGGCCGGGTATGATGCCACAGGGATCGGAGCAGTGGCATGCCTTCGGCATGGCTTCTTCCAACCAGAAGCCACAGTCGACTTTCAGAGAGGAGAACAGTGCATTATTGCATTGTTTCCGAGTGCACAGTTATGCTAAATACTCACAGACAAAAGAATATCGATTATGCAGTTTGCAAGGCCCTAAATGGGAAGAACATGGAGAAGGTGAAACGGGCATTGCTCGTATACGATATATTTTGCCAATGGTTTATCAACTTCAAAATCCGGGTTGATCACTCACCATACCTTTCAGTCCCAGAGGGGATGGTTGTAGAGGGAGGGATTGGGGATTTCCATGTAAAGGGCCATGTGGACGACTGCTTCACGCAGTTTGCACTACTGTTCATTATAGGGAGCGGGGTGATCGATGGGGAAATTCTGGAGACGTTGTGGGCTGTGCTGAATGAGACCTCCCAGAGTGCCAAGGGATCGACACTCACCCACCAGAATGAAATTCTGGATGACCATATGAATCATTCAAACTGGAAAAAGTTGATTGGAATGGGTATGAAATTTTGTACCAGGTGCCAATTAGATTGCTAACTCAATATCAGTTCCAGCTCTGATACGGAAGATGAAACGGGCCCAGAAATTGGTTCTGACTGCCGAGGATTCATACAAGAATTTGACAGAATCGGCATTGGCCCATGATCTTAATGAGTGGAGGAAAGGGGAGCAGCAGGCACAGGAGGGCCGGGCGGAGGATGTCAAGAGTATGGATTATTTTGATCTGAAAACACAACAAGGTGCGTTGGTGCTATGTGTGGATATTCTGTGTTGACGTGGCTTATGTTAAACATAGCTCTGGGGAAAGCAGATGTTCAGCTCCGACTCGTGGATGAAGGAATGTTTTCCGGCAACTCTGGTCTCATTGATTTCTTAGCAAAGGGACTGAGTATTCAGGAATCGCAGTGAGTAGGACTACATTATATTGATGGTGTAACATTTATTTGGCTGGTTGGTTACAGAATGTCCCTACAGAGTTACATTAGGCATGCTGGAAAGGCACCAACGACAGCAGAACAGATCGAAATCACTAAGCGACGGAGTCGGTTATTGAACCGGATTACAGACCATCAACGAAAGGCTCATCAATACCTCACTGGCGAGGACGATGATGACTATTCGTTCAAACGATCAGAGGTATATGATATTGGCCAAGATGGAGAATTAGAACTGGTGAGTAACTGCCGGCCAGACAATCCGTTTGTAGCCAACGAGGTGGGCCACCGGCCAGAGTGTTTCCGGCTGACGTTGCCTTCAGGGATGACTCGACGGGCCCGATGGGAACACAGAGTTCAGGGTGTTGCTGCATTGGAGATCCAGCTGTGGGCCAGTCAATGTAATGATGCATTGAAAGCTATTCGACTGGCATTGGGAAAGAAGGCATTCTTGTTTCGAACAAAAATCCGCCCAAGAGGCCCAAAGACAGGAAAAACAAAGTCATGGGATGAGATTCATGCAGTGGATCAGACACTCTGTTTGAATGCTCAAATATATTGATCTTCGAGGGAATCACTGGTGGATTTGGAGGCACCAATGGCAATGACAGACCGGTTCCAGGTTCTAGAGACGAAACATCTCAAGACAAGCACTACGCTCCTGGACCCCAGGCAGGATGGTTTCAAGCATGTGCAACTGCCTTGGTTCTGGTATCTGGATGTCGCTGGGGATAGCATATCAGCCAGCCATTTGAAGGAATGTAAGTTCGTGCATGAATGAATATGAAATGAGTCTGACCATAAGAAAAAGTCCACAGGGTTAACTGGCTACGAGCAAAAGCAACGTTTGACAGAGCGAGTGAGGAATTGGTCCTTGTGAGGCATGAAATGGGGTGGACTATCAGATGCTTTGAACACCATGCGGAGCAGTGGAGACAAAGAAAAGAAGATGGAACATCCCCTGGCCATTTGATGTATGCAGCGAGTCAACAGGCGATGTGGGGGCAATTTGCGGTCTCTGCAAAGGACTCATTTTCCAGTATTTTGTCAGAATGAGCAATATGTACATTGCATTCAATAGTGTAATTGCTGTTCTGTGCTGCTCAGTCTTATCCTGACAATGACTAATGCGACTATTTCACCGTTTCAGTTTGACTGCCGGGCTGTAGCAGTTGCTCATGGGGACCACTCCGGGTTAGCACCAGTGCCGGTGGAAGGCTGATACCTATAGACTGCCATTGTGGATCACTGCCCATTCGATCTGTTGTCGGGGATCACTCTCTATTCCATCTGCCATTTGATCTCACAGCTGGTGACCAAAGGCAGCAATTGCCAGTCAGTATCACTGCCGTTGAGACTCCAAATCATCCAATGAGCTAGTCACCCTAAATCCTTCATTGTCCCACTTGATATCCTGTTTCAATGCCAATGTCAATATCAGCTCTGTAGTATATATTGGATGTTTTTGCGCAATAGCTCACTGCCGTTTGGTCTCACTGCCGTTCAGTCTCACTGCCGCCCTACCTCACTGCCGTCCCACTTCATACCGGTCACTGCCACTGCCATCCTCTCACTGCCGTCCTACCTCACTGCCGTCCCACTTCATATCAGTCAATATCACTGCCATCCTCTCACTGCCACTGCCGTCCTACCTCACTACTGCCCCACTTCATGCCAGTCAGTATCACTGCCATCCTACCTCACTGCTAGTCGGTCTCACTGCCAGTCTGTAGCAGTCCTCAGTAGCACCCCCGGGCAGACCCAGTCCCAGTGCCGGTGTAAGTCTGCTACCTACAGAATCAGCCGCCGTGGGGTATCATTGCTTATTCCTGCTGCCATGTGGGTCTGCCATTTGGTCTCGCTGCTTCATATCACTGCTGGTGAATTTCACTGGCAGTTGGTACTCCTGTATTACTGCTGTTCCAACTAAAAGCAATTACTGCAGTTCTCATTCACTGCTGGTCAGCATTTATTACCAACATTGTACCTCACTGCCTATGCATGTCAAAGATCTCTGGAACTGTCCATTTCCATGTGGTTTGCCATAGCTGTAACCTTTACAATCTCAAGTTAACATTACACGAATACATTACAAACATTATACAGTAATAGTATCACCCTACAGTAGTCCATATATGAATAAAGTACAGAAGCGCAATTACCTTGGTACATCAAGATCATGGTTTACTGGGTACCCAGCAGCCTTGAATCTTAGGAGGCAGTCCTGCATTTCATCGATGCTTTGCCCAAGCAACATCTCCATTTCCAGCAGCCAACGGATTACATTTTCCTGTTCATCACATCGTTTGTTCATCTTCCCTCTGGGTTTCCTCACATGCTCTTCAAAATCTCCTACCAAGAGCTCGATCCTTCTCTTCCAACTGCTGTCTTCATTGTCCTCTCCAGTACTCTCTTCCGAATGCTTCCTGTCCTGCATGCGGGATCTCACTGAGCTGGGGAGGTCAACTTCCATTGGGTCCATATCCATCTCATCAGTGCCCTCCTGACTTTTGATTGATGGTGACCTGCCGGTCGCAATTGGCCACTTAGGTGATCCCAAGCTGCATGATGGGGACGGTGGTGTGGGAGGGAACAGAGGCATTGGGGACAATTCAGGTGTCTCACCTGGTGGTGGGTGGGCAAGGGCAGGAGTGCCAGGTTGCTTGCATGCTGGAGAGGGGGCAAGGGCAGGAGCGGTGGGAGGGGCAGGCGTCCGTGGTGATGGATTGACTACGGTCGGCGGTAGAGTGACTCTGAAGCCCCTTTGTGGGTGGGTGGTCATTGGCAATGGTGGGGCAGGGCCAGGGGCAGATGGTGACGAACAGGGGTTGGGCATGGCAGATCCTTTCATCAAGGCCTATCCTGCAGGAACAATTGGTCCTGACAAGCTGGGACAGCAAGGCGGGGAATGGGGCTGATCTGCCGGCGCTTCCGGATGTGCAAGGGCGTTGCCTCCTCCAAAGGGGACTTGAACTTCACTGACCATTGGGGAAGCATTGCAGCCAGGTCACTGAGAATGAACGGTGATCGAAGTGTAGTCTCTTTGATGGAGGGGGCTGGTGTCATGGGCATCGGGTTACAATCAGGTACGTGGCTGGGACCTGCTATGTCCAGGTTGGGCCAGCGCCGTTTGGGAAGAGGGACAGGGATGAGTGATTGGTCAGTGGTGGCGTCCTGAAGCCCAGCATCAAGCCTTGGCCTCTTGAGGTAGAGGAAGCTCAATGGCTGGCAGTCAGCAGGCATTGGGAGTGGAGAAGGGGCTGTGGACAACGCTTCCACAGCTGGATTCATTCCGGGCTAGACAGAGATCATAACTCTGCATCATATCAACCAAAACCGGTTACTCACTTTTTCTTTGATGTCCTTTCGGCATGCCATGGGCTGTACTTAGTACAAGTGTCAAGTTCGTTTTGATCGAGTCGCTGAACGGAACTGAATAGCGGTTAGTGATGGCCGGAGGGTCACGGCAGCATGCCTTCCGGTTGCCGTGGTAACACTAATTAAATTCAACCACTTAACCATCCAATCCCATACCGGGTGGAATATCAACGGTGTTCTATTCATCACACTAACCAGTGCTGTCCAGCCACTCACTTCTCCAATCTTACCAGTCTCAATGTCTTCTCTCACGGCGCCACTCGTTGCACGCAACAGTATTTGTTAAGCCTTGGCTGCAAGAACTTGCAAAGGCAGCCATCCTCGGCTATGATGAAGAGCAGCAGCAGCTGCTCATGGCACTTCCGGGAAACCCGGTATGTTATCACCATCATTAGTGACATTATCCATTCTTATTCACTTTCAGCTGTTCGATTCTGCTACTGCACGGAAGGTCCAAGTGTGGATCGACACCCAAAAGATTGACTTAGCGATTCAGCAGCTAAAACAGGGGGTGAAAATTGATCCAGCCAGTCTGGACTCCTACATAGTAAGTGCATGATCCTCCTCCGGTCTTCACCCTGATGGAAATGCTAACATCTTGTTAGCTTGATACATGGGCCCTTTCGAATGCGATACCTGAAGATAATCTAGGGGACTACCAGCCTTCCCACCTCCTGCTCAGCAGTACTCTCCGGCTTGACCATGGGCTGGCGCACGGTGAACCAACGGATTACACGGCTGTCAGCAGGCATGATCCTGCACTCTGGTCCCACCCATTCCTCATGGATAAAACATCGTCGACCAGCCAGTGGTTCCAGGGGCCTGGAACATCAAGATGGACACCGGGTGAGTGGATTTGTTGTTCTCATCCAACGAAGGCTAAAAGGGTGTGGATTCACAGTACCGGAGCCCTTGAAGCTAACGAGGGCTGTAATGACCGCAACACACCAGGCCACAAGCCCACCAATGCCGACCCCCACCATTGCCCAACCAACACCAATCCGTCCCCAGGCAACCCTCCTTCAGGATGCAGACAGACTAGTACCAGACGCCCCAGCAGAACCCCGAGCAAGGGCCAGACAAGTCCCTTCAAAGCGGCCCCGCTCAGTCACCTGGTTGAAGTCAAGGGCGAGGTCGTCAAGGATTAAGAGCGCCAAATATGTGGCAGATTCTGATGATGGTGGGGCGGTTCAAGTGAAAGGGAAAGGAAAAGGAAAGGAAAAGGCTGCCAATGAAAGGATGGATATTGACGACCCAAATTCCTCGGTTCCAATGGATATCGATGAGCCAGCCACCTCAAGCAGTCGCATCCAGCCACAGCGGCTCAGAGCTGCTACTCCACCCTCCACCGCCGCTCTGCCGTTTTTGAGGTATTGAGTTTAAGTCAAAGATAAGTGTATGAGGGAGTCTGCCACAGGGAGGAATGTTATTATCATCTCCTACAAGATGTGCAATATTTATACTACACAGTTAGGAGGTATAGTGTAATGCACTCCTTTACTAAATAAAGGAGGTATTCTGTAATAGACCCCTGTACCAGTTAATAATGGAATAACTATGTCATATCCCCTATAACAGTGTCAATAATAGTGACATATGATATCATGGCTTGGTAAGTCCTAGACTTCCTGCAGGGTGTGTCATAGACACTCTATCCAAGGCTCTGTCTCTGACAGCCTATGATAGACATGGCTATATCTTGCCTATCCTATGATAGACATGCTGCAGGATGATTAATCCTGTAGCATGTGTTAACTGTGGATTCCCCTATATGTCTCTGCATGTGTTAACCTCTGTTAAACATGTGTTAATATGACTTAGCATATTCTGGTAATATTCCCTAGGCATGTTAACTGCCTTGGCTTGCCTGTATACTCTTGTATACATAATCCCAACATGCGGTGACAACCAAATATTCTTAGCTTTCTTGGGTTCATAGACTGATTTCATTTTGATCGCATGATCCCAGGGCTTCCACTTTGGCATCTGTTCTGACACTTTCTTTGAGAAGACCTTCATCCACCTCTGGAACCTACACGGAATCTTCGCCTCAATCTCCAACTCCGTCATTTGGATCTCGTGCTCCTCATCACGCACCAGATTCTCATTCCACTCCTGGAAGATCTCTTCTAAGATCCCATCTCCTTCTTTCATCGATCCTCCCACTGTAACAAATGTGTCTTTGTCCTCTACTTCCTCAATCGTAGGACAATACTTCTGTCGTTCGGCCAACTTCTGCCTGGCCCTATCCTTCTTTGCTGCTCTGATAAATATGTTGCACTCCCAAGGGCAGTGTGTCATTCTAACTTCCCCGGTATCCCAGTTGATGTCCGGGTTGTGTTTGTGTAACCACGGATGTCCCAGGATCACTGTCGTCTTCCCTAGATTGCACACCTCGAAGACTGCCTTTTCCTTGTGGCCCCTGAATGATACCATCAGGACGATCTTTTCAGTGATTGAGCCGCCCTGATTCAAGGTCCCATCAATGTTGTGAACTCTGATCGGTTGATCCAGAGTTTGGGTCTTAAGTCCGCTTCGGTGCACCAACTCTCTATCTACGAAAAGTCCGGTAGCTCTGCTATCTAATAATGCCCTGACTGTGCAGGCGTCATGTGTATCTAACATAGTAATCGTAATTGGTATCATAATTTCGTTTTTAATCTTGTTTGACCTTACAAAGTGTCGTACCCCCTCTTTAGGCTTGTCGGTAACAATGTCTAATTTCGTAACTATGGGTACATGAGGAATTAAGCACGCCTCTGGGGTGCCAAGCCGAATTGAATCAGTACCCTCACTGTTGTGGCTAACTACTGTATCGCTGTCTAAGCTAACTACTGTAGCTGTGTCCGTTTCCATATCAGAGTCCATGTTATCAACCGAAAGTCCATTATACATATTCTTAGAAGCGAGCGAGGGGGGTCTCACTGGCCTCTGGCAGGAAAATCCTTCTTGGCCACTGTTTCGGCCTCCTCTGCTAACTTCTGGACCCAGTACCCTCTGAGGTCCTCGTAATTCATCGCCCGGATATCCAGGCGACTCCTGCAATCGCGGGCCATGTGCCCGGGCTTCCTGCACTTGTAGCAAATGAGTGGCAGTCGCTTTGCCCACCGGTCCATGTCCATTGCATTTGGGTCTCGGGCCCGAGGGGTGTTTGAAGTCCCCTGCGTTTGTTGTTGGCCAGATAGTTGACCCAGAGATGATGACGTGTCCCTCGCTGGTTCGGAGTGGAGGGGGCCCTCACGTTCTGAGTCCCCTGTGTTGGTTGTCGGCGATTTCCAAACAACTGCTCTTCTGCACGGGCCTGTCTCCATTGGCGGTCCATGTGCATTGCATCGGCGTACCACTGGTCTATGGTCACCGGCCGGTTCTCCAAATTGTTGAGCTGCTCTCGCAGCCCCTTGTTTAATGACCACTTGAATTCGTAGATGAGCCGCGTGCCGTCGTATCTGGATTGATGCACCACTATCTTAAAATCCTGGACGTGCTTGTCCGCGGTTTTCTCGCCTTGTACCATCGTCGTTATTTCGAAGACTTTGGTATCTTGTATGTTCGGATCTCCGAATGCATGTCGAATGGACATGAGGAGGTCCTTTGCCATGGGGAAAGGCGGTTCTCCGTGCATCATCTCTTTTACGGCAACCTCATGCCATTTGGCCGTGGTGCCCCCTTGCAGGTACGAGAGGATCCATACAATTTTGGCATCCTCGTCAATGAACTCATTGGGGCATCCCCGCATGTACATATAGACCGCAGTCTCGAAGCTGTCAAGCTCCGCGGCTTTTCCTGAAAAGGCCAGGGGGCACGCCACTTTTGGCATGCGCCTGCCTCCACTTCCTGAGGGCGCGTTCGCCGCTCGTTCTCTCTTCTGCTTGAGCAACTCTGCAATGAGCAGGTCGCGCTCTTCTCGAGCTTCATTCAGCTGGATCTCCAGAGTGCGCTCAGCGGGTGGTGCCTCCTCGAGGTCTTCAGGGTTCATGGGGGGAACAAGAGGTGAGAGATCGTCAAGGTTCAACTCCTGGAGGTTAGCCATGATGGGGGGTGGTGTCAGTGGAATGGAAATTAAGCGGGGGCGTGGTGAGACTGAGTGTCCGGTCCAGTCGCTGATGGCGGGTGAAGCGGATCGATGAGCGAGTGGAAATGCAATAGTTCCCTGGAGCGTGCGCGCGACCCTGCTGTGCTCCTTGGGGTCAAAAACGGGAAGACGTCGCTTTTGAGGCAACGTGGAGAAGAAGGTAAGGGCAAGGACTTTTGCATGACGTAGAGCCACGGTCAATCACACCACGTGTGCGCTCTCAGAACAATCGGGTGGCGTCCCACGAAAGTCTGTGTCGAGTGGTCCTCGGTCCGTTTGAGGGTTTGCTCAACAGGATCAACCCAGATGAACGGTCAAAGCTACGACTGTTCAACGGTGCTAACACCAGAGAAATGGGGAGGAGGGGTTGGGGAAGAATGCCGTGTGAAGCGGGCGGAGTGAGTGTAAAAGGTAGAACAGGGGCGTGTGTACCGTCGTCTCCACCGTACTCTCAGGACAAAGGTCTGTCTGAAGTAGGTGCAAACAAATGTGTATAAGTACACTCGACCCTGGGGAGAGCGGAAATGCGAACGATGGAACGTTGAAGGCATCTTGTCTTAGTGATGGCAGCACGGTGTTGCGCGCATCATTTCAGGTGAGGCCTGGGGTTGAAGATGATTGAGAATGAGGTAAAAATGTGAGAGGGAGCGCAAAGGAATTGAGTTCTTCTGTTAGGACAACACTATCACTAGGACAGCACTGGCTCTCACAGTCGAACAAATAACCAAGGATTCAGTAGGCAGCGGCACAGATAGTGGGTAAACCTAAGAGAACTCAATTAGAGTCTCTAGGCGTAATATTAACAGTTAAATACTACAATACATGAGCTAACCATGAGGCAACAGCATGTGCTACATGAGACATAATGACCATGCTTGAGTCATGTGGCGTGCGTGATGTACAGATGCCATGTGTTTACCATGTGTCTGCTAACTCTATAATAACCACAATGAATGTAAATAAAGGAGAATGCGTAACTAAATAGTATTAATTGTCTTTGAAAAGATAATGAAAATCGTACTCATGACACTGAGCAAAGCTGTTCATTCCAAAGGGGCTTAGGAGAAGTTCTGTGGGCACTGATTGAAAATCGCTTAGAAATTAAGAACCTGGATCACGAGCCAGATGATCATTGGCCCTTAGAATCTGTTAGATCAGCAGGGGAATATGTCTTACACAGTACCCAGGGGAGACTAGGGGTTAAGGAGATAAAGGAAGAAAAGAAGGAAGAATTTGTAATGATGCAGGCAATGATCCACATTTTTCTCCAAATGCAGGGTAATCAAAATGGTGATGGGTCGTCTATGCTAAGGAATATGATGGGTTTCAGACCAGGCAGAGAAAATGGAGCTTGTAATTTCTGCAGTGAAATAGGACACTACTTAGCAGGGTGCAAGGTAGTCACGCAATATGTCCAGGATGGGAAGATCAAGAAGAATCAGGATGGGAGGGTTGTCCTAAACACTGGGAACTATGTCCCCAGGATGATTCTGGGACGATGGTTGAAGGAAAGGGTAGATGAATGGTACAAACATAATCCTGGAACATTAGGACCTACAGGGGGATCCACAACACCGAGCTTTATGTATAGCTGCATGAGCCCCCAACCTATCATCAATAGGAACCTGCTGGTACAGTCAAATGCTTTACGTCAAACACCAGAGGAAAGGATTGAGCAGTTAGAAAGGGAAATTCCAGCGCTTAGGAAATACAGATTTGACAGTGTAGAAATTTTGTGTCCAAAGGGATTTGTTCCTTCCCAAGAAAGGGGGAAAGCAATTGCTAAGGAAGCTACTTCTATGAACTTTGGAAGGGATTGATCTAAGGAAATTGATAAAGGAACTCAGGAAGAAGAAATAATCTATAACATATGCGATGACCGTTTTGTGGGAAAATGATCCTGTGATCCCATCAGCTTTTTTTGTATGGGACAACTGTAGTGTCGGAACGATTAAGTAAAAATTGGTAATATGTGTCAGCCTTGGTCAGAATTGATGAATCTTAGTCAGCTTTGTCATCACTTAGTCAGAACTGACCATTATGACAAAGCATCGTCGCATAGAGCCAAAGTTACCAGTAAGGAAGGTGAAATAATGTAATCCCCACTCGCGATATAGTGGACACCTACTTTCACGCCTTGCGGTTTTCAGGCACTGCCACACCAAACAGATGCCAATTCCTACTATGTGAAGATTGAGTAATTGGCTACAGTATCCTCTCTTCACACAAGATTTGGGCATTGGGTATAATAGTGATACTATTGCAATTGCTGTCTATTATCAATAAGCAATTTGTGATTATCATTACAACTTGAAAAAGTGTTATTACAATTGGCTATTGAGCAATTGGTTGGCTACAAAAAATATTGTTTATACTGTGAGTGTTACTACAACTGCCTGCTAAGGAGCTGTTGTTAACCTTGCTTCAGCTGTTACAAGAATTGCTATTATTATTACAATTGGCTATCAAGCAATTGTTATTGGGATATACTATCATTGAACATGTGAGCTGTCCATGGATAATGATTATGATTTGGAGACTGAGTAATGGTTTTGCAGGGATTCAACAAGACCTTCTACTCCTGAAGGAGAGCATGCTAGACGAAGGGCTGCAGACCATTTGGAAAGGTTACAAATGACCAATCCAGACGAACAACGAAGCAGAATTAGAGGATATACAGACAACAATGCTCCTATTGCCCAACCCAACTTTGGAGCTGCTTTAGCTGCTCAAATACCTCAGGTAGCAATGCCTGCTGGATGGGATGCACCTTTGGCCAATCCTGTTCCTGTGGTTCCACCTGCACCACAACAAAGGGGGAGGGAGAAGAAGAAGAGGGAGAGGGAGAGAGAGAGGAGCAGGACCATTGCATAACACTTCAGATGGTCAAGCTGATCCAGCACTTAATGGGCTGCATAGGGGACATATTGCATTGAGGAAAGGACTGCAGATTACAATGCACACATCCTGGAGTTACAACACCAGTCAGGTGCAGCTACACAGCATCAGATGCAATTATTACAGGAATGGAGAACAGCAGAGGCTGCCAGACAGGTTGTAGATACATCAGCAGGAAGAGATGCAGCGGATAACTATTGAGGATTGTAATTTGCATCAAAGGATGATTTGGTTGGAACAATTGGGGAACAGCATGTCCAGTACTCAGGTGGATGAATATAGGGCCCAAATAGCTGCACAGGCAGAACAAATCCAGATGGATAGAGAGGAGGCTGAAGCATTAGCAGCTGAATATGAGCAGCAGAGAAATAATGAGCTTGCTTTGAGGAGAGAAATGGATGAGGATGAGGATGAGAATGAATATGATCAATTTGGAAGAGTATCTCCTTTGCAGTTTCCATCTTCACCTATGCCTTCTGAATATGATCAATTTGGGGGAGTATCACCATTGCAATTTCCATCTTCCCCTGTTCCACCTGTGTTACAACTTCCATCAGCTGTCTTGCCACATATAGAACCACTGCCATCTGCTACATCTGCACCTCCTCTACAATTACCATTACCAGAGTTCCATCCACCACCTGTCCCTCATAGGCCATTACCACCAGCATGTGTTCCTTATAAAGAACCACTGCAGAGGCATTCACTTGGACCTATGAATGTGCAGTGCCCTGAGTGCCATGCATTCCATTTTGACTGTGAAAAGCTGTCAAAGTCTACACAGGCTGTACCAAAGTTTGGAAGCTGCTGCTTGCAGGGACAGATAAGGCTGCCACCATTCCAACCTGCTCCAGCTACATTGCGAGATTTGTTATGTGGGAGAAGTCCATTTTCAAAGGAGTTTAAAAAGATTATCCGACAATGCAGCATTTGCATTTACATCATTAGGGGTCAAGATGGACACAGCTGTAACACAATCATCTGGGCCATACAGCTTTCGCATTCAAGGAGACCTCCATCATCTTTCTGGAGCACTTATGCCTCCTCCAGGATAGCATGCAGTATTTGCTCAACTGTACATTCATGATCCTTTGGCACAGCTTCGGCTTCGGGAAGGAAGCAATACACTTAACTCTGTGATAATGACTCAGCTACAGGCTATGCTGAATGACACACATCCCTATGTGCCTCTATACAAGCAGGCATTTCAAATCATGAGGGAAAAGCCACCAGAAGAGCAGCAGAATGTGACTATACGACTTAGAGCAGACAGAAACCAGGATATGCGTCAGTACAACCTTCCTACAGCCAGTGATGAGGTGGCAGCCATTATTCCAGGCAATGGCTCAGAGGCCCAGTCTGATCACAGAGACATTGTTATCAGATTGCAAGGGGGAGGCCTGAAGCACATCAGTCAGCTGCATCCATCATACTCTTCTCTCCACTATGTGCTTCTGTTTCCCCATGGAGAGGATGGATGGCACTTGGACATACCTGCACATCAAGGCGCAAATGGAACTCGAAGGGCCCCCAATGTCAGTCAACGTTGCTATCATTCTTATCAACTACATTCAAGGCCAGGAGAACAGCCACCGTTGCTGGGGGTGGGCATCTATTGCAGCAGTACGTTGTAGATGCATGGGCATCTGTTGAACAGAATACTTTGAACTGGGTCAGACATCATCAAAAGGAGCTGAGGGCTGATGTGTATTCTGGATTGAGGGATGCTGCAATGGGTGACAGGGATGACAACCTGAATCTAGAAAACCATGGGACTCGCATCATTCTTCCATCAACCCACATAGGCAGTGACCGACACATGAATCAGCTATTTCAGGATTCTATGGCCATTTGTCGTGCATTCCACAAGCCAGACATTTTTATCACTATGACAGCCAATGCAAATTGGCCAGAGATCCAGGATGCACTGTTGGAATTTGAATCCTCAGGAGAAAATCAAAATGCACCCAGGAAAAAACAGAATTCCTCTGACAGGCCAGACATTATTGCACGGGTGTTTGAGCAAAAGAAAAATGCCCTGATTAAGGAACTCAAACAGGGCATTTTTGGTAAAACAGTGGCCAACATCCATACAATTGAATTTCAAAAGAGAGGCCTCCCACATATGCACCTCCTTCTATTTCTTGATCCTGCTGACAAAATTCATGATGCCAATGATATAGATTCCATTGTATCAGCCCAGAATCCAGACCCTGTCACACAGCCTATGTTGTATGAAACAGTAACCACTTGCATGCTTCATGGTCGCTGTGGTGATGCAAATAAGAAGGCCCAATGCATGGTAAATGTGCAGCAAAACATATCCAAAAGAGTTCCAAGAGCATACTCTGTTCACTGCAAATGGATATCCTGAATATGCAAGACCTGATAATGGGTGGACTGTGCAGAAAAATAGACATGTCTATGACAACCAGGATGTCATCCCTTATAATCGAAAGTAAGAAAAACTACATGCCACTGAACACACCACACTTGCAATGCGAGTGTGGTGTGTTCAGTGTAAGAAAGACTACTAATCTCACAACATGAGCAACACCAGTGTTGTGGAGAGAAAGACCCCTGGACACACAGCACTCACGTTGCTCGTGTTGTGTGTCCATCTCTGTGTCCTGGCTGTAGTAGGATCAAACATTGTGTAAAGTACGTGGGGGGGTTTGGGGGGCTTGCCCCCCTACAAGCTGAAGATGGAGTGCTGGAGTCATGGCCGAGCAATGCGAGGTCCGTGACAAAGGCACAGAATCATAAGCTTGTATCTCAAGTGGGACCACCAAAAGGGAAGGAAATTCAACTGGGAGAATGAGGTCAGAGTAATTCAGGGGTGAAACATCCATTTGCAAACATTGCGGAGATGCAGTACAAGCCGCCTAACGTTAGACATTATGGGGCCATACTGGAGAAATCTATGAAGGAAGCTGTCTATAAGACAATAGCGCCACTAGCAGAGAAAGAACTAGTGGATGGGGTATATGACAGGATCCTGAAATAGACAAAATTAACATTGTCATTGGAGGAAATCCTAAACATTAGCCCAGAAATGAGGGACAAGTTTAGGAAGGATTCTATGCCTAGGAGAGTTTCTCTCAAGGAAATGAACAAACTTAGGGCAATGGAAAGCGATGTGGTTATGGAAAATGAATTACCATTTGGCTTAGGAAGTGGCTTAGAAGAGGTGGGAATAAACTTTCTAGGAGGCTTAGGAGAAGAGGAAATGGGAGCTGAAACAGCCATTGTTTGTCCCGATTCTTATGAATTTTATCTCAGCAATTTATGGTCAGGAGACAAAAGGAAGGAATTGGTAATGGCAAAAGAATCACACATGCTTAGGGCGATGATGGTCCTAGTGGATAATGAGGAACATGTGGAATGCATTCTCAACCCAGGCAGCCAAATAGTAGCAATGGTGGAAACTGTATGCCATGATTTAGGATTGTCCTATGACCCCACCATCATACTGAACATGCAGTCGGCTAATGGGGTTATCAATAAGTCATTGGGTTTATCAAGGAATGTTCCTTTCCAGTTTGGAAAAATTACCTTATTTATGCAGGTGCATGTGCTACACGCACCTGCCTACCAGATTCTATTAGGAAGACCATTCAACATTCTAACAAAAAGTATGGTTAATACTATACCAGACAACCATCAAACAGTTACTATATGGGATCCAAATTCTAAGGCTATAGAGACAATTCCAACCATAGAACATGGAACAGGGGTTAGGAGGATGGTTGAGGAAGAGATAAATTTTTGAAAAAGGCAGAGAACAAAGGAGAATATGTGATGACAATGGAGTTTGACAGCTCCAATGATACCCTTAGGATTTTGACTTTTGACCAGCTAGCTGAGGATTCAGTAAAGGTTTCATCTTCTACAAAGAAGCAGGTTTTGGTGTTTGAGTATTTGTTAGCAAGTGAAGATTCAGGGGAGGAAGTAAAGGGGAAGCTTAGGATGAAAAAGAAAAGGATGAGGAGAAGTAGGACGGCTATACCAGGGATTAGAGAGGGGGGTGTCAGAGAGGGGGGTGTCTTAGGAAATGTGGAGCAGGCCTTAGGAATTTTCAAGGAAGGAGTGGCAAAGATAAAAGGGGTGCAAGTGAAAAAGAAATATACACCAGTGGCACAAAAGGTTAGACCGGTGATCACACAACTACTAGGGAAGTACAGGATTGTTAGGAAAATACAAGGAGATCCCTTAGGAGAAATGCCAGTATTAGAAAAGGTGCTGCCTATTTTTAGACTGATCGGGAGGTATACCCAAGAAAGGAAAGAGGCATTAGAAAAGGTGCATCCTGATTTTCTATGGAAGTCTGAAATGGATTTACTACACCATTTTATGATGCTACAGAATGAAGGGTTCACTTGGAGTGACATGGAAAGAGGGAGCTTTAAGTCAGAATTCTTCCACCAATAGAATTTCCGGTGATACCACATATCCCTTATATAGAGAAGAACATACCTATCCCACCAGGGATTTATGAGGAAGTGTGTGGAATAATCAAGAAGAAATTGGATGCAGGAGTTTATGAACTTTCAAATTTGGCTTACCACACTAGGTGGTTTTGCATGCTTAAGAAAGATAAGAATGCACTTAGACTGGTGCATGGCTTAGAACAACTGAACAGGATCACAATACAACATTCAGGGGTACCGCCAATACCAGATCATTTGGCAGAACAATTTGCAGGGAGGTCTTGTAGAGGAACGTTAGATCTGTTTGTGGGCTATGACAAGAGGAAAATCACGGAGTCTTTGAGGGATTTAACAACTTTTCAAACACCATTTGGGGCCTTACGCTTAGTAACTCTTCCGATGGGATGGACAGGCTCAGGACCAATATTTCATGACAATGTGACATATATTCTACAGGAGGAAGTTCTGGAGTGGACCATTCTGTACATCGACAACATACCAGTAAAAGGACCAGCATCAAGATACGTGCAACCGGACAGAACCTACGAAACAATTCCAGAAAATCCAGGCATTAGGAGATTTGTTTGGGAACACTTTCAGAACTTGAACTGCATCATACAAAGGATGAAATATAGCAGAGGAACATTTTCGGGTCACAAGCTACTGCTATGTGTGAAAAGGTTTTGGGTGATAGGGCATTGTTGTACATACAAGGGAAGGATAGTTGTTAAGAACTGATCCTAAGGCGCGGGAAATCGGCGGAGTCCAGCGGAGTTCCGATGTATGACGATGACTTGGCTTCAACCTTTAAGAGGTTGCGCCCTTCTCTACGCTCGGTGTCCAATTTGCAAGAAACTGAAAAGTCTGGAAGTCCGTGCGGAAGTCCGAGGTAAGGAAAAGGTGCAAAAGCGGAGTTCCGATTAGGAAGTCCGAAGTAAGGGACAGGAATGAAGCAGAGGTCCGGAGGTCCGAAGATTAAGATAGAAGTTCGAGGTCTTAAAGTTGACAAATGATAAGTTGATAACAACTAATATTTGAACTCAAGAATACAAAGTATGTAAAGTAGTTTTATACTAAGGCTAGTACTTGGTGTAGCTGCGGCGGAGTTCTGCAGAGTTCCGAGTACAAATTTCGTGATGATATCTATGATGAAGAACAGACTTGAGTAAACTACGGAAGATGTGATGTAAGTAAAACAGGAGAGGTAATTTGAAATGAGGAATTTGAAATACTCGGAGTTCCTACGGAGTTCCGTTGGAGTTCCGAGGCAGAGTTCCGAGGGGTGCTTGCATGGGATATGACAATAGTGGATGATAGCAAGATAGCAGTCATCAAAAATTGGGGCCCATGCCATAGTCTAGGGCATTCTTAGGAACAGTGGAAGTTCTTGGGATGTTCACTAGGAATTTTGTGCACAGGGCACATGACCTGGTGAAATTGACTAGGATGGATACACTGTTTCATTGGGGACCAGAACAAGAGAAAGCACAGGAGGACTTGAAGTTAGCACTGCTAGAATCACCAGCTCTAAGGCCATTGGACTACACTTCAGATTCACCAGTCATCTTCGTGGTGGATACATCTCATATTGCAGTGGGATTCTTCCTATGCCAATGCAGCCAAGGAAATCCTAAGCAACAGATTTATAGCTGCTTTGGGTCTATTTCGCTAAATGATCGAGAGGCAATATTTTCCCAACCTAAGTTGAAAATTTATGGTTTATTTAGGGCATTGAGGGCGCTTAGGATGTATCTCATTGGGGTTAGAAATTTGGTGGTAGAAACAGATGCGAGGTATATCAAAGGGATGTTAGCAAATCTGGATATTCAGCCATCGGCAAGGAGGTCTTTACACTCCCCCCCCTTTTCCTGCGGATTCCTAAGGAATCCTAGGAATCCTAGGAATGAACCAGGAATGATTCCTGATTCCTAGGTAGTGGAAATGGAATGGAAATTCCTTGTATTAATCCTAGTCCATTCCTAGTCCATTCCCAGTCCATTCCCAGTCCATTCCCAGTCCTGTCAGGAATGCCAGGAATATTCCTTAGGAATGGTCCCAGTCCATTCCAGGCTGTTGTATTAATGTATTAAAAATTTATTTTCCACCATCAAGAATTGAACCCAGGTTTCGGGAGATGATTATTCAGCACCAAAGTGGCTATATAACCATTAGACTAAATGGCAAATATTGGTTGGGTAAGCTAAGTAAATATGTTATGTTGCGAGTACGTTACACTCCCCCACGCGTGTCACATGGCCACAATCGCCACTGTGACGTGTCGACGTTAGTGTTGCCATGACTCGGCTAACTGCGAGCTGACTTTGAAAACCGCGGCTTGTCTCAGGTGCAACCAGATTGATCGCGGCTACCCAATCTGAAGCCGTGGCTTTCACCAAGTCAGGACTCTTGGTCGGCTCAAACCGTCAGATGATTGACTCACCGCCACCAGAGCCCTACGCTCGTAGGATGATGATGTAGGATTGTCGAAGCTCTCTTCCGAGAAGAACAAGGAATGAAGCATCTCTCAGCGCTGGATCAGAATGGCAATATTAAGGAGCTGGTCATGACTTCTGCCACTTGTGAGATCTACATTATCTACTCATTTCTAATCCCTGAACCAACATGCAACATTAAGTCATGCTCTCGTCAACTCACACACCTGAATGTTAACTTACCCAAGGACCCACCCTGGCCACTGGTTGAGCCACTCTAGCCTGTCCTCAACTCCGTTCACCAGCATTTTCCCACTACGCTGGAGCCATTTCAGTTGGTCGGACTTGGTGTTTCGTCGTGCAGACAGCAGTAGAAGTTGAACTCAAGAGGTTAATGTGGATGGGATACGTGGATTTAGCATCGAGCTGCAGGTGTTTTGGAAGGCCAACGCACACTGCGAACAAATTGTGGGCATCTCTACCAGCTAGCAACAAATGTACTTTTCGAGATGCGAGATCTGGTTGTGAAATCATAGTTGCAAATGAGAACCTGCTACAAGCAAAGAGTAACCACAGCGAAGGAAACAAGAATCACCCAATGACAAGCTACTATACAGAAAGGAGGGTGGGGTATCATTGATGGGACGAAACAATACAACAGGAAGTAGGTAATGAGCATTAGAATGATTTGCCAGTCTTGGCATCAAGTGAAGGGGAAATGCTCATCTGAGAGCACAATCTGTATACAGCTCGTTAGGACACAATGCTAGTGGATATAGACTTATACTTACCCTGTACGGCGCTTGAGGGAATGATTAAGGATCCCACATTCACCCCTGAAATCCCTCCTGCTGGATCGTCTAGGGAGTGTGCCACCAACATCATCCCAATCGAATACTGGATTGCTCTGAAATCCTTCCCGCACTAAAAGATCATCGAAAATGTGGCGAAAGTGGTCATAGTCGGGTTTGGCGCCGAAGGAAAGTAAGCGGCAGTGTTCGAGGAAAGCACGAAACTCCATGGGAAGTGCCTGGAAAGCATCGTGTGTGGTGATTCCTCGCTTCAACTCAACAATGTCGTGTCCCTCCGCCTCCACGCCTTGCCATGGCAAAAAGCCACAAGAAAGTAGATGAGAATGTACGCAAGGGACTCCATATCATCCCGCCTTCCAAGTTCCAAGCCTAAGTGTTGGGATTATGTATACAAGAGTATACAAGCAAGCCAAGGCAGTTAACATGCCTAGGGAATATTGCCAGACTATGCTAAGTCAACACTAGGGTTAGGGCTAATGCACATTAACCATAACCCTAGGGAATGGACAGTTAACACATGCTACAGGATTACTCATACTGCAGCATGTCTGATAGCCTATCCAAGACAGAGCTATGGATAGAGTGTCTATGACACACCCTGAAGGAAGTCTAGGACTAACTGGTACAGGGGTCTATGACAGAATACCTCCTTTATATATTAAAGGAGTACATTACACTATACCTCCTAACTGTGTAGTATAAATATTGCACATCTTGTAGGAGATGATAATAACATTCCTCCCTGTGGCAGACTCCCTCACTCACTAGCCTTTGAGATTAACTTCATAATCTAACCTTGTCCTTAACTCTTCCTGTCACTGTGCACCACTTCATTCCCAACACTAAGTGACTATTAATGGATGCGAAATTTGCGGTTCCGATGAAGCCAAGATCATTGTTGTATGGAATGTGTAAGTGTGTGTTGGGATCCCTGAACTCTTTTGATAGCCCGAAATCGATGAGGTGCACGACGTTGGTTTGCTTGCCAATGCCCATAACGATGTTGCTAGGTTTGAGATCGCGGTGAATGAAGTTGCGAGAATGGATATACTGCAGGCGACAGAGCTGGACATAGCAGATGTTAGCCCATCAGTAAAAGCCTCGGAAATCAAATAAACTTACTAACTGCCCAGCCAGGAGCAGAGCAGTTCTTGTCGTGAACCGAAAATGGCAGTGAACAAAGAGGTCCTCAAGGGATGGGCCCAGGCGATCAATCGCCATCGCATTGAAGCCGGCTTCCATTCCAAACCAACGGACACGAGGGATACCGGCTCCTCCACTAAGCTTCATGTAGACATGGAATTCGTGATCTAGAGTATGATCCTTTCCATCCGCTGGCTCAAGTTTAATGACGAGGTTTTCCTCCGACAAAATGTTGTGCGCAAGGTATACTTCATCTGTTCACCCAGGTTTGTGAGTTCAAAAATGAGAAGGGAGTAGCATTGACTCGGACATATGAGAGAATCCGGACGTGACCTTCCCTTGCAACCTGTATCTCCCAGCTATTCGGACAAGTTCCATGAAGATCGTGCGACTGCATGGCGAGACTAGAGGTGGACAAATCAGAGGGCACGCATAATAGAACATCATACATTGCTCACAATACAAAAAAGAGATGTTGACCTTGGAAAAAAATGGAAAATGATATGTACACAAAGACCGAGGAGAGAGTTCGAGTCATCACAACACAAAATCAACTCCAACACAGCTATCACGTGATGATACCAACGGTGGTAACCGGCGCGTCCCTCGACTCTGACCATAAGCTCTTTGTTTATTGTGCCCAAAAGAAGGCAGAGTGTGAGGAAGAACTGTGCCGGTCATATGAGCAATCAAAAATGGAGAAGCTGAGCAAGTACTATGGCGTCAACCTCTACATCAAAGAGGTACAGTAACCAGATGCGAGCACGTCCAAAGAAAGCTTGGACTTCGTCCATTCTCGTTCAGGGTCTGGACCCCTCGCCAACCAACGTCACCGTCACCATGCCTGCGCCAATAGATCCTCCCCTGCCAACGGCGCTTGCCCACCAGTGTCTAGTCCGCAAGGCCTCCACAGGGTTGAGTCCCTGCAGGCCCACCACATGTACTTCTTCAACAGCAGCCACCAGCAAGCTATGAGATTCCAGATGTCACCGCAGACTAGCTTGGGATTAATAGCATCGTAACGAAAGGATATCGTTTTGGTCATCTCTTGGTCCCCGGTCCGTAGTACTCCTGTCGAAAAATGTATGGTTGGTGAAGAACAAAAAGGAAATAAGATAAGGAAAATTGTAACCATGAACCTCAAGTCAGGAGGCAGTGCCTCCCAAGCACACCCCGTCATTGTTCCCACCCTGGTATCCACTCCCCATGTCGGCATGTTGCTGTTGGTCCCATTGCGTCCAGTTTTGCTGCTGTCCCTCCCGCTCTCATGCCCGACATTAATCTGCATTGAGGTTGTCACTGCCGTTTTCGTGATTGCTGGGGTGACATGGCTGAGTGCTATCCTCGTGCTTGGCGCTCCAGGTCTTTTGTCGCCGTAGATGGTAGCTTGATCCTCAGCTCAGGCTGCGTTGTATGCACCATATTCATTGGTGTTGGCATGAGGGTCGGGTCCTCATTGTGATCGCATTGTGTAGGCTTGTAAGGAGATCAGAATGAGTGTGAAAACAAGGAAGAAAGGAAAAAAAGGAAGAAAGGAAGAGAAGCGTACTGTCTAGTGCTCGGAAACACTCCATCCCAAGCCTCCCAGTCCTCCCACTGGCAACTTCCCCGTGGCCACTTAACACCGGCTGTGAATGTGTGGATGTGGCGGTCATTGTTCGTTGTCTGTAGTCCTTGTTTCAGTCACTCTGGCTGTTGCTAGCAAAAAACAAAACAGAAGGAAACAAAAAACAAGTTATGTTAGGGTTGGGAGGTGATGCTTGCCAAACTCCCTCATTGTCGCTCCCAGATGCTATGGAGTCAACATAGGTCGTTAGGATCGGTGAAAACGAGATAGAAGAAAGAAAGAAATACAAAGATTCAACACAGGAAGCGATACCTCCCGAGTTTTTCCCAGCCCGATCCGTTGGAGTTCCTGCTGCCATTGCTGTTCAACTTGCCTGCATTGTCATTGTCATCGCCGTTTTGAGTGTTGTCCGACCCTCAGCATTCCCAGTAGTCGCCATTGCTTGTAGGTAATGTGGAATGTCAGTACTTGAAAAAGTCGCCCAAACTAAGGGTGATCGTGGCAATGCAGTTATCAGGCCAATGGAATGACAACAACCCCAACGAAAACCAAAGTAGGATAGGAAGGGGAAGATATTTTTTCGCACAGTTTCAGCGACAGATTGCATTCATAGTAAAGGCTGGAAGAATTGTACATGGTTGTAAGGGTCGTAAAGGAGTATACTATTGTACAAGTGAAGCATGACATGCATGGTCAGACTGGGATCAATCCTCGTTGTTACTAATGGATTGCATCGCACGGTCCAAACCATCTTGGAAATCTCCCTCAAGCAGCTTCAGCAAGAGATCATCATCTGGCGCATCCAACCATCTGTTTCTCCGACATCACCCAAGCATCCGTAAAGTTGAGATGATCTTGTTTCAGATGGAATTTCACCATCTGGAGGGCCTCCATCAAAAGAGGACTGATGCGATTCCTCTTTTTGGTGTCCGTTTCAGCGCTCGAGGAAAAGATACATTCGCAGGGAACAGCAGAAGCCTGAATTGGGAGGTAGTCCATTGCCATTGCGAAAAGAGTAGGGAAAGAAGCCCCATTAACCTGGAACATCTTCAGGTCAGTAATTAATGCCTCATTAATATCACTCTCACCTCCCAAAATTTGAGAATGTCGATGTTCTTTGGCAACTATGGTGCTGTGATGTAAGCTTGATATTCTTGCTCGACAGTTTGTTTGTTTGTATCACCAGGTCCACTGGCACCGACATCCATGTCATCATCAAGACTGTACTGAGCTGCGAGTGTCATGTATTTTGGCATTTCAGTAACCTCTGCTTCGGGGGTCTGTGCTGACAATTCTCCGGCCTTCTCACGATATTGGAACATCTAATCAGTCGGAGTCAACAAGGACATTTCAAAGCATAGGCGGTATACAAACACACTCACAATTTCACAAATCTTCTTTTCAGCAATGTTGATGTAGTCATTATCCCACTGTTTTCGGATCCAGGACATGCGAATCGCAGGGTTCAGGACTGCATGCCAGCATGGCATGTGCATTAGTTATCTGAATCAAGGACTCGGAGTCAATTTACTTACCCATCGAAATGATATATGCCGGAGTACGATCCATCCGACCATAATACATGCAAGCCAAGTCAAGCCCAGGTTGGATCATCGGCTTCAAACGGGGGTGCTCATTGGAGATTTTCTCCCACTTTGTCATGAATGATTCAAATGCGAGGATAGCACCGGACAAGATCAGGGTTCTCTCGCCCGACATCATCTGTTGTACTGCGTGCAGGACCTGTTGGCAGTCAGGAAATGTCACATACTACATAGCCATTAATGATTACGTGACTTACACTCAAAACAAATTCTATATCTTGCATCACAGACCACTGATGAGGTGAAATCTTGTACTTTGCAAGTTCACTGTGGTTGGGAAGGGCAAGGAAGTGATCGACAGCCTGTTACATAAATTGAGCAATGAGAAACTTGACGAAATGTAAAGCGGCAACCCATACCGGACCCATATCACGGAGTCTATTGAGCATGTGGTAAACCGAATCCCACCTTGTGCGCACATCTCGCAAGAGCTGCTGTTGTTTAAGGACAACAGTCTGTGCAGGGTCTCCTCGTTTGAACCAACCTTTGGCATTTCCATTCATAATAACCTCGTCGAAGGCATCTCGACGCAATCCTGATCCTCGGATGGCATGGACTACCGCATGAGCAAGTACTATGGGGTCATTGGTAGATTCAGCAGCTTCGTCGTGGGTCAGAACAGCTGGATTAGGATGAAAGTCATCCCCATAGTCAACCGCATCAGTAACGCCACGTATCACATGTCCAGAGCTGAGGTCCACAACATGTCCATAGCACATGATCTTGCGCTCAGCTGCATCAAAGTCAATGTCGTGTTCGGCCAACCTCCACTCAAGTCCCTTCATCATGGTGTTGTTGTTTGCTGCATTATCTACAGTGAAGTGCCCGACCTTAAGAAACACTTCAGAAATGCAGTGCTTGCCGGATAAACATAGTAACCTCACCTTGACAGTGATCCCGGCCCTATCAAGAAGCTTCAAGACTGTTCCAGCAAGTGATTCGCCATCGTGGCTACCATGGAGATGGTGAAACGCAATGAGTGATGTCTTGAGTTGTAAAGCACTTGTCCCCTTGAGCTTGGTGATCCAGTGGGCAGTTATTGCTAGGTAAGGCCGGAGATTCTGATCAGACCAGATATCAGTTGTAAAGGAAATCTGGCCCATAGAACGCTGGGTACAAGAGATAAGAAGGTGTATTGAACAAGTCAAAGGAGATGTACCACAAGATCGCGCTTTAGAACCACGAAATATTGCTTCCACACTTGAATAATAAGCTCGCGCAGTTTAGTTCGATGTGGGATCATTGTGTCCTTTAGTTCATTTTGTAAAAGGAGAAGGAGTACCCTAAATTCGTGACATTCCACGAGATTTAGCGACTTGGCAGTCGGGACAAGAGATCATGAGCATAGCGACATGGATCAGAGTTAGATGGAAACATACCTGGTCATCCGCAATAATAAAATTCAGCAAGTGCTGGTGAAATGTGCGCTCGTAAAACTTATCAGGCCGTCCAGCCTGTAATGTAGCAGCTTTGCTGTTTGCTTGAGATTTTGCTTGCGACACAAGTCCTGGCAACAATATTTTCCATCCTTCTTTTTTCGCATGGGTCATGAATTCATCAAGGTGATACTTTTTGATGTGAGGTCGGAGGGATGTAGTTGAGGTGTTTAGTCCATACCGAAATCGGATGTGTAATGGCAATTTAGATGGGTCCTTTTTCTCAATTTTCCTGTGTGCATCGTGTCCATAAGTCAGAAGTCCAGACTCGGGAGAAGGGCTAAAACTTGCCTGCATGGTCGACATACTCGGTGGCCCTTAGACTTCTTGAAAAAATGTTTGATATCAGCTGCGCCAGTCGTGGACTTAGATATGGTAGGGTTATTGATATTGTCGACATCTGATTCCGCATCACTGTCGGCCTCCTGAGCAGCAGCGTCTTGAGTGCAGGCTGGCTCCTCGTCGTCATCACTACCCGTGACATTTAAATCAAAATACTCTCCTTGTTCCTCGGGGGGAGGCACGGCTTGGGTACGGGCACAAGGATGCTGCACAGGTGTGCTATCAATTGGGGGAATGGGCACAGTGGGTTCTGCGCCTGGTGGAGACACAGTAGGTTCTGCACTTGTTGGAGGCACAACTTTACGAGGGCGGGGTGCCATTACTGAAGAAGTTGGGTATAGAGAGCACATACATATGATTCTGAGCCGTATTTAAGCGAACTCCTGCAAAACCTAAAGTACTGAAAGAGAGTAGCTGATCCAACGGACATGGTAATAATTCATCGGAGCTCTTCAGCGGCCACTGCCAACTGGTTTCGATAAGTTGGTACTCATGTTCATCTTCGCCGCCAGACTCTCCATCGGACTTGATGTTAAGTCCCTCCATACAGAGGGTCATGCTCCAGTTAGTCTTAATGGTTGGCTGGGATGACTGCTTGCGACCGAAAATTTGCTTCACTGCAGAATCATTGGCTGGCCATGCCGAACGATCGCGAAGAGCGTTGTCGAAGAGCGCAATTGTAGGTTCATGAGTCTCCAAGTCGGACATCCAGTTATCGTATGTGGGGACTTTACTCTTCTTGTACACATTCCAACTTGGGGTCATTTGGTGTTTTTAGAATCGCCAGGAGTGCGTTGCTCTCCTCCCTTTCAGCTTTGGTAGGTTTTTTCTCATAACGGACCGCAAACAAACAAGCCACCTGATCGATGAGTGCATGGAGCATGGGTCGATGGGGGAAGGTGATGTGGTTTAAAAATACCCGATTCATAAGGAAACTTTCTTTGCCATGGCCACCACATTGTCCATAAGGCCGAGGGTCAAGGACCTCCGACAGAAACATTGGAACCTCATCACTCTGAGAAACTTCCGAATACATCAAGGTCACCCACAACAGGACGTAAACCGATGATTCGAGATAGTCTTTGAAGTCATGCTGAATGTAAACCCCGCTGACCAATCCAGTGGACATGAATTGCCAGGTACCCTGAAACACAGATTCTGAGTTAGCTTTGTTCATAGTGTGAGGTGGAACGTTGGCAGGCACAGTTCGTGTTGCACGCCTAGGAGTTTCCGAACGCAGCTCCACTGCTTCGACAAATCCCAGTCTATGAGCCACCCTTTTCCATCAGGATCGATTATGATATTTCCAACACTGAAGTCATGGTGCAAAATCCCTGCACGATATGCATCTATGAGAGCTAAAGAGCTATGCATGTTAGCGTGGTCCAGCTCCAGGATAGAAGCTCACCAATAAGACTGTCTTGTACAGCGGTCACCATTTTGTGAGAGGATCTATATTGCACAAGGACGCACCCAGCAACATCCAATGCGAGACGGTAGTGCCGGTGAGGAATAAGATGAGCACCTAAAGGGCAAGCCCACGGTTTGTCAACATAAAGATTGGTCTTCGTAGCATGGTAGCCCTCAGTTGAGATATCTCCTGATGCAATGCAACGAGGAACGTGGCGGACGGCAGTGTCTCTCAACCTCTTGTATACCCGCCCCTCCACCTGGATATCTAGCAAATCTACCCTCCACAAATCCTTCAAGAAAACTATCATTCTCTGTGAAACTTTCCGTTGTTACGCGAGGGGACCGCCTAATATGGGTGGCAAGGACGAATCAGCATCGACCCCAACACCTGCGGAAGCAGTCATGGCCAGGGAAGCCTTGGGGCTGGACATGACGATCCCGCTTGTCAAACTTTCAATCCCTGACACGGACGGCTCTCAACTTTACTTCATCATGCCTACCCCTGAAGCAACACTATATACACCCCCAGGCCGCGCCACCCATGGCTCCAGGGCCTATCAAGAAAACTATCGTTCTCTGTGAAACGTTATAGGCCCTGGAGCCACGGGTGGCGCGCCCTGGGGGTGTATATAGTGTTGCTTCAGGGGTAGGCATGACGAAGTAAAGTTGAGAGCCGTCCGTGTCAGGGATTGAAAGTTTGACAAGCGGGATCATCATGTCCAGCCCCAAGGCTTCCCTGGCCGCGACTGGTTCTGCAGGTGTTGGGGTCGATGCTGATTCGTCCTTGCCACCCATATTAGGTGGTGCCCTCACGTAACGACGGAAAAAATCAGCTAGAACTGAGGATTTGTTATATTTGATGGCCTCCGTCATGATCATGCCCAACCTGTCCCACTGGAGGATCCTAGCTGTGTCCTTGACGATAAGAACAGAATATAGATGTGTTCAAAATTGGGCACTAAGCTGGGCTGCAGCATATGAAGTAATTTGGCCCAAGGTGTCTTCCCCTGCTTTTGAATTGCGCAGGAAAGACTTGACAATCCCACCCTCGAATGCGACGTTGTGCAAGTCGCAGAAGGGATCATCTGTGGTATTCCACTTGAATTCAACAAAGATTGTCGGTGCCAGCGGGATAGATGGAGACGTCAGGTTTGATCTTGAATGGGATACTTGACCGAGGGTTACAATCAGGATACGAGGAGGAATTGACAATGTTGAGGCCAGGAGTAAACTCCTCCGTCACTTTGATCTTCAAAGAGAGTTCCACGTAAACAAGGGAATTCTCTAGAGGGACTTCCAACTCACAAAGGGCTCGTACGCCTGTATTTCCATAGCGGCCTTCAGAGTTTCATTATAACAGCCAGGTGTAAACCGGAAGGATTTATGAAGACAGAGGTCATTGGGAGGAAAGAAATCGTCTAGAAATTGTTGTGCGGGCATTGGTCCGACAAGGTATCTTCTTATCTCTTCCGCCATTGCCGTGCAAGATTCAATGCGATATTTCGGATTAGTGGTGAAAGGGAGTGTTGTAGAAGAATTGATCTTGATCGGAGTGGAGTGCGGAGGTAACAAAGTGGTAGTGGGGGGTGGGGTGGCGGTCATGACTTCAATGGTTTCACTGGCTGGAGTCGACTTCTGGTCACGGTTGAAGTCGAGTCGCAACTGCATCAACCGACTTTTTCCCAGGATCAGCCGGGGTCAACTTGGTTACAACATGTGACTGGCTTTGGCTTCAGACCAGCTTTTAGCCGAGTCGCGGCAACACTAGTCGGCATCGTGACTGCCAGCTCACGCATTGCCACCACCCCACCATCACGACGACGGCCTCCCCCCTCCCTCCCCCTCTCCCCCCTCCCCTCCCCCTCTAGCACACCATGGGGGCCTGTAGCCCCCATGCTAAGTATTTTAAAATCTGTTTCATGTTTATTTAAAGCTAAAAAAAATTTGTTTTTCACTTTTAGTTTTTCTTTTTGTATTTGTATGCTACGACGCGCCGCTCCTCCTCCCCACTTAGTTGGGAGGTGGGGGGCTTCATGAGACAAGGGATGGCAGCTGGGGAGTGCCAGGGAAGGGAGAGGGGGTGACGACACCCACCACGTCACCGCCACCCGCCATGTCACTGCCACCCACCCCACTCCGCCTCCACCTCTTCACGCCGGATGCAAAGGGGATGCGAGGGGAGCAGGACGATGACGACAGCCGCCGCATCACCAACGGCCACCGACCCCGCTGCCGCCACATTACCGCCCACCCGGACAACCCCCACCAACACATGACCTGCCCCCAGGCCAACAAGGGACAGGGGAACGCCCCTCAGAGGGTACGCACCAGGGACAACGGGACACACTGGGGGACAGGGGGGACGCGTTGGGAGGGAGGGGGGACGCATTGGGAGGCAGGGGGGATGTGTCGGGAAGGGGGACATGTGGGGGGACAAGGGGATGCGACAGACTGCGACCGCCCGACACTCAGCACGACAGAGCACCCCCCACCACTGCTGCGAGCCACTGCTCGCAGGGTGGAGGTGGGGTGCAATAGGCAAGGGGGCCAGCAACGTGCCCCACTCCCCTCCCCTTATTAGTTTGATTTAGTCATGTATTATATCAATAAATAATATCTCCCCCTTGCCTTGTAGCGAGTTGGGGGGTTTTTACACTTTTTGTTAGTATGTGGTGTTTCCATAAATAGTAATAAATACATTTAATATTGGAAATAATGACTTGGTACCATCAGGAATGGTGGCTAGGAATGGGTCTAGGAATGGTCTAGGAATGGCTTGGAATGGACCAGGAATGGACCAGGATTCCTAGGAATGTGAGGAATGAACCAGGAATCCACCAGGAATCCTAGGAATGAACAAGGAATCCTAGGAATCCACCAGGAATGGGGGGGGAGTGTAAAGTATTGTGTGCAAGATGTGTTGCAGTGCGGATGCAAGTTGGAATTGGTGCCATCACTGTCATAGGGTCTTAGAAATGGGCCTCCCTTTGAGGAAATATTAGCTTTGAGATTAGAGAGAAGTGCACCCTTTCTTTGGAGCCATGTTTGGGGACTGGGAATGTATTTTTTTTTGTTCCGTCGCCTAGCCTAGTTTTATTGCCCACAGAGGTGGGTCCCCAGCACCCTCGTTCTGTCGTCGTATGCGCAAGCTGGCTCATTGTCCTAAGCTAGCCTCCTCGTCGCTCATCGTAGTTTCTGTTCCTGCTCGCGTTGTCATGTTTGTGCTTGCCCTTGTATTTTTTGTGGCTGATGTCGAGCCTAGGTAGCAATAACGACAGGTTAGCTAACGGAGAAACACACAAAATAAAACTCACTACCAACGGCATGCTCAGTTGAGAGCGCTGTTCTGGCCCGTTGTGCATGAGGTGTTGGAGTGGTGTGGGTAAACAAACATTGGTTGGTTCGGCATCAGCAAGTCCAACCATCTTTGTCATCAATTCCGTTTTTGGGAAAAGTGGGCTGTGTTATGTTGAGCAGAATGAAACATGTGCAAGCTGCCATGTTTGTGAATGTTGCCGACATACCAATGGACTGGTGGCTGACAGACGGACGGAGTTTCCCCCAGAATTTCCAATTTCCACATTTTCTGCAGAATGCTCGCATAGTTGGTGTACCTGTAAAGCAGTTAATTAGTTGATATGAACAATAAATGAATCACAATAGATAGATAGTGCGTGGATAAGTAAAGCAGACTAACATAGTCTCCCCTTGTGTTTTTCTTTGAAATACTACTCTACATTATCTACAGCATCTATAGCATTTGCGCTATCCTCCCAGTCCAGACGCATGCCCTAAGGGTCATTTTAAGCAGGCGCAGGCATGTGCCGCTCCAAACAAGCCCAGGACAGCAGTGTGGTGAAAGAGAAGAGAAGATACCTTTTAAACCCCGATGATCTTCAACATCAAATCATGTGACATGTGACTCCACAAATTTAGATAAGTACAGTAATAGACTGTCTTCTGCACCATGATCAGCCATATGCACCAAATGAAATTTATTTAATTCACTGCCCCACTTTTACGCTAACTTACTCATGAATTTTGAAGATCTTCCAAAGGTCAGTAATGGTGCAAAATGGTTTGGCGATCACTTGCTTTGAACCCACGTGGGATGGGCGTGATTGTGGGTTTGTATACCAAATTGGGCGGTGCAACAAATTTCACTCCCATGGCCTGGAGCACCAGACTGGAACCTTGACAGCTGCAGTCCCATAGTGTGCAGTAGACTAAAAGTGTTTTAGATCATTCTGTATGTATGTAGGAATATTTTGACCGGAAAAAAACAGTGGTTTAGACCCATGGTTGTACTCATAGAGATTTGTTGGTGCAGATGAGTCAGAAATGCTATTTTTAGCCCTCTCATCAATTTGCCTCATAGCTCAGCAACCAGCTGGAATTTCGCCTCCTAACATATCCTGTCAGACACCCAAATGTCAGGGCATTGACATAAAACAGCACAAAGTTCATTCAGATAATGTTGTTTGGCATGGCCATCTTATTTTTGTTGGTGCAGAAGACGGTCTATTGCTGTAGAAATGGCTCACATTAGGTAAACAGTTGTGACAGCTTTTGTGTGCCCATAATTTTATCCTCAGGGAACGTTAGGGAACTGTGCTTAAGAGGATAATAAAGAACTCTCCAGGAAGAGAATGTCAAAATTTTATATGTTGGCATTGCTAGTGAACATTTTGTGCAAAAGATTTTACTTTCGTAACCACCTGAGAGAAAATAGCCATGCAATGATGAAAGCAAATTATTTTTCTCTGAACCTCCACCCTCTGGCCTACTTTTCTCCTGGATAAAATTAGATTATGTCAATGGGTACGAGCAGTATTTACACATGAAATCCTCAATCAATACCATGGATACATATGTCATATTTCAACCCAGAGATTCTCATGACAAATGAACACAACTGCATCCAAAATTACTAGTATATGTATATTGCTGGTGCTAGCAGCATTTCTTACCAGAGGAGGAACAGAAAATATCTTGGGTCTGACATATGAAGTCACCAATGGATGTATGTTTGTCAATCCAGCAAGTAGGCTGCAAAAGAATGTAGACTATGCTGCAAGTGAACACTGCACAAGGATTATGTAATGGCAAGATACTTGTTAAGGTAGGCCGCATCCACATACGACTTGATCAGGTGATGTGATTGTCACTGTGACAGTCACCATAACATGTCCTGCTCCCTTGCTTGAATTTGTGCATTGGGCATTTAAGTAGGCTATGTAGACTCTGGATATATACTGTAACTATTGTATACTAGACTGCTCGTGGGCCCCATCCCCTTCCTCTGGGGGTCTTGGATCATTTTCAAACAGGGTTACCTCAGGGAGAACAATTGCACTAGGAGGCGAAAGCCCAGGTGCAGGAGAGGACTTCTTGCCAAACCAGGAGCTCAAGGACTCATATACCCTCTGTCTCCTCCTCTTTGGACTCATTGAAAAAGAGGGATGGCCACCATGGGGGGTTCCTGTAAGAGGGATTAGCTTTAATGTCACTGTCAAGATTATTATTCACATTCTCATTGTCCCATCTTTTGTAGGTGGGCTTTTTCTTGTAATAAGACCATGCACCAAGGTTTATGAGGTTCTTCAGCTTTTGTGCCCATGGTTTGAGGTCGAGGGATGGAGGTTAATCTATAATTATGCCCTAATTTCCCAAATTGGCTACTTAAAGTTAAATTAGTGGTGCCAATCAAATTAATTAAAAATTCTGCTTGCACAGAGTCATTCAGAATGTCAAAACACACAATCCCTTGCAAACAGACTTTTGATTATGTTTGAAATATGAAAGAAATATATGATACAGCAGTTTGTCACCGAATGTCACTCAGTGGTCATGTGATTGAGTCGTATGTGGATGCGGCCTACCTTATGATTACAAATCCTAGTTGCTACAATTACAAATCGGAATCAGCTATACTTACAAATCCTAGCAGCTGCTAGGTGCAGGTCAGCCCCGTTGTTAGCTGTTCAACCCCCGTCATCATCATGCCTTCCATTCCCTGGCCTTCAAAAGTCCCTACAAGAGCTATCATTGATAGAGCTGTTCAAGTACAGTACTCCTTACAGCCCATGGAGAACCCAGAAATATTTCAGGTGCTGGCACAAAACATCTGGACTACAGAAGAACCATATCATTGGGCCTACATCCCTGTAATCCTGGAATCATTTCTGCATCAAATTTTCTGGAGGCAATGGATCCTTTCTTCTATGTACTGTAATGGATCCAAGAATCCCACTCTTAAAAGGTATATTTGGTATATGGAATTGATTCTTGATGCACTCTGGACCCACCTCCCCCACAACCCAAACATGACAAAGCTTCCTGAATTGGCTGTTTGCTGGATTACCATTGATTGTTTAGTAGGATGAGAGATTGGCTCTTGACCCTGGACAACTTTCCATGCCAGGACCTCTTGAATTCGAAAAAATGGCAGTGGAATTCTGTTTCTGCCCATATGAAAGACACTTGCATGTTGCTTATGGAAAGCTGGTTGAATGGAGAGCATCTCCAGGTAACCCTTGCACCCCTTGATTCAGAAACCAACCAAGGAAAACAAACAGAAAGGGAAAAGAACAACAACATGGGGAAATGATGGGTGGGATGGACTCCTTATTCATGCATTCAAACCCAACTCCACCACCTCCATCACCAAAATCTAATCTCCAAGGATTTACTCCCCCTCCTGCTCCTCCTGCATTCCCCCCCCCTCCTCATTCTCAAGAATCTCCCTCCCTCCCCCTCGAGAGTTTAATTCCCCTCTTCAAGAATATACACCTCCTCCACCTCCTGAATTATTTACTTGCCCTCTTCCTCATATGGTTATTCCTTCCCCTTCTCCTCCACCCATTCTTATTCCTATAAGATTCAAACGAAAAAAAATCTAGCACGTCAGGAACAAGGAGTCTGGTGAATGCAATATTCCCTGAATCAAAGAAACAGGGTTTTTTTTATGAGTCTAGATCAGGTTTGGTCATTTATTGCATATTTAGGGCTCTCAAACTGGCCCCCCGATCATGTCCTACGCAGGTGCATGTATCATAGGGAGCTAGCACGGGTCTTCCAATCCTCTTTGGTGAATGCCTTCCACACCATCTCCCCACAGACATGTGCATAGCATTATATGGAAGTGAATTATCCCATGGTGCTGCGCGTTATTAGGGCAGTAGTTTTGTACAGAGGTGGAATTAGCCAGTACTTTACACTCCCCCACCTACTCCGAACGGACTCTGATCGGAATGCTCGGAATGCTAGGATTCCGTTCGGACTGTTGAAATGGGTGAATTCCTAGCAATTTGAAGTGCGAATTCCGAGTGAATTCCGAGCTTAGTCTGAGTGAGTCCGAGCAAAAATAAAAAGTTTGCCAAGTCCCATTCCGAGTGAGTCCGAGTGTTATCTGAGCGGAATCCTAGCAAAGTCCGAGCTCAGATTGAGAAAAATAAAAAAGTTTGCAAGTCCAATTCCTAATGAGTCAACATGCAGAATTCCGTGGAATTCCACAGATTCCGCAAGTGGGAATTTGTGTCTTAGTGGGAATGTAAAATTTCCATAAGTAGTAATTTTTTTAATAGTATTATATTTTTATTTTTCGTGGTATACAAATCAAATAACCACTCCATTGCTCATTGAGCAATGGAGTGGGGTCTATATTATTAAAATAGACTATATATAATTAGTATAATTATATTTATACAACGGCCCCGCCCCTCGCCTGGAGGGCGAGAAGAGGGCGGCAGGGGGCGCGCTGCCGTCGCGTCTCCCGTCGCCTACCCCTGCCGCGTCTCACTTCACCCACCCCTGCCACGTCTCCCGTCGCCCACCTCTGCCGCATCGCGCCCCATCCCCCCGCCCGCGCCCGTGCGATGTCGACGCCCGTCGTCCCTCCGTCTGCCGCTGCTCCCCGATCCCGCCCCATGAGCAGTGGCTCGTGGCGGTGGTTCGGGGTGCTGTGGTGGTCGTGGTCTGCCGCTGGCTATCGTCGTCGTGCGCGATGCGTCGCGGCCTGGCATTGTCGCGAGCGGTGGTGTGACGTGGCACCCCTCCTGGGTAGAAAACACCGCCCCCCGCCCACCCCGCGAGCAGGGGCTCACAGGGCTGCGTGGGGGGCTGTCTGGGGGGTGTTAGTAGCAGGGTGGAAGGGGGGGGGGGGCGTTTGCGGCGTACCTCACGGGCGCCGCGCTCCTGGGGCCTCCCATCGCGTCCTGGGGCCTCCCATCGTGTCCTGGGGCCTCCCATCACGTCCTGGGGCCTCCCATCGCGTCCTGGGGCCTCCCGTCGCGTACTTGTCACGTCTAGGGCGTCCCGTCGGGTCAAAGCGCATCCCGTCGGGTCAAAGTGGGTCCTAGTCCCTCCCGTTGCGGCCAGGCGTGATGGTGACATGGCACCCCTCCTGGGTAGAAAACACCGCCCCCCGCCCACCCCGCGAGCAGGGGCTCGCAGGGCTAAATGGGGGGCTAGTTGGGGGCTGTTAGAAGGACGGGGGGGAGGGGTTAGTGACGTGGCAGTTGGGGCGCCACATAGGGGACACACCTCGTGAGTCGTGGGTGCCCCACTCCTTGGGCCTCCTGGCACTACCCTGGGGCCCCCTGTTTGGCCATCGAGACTCCCCCGCCTCCCAGCTGAGTGGGGAGAGGCCGCGCGTCGAGGATCTATCATTGCATACATATACTAAAAAATCATTATTATTTATTAAAAAAAATGAAAGAGAAGAAAAAAATACTTATAATGGGAGCCTGGGGCCCCCATGATGGTGGAGAGAAGGAGGCAAGGAGGGGGGGGGGGGAGGAAGGCGGAGGAGGATGGCGGACGCGTCGTGGGTGGTGGTGAGTGTGTGAGCTGGCAGTCACGGCTAGTGACGGGTGACGCAAGCCAGCTGGCTTGGGTAGAGAAGGGGCATATGAGTTGCCTATTATGAATAATATAGAAGGTACTTTGGCATAGTGGTTATTTGAATTTCTTTAATTCTTTGTGTGATCCAGGCCTCTGGTTCAATCCCCCCTGGGTACATAATTTTTCTATCCCTTTGTAATAAGGACCAACTATGTTTGGTCTGTTCCTAACGTTCCTAATGTTCCGTGTGGTTTCTGTGCAGAATCCTAACAGACTCCAGGCTCGGAAATCCTAGTCCGAGCACTGTTGCTCGGACTCTGCTAGGACTCTGTTCGGACTGAACTCGGACTAGGAATGGAAATTTAGCAGGCTTTTCTGCCAGGAAATTTCCTAGCTCAGTCCGAACGGACTCCTAGGAATCCGAGCGTTCCGAACAGATTCCGATCGGATTCCGTTCGGGTTAGGTGGGGGAGTGTAAAGTACTCGAATTAGCAGCTAGAAAAAAAAACAATGTCATCTAATGTAAGCATCAACATGAGACCATGAGGAGTGGTTTTCACTACCACAATTTGTAATAGAAAATACATGATTCTGTCCCACTCTACCACACTGCCAGGATCCCAAAATGTGACAGAAGGGAGTGTGATTTGCTCCTAGAGGACACAGCTTGTCCCCAATAGATGGTAGAAAAAGAGGTTTCATAGGTAACAAATGAAATGTTGTTTGTATGTCAGCAGGGTCATATAAATTGCACCCTAGCACCACCCATCAACTGCAGATAGACTCTACCCACTGCATGACCATTGTATCAAGGTTCTGGGTTCGCTGTCATTTGGCCAGGCAGAAGACTGCATGCTCAGACAACACTGTTGTGCTTTTAAGGCTTGCTGCCTTGCGTTTTCAACTCTGAGAACCGAGTTTCCCAGCTGAAACCTGTGAACCCTGTGATTGGCATGACTGCGATCTGGTGACCTGGCCAGTAGATTGTGATAGCCTCTCCACTGAATCATCAAATTTATCTCTTTTCCTCTTACCACTTTTGCTTTCCTCCCACTTCTTTGCATCTGACGCTGAGTCCGCAATCATCTTCCAAATTTCAAGCAAGAGCTCCAGCTGGCGCTGAAGTGCCTGTTGCTCATCCAGGTCCTTGTGGAGCAGGAGTACAATCCGTTGCAGACCATACTGAACACATTTGGGTCCTGCATTGATTACTGCATAGGGGGGTGCAAGATGGCACCGCAAGTTCTGTAAGGTTTCGTATGAGAAGTGACAATGTTCATAATGTGCTTCGCCCACAGGCCTATTTGGTAAATGTCTTAGGAAGGCTTCATAACCGTATGAAGGGAGTGGTATGAATGAGTATTCAGTTGTACTCATCAAAGGCCACTGAGATAAGCAACTTTAGAATAGTGTAGATGCCTGTGGATGCTGAACTCACTTTTGACCTGAAGCTTGGAATCAGTCCCACACCATTGCGTGCTGAGATCACAGCTACTACATGGCTGCGAACCTCTTCCAAGGCAGCCATGCTGGGCAGCAGAATCCACTTCATCTGATCAAATGAGTTATGCAGATCAGATTTAACTATGAATGTTATTTGTTGGCATAAATAACAACTGACAATCACAGATGCACAAAGGAAAAGATTACTTCGACTATCAACATGAAAGCCCTTTGGTTCAAATCCCAGACAGTACTCACATAACACCAGCTATAAAGCAATCAGTTATATCAGCATGCACTGCAAATCACGATTTACCTGGTGGTGTTTGCTCGCATGTGGCACAGCATGCGTTACGTTAATGGCCTGTTGAGATTGTGTCACAAGACACTGAAAAGTACTGTCTCCATATATGACCTGGTAGAGCTCATAGAGTGCTCTGCGGCAACTGCTGGAGATGTCAGACTGTGAGCACTGAGATGGCGTGGACCATATTGTCCCAGATCGAGTTGACTGGCATTCCGGAGTGAACTCTGAGCCACTATCATCTTCTCTGTCATCTTGTTGGGGTGGGGTAAGGTGGCGATCACCAGATGTGGCTGCCTGATCATGTGTTACCATTCTCCTGTTGCTTATGGGAGAGCCAGATGGGTGCAAGGACACTTCTTTCTATGGTACTGCAAGAAAGTATAGAACCTAGCAGCAAGGGGGTTTGGCAACATGTTGCTATCTTACGTGATCATGAGCCATGCTTTGTATCTATTTTCCTTGCAGCATGTCACATGCTACACAACATTACTGAGAAGATTTTCCAGGTGTAATGCGTAACAATTGGGCATTGCAAGCCATTTATTTGGCTGGTAAAATTACACTTTTTTTCACTGTCCTAACAGATTTATCTATTTGGTTATGCATGGGATTCTATGAAGAGGTGGTCACATTAGTAAGTCTAACGATGCGTACAGATTGTGTCTATGCTACGCGAACATGAACCCAAGGTCACGTGATCGTGTATGCCAGGGTGGCTGGCTACATGGCTACATGTGGGCCTCTCCTCAAAGGCAACGTCCGCGTTGCCTCTGGAACTCTAATCAAGGAAAAGGGAAACAGAAAAGAACAAAAATAGGAAGGGTATAGTAGAATAGCAAATGGTATATGTAACAAAAAAAAAGACAAAAAACAAAAACAAAAAACAAAAAAAGCTCAACATGGTGGAGTCCATCCCAGAGCTCGGAGGGCCTGACTGAGGTTTGCCAGTAGGGGGTCACCATCCCAGTTGAGGGTGCAAGGTGGTGTGCTCGGAGCACTAGGTCCTCGACGTTGAGAACATCGACGTCGGACACGCCTTTGAAGCATGCCAAAGGTGGCAGGCTGAGCAGAGCGAAGGCTCGAGAGGTCTCGTGGGCCATAGGCTCTCACAGAGGGAGCCGTCGTGGGCAGGGACTCAGCATCGACAGCCCAGTTGAAACGCGGGGGTGCGGGGAGGGACGGGGGCATGGGCAGTGGGCGGGGGGTTCGCAGTGACGCGGGGTGGATGGGGGTCGTGGTCGGCGGCGAGACGGCTCGTCTACAGGTGGGCAGGGGTCTGGGAGGGAAGACGGGGGGCAACGGCGGCAAACGGGGGGTGGCAGGGGTTGCGGACAGTTGGCGGGGGGTCGGTGGTGATGCAGGAAGGCTCGGGGGCATGTGTGGCGGTGACGTTGGCCGTCTGTGGGCGAACGGGGGTTGGGCAGCAGGGACGGGGGGTACCTGGGGCGAACGGGGGGCAACAGGGAGGTAGGGGAGACGGAGGCCGGTCGCCGTTGTCGAACGCGACGTGGAGGGGGCAGCAGGGGGGGTTCAGCGTCGAACACGCGGCCGTTCGGCCGTTCTGTGTGCTCAGGGTGGGTGTAGGCGTGTCTGAGGCAGTGGAGGGGTCGGCTGGGGTGCCAGGGAGGCCACAGGGGGTGGTGTTGGCTGCGGCAGGGGCGGCGGTAGGCTCTAGGGAGGCAGAAGGGGCAGCCTGGGGGCTGGCGCAGGTGTGTCCAGCCGTTCTGGGGGTGCTGGAAGGGGCCTGGGTGTCGCTGGATGCTGTTGGGTGTCCTTCAGGTAACGGGGGGTGTGGGGACACCGTCCATGGCGTCAGTGACGTGGCGATGGTCATGTTGGCCTCACGGACGGGGCAGGGGCTGTGGACGGGAGTTGGGGGGCGGCGCAGGCGTGCACCGTCGTCCTGGGGTTGCCAGAGGTTCCCTGGGGGCAGGCATCAGAGGTGGCGGCCGTCTGGGAGCCTGTTGAGGCTTGAGCTGGGTTGTGGGGCTGAACGCCAGCCTGTGCAGCGAGCTGGGGGGCTGTAAGTCGGGTGGGCAGGGTGTGCCGTTGTTTCAGAGGTGGTGGGGGCAGTTCTGAAGCTCGGGGGCAGGTGGTGGTGGACGTCGTCGACAATGTTGACGACGTTGATGGCGGCTGTGCTGGCGTTGTCATGGGTGACGTGGCAGGGCGCTGGGACATGGGAGGGGGTGGAGCAGGGTGTTGGGGGCCGTTGTCGGCTTGGGAGGCCACGTCGCAGGTGCAAGGCGGTTCCGTGGACGTCCCCGCGTCACTCAGTGGACACGGCGGCTCGTTGGGTGTCCCTTGTGTAGCGGCGTCGACAGTGGGGGTAGGGGCGGTCTGGGTGGCTGTCTCGATGGTTGCGGGCCCAAGTTTCATTGTCCAGAGCTCTGGTTTGGCTGCTCTTCCTTGTTCTTCGCCCTCTTTCAGACCTTTTCTGTACCACTCCTGCTTCCCTTCCTCTAGTATCTCTGTTCTCGCAGCGTTTACTGACCTCTCAAATTTTTTCCAGGCTGTCAGAAGCGCGTCGTCGTAGGCTGTGCTATAGTGTTGTTTGATGTGCCAAAGATCGTACTGTAGATTGACCTTCTGTTCGTTGAGCGTCGCAGCAATATCTGCTTGGAAATCTTCGAGAGATGAATCTCGTGCTGATGGTGCCATGTGCTTCGCGGCTGTCTTCTTCTTTCCCATAGCTCAGTAGACAGGTGACAGTTGACAGAGTGACAGTAAAATGGAAGCTGGATGACAGTAGACGGAATGACAGATGACCGAATTATCAGGATTATCAGAATTATCAGTGACAGGTTTGACAGGTTTATCAGTTACTCGAGAAGAATGAATGAAGAAATGCCGAAATGCGTGCACAGAGTCAAATGAGCTGTTGTCACCAGATGGAGACGCGCAGTCTCACAGAAGAAGGGTGAGACACAAAGCGGAAAGCCCAAAGCACGGGGCAAGACTGTATAGCAGTAGACTGTAGTCTAACGATGCGTACAGATTGTATCTATGCTACGCGAACATGAACCCAAGGTCACGTGATCGTGTATGCCAGGGTGGCTGGCTACACGGCTACACCGCATGCTAATTTTTTCTCCACGTCCCAAACAATATTAAGCCGACTTTCAGACCCTACACTGTAGCTATAGTCAGCTCTGCGTATAATGCTGGGACACAGCCTTGCTCTCACATGATCTACCCATATAAAAATGTTGATTAACTCGGTAAAAAAGAAAATCCAAAAACGTCATGTGACTGTAGAAATAGACAGTCAAGTCATAGCCAAGTCATGCATTTTTGGACTCGCCAGAATATCAAAGTGGGGGAGCGCTAGGCCAGCTATGTACAATATGCAACCCATCCTCCTTCACAGGCATAGCATGCCTATCGTGAACAGACAAAAGTCCATGGTGGCCACTGGCATAGTGTGCCTATGGTCCACACAGGGTGCATATGAACAAGACTTTGTGTTTCACAACCAATACATCGGTGTGCAAAGGAGATTCGTTTCCCAATGTACAATACACAACCTGTCCTCCTTCACAGGCATAGTGTGCCTATCTTGAACTTGGATCATAGACAAAAGTCTATGGTGGCCACTGGCATAGCGTGCCTATGGTCCACACAGGGTGTACAAACAAATATGTAGACTTCCCTGCACAAAGATGATCTTACTCTGTGTTTCATCACCAATACGGGGATGTGTAAGAAAGAGCTTGAGTTGCAGGTTTACAAAAGACACCAGAAAAAGAGAATTCACTCGACCAATGTCAAACATTGGTAGACACATCAATGTGTGCCCACGTCATCGTGAGGTCAAAGTAAACCATCGCCGATGATAACAGTGGTGGGAGAAGAAAAGAAGAAAAATGTGCAGGAGTGACAAGGCACTACCCACATCATAACAAAGATCGAAAATGATCATTGTCGATGAGGAAACACGCAACTAGACAACTGCAGCTGCTGCAGGAGGGACATCAATGTGCCCCCCTGTCATCATGAGGCCAAAATAAGCCATCGTTGAGGATGGAGTTGCTAGGAAGCGGGGAGGGGGAAAGACCAGTGGTGGAGGACAAGAGTGAAGAAAAGAAAGCAGACGTTTTTTAAAAAAAGTTCAACCTGGGTTCACACAGTCACATGATCAGTGACTGGTGAGAAAGGATTTGGATGTGGCATTTCAAACGTACACAGCCCTATGACTTTACCCCAAAATGGAAATGATGACAAAGATGGTTGGACTTGAACCAAACCGATCCACCACCACTCCAACACCCCTCATGCACAATGGGCCAGAATGGTGTTCTCAACTGAGCGCGCCGTCGGTAGTGAGCTTTATTTTATGTGTTTCTAACATGTCGCTATCTGCCTAGCCCCCCAGTCCTCCACCCAAAATGTGAGGGGGACCATGACCATTGCAACCTAGGCTCGACACCAGCCACAAAGAACACTGGGGCGAGCACAAGCATGATAACGTGAGCAGGAACGGAAACTACAACAAGCGACCAGGAGGCGAGGTTCAGAGGGGCATTTCTTCCGAGTTTGTAAGCATTTCTTTTTCGTATTTATTCTCTTTTATTTTGATTGATTTCATTGATTGTAGGAAACTACATATGATGACAACGGGCCCCACACACCTGCCCACCTACAACTGGCCAGCTCGCACATACGACGACGGAACAAGGCTGCTGGGGACCCCCACCTCTGTGGGCAACAAAACGAGGCTAGGCAATGGAACGGCAACCCATGGGGGCAGGAGGGGCTTGTGGGGTTAATCCCCCGAGCTCAGCTGTATTTTTTTTTCTTGCCATTGTAGCCCTGCCCCCTTGCTCGCGTGAATCATGCGGCCGGTCCCTACGTTGTAGCAGAGATATTGTCTTTACTGTAGCCTATTTCTTATAGCAATTCAATAGCAATTCATTGATATATGAGTTGAATAAAATTCCCACATAAAATGTTGAGCAGTAGTAAGATGTCGCCCACTTCCACCACTCAGAACACAGGTGTCTGTAAGCATTTCCTTTTTTGGATGTCATAGTTGAGAGTGGACGTTGCATTTCAGGCTGTGTTCTTGGCAAAAGCGGGTTCCATAGCCCCTGCGCCTCTAATTGTCTTTTACAACTAGGCCCTCCACTCCATTCTCTATGGAATCATTTGTATGCGGCTTCCACATGGTTTCACTTTCTTGCTCCCTCCCAAAATATGGGACTCTGCCTGCTGTTTTCATGGCCCACCCATCTCTTTATTTTTAATCATTCACCGCTTAGTCCAATGGCCTCCTAGAAGTATCTCTCTCGAAATGTGATTTGTCATATTTTGTATTATTGAATTCATATTATATTCATTGGTTTTACTCTCGACTGAATTTATTTCTTCCAGTGCATCTCTTTCAGCGAAGTGCATCGTAAAATGAAATTCAAGATCATTAGATAGTAACACAGGACAAGCTTTTGACTTTCTGCCATATGTTCCATTGTTTTGACTGAGGAAATTATTTGGTTTTATTTGACTCGAGGACTGAATACCATGAAAGTTGTTTCTGTGGCCACCAGAGATAAAAAACGAAAAAAACTATCCTCCCACTGTGCCACTGCACTATTTTGAGCCAACCATCATGATGTCTGTCAGAGTCTCCTGCTTCAAGCTAACCTTGGTCTCATCCCATCAATCATATCACATGGACGTGTCCCTAGACGCATCCAAATCAATCTTGATGCTAACCTTTTGGGTACCTAAATAATTATGATCCAGGTCATCCTACCACATGATGCGCCATCAATCGTAACATGGTGCTACTTCGAAGTCTATTGAGTGCACAGCTCAACAGACTGTGCAAATACTATCTGCCGTGCTTTGTAACCGGCTTTGATGCTCAACCAGTTTATTTTCACCATGTTTGAGCTTAGACTTGTTCTACACATATTTTTTGCTTACATCATTGAGTATTTATTTCACTAAAACTTCCCCAATTGATGTACATATCGGATTCCAAAGGGGGTTCAGGGGGAGTAAGGGACTTTGGACACCAGAACAAAAAAATTTCCTTTCTGAGAACAATGGAACATATGGCGGAAAGTCGCCAACTCACAGGACACACAGATGATGGCTGTCCTGAATGTCCACTATTGCCATGCTGAGGATGTGCAGTCATGGAAAATTACTAATTCCCATTACGCTGTATTCAGAAACCTGGACGTCTTACTTCTGAAGTATGTCACAACTCCATGAAGAGTGGAGTATATTCATTCCCCCTAACAGGAACTACGAAAAATGTATAACCAGCCTTCCTGTGGTGGGATGAATGGTCGAAAACGGTTACAAAAGGCAGCATATGTAAATAGCATCGAACCATCAGCAGTGATGCTGGCCAAGTTGAACAAATATTGACCATTGGTCAAGAGCAGTTGATTAGCAATCAGAACGGTCGGGAACAGTCATTGACTAGTCGCGGCCCATGTTGATAGCTCTCTTAGCAATCGGTGCATAAGCGGGTGAACCTGTGTGAGAGTGACTGTCACACTCCGTCACTCTCTGATCCTATTATATGCATTAGACATATGTTACATTCAATCCAAAAGATGACAAGAAGGCCATGAATGGTTGAGAACAATCATGACTGGCCAATCAACCCAAAAAAGAGGATATGTGTGACTGGCTTATTACAGTATAATGTAAATATCATATCACAGTCATTCTTCAGTATCCAAGCCCTTTTCTACCCGCCTGTCCAATATTACCTCCTGCCAAAGTAGAACCAACTCTGGTGCCATTGATGCCCCGCTTTCTGCCTTTAAAATGCTGAAGAGACCTGTGCAGTGCCCACACTCTATCTCATTCAGCCAATACAAAAACCTTCTGCTTCTCTGATCGAAGAGAACACCAATATCAATCCTTGCAAACCAGTGGAGTCCAGACCTATCTGGTGCATCGGATATCCCCTGAAACAGCTCCTCCTCCTTCTCCACCAAACGGCCCAACATACCCGTCGCAAAGTTCTTCAAGTCATCTAACCCTTTCTCTTGCCATGATTTGGGAGAAGCATGCTCGTAAATGTTGTAGTAAAGCTCCTTACTCTTTTCTTGCTTTGTCGGCTGCTTCTCATGGTGGCCAGGTCTATGGGGTGGGGATGTTCAAAGACATGCTGGGTGTGGTTAAAGATAACTTACAAGATATGGTGGAGAGGCAAGGCCCCAACAAGTCTTGATGCCTCTATCTCATTGTCGTCCACCCCTCCATCATCCAACTTGGAATATGACTGTTGGTGCTTACTAGTCACCACGGCATACATCCACTTCATACCCACAAAAAAGCACCTCACCTCAGCCTTCTCTTCCATCGTCGGCAGAAGTGGCTCCATGAGCCAACCTGGTTGTTGATGGCGAGGGAGCATTGACCAGTGTTTGCGTGTAAGCTCCATTGCACTCTGCAATTTGACCTTCAGCTCAGCTGCGTTGCCGACAAGAATGTGCTCGCCACACTCTGAGTGTGTCTGCTTGATGATGACATTTTCACATCGCAGGTGGTCCAAGTCATCCACGTTGCTGATAGTGGCTAACGCAGGGTAAGGGATTCCCATCTCGGTCGCTATAGCTGCATATCGTGGAGTTTGCAAAAGCTTGTGGCTTTGCAGGAGATCGACAGGATGTGGCCAAACCACCACAGTTTGAGACAGGTTAACCATTCCATTCAAGTAATTTTGCAAGCTCTTAGCTGTGAACCCATACATTTTTGCAGGATTTCTAGTGATAAATTAGCTTGGATTATTAGAGAAATGAGTAAGCAAAGTCTTACATGTAATCACCGGCCAAATCCGCACCACCTATTACCAAGTCTGCCTCACACAGTTTCTTCCACCCACCCTTTCCAGTACAAACAGCATTTTTGAAGTCCTTCCATTGCCAGAAATGAACGTCCCAGTTGAGTTCATCCATCTCAATTGCATAAAACAACTGTTGCAGCAAATCAAGAGAATTTAATGCATTAGGTGATGAAATAGGATGTAAAGTGGACAAACATATTCACGAAGCCAATACAGACCAATTCCATCCTCCACAACCTCTTTAACATTGCATGGGCAACCAACTAGCATCTTCTCCGCGAGGTCTTGGGGCACAATTGTCCCCATTCAAAACTATTGTCATAGCTGTCATGACAATGGTCCCTAGATACCTCTTCCACAAAAATAGCAGAAAACCCTTTTACTCTGGCTGCTTCTCGTCATGATACAGGGGTGGGGGGAGCCGCAGTGTGGCTCTGGCCAGGTTGTGGTGACATTGTGGGCTTATCTCTGGATCGGCGGTCACCAGAAGGGCCAGAGGACTCAGCAGCAGGAGGGGTTATTGGTGTGAGCTGGGAAGGAGGAGGGACAGAATTCCAAATGGGTGTAGGTGGAGGCGGTGCAGAACCCAAGGGCATATCCCCGGTTGGTTTTCTTTTTTCTTTTTCTTTTTCCTTTCCCTTTTCTGTTCGTTTTCCTTGATGGGTGTCTGGATCAGTGGGCGCAAGGGTTGCCTGGAGATGCTCTCCATCTAACCAGCTTTCCATCAGCAGTATGCAAGCGTCTTTCATATGGGGAGGAACAGAATTCCAACAAAAATTGTTCGAACTCAGGATGTCCTGGCATGGAAGCTTGTCCAGGATCAAGAGCCAATCTCCCAAGAGACACTACGGCCTGTTATTTGCTCCTTGGTTTCTTTTTCCCATTCAGAAATCCTTTCAGTAGAGTGTCTTCCTACTAAACAATCAATGGTAATCCAGCAAACAGCCAATTCAGGAAGCTTTGTCATGTTTGGGTTGTGGGGGAGGTGGGTCCAGAGTGCATCAAGAATCAATTCCATATACCAAATATACCTTTTAAGGGTGGGATTCTTGGATCCATTACATAGAAGAAAGGATCCATTGCCTCCAGAAAATTTGATGCAAAAATGATTCCAGGATTACAGGAACGTAGGCCCAATGATATGGTTCTTCTGTAGTCCAGATGTTTTGTGCCAGCACCTGAAATATTTCTGAGTTCTCCATGGGCTGTAAGGAGTACTGTACTTGAACGGCTCTATCAACGATGGATCTTGTATTGACTTTGGACGGCCAGGAAGTGGAAGGCATCCGTGATGATTGTAGTTGAAAGGAAAAAGCTACTGTTTGCTTGGCAGACATGGTGACTGTGACACGTGCTGATTGATCATGTACATGACCAGAAATGGGTGTGCAAATGAAATAGTAGAGAGCTATTTTCACATACAGTGCAGTTTAAATGTAATCAGCCTTTTCAATAGATTTTAGTAGGACACCAATATATCAACACACTCATGTGCTATCACTCCACCTTGTTATTCATCTACACAACTTTACATGTGCAGGTGAATATAAATGGTTTTCATGTCCAATTGCTGTGCATCTGCATGTTACTATGTTACCATATTGATATTTACCTACGCTACATAAGTAGGTAAGGAGATATTAAAAAGTAAGCCTCAATAGACCTGGATACAGAGAGTCTATAAAAAACCAATCACCAATACTGTAAGTGCTCGACCATGCAAAGAGTCCATTCCTATCCACAATCAACAATCATGTGATCCGACTACGGGTTGTGGGCCTGATAGGTTATGTGCGCAGTGGCGAAGGGGCACAACATATTTTAAGGGAAAAAGATGTGTTGTCACTAATGGCAGGACATGTAGTCGGAGGTGGAATAGAAGTTAAGGCAATAGTCGGGCTGAATGAGCTGGATGCGTGAGTGACAGCTTGGATGTCATGTGGGAACCCCACAGGGCTCTTCGCCCTCTGTGGAAATACTGACGAGGTTGCATCAAGCGACAGTGTGAGAGCAGAGTGAGTGGATTGGAGGGTGTGGAGGGTGCAGAGGTCCTTTTTTCACAGCCAAAAGCGTGCACATATGGCTGAGTCTGCTCTGTTTGAGAGGCATCAAGTCAGGTGATATGGGGTGTTGTCACTATCAAAGAACGATGATAGATGCTGCCTGCTGAGAGGCTGGAGCAGTGGTGGTGGAGTGTGCGGCTTGAATGGCGTGGGGCTCACAAGCATAGTATGTGAAGTTGGTACAGGCGTAAGTGTTAGCGTGTGTGTGTTCAAAACCTCGTGTAAAGCGGTATCAGGAATTGAGCCTGTTGACAGCAACAAAAGTCCTGTCCTTGTAGCAGCTGGAACGAGTCAGAGTTTACATCTAGTAGATGTAAACTGTTTGTCAGCATGTGTAAATGGTTCGTTGGTTTACATGGGGCACCAGCACCACCATCACAGGACAGGACGATGACAGGGATGAGGGGGAAATGACAGTGTCCACAGCACCAGACCCCTCCACTATGAGCAATTTCTCATAGGGAGGAAGGCTGGTGTGTACGGGTGATGACACAGAGAGGGGGGAGAGCCCATAACCCAACACTCCCCTGGGGGGATCGGGTGCTAATGGCCATGTCACCACCCCCTTTCTCCAACGATGAAGAGGGGGACCAACAACAAGGGTCGATGGCAATGACGGCACACCACCCCTGCGAGCAGTTGCTTGCTGGGTGGATATGGGGTGCTGAGGAGGTGACGCGATGGGGGCTGATTTGTGGCATGATGCAGGGAGGAAGCCACCACGACATCGTAAGGGGTTATAGGGTTATGCCACCCATCTTCCGTGTGGTTGTTTATGTAGTACAAAGAAGTATATATCATAGTACAAAGGAATACATATATTTACTACACATAATAACAAGTTTGAAGACTGAAGAACTACCAATTCTTGAGAACAATTCATACTTTAATAATCTACAATCAGTTATATTCTCTTAATGTGTCAAACCATGCATCGCCGTTGCATAGTGAAGAAATCGTCTGTCGTTTTGATAAGTAGGTCCATCACGTGTCCTCCTGTTACCATGTAATCATATTGGATTTCCTTTTATGGCGCACTTCACTGAAAGAGATTCAGTCAAGGAAAATGTTCAATTGAGAACAAAACTACGGGCATTTAATTAAACCAATGCGCAACCTTCTGCTGCTCTCAGAAAATGTCTAAACGCTCCCCTGGTAAATATTTGACACCAGCTTACCTTGATGCTACAGAACTGGATACCTCTACAGCCCGAAAATGGGATTCAATTACACTGAATTACACTGAATTATGCTGGATTACAGGCTGAGTTATGCTTAATTATGCTCAGTTACACTCAATTACACTCAATTATGCTCAGTTACTCTCAATTATTCTCACCAAGTTACTCTCAGTTATGCTCAATTATGCTCAATTACGCTCAATTACACTCAGTTACAATCAGTTACACTCAGTTACACTCGGTTATGCTGAATTATGCTCAGTTACGCTCACCAATTTATGCCCAGTTACACTCAGTTACACTTGGTTACACTGAATTACCATACCAAGTAGTCATGCAAGCTTTCTTGCTGGGGCTACCTTGCTCCGTTGAAGGTCCTGAAGGCAATTTCCGCTTCTTGATGGGGCTCTGGACTTGGCCCACAGGAGGGCGCAGGACAATCATCTCCCGTAATTGGGTACTGAAGGTTGTTTTCTTCTGGGCTTGGAAGCGGTGGTGTACCAAAGCAAAGTGGACTTTGACAATAGCTCTGCAAAGCTTCGATTGGTAGTTGTTTGGAGTGATGAGGCGGTGATTTACGTCGAAGGTGGGGATCGGCACAGCGTTGTGAGTAGATGTGAGAGCTTCTAGTGGACCCTCAATCCCGCAAGACCAACCTGTTGTGCAACTGCGTTACCCCCTGCTGTACCTGATGGTCAAACTGGCAAGGACAAAAGCATCAGTGCTTGAAGGACTTTCGGATGGAGTCCTCCCAATTACGCCTATCGCAAACACATTTATGATTCACAATGTACATGGAGCAAATAAGGCTGTTACTTGGTATCAAGTCCCAGTTACATCAGCGTACGCCTTCACCAATTACCGTGCCCAGGGTCAAACGATCCAATGCACACTCTTTGTCATCGTGCAACCACCAACCGGAGAGTTGACACCCTTTAATGCATATGTTGCATTATCCCATGGACATGGAAGAGAAAGTATACGCTTACTTCGGGACTTCAATGACCTATTTACACAGCATCCCAGTGAAAACCTGAGGCCCGAAGACAAATGGCTGGAAAGATTGGATGCGATAACAAGGTCATGGTGGGACGCAACTTGTCACCCAAGTGTTGCCAGCAGAGATCATGATGAACTTATTCTCACGACATGAATTACACTCTACTTTCATTGTTTCAATAAACACTGACAATGCTCCAATTCTCATCAGAGGCTGATGAAAGTGTGAACATGTAGAGATCCACGGAACTGAAATTCCACAAAGTAATACAGACCATGCAACACAGGCAGGCCATCTTTGTTGGGGGTAGACAACACCTCGATATGGTCACTACCCTCAATCAAACTCGAAGCACTGATAACCAAAATTGGATTGACAAAAAAGAACATGCGTGCAGATAAAACACAACTGGGATCGTGTAGGTCAATAATGATGAAGTGGCCTGTGCGACCCTGGGTCTGATAGCCGGTTGCAAACCGTAATAGATGGCCAGACACTCCATGGTACACACAACAACAGATTGGTTATTCATTTGAAAGCAAGGAAGCATAAGGCATGACTGGAGAGCAGGTATTCTTTATCGGAGAAAAGGCTGACGGATCGCAACACCAGGGAAGAAGACAGAACAACATGAATGAATGGAGAGACTCGACCCATGATCAAATGAATCGCATGGACGTGGTCCATGGACTTTGCAACAACAACCACAAAATGTGCCTGCAGAAAATGGAGCAACATTTTGACTGTGGAGTGACCTTGTTTAAGAAACAAGGTGACAATTATATACCAGAAGTTCTAACTGTAAATAACACTCACTCACTTATTGCTGTAGCAATGAAAAGTGCACATCATGCAACATCTTCCATGTACCAATCTCCAACCTCTGAGCGTTCATGCTTCCTGTTCACCACCCGCCGGATGTTGGCAGGCTTGAGGTAATAGACCAAATGTTTGCAATACTGGCAAACAAGCGTCACCGATTGTATGTCGTCCTTCAATTTGTTTAGCTTAACCTTTGGTGTCCATGATTTAAACGTCTTGCATTGACACTGCACAGCCAAGGGTGTCCCAAAAGGGCGGAGGCCTGGATGGGACCAGGTCAGGCAAGTGATGGAACCCAAGCAGTAGAAGAAGTAAATGTCAGTATGGCTGCCAAAGGTCTGGTGATTGGAAAGCATTCCCGATATTGGTGACCGCTCATATATAAACCAATGCAGAGCAGTGTCCATCAAGAACGCATTCACACAAGATGGTTGAAGATTGAGCTGACCAAAGGCCATTACCCATTGGAAAGGCGCTCTGAACATGCCTCAGGACAATATCTGAGACATGTGAAGGAGGACATTACCATCGTGTAAAGGCTGCAGTATCTGCCGATGACCTCTTGTTTTTCAATACTCCACCACATGCCAACAACATCAAAGTATTTTGTGCCACTCCCTTCATCATCAGCGACAAAAGCTTCTTCAGAAAGAGCAGCGCAAGCAGCTGAAGTGGCATATGAGACAACGTAAGCAGAGTATACACAAATGTGGACCTCAGATACAACGGATGCCCCTTGGTTATCAGGAGCAAAATGCAAATCGCCTCGTTCTGGGTCACTATGATCAACAAGGAATACAGAAAAGTGCGTGTACCTAGATAATCATTTAGAGCAGCAGCTTGGATAGTGATGAAGCGTACTTTGTCAGGCTGCCATGCATAAGGTCGGAGATCAATTCGTCAACTTGAGATTTGTACTGCTTGACACCCTCTGCCGTTGAAAAGTCAAACGACACATGAATGTGCTTAATATTCCCAGGGAGGTAGGGGAATAGATGCTCATAGACGGCATTGGGTGGTAAGCCATCACTTGCAATAGAGGCAAGTTTCACCATAAGCATTAGAAGAGGCGGCACAGCGGCATAAATTCACGCTGGGTGAAGACAGCATTCACCTCAAGGGGATCATTTGAGTTGGAAAGGCCCTTCACAATGCATGAGAATAGGCCCCAGAATTAGACAGCTGCTCAACACACCACATATGGCATTTCCCTGCGCCGGGACCCACCATCCTGATGACTGAAGCAATAAAGACATTTGAAAGAAGCATCCTGAGTGAGCAGAGGAAGTGGAATGCATTCATTGCAGACAGCACATGGACAATAATCACAGGTCTGCATGAGACCACCGTTCCGACAAATGGATCAAAACTAAGCAGCCATGATAAGAAATGAGAAAGAAAAATAGTGAGGAATGCACACGTCGGAGGAATAACGATGACTCGTATCAACAGAGGCATCCCCTGGCTCCGACGCAGGGATGGTCACAAGATCTGGCACTGGGGTGACGATTGCTGTGCTCGAGATGTGGGGCATGGTAGCTGTCTCCAAGGGGCCAGCTGGGTGGTGCTTTGTTCGAGAGGAACGGCTGTTGCGTGCCGCAGCATTGCAGTTTGTTGAGGGAAGGATTCCAATCACAGAACGTGGTGCAGGTGCGCCGGTTGATTTTTTTGCAGTTTGCCTCGTATGTGCCATGTTCCAAAGAGCTTCAAGCAATCAGATGGTGAGCGCTCCAGTTTTGCCCCCACTATGCTGATGAATGCAAGTCTGACTCCGACTCGGAGTTCCAAGTTTGAAAGTTGAACGAGAACTAGTTCAAATTGGGAAATGTTACATACCTGCCAGTGAAGGAGATAGATCCACGCTATTGAAAATATATGGCAATAGCAATATGAATGTGAAAACAGGCCTGCAAATGCGGCTATACAGAAGGGCCAGTGTCCATCCTGCTGAAAGCTATGGCATACATATGTGTAGAACCAAACAATTGCAAGAATGGTTTTGTAAAACCCACAGCCTCCGAACGAAAGATCAGCTGCTGTGCCCCAAGGAGCAGTGCCACAACGCGCACATGCACCACTACAGGATTGAAAATGACCACCATTGATGATTGGATTCAAAGGAACAACTCGGACTGAGGATTGGTGGCCACCAGCAGCCAGAGCACCAACTGCAAGTGTAGCAGAGTGCACCTGCACCATCACGTGCTCAAAAATAAGCAATGTCAATGCCCTCGCACCAAACGACAGGTCACGAGCATATGCCCTCAACCTCGTAGATGCAAGGTCTCGAGGGCTGTCTTAGGTTGCTTGTAGTTCGTTCAGAAGTGGCTTAACCCCCGCGCATACAAGGAGCCTTAATTCTTGTCGACATGAGCGACAAGGCTTGGTGCGCAGCGATAGCCACTCGAGGCTCGAAGCTGATGTCCTGTTTGAGCACATTGCACCAGGAAGGTGTTCTAATTTGTCGAGGACAGGTGTGAAGCTTCTACATGTGGTATGGTGACTTCGCCACTGACAGGCTTTGTGTCTAGACCTGGTGTGTACTCATTGCCTGGGATGTTTCCGAAGGCATCCCAGTAGCAGACTTGGAGACCACAATGCCCACGTCGTCGTGCTGGTGCGGGTATTCAGGTTCAGCATACCTGAGCCCTTTCTCAATGATGGGTATCCTGTTATTGAGGACATATAAAAGAGGCTTTGGTTCAATGTGTGTGGTAGCAGTGCTGGGTATTGTATTGCACTGTGTCGGGGGCTGGGGGGAGCGGGTAGGTGGGAGGTGGTCTGGTCATCACATAGAACGGCCTGCAGAAGGCTAGGATGTTGGAGGCCCCTGTTTGGCTCCGCCAACCCTAAGCGAGAGGAGGTGAAACCATGGAGCTCATCACTGGGCGGCCTGGTGAAGGAATAATATATATAGGGCAGGATATTGTGACTTAGCACTCAGGCCCCTCCTTTCAGGGGGGGGACACCCTGGTGCCTTGGTTCATATGCCTGGACCCTGTGGCCCCATCTGGAAAATTTGGGACTTTCCCTCGTAAGCATAATAACCCCTATATAGAAATTCTGGCCACCCTATGACACATTGTGGTCAGCAGCATCTAAAACTATGCCACATGGCCCCCAATGCTGGGCTTGTTTTTGTGACATTCTCAGGGTCTACACAGCACCCTGACCCCTCCCCTGAGGGGGTCAGCGCCCCTACAGGTTTAGGGCTGGATATTGTGACTTAGTACTATGGCCCCCCTCCTTTTGGAGGGTGGGGGCAGGCTTACAGGTGCCAATGCGGTGACTATCAGCAGTCCTCCCTAAACAGGAAATTCTGAGATTGCCACATCCTGAGCCCATCCTGAGCCCAGCCCTTGCCATATCCAGAAGTCAGGGAAGGGGGAGCCAAGTTAGGGATGATGATCATGGGGCCCTTGACCACATCTGGAAATTTTTTGGCTGACCCTTTTTGCCAGATCTGGAAAAGTCAGAAAGGGAGCCGAATCAGAAATCAGATGGGAGCCAAGTTAGGGCACTGATCCTTGGGCCTTTCCCACATCTGGAAATTTGGACTGGAACCGAGCAAGTGCATCCCTGGGCCTTTGCCCACATCTGGTAATAGAGGCCATGGTATCGTTGCCGGCCAACAGAAGGGTAGAGTGCATGCTGTGGCAGCACCGTCTCCATCTCAAGCTCCATCTTTTGCACAGTCTCCATCTCCCACTCCAGCGCATGCTCCATCTCCTGCTCCCAACAGCGACGACCTCTACTGGCGTCATTTTGGGAGCCCTGGGACATTTTAACGTGGACAAGACAATCATCATGATTTCCACAACAAGTATTTTACATAGCAGGGATGTAATGGATATATCTATTAATGACAAGTGTTTTCCATTCAACCCCTTAACTTTTGTGAGATGCATGAGCCATAACTTTAGAAAAGGTGAGTAAGGTCAGCGCTTTGAGTGATAGGAGGGTGCACGGAAACCCACTCCGTGGTTCCCTTTATGAGCCTTGAAATTGGGGAGCATCGCATGAGCCTTTAACATGGGAGGGGCTCTGCCCCCCCCCCCCCCCCCCCCCCGAGCACGGGACGCACTCCAGGCACTCCTTTGCACAGGTGATCCACAGAAGCCACACATGACCAGGGAAAGCATAAAGGAGGGGACACATGCTGGATATGATATGCATAGTGATCATATCATCTGGCAGGTTATACCAGTCCAGGATGCTGAGGAAAGGGTTGAAGCAAAGTGGCTGGTTATACCAGTCCACCGTGACTGTGTCTACAATCGGCAAAGTTGGACTCCATCACACAGTTCAAATGTTGTCGTGACATCATTCAAGCTGGTCTTGACTACAATGCACTGGTTTCAAACCGGGCTTGTAGATCATTTCCTATACTATCTTTATCTGCAATTGCTCCCCGACCTCTGGTAACAACGGCCGATGCTGCTCCAATTTCTTCCACCAAAGACCGAATGGCAACTTGCCACGGCTATGGATGGATACGACGCCCATCGTGAGTTTGACTATCCATCACTCACTTTATTGAAAGCATCCATCCGTCTGCGAGATGGTGGGATGCCCCCGGCCATCCAGACTACCTGCTGCTGCCTGTCTAGCCTCTGGAACCCCTGTATTCCCTCTCTGACCCTTGCTTGCCCATAGATGAGCCTTCTCACTGCTCCTGCAGTGCACTGGATTATCCAGGCCCTTGTATTTTTCATACCTTGGTGCTGCTTCAGAACTGCAGTGTGCTGGATTATCCAGGCTATCATGTTCTTCATGCACTTGTTCTCAAAAGGCTCTAGGGCTGAATGTGGCGTGTTAGGTGAACTTGCACTGGATTATCCAGGCCCTTGCGTTTTTCCTACCTTGGTGGCTGTTCAGAACTGCAGCACACTGGATTATCCGGGCTATCACATTCTTCATGCACTTGTTCTCAGAAGGCTCTAAGGCTGAATGCGGTGTGTCAGGTGAACTGTTACGTCTCCCTTTGGTCTAAATCACTCCATGGGGCTGGCGATGTGGGCCATCCTTGGAATCTGCTTAACCCCTGGGAAGTGCATGGGTTTAGAGGCTGAATTTGCTGAAATGGGAATGAGGGCTATGACCATACGGTCCATGACCCTGGCATCTGCTCTAAATGGAGCGCTCATGTCCCCAAGGTCATTCATTACGAGGCTCTACCCTGTGTGCTCATTTATTCAATGCGCATGCCGCTGTGTGGGCCCAATGTTAGCATTCATGGCTAGGATGGATGCTTCGAGGGGGAAAAGAAGGCTTTTCATATGGGCTCAACAGGCTCAGGCACTGTGGCCATGTTCAGCAGGCGTCAGGTTCACTGACCCTTCAGGATCATGTTGCTCATCCAAGGCTCATTTTTTTTTTTTACTCATAGGACCCCATAGAGGGGGGTTGCAGCGGACAGGGTGGATAGCTATACAAGGGTCTACATGAGCAGCAGACGATGCTCAGGGATACACAAAGGTCAGTGGTTTTCACCAGCTGAGATGCAAGATCCTAACACAAGGGTTTCAAGAATGTGAAGAGTATGCATGGGATTACAACTTAAATGGACACCCATGGGATGCGTTCTCCTTGGAGTCTGACAACCCTCAATACCCGCCACAACAGTTCAACACAGTCTTTCACAAACTTCAGATGACTTCATGACTCTGGAAGGTCCAGCCACAAGGGCCAGTCACTCCCAATTGCCCCCCAGCCAGCTACAGCCAGCATTCCCAAGTCCAAGCCCCCCAGCAGGTCACAGCTTAGAAAATCAAGCATCAAGATCAAAAGATCGACATCATACCTGATTGATGGCAGGGCGGAACACCATAGGAGGTGAAGGCCGAGCAATAGAGGGCATTATCTAACATAAGTCGGCGAGATTTCCTTTTATACCATTTTTCTATCTCATTTAACAGACCGTTTGGACGGGGCAATATCACCCCATTACAATGTGATTCTATCTTCTAGGGTAGCTCCACTGATTTCCAACATACCATATAAAGGACAGTTTCATTAACTATTTCATATTTTGTACTTGTACAAATACTAGGGGTAGTGTATCTGCGCAGTAGAGAAGTTTAGACCCCAAAAATATACCTCTCCCACAAATCTCACATCTTGCTCATCGCGTGACATGGCAAGCATGCTCAAAGTTGTGTTAAAGACTCAGAACCAAGGACTAGGACATAGGAAATCGGGCGTGGGAAGTTTCTCCCTTGCGCTTCAAGGTTGTTGAAAGCTCAGTGCTGTTGACAACATCGGGCTCGTCGAGCTTACTAAGGATAAAGGATTAGGAAACCAAGGATCTAAGGAATAAAGGAACGAAGTTTAGGATTTTCGGACTTAGGGTCGAAGATTGGGAAACTGAGGCACAAGGACAAGGATTTGAACTAAGGATTAGGAATTCTGAAGGACGTAGGAACAAGACTTAGAGAAAAGCTTAGGAAACTCTTAGGAAATTGGACTTAGGAAACTCTTAGGAAATTGATGGGATTATGAAAAGACATTAGGCAAGATCTTAGGAAGGATCTAAGGATATCAAGAATATTCTAAGGGAGAGTCGAGCTTAGGAAGGAACCTTAGGAACTAAAGGCTTGGCAATAAGTTCTGCAAGGGAACTCTTTGGCCCACTTGCAACCATTCAGATAGTGCATTGGTGTGTGTGTTTTGTGTTGGTTAGGATATAGGATCTCGGTGTCAGATGCACACCACCCGTTTCAACGGGACAGGCTCCGCAGTCCAGATCAAAAAAAGATGGGCCTTGGGGTCGGTCCGGATCAAGGGAAGCATGTGGGAAGAAAAACCCCGATGGGGATGGAAAGTGCTTGCGCCTCCCAAGCGTCCGAGTCAAATAGATAGGGGACGGGCTGACCCTAATGGGTGCCGTAAAAAGCCGTGGGATGGTGCAAGCCATCTATGACTCTGGACAGTTTAATACACTATCGCAATGCGAGCGTCGGACTGAAGAACGATCTTCCGCGCTGTTTTTGAACAGTACTCTGACTGGATCGGGAAGTGATACCAATGGTATTACACCCGCGCCGACTCAGGACCTTGCTGGGAGCCAAGGCGGCCAGAGGCCGCCTTGGTGCCTGCGCTTTGGCAAGAGTGGGAGAATTTTCCTGTTCTGGAAAAGTCGGCTTCAGCCAACTTAGTACAGGGCAGGGTGCCCCCTGGCCCAATTGGGCAGGCGGGTACCGCTTGAGTGCGAGCTCAATGGCTAAGGTCCGGTGGCCCCCGTTAGGCGCGGTGGGTGAAACCCATTGGGAAGCATGGCGCAGCCCTGTGTGCTAGGCACACAAACGCCGAGGCGCTGCCCTCCCATATGACTCAGATCAGAGATAAGGAAGTCAGATGAGTCGTTAACCCGACTCATGTTCTGTCTTGTGATGACAAGATGTTAGCGGATCTTGTCAAATCAACTTCAGATGACTCATTGCTGTGCGTTTGCACATGGTGATAAGAGCCTTGAGGCTCTTATCTGTGACTCGGCAGGCGCTGGATCAGGGCATGACCCTAACATCCTAGTACTCCTGAGTCAGATGTTGTTCCAATGCGTTCGGCATTTGACAGACGGCGGGAAGAGCTTGGGCCATGGTGTCCTTGGCGCTGACGAGCTTGGCTTGGCGCCAGTCACATGTCGCATAGTCTGGTTGACTATAAAAACCCAGCAGAAGTACTGAAGAGGCTACAAGCTGAAACACCTCCTCTGGATCTTCTCCAGGGCGTTGTTTACTTTCTGCTACCCTCTTCACACAAGATAACTCGCACGCCTTCGGCGTGCTCATTCTAACCCTATGACTCAACAAGAGGACGAAAATGATGCGATTACAAATGATCCCACAAATAACCTAAAAAGGAAATGTCCAGAAGAAGAACCATCTTCACGCCGAAGCATGAGACCCAGAGTTCAGCATAATTATCAAATGTTGAATGAACCGCCCCTCATATATGACATGGAGTTAGTGGCATTAGCCAATGACCCCAAAGAAGGTCAACTAATATACTCACCAGATGAGGTAATTAATGCAGCATTTAATTGTGCAAACCTCACTTCAGACGATCCTGAATCGTTAAAGGAAGCTAAAAAGTCCCCTGAGTGGCCGGAATGGGACCAAGCCATCCGAGCCAAGTTAGATCAATTACATAATCAAAAGACATGGGTACTAACCGACCCACCTGAGGAGCATAAACTTATTAAAAATAAATGGGTCTTTACAATTGATGTATTTTCCCCTGTTGTACGTCTTGAAACAATTTGTGCGCTACTTGCTTTGGCTACACAAGAAGATTGGGAAATACAACAAATGGATGTCAAGGGTGCATATTTGAATGGAAACCTCAAGGAAGAAATTTATATGGCGCAACCTGAGGGATTCCATGATAATACTGGACAAGCTTGCCGACTCGTCAAAACCTTATACTGATTAAAACAATCCGGACGTGAGTGGAATATTGAATTAAATGAAAAACTCGGACAACGAGGTTTCAATAATCTTTATTCTGACCCATGTGTCTACATCCAAAAGACACCAGATGGTACAGTAATAATAACTGTATGGGTTGATGATTTATTATTATTTTCTACAATGATCCACTCAATGAAACTTCTTAAAGAAGAAGTAAAAGAATTATTTGAGGTCACTGATCTTGGTGAACCCAGTAAAATTGTTGGGATTGAAATAACCCGGGATCACGATCAAAAGACACTGAAGATCGCACAAACTAAATACATTGAATCAATCCTAGCAAAATATAATCTACAGGACGCAAATCCGGTAAGCACACCTATGGATCCAAATATAATGCCCAAGCCCGGTGAACCGGATACCGGTAATCAAAATTCAAGTTATGCGTCTTTGATCGGGTCCTTGATGTATGCTGCCATAGCTACAAGGCCCAATATAGCATATGCTGTAAATCGGCTCGCATCATTTACGGCCAATCCATCAATGTGTCATTGGACAGCTGCCAAACGTGTTCTCAGATATCTCAAGGGTACAAAAGACCTTGGAATAAAATATATTAAATCTGAGAATAATTTTGAGCAAAACAATTTCATGCAGTATTCTGATGCCAGCTTCGTGAATAATTATGATCGCACATCACTATCTGGATACGCGTCTATTTCTGCAGGAGGCGCAATCAGTTGGGGATCAAAGAAACAAAATATTGTATCCCTCTCATCTACAGAAGCTGAATATATTTGTCTATCTGATGCGGCACGCGAGACCACATGGCTTCGCAATCTTTATTCAGAGATTGGTTACCCACAATATCAACCAACTTTGATTAAAGGAGATAATTTGGGTGCCTTGGCAATCCCCAAAAATCCGCGTTATCACAAAAGGACAAAACATTTTGATATTAAGCATCATTATATTCGTGATCAAATCAAAAATGAATCAATTGTTTTAAAATACTGTCCAACTGCACAAATGACCGCAGATGTGTTAACAAATGCCTTACCGAGGCAAGCTCATAAGATTCATATGGAATCTATGGGAATATCCTTCACTTGAGGGGGAGTGTTGAGCGGTCAGGCATGTGCACCCGATTGGGGTTGATAATAAGTAAGACATTAATCCGGAATATATAATCGGCACCGGATATGTTCTAAGACAATTAATTCCTTGCATGCACCCTTCCATCCCCACATGATTCTGAGAAGCAATACGACAAACTATTTTATTAAAATCATTCTCAAATATTATTATATTTGTATCACTAGTCAGCGCGTCGAAAAGCGCACTCGTAACATCATTACCTCAACAGGCTCAGTGCTGTGCATTTGCACATGGTGATAAGAGCCTTGAGGCTCTTATCTGTGACTTGGTAGGCAGTGGAACAGGGCAGTGCCCTAATAGCCAGTATCTCTGAGTCACGTGTTGTTCCAAAGTGCTCAGCATTTGACTCAGCTTGAGAAAACCTTGGGCATTGGTGTCCTCAGTGCTGATGAAGCCTGGCTTGGCACCAGTCACATGTTGCATAGTCTGGTTGACTATAAAAACCCAGCAGAAGTATTGAAGAGGCTACAAGCCGAAAACTAGTCCTTTGGTGTAACCAAGAAACTGTTTTACTTTCTGCTATCCTCTTTACACAAGATAACTTGCTCGCCCTTTGGGCTTGCTCTTTATAACCCTATAATTCTGAGTGTACCTTTGAAATTTACAAACACTACCATCCTTTCAATTTCATTTCAGACCATATATAAGAATGGCAGATGTTGTGGATATTTTGCATATTTTAAGACCTTTAACCATTTCGGGCCAAAACCCAGATTAGTAAGTGCTGTTCCAAGGTCCTATTGTTTGAGCTGGCACTATGAGGCTAGGGTCACACTCAGGTTAGCAAGGGCAACTGTCTCATAACCTACAGTAGTACTTGTGTCATTTTTACGGCCTATTTGAACCTGCATTGTTTCTCTCACAATTTGCAACCTGCGTAATTTCGAATTTTACACACAATTTGTGCCATACTCTACAGTGAATGCCCTAAGACAAAGAGGTGGACTTGGTTCAGGAGTAGGTGATAGTCATATACCTAAGATCATGCTTGCCTTCCAATGCCAGACAGGTTCTTCACCCGCCTGCTTATCAGTTGCAACCCTTCATCTGATTGGCGCGATTCAAGATGCACAAATCCATCAGGCCCAAACACTCCATGGAGAGATGCCAAAGCCTGTGCAGGAGATGATGGTGGAGATGTGTCTTCCATAAAAGTAGTATCTTTTCGTTCAGATCTCGAGGGCGATGGCCTAACATCGTCCCGGTCATATTCGAAGTATGTCCAATATGCCCCGATAGCGATGATGACACCAAGCTTTTGCATGCTGGGGAAGGTTATGAAAACACGATGAGCCTGCTGATCTGTCTGGGGCAATATATCTGTAAAGCTGACTGCCGTGGGACGGTTGGTGCATTTCTTGACTTTGACAATCAGCGACAGACTGAGTATTCGATATTCAATCGGACGTGGGACAGTACCGTCCGAATTCATCCTAACCTCATACAAGAGCTGCGCGAAGTCAGGAATCCAAGTAGATTTCTTCCCAGGTGGGGAAGGGTTATTAGCCCATGGCGCTGGGGGAGTGTCCAATAATTGGGTAGAAGGACGTCTGGACACCTCCGGGCTGGGTGTGCCAGGTCGTAAGAGATGGTTTTGATTGGGCGGTGTTGTCTGAGAATGTTGGAAAGGAGAGAGGGTCATCCAGCAACTTCCTCCACTGTCATCTTCATCTTCATCATCACTGCCTCCCTCATCATCAATGATATCGTCTGCAAGATGATAGGTATCGATATGTCTGGATACCGGAAATTGTGGATACGTGACCGTGAAATAGGGTGGCTGACAAAAGTTCACGAGGATTTGATCTCGCAACACAAGATCCCAAGCAGCGTACCAAGGCGCTTCCCTGGTATCGTCATCTGCACTAAGAATAGAAAGGTTGAGCTTCCACTGGTATGGCGACTTCGATTGGAATGTAAATAGTTGAGCCATAGGCAATAAAGTGAGCAAGGACTTGAAGGTCACTTATCATGATCATTGAACGGTGATCATCACACTGTTGGCCCTGGTGTGGGAATATTGGGTTATAACGCTTTCATCAGGGTTTCTGGAAAAAATTGCCATAACTATGTAAACAGGATACAACACATCCCAAATGCATAAGATGCCCAAATATGTCATATCACTTGACATCTCTCAGATAAAGGTATACATAAGTAAGCCTCGTTGCCCTGAGACAAACAAGTTCTATCGGTGCCAACACAATCCCCCATGGCATATCATTACAACAAAAGACTATTTGCCACTTGTGTTTCTTGTGACAAACTTGTAGATATCAGGCTCAAGTTACCATTGTCATGTATGGCAGTTGCTTCCTGTGGCACACCCCGCCGTCATACTTTACTTTGACTTGCAGCCAGAATGTCTTCCGCATATCATTCCGCCTCATTTAGTCACAATGCAAAAAGTCGGGGGTGTCTTGGAGGAAAGGCAGTACCTGGTTGTAGTACAACAGGTCGGGCCATCAGGGTTTCCAGAATCAATTGCCATAGCTTATCTAGTGAGGACGTCAGTTTGTATTTCTCATATAAGGGTATATGGAAGGCTCTGTTCCCCAGAGGCAGTTTTTATTTGCATATTACAGCAGCCACTATTTGTGTCTTGTGTATCGCTATGGCTATATCAGACCTCGAGTGTAAATCGCAGGGTGATGGTCTCAAACTGCAGCTCCCTGTACGAGGTCACATACTATGCTACAATATCATACATCACAAACAGATGTGAGAGAGAACACAACTTCAAGGGATTCCGGGGGCGACCTGTCATTCTGGGTCGTGTTGTCATGATGCCTCACGCTGTGGGATATCTCGCAAAAGTACATCGCCTGAATTGTAACACAATAGGCCGCAATGTGATATCCAAGTGAATAATGAGCCTGCACTGACGCTACCTACCTCGCCATCAATGCTGACTGCTTCGGTTATAAAACCCAAAGTGTTCATGCATCTCATGGAAGTCACCACTGGTGACAACAGGCTTACAATACCTACCCATGTCTTCTGTGCGCCAGTGCCGCATCATCTTCTAGTGTCTTCCAAGACTCAGGGGTACATGCCGCACTTTGAAACTCGCGCAGGATATGTATGCTCTGAATAGCATGCAACTCAGTATCCCTGCTACCGAAGGTGTTTTTTTCCTGGCACTTGGCTTCATCCTCAAATCTGGACTGTCATCTAGGGAGTGCCGTATTTCTCCTCATAGGCCTTGCATATAACATAACCCATTCGGGTACAATTGCCCGATGTTATGTATTCTATCCATGCCTATCCTTGCTACCTAGGACACTCTCAAATGCAGAAATCGTTCCTTGATCACCAATTTATTTTGTTCAGGAAACGGGAAACATTCATCTGCACTGCTAAATATACAGATCTACCTAGGTGGCACGCGAAAGCGGGCTGCACGCTGGCTAGCTAAACAGGCCACAGAAGAGGCAGCAGCACCCCGCTGACCCTCTGCACGGCCGGAAAGGGAGAGTCGCCCACCAAATACTTTACTGTACATCCAAGCCATCCGCTCATCAGCCGCATGGCAGGAAACTCCGCAGCGGTTGGTCCTTACCTAGTCCACCAAGAAATCAGCTCTTTGGTAAGGGTCTTATTTTCAGCACCAAGATCAACTTCGAAGTAGTCGATAATATTGTTGTAAAATGTCAGGTAATTGAAGTTTCCATCGTTCTCGTTCCAGGCACTGGCATTCGACAATGCAAAACGTAACTGCATAAGGTTTACTCAGTCAACCCCGAGAGTGCAACAGTTTATGCACCTGGACAGCAACGTAGGCTATTGATCGAGGTGTTACTGCTTTCATGCCCAGCAAGTTCACGACGTGCCCACGAGTTAGACCTTTTGGATTCCACCTTGAGCGTTTCCGGCGGGGCAGCATATGTTCGTCCACATCTTCCTCGCACTCGATGTCTTGTGCAGAGGTGGGTGAAGTGAAAATGAATTTAAAAGCCTGTGGTACCAAAATAGTCATTTATGAGACAGTGTGATGGTCCGCAACACACCTTAAGAAGAATTGCACTATGAAAGAGTCCCTGTTCAATGTTAGTGATGTCACCTTTGGTCCTAGAATAGAGGAATGCAGGCCAAAAATCCACAGAAACAACGTATTCAGGATGACCGTCGCGAATGAGGGTTCGTATGCTATGTGTGGGGACGCGTCAGTGTATAGTAGGCTATAGGAAATGTGTGCTGCTCACATCGCATCCTCCCAATCATACTCTATGGGACATAGAAGGCGTCCGGTATCGTCATGCTTGAAGCCACGGTCCAGTTTAGATGTAGGTGAGAGAGATGTAGGTAAGGAGTTTCCGAGGACCCCTGGGATCCAGCTGACAATGGCAGGTTTTAGGTTGGCAGCATCATCACCTCTCGCACCCCCCGAGCCCTTCCTAAGCTACATCACGCAGTTTTAGTCTTCATACTGGAAATGGAATAGGAACACATGTCGCGGAAGTAAGCGTTCAGTTCTAAAACATCTTGATTGTCGAGTTTCCCCTTGAGAACTGGGACATGCCAGATGAGGAGCTCAAAACCTCGGTGTAGCCGATCCTGGCTAAGTTAGGTTAGCTAATATGGGTGTGATCAACTGGAAAGGAAAGGATGTACTCCGGTGTGGGCTGATCTCTATCCTCTACCTCTAGGTCCTCCTCAAGGCGTCGACGATCATATTCTGCCACCAGTTCATCAACAGAATCGAACATAGACACTAGCCTGGATATAATTTGGCCCTGCGTAACGTTGGACTGAACATCACTATCGGGAGAAAGAATCACGCTCCGAAGGACACAGTGCAAAAGGTTACCACTCGTACGATTTATGCTTCTCTCCTGCTTGTTGAAAGTTCTGAATTTGTTCCTCTAGGGCCGCAATACGCCGCTTGGCTCCTGCGTATGCAGTAGCCAGCGGGTGTGCATCTATACTGTGGTGAGTACACAACGTCCTGTGCTCCCGACAAACTTCATGGGGACTTGCCAGTAGTACTCATCATACTGAGGGGAGGAAAGAAGAATATAACGAAAGGTTCATTAGCAATTAGCAGTGGCATTGGCAGAGAAGTTTATATGCATTTGAATATATTCATGTGATTCAAGTTTGGCAGACCAGGGGGAATTATTTGGCTCCAATAGTGAAAAGGAGCTTGTCAGGGCAGAGCTTAGTGTTAGTTTATACCAAATGGACATGGCACCTGTAAAAAAAACCGGCAAGGCTCAGAGTAGGGGGATTTGCGAAGTCCTTCAATGGAGTTGCAATATCCTACGTCATTGATAGGGAGTAAAACCATATCAAGGTATAAAAGACAACTGAATACATTCGTCCAAAACACTCCAGTATGAATCCATCCAGCACCTTGAATGCTCACGTCGAGTCGGATTACAACACTTATGGGCACGATCCTCTGGGTGTTGTCGCCCACCTTTGCCATTCCTTCTTTGGGCCAGAATGGCAGCCTACAACACAGAGACACCTTCAAAGTCTTGTCATTCCTGGCGTTCAGCCTTGGTATGGACCGCCTGCTCCCATCCAAGCAAATTTGTTACCAGATTCCTTCGTGCCTCGACCACCGCCACTCTATTATGACACTCCCTGCCCACCTTATGTAAAGGGCCCTCTTGTCTTCGACCCACAGTTGATTCTTGGAATGGCTCTCTGTCTTGTATGCAGGAGGAATAACGATCCTTCGAAAGCTTTGTGCTATAAGAAGATTCACGGGACGGAAGTGATGGATGGAGGTGCGTGCACTGCATGGACTCATTCATAAATGTAACCGCTTGCCCAGTGTATTGGATGGATGTTAAACTTGGCCCCATTGCCAACTCGGACAACAAACATGCTCGCCTCGGTATTCTGTCAAACACTTCATGGGCATCCTTCTACTCACAGCTTCGGGATTGAATCGGCATTCAATCCAAGAGCTTACAGCTCTTCTACAAGGTGCGAGATACCTGGTGTGTCTCCGAGCCCGGCTGTGTTCAGTTGCATGGAGAAGAGGACTGGGCTGATGTAATGATGGCAGTAACACAGGCATTTCAATGCTACAAGGATATAGAGTTAGAGATACTTCACAAGGTACATTCGGATAGCATGGTGCACTACCACCACATTTTGATAAGCTTCGAAGGTCATCGAGACATCCTGCAGTGAGGGAATTGCAGGGGAACCGCTTACCATAGAAATATTCTATTTCACATACCCCCCTTTAAGGGCACTGGTTCATCTTATGAGCAAGACGCACTCAGCAGAGCATGTCTTGGACGATCAGGAGTACGAGTTGGTCAGATCCAATGGAATTGAGTACCTAGACAATTTTACACTGGTGCCCAAAGCCAAGCTCTGTTCTTGGACAAGCATCCCAATGGAGAAGATTCACACACTGTACAGAGGCGCAGAGGCAATGATTAAGGACATCCATATCAGAAAGAAAGAGGAGATCGAGGAGATATGGGAGTTCCGGGCAGCAGGGTGCACCGAGGATGATCGATGAGCGTACTTCAACTTGAATAGTACATTTGGTGGGGTTTGAAAAAACGAGATGATGACTTGGAGCAGATGATGTGAGAGGTTGAGAAGCTGAGCATTAGCTCAGTTCGGACACGGAGCAGGCATATAGATGTGGTGTCTTTGGTATTATGTATAGAATGGGGGAAAATTGTCACAAGTGATTGGTAAAGAAGGGTACTAGTATCTGGGTGGGTTGGTGGGCGAAAAGAAAGTTCTCACTTACACGCTTCGCATTCCTGCCATCTGTTTTTAGTATTCCCTTCACCCGCTGCCAGTCACTTGGACGACAATGTCCAACGACTTCGATCTGATGTGACCAACAATATCCCTTGAGCTCAAGTCTCTGCAGGCATGCATACGAGTGCTATCATGATGAACTCTGGCACATCAATCGAATTACCCTTGTGAGCGCTGAATGACTTATTAATTGCATTTTTGAGCTAACAGGACTCTGCAAAAGCAGTACCGCAGCCAAGAACAAGGAAGCTAATAAATAAATTGTCGGAAAATCCCAGGCCTGGCTAAAACCGGCGATCATCCACGCAACCGATCTGACCAGCACTGGTGGAAGGGTAGCGAGGCACTTGGAGTTGGGGTGAAACTTGGAGAGCTGAGCTAACTCAGGAACCTTCTCTCGTTTGTAGTTAGGCTTGAAGACCTCGGGAGATAAGTTGAAGATGATTGGTGCGGCCTTCCATACCCTATCGATGAGCGCACTGCGCATAGATTTAGCTGCTGCGCAAAACTGCAATGCTAAACCTCTTACTCCTGTGTCAAAGCCACTATGCCCTCTGACCATCGGGTGGAGTTGCTGTGGTAGAAAATCGTACAGCTCAGCCAGCCACCCATCTCGGCGTGCAACCTTAGTTGTGCTGAACCTTTCTGTGGGCCCGAGGGCTTCTGATGACGGACGTGGCAGTGTAAGCAGGTTCAGGTCGTTGTAGGTGGTCGAGAATGGCTCATAGAGAGCTGTGAAGCATTTGGCAAGAGCTCTGACCTGTTCGAGATCAGCAGCAACACCAGTGATTACTGAACCAGGGGCAGGTTGAGAGCCTGTTGAGGACATTTTGTTGAGTGCGTCCAACTCATGCTAGAGCCGTTTGTTCTTGGTGCTTAGCACTTTCAGCTGCCCGCGAAGCTCCCTGATGTCACATTGTCGATTAGCAGAGCCTACGGCTTCTTTAGCACATTGAGTGGTGAGCTTTTTTGTTGGCATACCTTTTCGTAGTGTCCTTTACTGCCTTTACTGGGAGATTTTGGGGCCTTTCGAGCTTTGCAGTGTTTCCCTGCGTCAAGAACCTCGTCAGACATGTAGCTCTCATTGCCTTTGTCAGCTGATTCAGAGGTGGCATAGCGTTCAGTTTGTCGCATTGGAGAAGGGTTCTGGCTGAGTTTGTTGACAGCGCACGCCTGCTATAAGCACATTAGATGCCATGCTCCTGCTGGTGAACACATGCTGTTCATACCAGAATCCAAGGAGAAAACGGGGCTGCTGGCCACCAGTAGGAGTGTCAGGATAACAAACTAACAAACGCAGCACAGTGAATGACCGCTAAAAGCTTGAGGATGCCATGAGGTACAGAGCGCTCCACCTCGTCTTCGCAGCTCATGGGTAAAGTAGGCGCCCAAAACTCATATGTCACCGCAGCCATCCACAGTCCAGCAGAAGGGCCCCATTCAAGCTGTTGAAAACGTTTTAGCCAACCTAGATGAGAGTGATCGTCATTGGGGGATGGTAGGGAGCCATTGGGAGAAGGAATGGGGGAAGGCTGATGGAGGGGACGTGAAGAGACCTGCACCTAGAAAATGATGCTCTCGTCCTTGCAGCGTCTCTCTGCTGCGAGGCTAGGGCCTGACAAGAGCTTTGAGACGCATGGGTCCGTGGATCCCCATAACAACGACGCAAGTGCAGAGTCAAGGAGATCGCTATCCTTCTCTATGAGCTTGGAGATGTTATATGATGCCAAGCCTGTGTAATGGTTGATGCCAAACAGGGTTCGGTCAGTGGATATGCCCTGGGGTAGGTTGGCGATGAAGGAAGCATGGACACCGAACTTGGTAGCTAACTCTTGGAGAGCATCCTCATTTTGATGGTCCCCTCCCTTGCCTGACTTGTACGACAAGTATGCCTTGGTGGAACTGCAGATTGACGAGAAGAGGATGGCGATGAGTAAGCTAAAAGTAGACGATGTATGTTTAGGTTTGAAGTTAACCGTTCGCATGGATGCATGCAGTTCAGACATGCCGATGGAATCATCGCTGAAAGGACCGGCAGGAAGGTTGAAGTGATCACTTTTGGTTGTGGCTGTCCCGGCGAGGAACTGGTAGAAAACGTGGTATGAACGTTCTTCATGGGTGAGATGGTTAAGACAAGATTTGTCGAGGGCATGCGTTAGAACCTTGGCAGAGCATACGCGGCCACAATCATTGAAGATGAGTGCCATGTCCACAAATTCAAGTTTGACGAAAGAGGACTCGAATGATGTACGTAAACTACGTTTAACTACTACCAGCACATTGCACGGCCCATAGACATCACTCCACACCATGAGTCACCATCCCATTCACCCAAGTCTTGTGAGCATCGTCTTCCTCGTGTTCATTCGTGACCCAAGGCCAATGAATTAATGACACTTGATCGATGATCTTCTAATGGAGCATTACTGCCACTGGCCGTCACAGTCTTTGTCGCAACATCACAACCCCAACGATCAGCCTCGGTGTTCGGCAGTGATCCCTCATCAAGGTGCTCGACAATGTTGAAAGTGCTGGAAGCATCATGATCATTCGATTTCATAAGCTTGCTTGTTGTGTCGATTTGTTTTTCTGCCATGTCCAGCTTCCATTGTGCCCTGTCCAGTTGACGTTCTAATAAGTTTACAAACAGCTTCCCCTCAGTTAACTGCCTTGCAGCTGCCTCTCTCTGAGCATGGGCAGTATCACAGGTTGCATATGCCATTGAAATGGCAAGCTGAGCTTCATCGCTAGGAAGATCATGAGGCTAGAGTGTGAGTTATTGTTGGGATACAAGCCTAGGGAGATGGAATACAAGTCCTGAGCTTAGGGTTAGGGTTAGCAGATGCTACCCTTAACCCTAGAGCAATGGCAGTCTCCTATACAGGAATAGACTGGACAAGACTATAAAGACTGCCAAGACTGTCTCCTATGCTATCCAGGGAACCCCCTATAATATACAATGATAGACAAGTCTATCTGGAGAATTATATAGGGGAAATGAGGTCACTATGAAGTCATTGCAGTATAGCTCCTTTATATATTACAGGAGTACATTACAATATACCTCCTAACTGTGTAGTATAAATATTGCAAACTTTGTAGGAGATGATAATAACATTCCTCCCTGTGGCAGACTCCCTCATACACACTTTGACTTAAACTCAATACCTCAGAAACCTCGTCCTCACCTTGTGCTCAGCTTCCTGATCCCAATAGTTATTCATGTCAGTGTGCCTCTCACTGAGTCGCCACCCTGGCTTACCAGAGGTGGGTACGGCCTACTTCATGGTGATTTTGCAGCAACATACTGCAGTGAGCACCTGGAGCTGGAACTGTCACTGCGCCTGCAAGTTGTTATTTGAATGGTACGAGGCATGTGTATGCACTTATTTATTCTCAGGGTTTGGGAAACACTGATTAGGTCGTAGTAACAGTGACATAACGAGCACCCATGAATGGAAACATGAAGTGATGTCAACGCACACCCAAGGGCCTTCATACCTTTTTCTTCTTGATGTTCTTATCCTGCCCAGAGCTGTTGGTCAGTACACCAGCTTGAGTCCGATCCAGGACATGCTTGCGTTTCAAGCCTAACACCACAAGAATGTCTCCAGTCATCGTCTAAACCCTATTAGTTAGCAATGGATAGTGACAGGTATGGGATTCACTGATCATTGAGTATGGTCTCCTAAGGTAAGTAATTGTTTGCATCAGAACTCTGGAACCTCAGAATGTGATACTGACCTTTAAATGATGCGCCTTAGTAGCCTTCCGTGATGGCACGCAAGAGTCGGCCACATCGGGTTTGTTAACTTCATGACATTGCTCATCCATTTCCGTTATTTTGAGCGGATCACCAGTGTTCTAGGGAATTAGTTTGTACCAGAAACTCAAACCCCAGAACATGACACTGACCTCCAAATCATGCGCCTTGGTATTTGGTGGCATGCAAGGAGAGTTGGCCACATCAGAACTTGGAGACAGGGATGGGCTCATCCAGACAGAAGACTGGGAGGTTTTGGGGTGAGTCGGACAGGTGGGTGGTATGTATAGGAGAGGCTCATAACGTGGGGGAATTGGTCGATATTTTCTTTCCCCGGAGGGCTTGGGCATCGACCATACAATGTCTTCAGCGGGTGGAGTATCTTGGCAAACATATGCCTAGAATTATTCCATAAGATCTCCTTCACCAGCTTGAATTTAAACAGCTGCAACAAACCGACATCCTTTGGACTATGGGTGCAATAAACTGGACTTTCCTGGAATGAGAGCCGGAATAACAAAGTGGCTGCAATATAAATAATGGTCACAGTGAGCAGATAGATGACTCAGAGAGGCTGACCATGCTTGCCAGGGTAGTTAACCCGAATTATGTTCCTCCATCAGGTGGACTGAGTCAAATTGAACTGCTTGAACAACGTAACGATTTTTAAGTCAGGGCCACCAGCAAAAATGGATCTCCTGCAACCTAAACTTAGGCATTTCCGGGTCAGAAACTTGAATCTCCCTTCGAATTTCAAAGTTAGAGTTGTTGCGAACCGATCATCCTGGAACACATACTATTCAACAAAGTATTCCGGGTTCTGTCAGTAAAATTTCGCCTTGACTAATTTTCTGGTTATGTTCCATAGCCTTATTAGGGATTTTGTGTCAGTTTTTAAGGGGAAGAGGTTCATATAAGTTATTGAAAAGATGAATTCAAATTGTTTTCTATGATTGGGAAGTTACATACGTGGCGAGATAATTGAAAAGAACGTGATAATGCTTGATCATCTAACGGAGTATTATTGCCACTGGCCGCCGCAGTCTTTGTCGCAACATCACAACCCCAACGGTGAACCTTGGCATTGAGCAGTGATCCCTCATCAAGGTGCTCGACAGTGTTGAAAGTGCTGGAAGCATCATGATCATTTGATTTCATAAGCTTGCTTGTTGTGTCGATTTGTTTTTCTGCCATGTCCAGCTTCCGTTGTGCCCTGTCTAGTCGACGTTCTAATAAGCTTATAAACAGCTTCCCCTCAGTTAACTGCCTTGCAGCTGCCTCTCTCTGAGCATGGGCAGTATCACGGGTTGCATATGCCATTGAAAAGGCAAGCTGAGCTTCATCGCTAACAGTCTAGAATGTGAATTATTCATATGAATCAGTGTGCCTCTCAAGGAGTGACGAACCTGGCTTAGCGGAGACGGGTAGGGCCTACTTCGTGGTGATTTTGTACCAGCAACATGCTGCCATGAACACCTGGAAGTGTTACTGCATCTGGTACGTGTTGTGACAATGGTGGTCATAGCTCTGAAAAAGGTACGTGGGCAGAAGTTGTGTCATGGTCCCAACTTATCTGTTAACAGGGTTTCAACTTTGACTGATTTGGATATGAGCGCTCAAGCTTCAAGTTTTGCTACCAGATTCCAGAGTGGCTTGGAGACACGGTAAGAAATTCACACAGGCTCAGCCCAGGCATGCAGACAGTGATAAGGATCCCTTTGGAGGTTCAAATTTCTGGTGAGATTAAGTATTGGTCCCCAAAAATTATGAGGTGGATGCGGGATTTAGTGGAATACCAGATATGGACTACGGGGAGTGATTTGGCTGCATGCTGATCAATTTCGTTGCAGATATGATTGAGATCGATCTGATCCCAAGTCCCTGCCGGCAAGCGCAATTTGTGCATACAGACTCCCTCATAACCCATACCCCCTCAGTGGATATCCCAGGCTATGAATTATGAGGGAGTATGGGGTTTGAGGAATGTTCTGAAAATAGGTCCGAAAAAATCCGGGAAATTTTCAAATATGTATTTCGACGCATGTAGGGCTGTTTCTGGTGCCAACTCTAGAGTAGAACTATGTACAGCTATAATAAACTATATACAGCTAAAGTAACTGTTTTTCAAATTGAGCCGTAATTGTTCACACACTTTTCCGCTTCTTTCCTACCACCTTGCTCAGGTCACCTGCCAAGTCCCGTAATCTTCTTACGCCCTTTTGTGTCTTATCAAGTCTTTCGCAGCCCCTCTCGTAATCAGAAGCATTTTCCAGTGCGTCCAAAACCCGTTGCTCATCCACCAAACTTGCCTCGTTGTCAAGCCAATTCTCATCAAGTGATGATATTGACTTTTTCACATGCAGCTGAGCCTGTAGCTTCTCTTTCTTGGCTTTAACCTGATCCTGCAAGATTTTCAGCCCCTTTTTGAGGACCTCAAGAGGCTTTAATGGCATGGGTAGCTGGAATTTGAGTATTGAGAGAGTAAATTATATGTTTGTGACACATCGAAGTTGACACGACCAACTGCACTAATATATATATGGTAATAATATGTATGGGTTTTGCCTCGGAATAGGGGAGTATGTGTTATGGGTTCCAATCCCCTGCCTACCAACTTGGTGGATCAAAAAATCTATGGGTTATAAGGGAGTATGGGTGTTGGGATTATGTATACAAGAGTATACAGACAAGCCAAGGCAGTTAACAAGCCTAGGGAGATGGAATACAAGTCCTAAGCTTAGGGTTAGGGTTAGCAGCAGCTACCCTTAACCCTAGAGCAATGGCAGTCTCCTAACACATGCTACAGGATTATACATCCTGCAGCATGTCTATGACAGCCTATCCAAGACAGAGCTATGGATAGAGTGTCTATGACACACCCTGAAGGAAGTCTAGGACTTACCAAGCCATGATATCATATGTCACTATTATTGACACTATTATAGGGGATATGACATAGTTATACCATTATTAACTGGTACAGGGGTCTATGACAGAATACCTCCTTTATATATTAAAGGAGTACATTACACTATACCTCCTAACTGTGTAGTATAAATATTGCACATCTTGTAGGAGATGATAATAACATTCCTCCCTGTGGCAGACTCCCTCATACACACTTTGACTTAAACTCAATACCTCAGAAACCTCGTCCTCACCTTGTGCTCAGCTTCCTGATCCCAAAAATGGGTTATCAGGGCTATGGGTTATGAGGGAGTCAACTGTACTAGTATGTTTGTTGAGGCAACTACAACAATCTTGTAACAATGTCTTCCGTTGACATTCTTCATTCATACTAGTAATCCTAACTACCATGGCAACATTAGATATGACTTTCTGTGTCGTCTGAGCTGTGACAAAGCAGAGTTGCCATTCCGGCATATGCTCCATGTGCCACATGTGGCTGTGAGATCCAACGTCCATGATTGATCAATCTGAAACCACCGTTGACATGTCCACGTAAGATTAGGGCATTCATTAATTATCTTCTTACGTATCTATAATACAGGAAGTAACGTTTTCAAGATGGTTGGAAACCTTTCACAACACTGTGCAACCCAGGGTCATTGCAGCGCGACTCAACCAGCTGCGTCTCGGGATCTAGTATGAATTATTTATTTGCCCTGCAAGAATACCACAATTTGAAGTTACCACCTCCATAATGAATCCGCCCGTCAGTGCAGATGGCAGTGCGATCGACCCCAGATTTTTAGTAAGTAGCGACAATCAGGATCTTCTTCGGATACTTCAGGGAAATTATGTGGCCAACGAGTCAGAGGTATCATAACCTGCCTTTTGTCGCTGACTCTCTTGCTGAGACAAGGCCTTCCATCTGTAGCAGATGCCACCAGGAGGTGGGGTCTATGTTCCTGATGAGGTCTTCCAGTGGTCTTGGGACGACGAAAACAATCTCATGGTCTCAGAGCTAACCACTGGGATTGTCCTACCATCCTCCTCAGCTTCAGTGCCCGCAGCGTCTACTCAATCTGAAATAGATAATTCTGTCAATCACCTGCCAGAAGTTGCCAGAGGCCGCTGGTCGATTCGAGGCGCTAGCACAGTGATAGGGAAAGTCCGCCAGTCCCGTACTACAAATGCCACTACACAGCGCAGTGTGAAAGGGAAACAGTCCACTGCTGACTCTGGTAGTTCTCTGACCCCAGGTATTCTTGGGTTATCGGAGCGCAAACCACTTGTACAGTGGGTTGTCCAGGCATTTCACCCCCCGCAGATCGGCTACATTCAACTCGAACTTGACAATATTACTTCCAATGTACTGGCGATGCACACCATAGTCAACCTCTACAACAGGCTGCTCCTCACGGGTGACAACATGTATCTTATTAATCCCCGAGGCTGTTCCTCCCCAAACCATGTGCGTGCGAAACTCGCAATTGAGTTAACAATGGTTCGCCTGGGTCTACCCCGTGAGTACCAAGATAATTATATGGCTGTATTAATAACGTGTCTGCTGCCAACAGGCATCGATGACATATCCTCTGACATGGTAGAAAGGGTGAGTTGAGCTTGCCATCCTTACATGCCCGCAGAATTAATTTGAGCCTTCAGGTCATAAAGGCAGGAAAGAAGACCTGGAATGTCTGCCGTGACTGGTTTGCGAATAACAGCGATGAGCACTTTCCATCCATCTTCCCTCCACATTCTGAGGGCCAAAGTGATGAAGAGTATCTAGCAATTGTGAAGCAAAACGTACACGATTTCGGGCTTCTTGATATGGTAAATCCTGGGCTGATTTATCCCATTGATAAAAATGTGAGAAATTTGGATTTTATTATTAGCAAATGCATCACTAAAATAACGGCTAAATGCAGGGAAACTTGTTGTATGACTTACCATTCGAGGCAGAATGGGTGGCCCCAGCTGCATCCCACATTTATTTCGCCGATTCATATGCGGCAGCCATTATAATTGCTGACATATTCAATGACAGCTTACCCAAGCAATGCTTGGCAATGTTATGCACGATGGTGATTATTTTTTACAGGCTCTCATCAATCTCATCCTTCATCAAAAATTTGATGGACCTGCTAAATTCTAATTGACTAGGCATATAGAATAAGCGTCCTTGTGACCTGAACAACAATAGTCATGACCTGATTTTTCTCAATTTCCTGTCCCTCGTAAACAAGATTGCCTCTCACACCTTTTTCGGTCCACGTCTTGATCGATTCCTGGAAGATTTGGTAAAGCTTGGCCGGTTTGTTGCTTACTTAATTGCATTGGTGATACTTAGTAACAGTGACCCTTTCGCAGTGGCTTGTATGAGCACCTGAGAATCGAGGAGTCATACGAGCCTCGAGAGATTAGGGATTTTGTACATAATATCCCATGCCTCACTCGCTATTCTGAGTCTGAGTCTGAGTCAGTGGCGTCAGGATCTACCTACTAGTATGGCAGTTGCAGTGTACAAATATCAGTTTACACGCGCTATCAATCAAATATTCAGCGCTGAAGGGCGGAAATAACAATGTTATAAACAGCCTCAAATTACATGTGCAGTAAAATACAACGAGAAACAAAAGGAATATGAAAAATGAAGAGAATAGCATGCTCATCGTGTAAGATGATGAGCACGGTGTTCAAGTTCATCGAGTACGATGACACATCCAAGCCGCTTATTTTGATGCCTTCCAACGCAATGCATTGCCAGTGAATGCCCAATGGCCGTCGGTGAAGGGGGAAGGACTAGCACAGTGAGGTGAGCTTGCCGCATTACAGGGTCGAGAATAACCGCCATGGATGGACAAATTAAAGAAGGGGGGAGACACTAGCACAGCGAAGTGAGCTTGCCACATCACGGGGGTTGAGAATAACCACTGTCGATGGATGAATTAAAGAAGGGGGGAGACACTAGCCCAGCGAGGTGAGCTTGCCGCATCACGGGGTTGAGAATAACCACCATCGATGGATGAATTAAAGAAGGGGGGAGACACTAGCCCAGCGAGGTGAGCTTGCCGCATCACGGGGTCGAGAATAACCGCCGTCGATGGTGGTGGCTTCAGGGGTGCAACGTTATGCAACGTCGGTGGAATGCTTGAATGTTGGTGTTGAACATTGTGTTGAACATTTGAATGAACATGACCGTGACCTGTTTTCCATGGTCATCTGATGACTGCGGTGGTGTGTGGCGCACAGAAAAGTACTGCTATATAGTAGCCTGGCAAGCCGTCTTGTAGTAATAATCATTCACTAATATAAGCTATATAGGCAGTTTACTCAGTCATTCACCGATTTGGACCATAAAGCAGTAGACTAAGGATCATCGATTAGAATATAGTTAGCATGTGTACTTAGGGAGCTGGGAAATTTACATTTGTTTACCTATCCCAACAATGCACGCGCATCGCCAAGGGCGCGGCTTCACTTCAAGTTGAAGTTGCCTTCCACATTCATGGCACGCACAAAGCAAACCACGAGGGAGTCAACTGGAGAGCCTGCTCCATGTAAAGAGATCGGGTCCTTATCACGAGCCTCATGGAGTGCCATCACCATGGGTGTGAAAGGAATGACAAGGGCGCCGCCTCCACAGTTGAAACCCAAGGTTATTGGCAGCGCACTGGCAGATCCACCCAAAGCGCTCCATGCGCTCACGAAGAATAAGGTGTGTTTTCCGCCGCATAATTATTGTGGGCCACTACCTCACCCTCATCAGTACTGCTTGAAGTGCCATAATGGTGGGACAATGCTAGAGTGTAGCTTCTGTCCTCGTAGTTTCTGTCAGGTCTGCATCCCATTACCACCAAAAACCCCTGAAGATGTAGTTTTTACTTGCCCTGCATGCGACATGGGAATAGATGGTCAACGAAATACTCCCCATCCCTACGTTGTGAGTTGAAAGCTGAGACACTTGTTTCCACTCAATGAATATATGCACAGGGATTCTCATTGACAAAGGAGCCCACACTTGTTACCAGTCACCTCACGCAACGCGAGCTGTTGCCTATCTGCGACTCAATGCCAGTTCTTATGATCACTTTCCGGCTGGAGAGCATCCCTAAAGCTAGCACCCCTATGAGTGGCATCCACTCGCGTTTGTTCAGCTATCTTCTGGATGATGTCGAGGATCTTGACATGCCCTTTAATGAATTTCAGAAGCGAGTGAACTCATTGGTCTACTTACTAACCACGGGGTCTATGACGAAGTGCGTACTTCTCTAATCTGTTACTACTTCTACCACTGTTTATGCCCCTGGCCAGATATCAACGGTTTGCTGTATTTATTATTGATCATACCGATCCTGAGAGAGGCGATCTTCATTTCGCGCCAGGTAACCAGGGTGCAGCACCAGTTGAAGAGGTGCGTCTTACTTTCTGATTGCTCTTTCACCTTGAAGTAGTAACTGCTGTCTAGTTTCTTGGGGTGTTGATCCCCGAAAATCTTTTCAAGGTACTGCTAGGGGGTGACACCCACAAAAATACTTTGACATTTTTAGTGTGTGGTGGGCTTCTCCGCCATATACCATCAAGGGAAAGTATTAGGACGTTAGCAAAATGGTATGACATGGAATACTTCTACATTAAATAAGCTTACCTTTCTTTTAGCGGTGCATTTGCGTATATTATGGCCTTTAGTCAGATGACGTTGCATCCCATCAATGCCGACAGCTTCCTCATGGACGTTGCCCTGAGCTGGTTTATCCACAACCGTTCAGCTGTTTCTGGAATGCTCTGCAAACATACATCACTCGGTTCACATAGCGATATATTCATATTCTTTCCTGATGGCCATGCCATGCGCTATACCTGGTCGCACCCTGTCAATCAACCCTTTGGCCAACCATCCCCCTTCCAATGCCCACAGAAACTTTGCAGGGCTAGTAAACCCTGGAACCCTGAGGTGAAAATGGATAAGCAGCGTTTTGAGATGCTATCGGTAAAGCTGACATGCCGTCACTGTGGACACTCTTTGGGGCTTTTTGAATGGCCTGATACTTTTATTAAGCATGGGGCCGGACCCCATGTCAAGTCAGACAGCGGAGATTGGTACTACAAGAGAATTTAATTTTGGAAATTTGTATATACCATTTTATCAAGCAGTAATCAACTTGATGACAGGACGGAGAATAATGGAACTCGAAGGCGTATCGATCACGTGCATTGTTCGTACAACTCCGAGTCCGAGTCAGAACTTACCTCAGGCTGAAACAACTATCATCTTAAACTGTGCATTGAACTTGGTGAGTGCATTAGACTCGGTGTCCACCCTGCATTGGACTTGGTGCCTCTGCATTGGACTTGGCCCCTGCGTCGGACTTGGTGTTCGTCATTCCCCGTACCTGACTTGGGGTCAGTGCACCTTCTCTGCATGGTGTTTGTGGTGTGCGTGTGGTAGTCTTGCCATCTCAAAGCTATCCCATAAATCCCTGGCAACTCAACCTGTCCTATCCGATTGTGGTACCTTGAGCTTCGACACTTCCACTTATTGCTTGGACTTAAATCTAGATGTGTTTTATTTTGTTCTTTGCGCGGTCGGTCTAAATCATCATGTTTTCTTGATGCTTTGTTCCTTATCATTTGTCTTTGGGGTCAGGTAACCTAACCTTCACATTTTGTAATGGCACTGTATGCATGCTCTCACCCATGCCAATTCTCCTCTATGGCGCGGCCAGGTCTTACAAGGCATCAGCAACATTGCGCCATACATAAAACCGCTCAGGCTCTCAGGATGGAACAAAGGAGGGCACACAGAAGCAAAAAAATCATTTCTAGCTTGGAATGTCGTGAGAGGCTAGAGGTGAGGTTGCAGGCTGGGCATTGTAATCGCATAGCATGATTTCTGATGTCGTATCGCAGCATACAGGAGAGTCTCCTCCATGCACCCACCTCACCACTGACGACAACTCCACTCCTACAAACCCATCACATCCAACCCTCTCACTGCCCCCATCTTTTCCACCAGGCGTGGTAGTGACCCGAATGGGAAGAGTGGCCAATCGCCTTCCAAAGCGTTATCAGGATGTTCAACCCGAAGCACCCACGCTAGTTTGGCAACCCCATTCTGCACCGAAGCCACTCTTTCGTCGGGTGGTTTTGCATGTCCGAGACCTTATGCGTACTGCAGCCAACATCTTTGGCCTTCTGCGGGAGCACCATCATTGCCCATCTTACAATCCCGATGAACACATAACACCGGAAGATCTATCAAACTTCAACACCGGTGGCAGCTCTGCAGCTGCAGCATCCACACCAGGTGAAGCTCCCTTTGATACTCATCCACCACCCCCTTGGCCATTCGAGAATATCTACTCATGAATTGGGCCAATTCGGGCAGCATCCAGAAGACGGAGGCTGAGATTACTCGTCTCAGACGGGAGGTTCTATCATCGCCAGACTTCAAAACAGAGGAGCTTTGGTCATTTGACGCCCATCGGGAGAACCAACATATGGATGAAGCAATTGCTGCAGTGGAATTCAACTCTCCCTTTTCACGTGATGGGTGGCATGAGATCGAGGTAGATATAGTAATCCCTGTTGCCTCCAGGTCCAAGCCACCACCCCCAAATCGGACGCTCTCAGTTTCTGGACTTCATTATCACTCATTGGTGGAAGTGATCAAGGCAGCCTTCGGTGAAAATATGGCTAAAAATTTCCACCTATCTCCCTTTAAACAAATACATATTAATCCCAAGACAAAAGTCGAAACTCGCGTATATGATGAGGCCTATTCAACTGATGCCTGGATTGAAGCACATGACGACCTCCAGAAACAACCCAACGAGCCTGGTTGTCGGTTGGAGAAGGTTATTGCAGGCCTTATGTTTTGGTCCGATTTGACACATTTAACCAGTTTCGGTACAGCGAAAGTATGGCCGTTGTATCTGTATTTTGCAAACCTGTCGAAATATATTCAAGCTCGGCCAAACTCTGGTGCTTGTCACCACGTTGCCTATATTCCTTCAGTATTATCTTGTACTTCTGTTTTTCCTTCTCTGCTTATTTTGTTTTGAAGATCCCTGACAGCATTGATGAAATTCTTCTAGATATTGCTCCGAAAACTCAGCGGCCTTCCCTCAAAACCCACTGTCGCCGCGAGTTAATGCACAAAGTATGGTGTTTGCTCATGGCCGATGAATTTTTACAAGCATATCATCATGGCATTGTAATATTGTGCTATGATGGAGTCGAACGACGCGTCTATCCTCGAATTTTTACGTATTCAGCTGATTATCCTGAGAAGTGAGTATTTAAATCAGATTCCGCGTCAATTGCCTCATTGGGTCAACCATTATAGAGTATTATTGGCAACTATACGGAACCGTGGCGATTGCACGTGTCCACGGTGCACTATTCCTCAGAAAGAGTTTGACAAGCTAGGGCAGCATCATGACCTGAATGGGCGTATTACTCAAACACATTCATATCTTGGCGACCTAGTTGGAAGGGCTCGAGAGTACATATACAAATCAGGTTATTCTGTGACTGCTGCTGGAATTGAATGTATGCTCAAACCTTTTTCGCTGGTACCGATGATGGTAAGGTTAGCTACCCAGGCACCTATCCACATGACTGAGTGTTCATCTGTTAGAATGCTTTTGGAGAGAAGCTGGGTCACTTAGGATTCAATCTGCACCACATGCTAGTAGTGGATCTAATGCATGAATTTGAGCTAGGTGTCTGGAGGGCTACGTTTATCCATATCATCCGAGTTCTATATGCTGTTGTTCCAAGTGGGCAAGCTGTAGCTGAGCTTAATAAAAGATAATCATGATGGTCACCTTGTTGCCAAGCTGATCTAAATACCCAGATTCTGCCAAATACCTACATTTGGGTTGGATACTATTCGACGTTTCTCCAACAATGTGTCCGAGATGAAAAAACTCGCTGCAAGGGATTTCAAGGATCTTCTTCAGGTTGGCCTACTCCCAACATACTTTTCTATATATGAAAATCTGCCTTGTATCTTTAGAACATGATACCTGCAGTGGAAGGCCTACTCCCCGAACCTTACAATAGCAAACTCATAACTCTACTATTCCGTCTAGCTGAGTGGCATGCATTGGCTAAGCTCAGAATGCAGATGGAATACACCTTGAATTGCTTGAAGCAAAGCACAGTCACCATCGGGCAGGAGTTATGGTCATTCAGGGAGTGGTCCAGAGGTTTTAAGACAGTAGAGCTACCACACGAGACGGCTGCTCGTACACGTTGTGAAAGTAAAAAGACCACCTCACATAAAGGATCTGAAAAGAAGGCCCCGGCGCAGCCAAAAGTTAAGCTTTTCAATTTGCTCATCTACAAATTACATGCGTTAGGCAACTATGTACAAACGATAGAACTGTTTGGTACAACAGACTCATATTCTACACAAATCGTAAGCCTGAAGTTCCGTTTGTTTTACCTTGAGTCTCTTATATACTATTGGCACAGGGTGAACTTGCACACTGTCTGCTCAAGCGCTTCTATCAGCAGACCAACAAGAAAAATGCAATCCACCAAATGACAAGACATGAACGACGCCATGTCCGATTGCACTGTGCAAGAGAAGCAGCTTCTTCGCCCCGGAGGCGACACACTCATCATGTCACTTTCAACCAGAATGACCTGCTTCCCTGTAGCGAGATTGACCTCCACCATCATATGAGCGACTCTAAAAACTTTCCACACCACCTCATGAACTTTGTTCAACTGCCCCCGCATGACCCTGCTAAAAAGGTGCGCCTCATCAGATCAATAACGCACCCTTAACCTCATTCCATTCATATATTGCAGAACTTCATCCCAAAGCTCAAAGACCACCTTTTGTCTTGCCTTCTTGGTCAGGAGTTTGACGGCGATGAGGCTGTGTATACAGATGAACAGCGCAGTACTGTCCGGATTATTGGAGATCGTATTTACTCAGCGAAGGTTTTACGGGTAAACTACACCACTTATGATATACGCCGTGACCAGGATTCCATGAACCCTCGAACACATTGCGACATCATGGTCGTTTCCCAGAAACTGGCCCAAATGCCCACCCGTACTGGTATGCGTGCCCTAGGTGTTTTTCATGCCAAGGTCGTGCATATAGGGCCTGAAGCACGGAACCGCTCTGTCCAACATGTGGAGTTTCTTTGGGTCCGGTGGTTTGGTGTTGAGCCTGGGTATCGCTGGGGTTTTAAGGCTGCGCATTTGCCAAAGATTGGGTTTGTCCCTGACACTGATAGCAGTGCTTTTGGCTTCTTGGATCCATCTCTCATTATTCAAGGCTGCCATCTCGTGCCATCGTTTGCTGATGGCTGCACAGCGGAATTGTTACACACCTCAACACTCACTGCGGCACATCACTCAGACTCCGAAACAGATGATTGGGTTAACTATTATGTGATGGTGTAAGTCATTACTTGAGAGTTCCTTGTCGAGTGTAAGTTGACATCACATCATTAGCTTCGTGGACAGGGACATGTTTATGAGGTACTTGGGTGGCGGAATTGGCCATACAACAATACACCCTGCCGAGGAAGACACTGCAATGGATATTGATGAAGTCAGCCCGACAAATGAGGATGAAGTGCCAGTGGTAAGTACTGGAGTGTCATGGGCCTCACAGCTCACAGACCACTGTTTACTGGAAGAACTGCGGTGGGTGGCGGGAGATGTAGGGGAAGGGAGTGTCCCTAGTGATTGGGAGGATGTGGAACGGACCCTGGACTCCGATGATGATGAATGTGATGCTGAGGGGGACGTGGAGGACAGCAGCGATGGTGATGATGACAATGACAATGACAATGACTTGGGCCCTGAGGATGGGGAAGATGAAGGCTATCTTGATACTGGATATGGTACAATGTAGGCAGTATGGCTTGTTACTTGCAGATCCTACTAGAATCCAGTGCCGCATTTCTGGAACCGTTTTCACCAGTGTTGATGTCTCTTGCTCGATACAATACACTGTAATATACTCTAACTCATATCAAGCTATAAAGAGTCACAGCTGATGCGCTGACGTCTCATTGAATGGGTCAAACTTTATGTAATTGTGACTGCTCTTTCAACAAACATGTCACACTTGTTTTAGGCTCTCAGGCTTCGTCTGAGTCCTTCATTCAAGTCATCTGCTGCTTGGTTTACCCCTCGCCTTCACCTTTTGCTTGGTTTTCTGTTGGGCGGGCTTGGTGTCCCCCCTGCATTGGACTTGGTGTCCAGCACTCCCCACATCTGACTTGGTGTCTGCGTGTGGTGTCCGTGGTTGCTGTTGTCGTCTCAAGCCTCTTACCAATCCCTAGCAGCCTGGTCCTGTAACCCTTTCCAACAGCTAAGGACGATATCCATTGGCATCTCTTGGTTCCGCTAGCTCCTACTATCCGACTGTGTACCTTGAGCCTTGATGCATCGACTGGACTTATATCCAGATGTGTTTTCTTTTGTCCTCTGTGCAGTCAGGTATCTCAATCTTCATATTTTCTTGATGCTTGTTCCTTATTTTGCAAAGATCAGTTCATCCAAATGGCAAGGAGAGCAAATAATGAGCCCCACAGACCAAATGGTACGTTCGTTGAGGTTTCATTGCATTCTCCTCCATTGAATTCTATCGGTTCCACAGCGACAATCGGGCCTCTCGATGGCAGAGTTGGGGCTATGATTGATGATCACTTTGTCATGTCAGCCAACCAAACATACATCTTTACCCCTCCCCTTGGTGACCAGCGTCAAGTAAGGCTGCGTGCCGACTCTTGCTATGGCAATGATGATCCCATCCTTTGGCCCCAGCCGTACATGCAGTATCATAGTCATTTTGGAGCAATTCCCCAACTGAACTCACTGCTTTTACACGAAATCATATGGTGGAGACCGACCTGTCAACACTTCATAGAATCCGCATCATCGCCAATTAGGGGCATAGGAAAGCTTTTGCTCTCAAAATTCACTGCTCTAAGGGTGTTGGGCAGCTGTCTTCTCAATGATGTGGAAGTTTACAACACAGCCACTCCTCCAGAACGCCGCCCCCCGACTCTTCAGCCCCTGGTTAAGTGGCTGGAGCATGGACTTGTTCAGTTGGGGTCCATTTACACTACTTTTTGGCAAACTGAGTTCATTGTGCGGGATGTGCAGCGTGTTTGGCTCGAGCTTAGGGCAATCCTCGATTACATGGAGATTTACAAACCCCGCATGGACGGCCACAAGCCCGCCGCTGGTCAGGTGGCTGAGACCATTGGTGTGTTTACCAGCAGCATATGAATTGCGCAAGACTTTTTCACCGCTGGTCTCCCTTGCTGGTTGATCCGACCATCCTCCCAATTCACCGATCAGAACATTCTTCAAATTGTTGACCCATTATGTCCTGAAGACCAGCTTACCCTTGGCCCACATACTTTTCACTATCCTGTTATTTTTACAGGTTCAGCATCATCGCTTGAAAAATATCGTAACATTCACCACTACGCCTGCAACTTCCTATGTTTTCCTGACCCATTTAGTGGCTCTACCACCCACCAACCCCCCCCCCCCCCCCTATTTTCCCGTGGTTCCCTCTCCTCATCCTTCTGGTCACCAGCCTGCTGCTGGGCCCAGCAGCCAGTCATCATCTGTCCGCTCTGGAACTCATTCCCAGGATCATTTGAAGAAAAGTAGGATAACTGGTGGATGCAGAACAGTTAAGATCACACTCAATCTCTTTCTCTCTTCCTGTTACTTACCGTCATTGCAGGTCGCCAAAACAACTATGGTAATCCTAGCCATGACAAGTTTCAGCCGATCACAAACAGCTCCATTGCCCCAGTGCCCATAAGTTCGTGGACCAAAGCCTTAGCGGCAGTGGACCAAAACCCTGCTCGGGTGGATCATAGGTACCAATCCCCCAATAACCGGAAATACATATTTCCTGAGCCCAGCATTTTTATTGCTGCAAATGAAATGCGCCATGCCAGATATTTCACAACGTGGCAAGCGATTGAACCTGCCTGTATCTATCGCCTTGTCTCCTCATCCTCAGCCACCCCTATTTCAAACCAAGAATGGCGCAATATCCTTATTGGTGACATTACCTCGAAGACTTCAACTGCAAAATCAGCCCTCGCTCGGGAACATGCCCATCGCCTTCTTGGCTCTGTAATTGACGACTTAGGCATCAACATCAGCAAGGTGTCGCCTGCAGCTGCACCTGCCCCACTTGATGACGCCGAGGCTCAATGGATACTGTGGCAAATCATGGAACTTAACTTTCATTTCGAGCTCCTAGCATTGGACAAGCGTTTAGGACCTGTCAATCGGGATGAGATGGAGCGTCAAGCGTCCATCCAAGACTGCCTCCAGATTGGGTCGCTACTGGAGGTGGTAGATCCCAATGAGGCAAGGTCTGGCATCCAATCTGATGACTGGCGCTCCCGATTGCCTTGCCTGCTGAGACTCCAGAGCGTGATTAGAAATTGGGATGGTCTGAAACCATCGACATTGCTTGAATCTCGAGAGTCCATCCAAGACTATGGGGAATCTGATGTGTTGTTACTTGAGGATGACATAGCTCGTTTCTATGCTGATTCCTTCTTCCGCTTTTTTGGACGTGCTGCCATTATACCTGCTCGTTTGCCTTGATTAGTACATTCACTGCTCACCACCTCTTCTGTGATGAGCGTACATGACGACTTTTATCTTTTATTGTTCTTTTTCTTGTTATCTGCTCCTCAATCATCATGCAATATAGTATAGAGTGTGTCCCCAGTTACCGACTGCCACTGGTGACCTTCGCTGGTCAATGAACCTTGTATCGCTGCAGTGCGTCCCAGTTTTCGAAATGTTACATACTAATGAGTCAGACACGGATCGACTTGTCGCGAGGGTGCTCGTCCTGGGAGGCTTTGAGTCTGCTGTGTCATTATGCTTCTCCTCAAACTGTTTTGCAGATAATGACTCACCAATTCCTGACCCCTACAAACCCTCTAAACAGCATGCATCCTCCGAACAGCGAGAGAATATTGCTGGGCAACTGTTCGGTAATATAAGGCCATTTTACAATTCCGTGTCACAAGACAGCTACATATTCAATACCAAATTCTTTTCCAAGCCTGATGGTATCGCTTTTGGCATCCTGTCAAGTGCCAGAACGCCGCCTTTCTTCCCTTGCACAAATGGAGTGTTGCAGGATTGGCCACCATGTTCCCATCTACAGCCCTGGCTGTCCAATGTAGGCTTTTATCACTTTGGGATGAATGATATCCTCCCCTTTGATGATTTAGTTTGACAGATTACAGAATCTAGACCACACACACTATCAACCAATCCCTGCCATTCATATCCCCGAAATCTTTTGATGCATTCCGAAATGCTCTTCGAATGTCTGGTAGTTCGGCGTAGTTTGTTCGCCAATATTGGGCTAACATGAACAATCTCGGTTTGCAGGTCATGACTAACGGGTGTAATGATGCAACAGATTGTCTAACATAGAATGGAGGCAAAGTGAGGAGGTGAGTTGTGTTTCTTGGTGTTTTGGGACTCTGGCTGATCAGTCTTGTTGTTTAGGATCTGTCTTTTCTCATGTGGGCATCGGTGTCAAGGATGACAGTACTGTGTTTCCTTGTCGTCCTTTGCCTTCCTCTATCCCTGCTCTAACGTCCACTGCCATGCACGCCCCTTTGAGCACTCCAGCTGCAGCATGTAGTTCTCGCACTTTTGTTCCTTGCTGCTCCACCGCTACCTCCACCATCCCTTCACATTGATCCTTGTCGGTGCCTTTTGAGCTGCCGTCTTCGCCACCACCGCCGTCCTCCCCATCGGGCCGCTCCCAACCACCATCTCCTCGGCGTTCGCGTTCCTTGTGGACAACTCCCACAACGTCGCCACGTGCATCGAGGCGCAGATCCCCTTTGCCATGTTCAAGTTCTCTGTCTCTGTCTCCGGCGTCTCGTGGACGAGCCAGCAAGTCTGCTTCTCATGTTCTGTAATTTGGTCTCCTACTTGATATCTAATTACAAATGAAGGGAAAATATTATAGCAATATTACATGAAGGGTGAAATTATATAAAATTATGATATTAGTTTTCAGTGTGATATATGCTTCAAAACAGTATGCTTGACATTCTATAATTCAGTCTCCTACTTGATATGTAATTACAAATGGAGGGAAAATATTACAGTGATGTTGCATGAAGGGTGAAATTATCAAAAAATCTCCCAAACCACTTACGACACATTTTTGATACTTTGCATAATGGCCACTAAGGTCCAATCCAATATAGGACATCTATTGTTAGATATATAAATACAAATACAGTCAAACCCCTCATAACCCATACCTCCGATAACCCATAACCCCTTATATCCCATAGGCTGAGCTGTCCACCAACTTGGTTCGCAGGGAATTGCATACCATAACCCATAGGTCCGCAGTAGCCCATAGCCCATACCCCTTTGTAAGCAAAACCCATAGCTTTTGCCTACCATATTAGGCTTAGTCCCTTGATTTGACCATCAAATAACTATCTGCCAATTTCCTCCTCAGTAATGTGCCATCACGGTCATCCACAGCAAATGAGTAGGCTAAAAAAATAGAGGTTGTGATGTGCCACCAACCCCCTGGATAGCTTGAGAAATAAACTTTTAGAACTTTTTATCACACATATGGCCCTTAAACCACTCGAAGTTCTCAAGAAAGGTCTTGCTAAGTTTACAAACAATCAAGACTTGTAAAAAGGAACTCAGTGCAAGGCTAGCTAGGGCTGAAACCATTTCATCATCGGATGAGCACTGGTTGGACAATGAAGCAAACACCATTGACGAGCAACATGTTCTCGACACCCTGGAATCAGCCTCAGACTACGAGCGAGGGTTAGTGTGGTTGGATGAAAACAGAAAGGCAATCATAAAGAAGCTGAGGGAATGGGCAGGTGACTTGGTTAAGGTTGCGGGCAAGAAGATGATATACCCATCGAGCCTCACCCACCTTGGTGCGAAGTTCTCAAGGCAGCATCAACCATCAACAGATATCTCGATGACTTAAACAATCCCATTGCCTGTAAACTTGAAGCACTTCTGGGCTTGTTCAATAGGCAACTTCGCCTTGAGGAGTCCCAAAGCACGAAAGAAACTGTTATAACTGACTTTTTCCTAAGATTATATCATTCAAATTCATCTATAGTAACATAATTTAGACAAGCCTGTATCCCTATTTTTTTCTACTATTTTTTACGATTTTTCCGTGATTTTTAGAGTCCATTTTTAGCATACCTCTCCAATCCCATGACCTCTCATTACCCTGGGGCATCCACTGAGGGGTATGGGTTATGAGGGGTTCGACTGTAACAAATTGGCAAAGCATTTTCTCCACGATTCACTGATGTCACTTCCCAAGCGACATCCTTTTCATTTACATTCTCTCACTTGCGATCTTTCCAACTTGTCAATTTGCCCAACATGTCTGTCTCACTCACCAAGTCTTTCAACAAACTCAACATCAGGGATTTTCCTGTTCTCCATTCCGCTGGCACTAACTTCGTTTGACTAGATCGCTGCGAGACCTGCGATACCTATGGAGCTTGCTATTCCAAACTGCGCGACTAGCGGTCGAATCATGTTCTACGGTTTCAGAACAACCGAGGACTGGCTCATTGATTACGCGATAACACACAGAGCCACCTATGGCATCCGTGTCACGGAGTCCCGCATCCTGAATTTACACTACGCACTCAATATTCTACAGAGACAGGCAGGGATCAATCAACTCCGGCTGAAAACAGTTCTGCCTGAGAATACACCCACCCCCCCTGCTCCCCAAGGAAACCGACGACTCGGCCCCTTGCCTGAAGCTGGACCTCCCATCGTCGCAGTCTGCTCCAGCTTCGGCAGTTCATTTCACAAGCGACCAAGTCAAGCGCAGGTGGACCATTTGAAGAAGATTTTGGGTGGAGACGAACCGAAGTGGTGGATCAACGATAGTGATTAATCGTGATGTTTGGGTGATTGCGCAACCGCTGTATGTATACGCTCCATATGCAATGTATTCTTTCATTTGCATCTGCGAGTACTGTCGCGCCGAAGGTCGAACGATCCATGAGATGGTCGTCCCTGCTGACCCCAGTGAGGCCCTAGCATCCTCTAATAACCCTATGTTCTTCATTCGCTCCCAGATTCTACGCTCTACCTGCCGTACCCTCGCCTCTTCCGTGTCCAGGTCCATACCTCAACACGCATGTGACTCACATCAGGGTTTCCCAAAAAAAATGCCATAAATATGTAGCGCAGGTGTAACACATGCAATACGTGGAGAATGCCTATTTATGTCACACCGTTTTACATTTCTCAGACAACGGGATGCATCGGTAAGTTCCGTTCTCCACAGGCGAACAAATTCCATCGGTCTTCAAATGATCTTTTTGTGATGTATGCGACTCCTTTCACATAACAGCCATTCTGTTGCTCATACTTCAAATGGAATAAACAAGAAGTTCCGTTCTCCACAGGTGAACAAATTCCATTTGTCTTCAAACAATCTTTTTGTGACAACTTATTACAATGACTTACGATCTGTCACCATCCACAGTTGTTAGGATTGATCCTACCTTTCATTTGTAACAGAGTTGGGATTAATCCCACTTTGAAGTATAAGGAGTAGGGTAGTAAGTATAGGAGGTAATCCAATCCAATCCCATTGAATCAATCCTATTGCCACCAGATTGGTGATGGTGCCCCAATAGCCAGCAGATAGCATAGGGCAGATTGGTAGGATAATCCAACTTCAATCCTATCCATTCATGCAATCTGTTTCTTAGAGATAAAGACGAAGTCCTATTGTAATCCCACCCAATCTCTAATCCTATCTCTAAACCTATCCAATCCCTAATCCTATCTATAATCCAATCCAATACCTAACTCAATCCGATACCTATCCATCCATAAATCAATCCGATACCTATCCATCCATCAATCCAATACCGATCAATCCAATACCTAATCCATCCATAAATCAATCCAGCATTAGACCTACTCATTGCCTAGAGTAGAAACGGAGAGAGCCTTCTCAAATGCATATGAACAATCTGTCGCCAAAGCACAATACATCGATGCCTGTTTCGATGCATAAGCTGCTGCCCCTGCATCTTTCCCTGCCCGCGACACAAGCTCTGTCCACACCCCTGACATCCGGTCAAAAGACTTGTGAGTTCTCCGAAATTCTTCCTCGAGAATTTCCTTCTCTTCTCGCGCACGGTCACGAGCTGCACGTTCTCGGAACCACTTGACTCTGCTGACTACATATTGTGAGCCCAATGACAGAGGAACATGAAATGTGATCCTTACGCTCAACTTGCCATTCAGCCTCCTCCTCTGTCGAAAGGCCGCTTGGACGTCCAACCATCCAATACCACGGATCTTCCTTCTTCGTATCCCCCTGTGCAGGTGCTGCGCTCTCGTTTTTGCACCAAAGTTGATTATCATGCAATGGCTGCAACGCTGAGTCGTCCGGAGAAAGTCCAAGGCTAAGAAGAGCTGCCCGAGCAGCTCGATACTTGTCTGCAGCACCAATCTTGTCTTTTGAGAGTGTCGAAAGGAAGGCCTGAGCACGTGTGTTGGGGCCCTGACCACGTACTTGATTGATCTTGAATCTCAAATTGTGGTTGAATGTTTGGATGGCAAGGCGAAGCTTATCAAGGGCATCGTATGCTTGACCTTCGCGTAAGGAGTACTCAATTTTTGCCAGCTCGCCAAGACCTAAGAACCGCCGTCGTGGTTCATTGAAGTCGGAGGGAAGGAGTAGTCTGTCAGATTCAGGATTGGCCGCATCAACAATGTCGTCCTCCTCAGCAAGTTTCGGATACAGGTCTAGCTGTGTCCGCCGCCACTTGTTCAAATCCTGCCTAAGCTTAAGACGGGCATTCACAAGCTCTCTTGGGGTTCCCTCCTTGGAGGCAGCCTTCTGCTTCAGGAGCACTCTAGCACAACGATGAGTAAAGTTGTAGACCAACTCGACTAGTCACGTACTGTTCTTGTTCAAGTCGTAGCCCCATGTTGATCAATTGGACAGCACCTATGGAATCTACACCAGCGAGCGCAAGGATTTTCTCATCCTGAATAAGCTTCTCATAAGCCTTCTTCTGAGTTGGTGGACCTAGATGGAGTTCAGAGGCTTGTCAACAACTCAAAGAATGCAGAACATACCTTCTTTACCCTTGGGAAGCTTCGCATCAAAGGGGCTGGCCCATACACCATTCACCTGCTTTGGAACAACGTCTATCTTCTCCCATTTAGTCACCAACACCGGACCAGCACGCTGTGACAAACCATCCACGGCCTTTTCAAGTTTTTTCACGCGAGGTACGCAGGCTTTGTATAGGCGGGTAAGAGTAGCCGCTAAAAGGAATGAATGAGTTTCGGTGCATCATCACAAGGAGAAAACGACACTCACACATCTGATGGAGCTTCGTCCAGTTCCAGCAGCCACAAAAATCGTCGAGAGTGTCATGGCGATGGCCGTCGTTTTGTTCCTTGGTGCTCCCTGCTGTTTGGTTTTGTTCTGCCCAGCTGGTTTCGATAAGTTCCCCATACGTTTCACCAGAGTACATGATGTACTTGAATGCCCAAATCAGCTGGCAGACCAAGAGGTGTCCCCGGATATGGGCACTGGGGATGGCACCACGGACACGCTTGATGGTATCCGCCATACGAGGGAATCGTTCCAGGAAACGCTTGAGGAGATTGATAGCATACTGGCACCAGATATCATAGCTGAGCATGATCCATCGTTGATTAGCACATTCAGCAAGTGAAAACGCAAGCGCGTAATCAGTGTTCGCAAACCTAGCATGATTAATTAGTGACCAGTCTACTTCGCAATGTGAAGGGTACCTACGCTTCGCCTTTCTGCAAGTCGACCATCCCTTGCGTCATATAAAAGCCGTGGCGAGCACACATGATCACAACCACGCCACTGATATCTGCGTTCTTGAACTTGATGATGTTCTGTAGTCGTACTGCTCGAAGATGGGCACAGGTGCAGGACTACAATGAATTGTTAGATACTCCAGCTGTTAGATAAGATGTGCCATACTTCGGTGCTTGGGCGAACAATTGACAAATATTTTTTGTATTGCGAATTCTCGACAAAATACGCGCCACCTTGGTTCAATGCCACATCATCTGGATCGTCATGTTTGTGCTTCCGCTGGAGTCGATAGTTACCATCTGCAGATAAGAACAGTGTGTACTTGTGCCTAAAAACAGCTATCAGAACAACATGAGATGAGATGAGATTATGAAGACCATACGTTTCAGATTCCATAGCCTCATCCACGGTTTTCTTGTCAACGTTGAAGCCAATTTCAGGGCATGCGGGGCATCGGACTGTTAATGACCCTTGGCGTCGGTGGGAGAGAATGTTGTCGATTCCGTGAGCCTGACCAGTTCGTCTCTGATTGGCAAGATAGCGCCAGATCCGTTCAACGTATCCAAATTCTTTGTAACGATTCTGGCAATGTCATTCAGTAACCTTACTTCAGAGCGAAGTAGTATACACACCGGCACTTTCTGGGGAAACACCGCATCTGTGTGTTTGCGGAGAGCATCAACATAATCCATGACAGGTTTCTTGGAGGTGAGACTATGCCGGTGAAAATCATTGAGAACTGCAAATGTGAAAGCCGTCTCTGGCCGTTCCATCGTACCTGGGAATAATTGGACTTGAGCAAGCTGGAGAGCGTCCGAGACTTTGGAGACAAGCTTGCAACGACAGTACTCGACCCGGACTTGATGGATACCGTTGGTATGGACAATGATGGTGGTGCATCCAGGCTCTGGTGAACGGTGTCTACACTGGTCGCCACGATGTCCCAGACAGAGCGCAGCTCCAAGGTTAAAGAGGGAGGTGCGATTGAAGTGTGTACCACTCCATTCGCCGATGTGGTGGAGAGGCATGTGTCGATGAGCTAAAATGACACAGGATCGGCACAACATAGGTGGATCGAAACATTCTTCGCATCGATAGGGTGCCGTTTCTGTGCCACAGCGACACGCCTTGCCAACGTCTTCGTGGTGGTGTTGAGCTAGGATGATTGACTGGAGGGTGTTGAGATGCGCGGAGAAGGTGTCCATCATAACAGAGGCGCCCTTAATGTGGTCGAATAAGTATTTAGTCATCGAGGCAGAAAGAACAGCTTACCTGTTTACGCTTCGCTTTCTGTGGTTTAGGTTGGTCTTCTTGGGGAATGTCACTGGGCGCAACCAATGGAGATACGGCGCGAGGCTTTTCATCCTTTGGTACTTCGTGGAGAGAATATGTGGTGGCGAGGGTGGACGAACTGGTGACAGCCGAGACATGAACGCTGGTTTTGACATCAGGATTGGGAAGAACACTGCCGATGCCTACTCGACGTTTACGTTTCTTGGTCATTAGAGGATGAAAGGATGTTGCGAGAGGTGGGCTACGCACCGACGGGCATTATAAAAGGGTTTGTCGAAGTCAAAGCTGTAAGAGAAAGAGTTAGCAGATTCAAAGCAGTTGAATGGACATACCGCATTGTAAGGTCTTCAGAGCAGATCCCCAATACCAAGGGCAGGTCAAAGAGGGAACGAATCAGGGCAAGTCGACCTAGGGCATCTAGCGCTCCCTCAGGTCCAAGGCCACCAGATACCGAGTTATTTGAGGGACAGACATCCAGACAAGTCACAGGAGGGAGAGGAGGGAGGAATGGAGAAGTGGGAGAGGCAGGCCAAGGAGTAGCGATAAGAAAGCGATCAACGGAATCGGAAGACGCCACAACGCGTCCGAATCCGGTAGTCACATGCCGATTGTTGGACAATAAACAAAGTCAATAAGTTCCGCTAAGGAACCCCTCAATACCCACCTCGTCCAACAACCATATCACCCGCTTTCGCCCCCTTCTCCCTTCACATCGTCCCCGCTATCACATCTGGCCATCCCTGGCCATCCTCATCCCTCTGTGCCCCATCCGTTTCTGGTCGCGGAACCTGGGCGTACCTCTGTCGGTAGTCACAACTCATCGCCCATTACTGTGCGGTATGTCATTTTTTGGCTTCAATGATAATGTTCTAATTAATGCCAGTAAATGGTGGCACTCTCGACAGAAAACTGGGATCCTGGGTGAGTTCTCGGCAACCGTCCAGTACGACTGCGCGTGGTGATCTATCGTCGATCAAAGCAAGTAAATCCCTTCATTAATTCTCGGAGGTGCTGATCTGCGGTTTCTCCCCAACTAGCAATGTCAAAGCGATACAACTGGTATTAAAAGGATGTCGTCCTCCGGATCCACCCTCCAATCACCGTTCCAACGCTCCGCATGCCTGTGCAACAATCGCCCCGACAACAACGATCTTTAGGACCGCTCACCGATGCTGACCCTGAACTGAGGGACGCTAACGGGGGCCTTCTGCTTAAGGCTAATGCTCGGACCAAGAACAATACCCGCCTTCGAGACGCCCTTGTTGCGCTGATTCCTCGCCCTCAAATCGGCGATGTATCCAACGATCGTGGCCACGAGGGACACCAATTAGGCCCCTTGCAGATGGGTGTAGGCGCAATGGGAGACCATGCCATCGGGTGTTGGTACCAATTGGTGCATTCTTTGTTTTAGCTACTTTAATACTTGCTGATCATCTTTTCAGTGCCGGGGTGCTGGCGGAAATCGTTGTGGGGCCAGATTTATCCGTACGCCAACGGTTCGTGACGCAGCAGAACGCTTCAAGGATACTGCGGTTCCACACTTGTTAGCGGTTCGCGAGGAGCTAAAAGTGACTCCGAAACTCTCAAGGCGCTCTCGCCGATCCTCCGCTCCAACCCTGTCCCCATCGTCCGCAGCGTCAGGCTCTTCTGGACTTACCATCGCTACTACAGCGTCGACTGCCACTCAGAGCGGAAATCTCTGTCAGTCTGTTACCCACCACGTCACGATCTTCTGCTGGACTCGAGTAAGTGCTCTATGTCGTCCAACCTCCCTGTTCTCATCTCTGCTCCTTCACAGGATGCAAATGGACCTGTTGCCGTTGATCTAGTTACGGGAGAAGAGGGGCATCTCCGACTTTCTGAGCATAAGGTTGTACTCGGGCAGTATGGCGTCAAACAAATGAATGCTATCCAGGTATATAACTGCGTTGTGAAGAAATGGGTTGATGCCTTGTGGCGGGATCCCCTCTTGGTTTGTGCTGGTCAGCCCGTTTTTGTCAAGTACCAGGAAGTAAACAAGCCCTTGGGTGTCGAGTTCTATCTGCCATAGTATACCCTCACATGTTTTCCTTCCCTCCTATGCCACCGCAATACGACTGTACTATGAACACTTGTTATTTCTAGAACAGCAATTTCATACCCGCCACCTTATTGTTCCATAATTACGGTTCCGTTAGAATAGGAATCTTTTTGGTTACTAGGTTACTACTATATGTTGTGCCACCACCGCTTGGACCACATCCTCTGCTTTGTCTGCCTTTCAGTAATTATGGTACGTAGCTATTTCCATTCCTACCTGCCTTCAATCTTCATTTCATTCCATACAGTATGACAACTGGCTCGTCTCCTCCTGGCCGTGCCCCGACTCCTGGTGCCCCTCCTAGTCGTGAACTGTCCCCTACAAGTGAACGTACTATGAGTGCCACTTCTCAGTTTACGTTGAACAAGGCAGAGACTACCTACCTTCGAGAGCGCCTCCCTGCATACATGGCCAGCAACAATCAGGGGGGAACGGCAAAGAAAGGAGCCAAGGGTCAATGGGTGGTCGAGAATGTTCTTCCCGATTTCAAGGCACACTTCAACTATTCGTCGAGTGATACAGGCGGTCCGAGGATGGATGACATAACCATGGTATTTCCAGCACTTGCATTCATCTCGCTATTTCTCAGCTTTGCTATAGAAGGTCAAGCGGTTCTTTTCCAACCATGGAAAGCCTGCGACCGTCATGACGAAGAAAGCCGCCCAAGCACCAAGGAAGCCACGTGCCAAAACTGCCTTGGACATCTATGGGGAAGACCATCGTCAAGAGATTCAGGCAAAGATCAAAGAGATGAAGACGGATGGTCATGAACACGCCGCTGGCTCATTGGACAGATGGAGGCAGTGCCGACAGGAGATGTACCTCGAGGCTGATGAAGAGTTGAAAGCGAGTTGCGAAAAGAAGGCTGCTGCATTCAACGAGACCTTGGCGGCTCCTCCCACTGCTAAAGACATTTATGGGTGTGTCCTTTCTGATGCCACTCACTACTCTTGGTTGATTTCGTGTCATTTCGTTTCATTCTGTAGAAATCAGACCGAGCTGGTGTCCAAAGTTACGGACGCATTGTTGCAACTCAGTGGATGGAATTGGGGTCAATGTGGACCTTTGGCGTTTTTCGTTCATGTTGCGTATCGCGACGAGGCTGATACTGTACGAACCGCTAAGTATGACATTCCATATTTTCCTCGGCTTGTCCTCAACTGTGTTGTCTGTCTAGTGTCTCTATTTCGGATGACAGACATACCAAAGATTTCACCCTGCAATTGCCAGATTATTATCGCGATCTTCTTGATCGCTTTAGGACATGGGCAACTCCCTTGTTACCACTAGGTATTCCCCAGCCGAAAAGGATATGTCACGCAGAACTAATGTCATACGTCCAGCTACACCGGTGGTCATCGAGAGCAACACGTCATACAAGGAAGCCTCAACACAAATTGTCGTCGTCCAACAGGGCAAGGAGTTTCCACGTATCGCTATGCCAGACGACCTTGATGCAGTTAATCTCAAGATGGTTAAGAGAGGGCTCCGTGACTACATTGTCGCGATGTGGGGTATGTTCTTCTTGTTCTTCTGGCGACCCTTTCCTCTTACTACCGAACTAGACTATGCCCTGCCTCGTGGATTTCAAACACCCATTCCTTGGGCGTCACTAAAGACCGAATCAGCACTTTATTTTGCTAACCCCAATGACATATCCGAATTTCGACATCTCGATCCTGAACAAATGTCTAGGGATGAAGCATTCCATATGCTGGACGTAATCTGTGAAGCCCAAGCGAAGAAGGATGATCCTCCGTTTACATTCTCAGTCACCGCCAAAACCCTCAACAAGTTGGCCGAGGACGAAGCCGACATTGAGGAAATCATTGACGCAGAAGGCTCATCTCCACAGGTTAAAGGACGGGGCCAGAAAGGAAAAGGAAAGGCACCTGACAATGGTCCTGTAGTTCCTGACTTCTCACCCGCATTTTTCATTGCCAACACGAGCGAAAATGCCAATGGACAGGTAGAGGGTGGTCACCAACAGTCTGGTAAAGTGTTAGACTCGGATGACCTCAGCACTCAGGATGCAACCACCAGCACGGAAGCCCCTGGTAACCGCCCACCAAAGATCGCAGGTATGAGATTAGCGACAGAGAACAACAACAATGCTCATCACACAATGACAGGCGCACGAACAAAGTCTGCAGTAAAGAAGGGAGCTAGGAAGGCCACCAAAAAAAAGGTGCGAAAGGACGCTGTGACCTCAAGTACCCGAGGTGGTGCCCAGGTCGCAGTTTCGGTCGACGCAGCTCCAATGTCTGGCGAAGCAGTCCAGCCTGTCCCCAACTCCGAGGAACGCTTGAGCACCAACGAACCTGTGGTAATAACCCAATCTGAGCAAGGTAGTAGTGAATCCCCAACACAACATAAACCCACCAAGAAGCGCGGACGTGATGAGGATGGTGCAACTGGAGATGAACGTGCAACTAAAAAGATAGCAAAGAAGTGGACATCCTTACCTGCCCGTGAAACGAGTAGCCGGTGTGTCTTAGGATAAGTTTTTGTTTACGTGGCTTGCTGATCTACCGTAGCATCCATTGCGACGACTATCGTAACAAGAATATCAACGTTAGAAAGAGGTGTGTCCAATTGGTCTTCATCTGGCCATCTTTTATTACTTCTACATTAGATAGGTCTTGAACACTGTCGCACCTTGGAACTGCAAACAAAGGATTGAATAGGATTGGTGGATATGCTCATATTTCTATTATTTGGCTTTGGATTAAGTTTGGATCGGATTAAATCGTGTTGAGATAGGATTAAATTGGATAGAGTAGGATGGTAGGATTGGAGGATATGATATGATTGTGTGGAGTGTGATTGGATGGGACTCGGATGGGATAGGATGGAATGGGATGAAATAGCTGTATCGGATTTGGAGAGAACCTTTTTGGCTTGGATGTATAGCGTTGAGACGTGATGGGATTAATCGGATAGACTTGGGATTATCTGGTGGCTAGTGTCCATTTATTGCTAATAACCCTTTACAAGACACGCTGGGATTAATCCTAACTCTGTTACAAAATAAGGGAAGGATCATCCTATTAACTTTGGTCCCTGGATCTGTCTCCGTGTGACTCCTTTCACATAACAGCTATTCTGGTGCTCATACTTCAAATGGAATAAACGAGAAGTTCCGTTCCCACAGATGAACAAATTTCATCACTCTTCAAATGGCCCCCTGTTGATATGTTATTATAACGGCTTACAACGCATCTCACCGTATGCCTCCTTTCACATCACAGCCATTCTGATGCTCATGCTTCAAACGCCAAATTACGTCGTTTCCTGACTACAACTACTTAAACACCGAACCATGCTACCGTATACTACAACTTTCTGCTTCATGGCAATGCGTGACTGAGGTGGGCTTGCTGCATAACACCCCGTGTTCCCTTGTTCGGCGTAGACAACCCGGATCTTTTTGTACTACAATATGTTACGGTTTTCTTATGCAAGGAACAAAGTAACCGAACGAGAAGGGTTGCACTTCTATGTCATCCGGACAATTTGTTGCTCCTCTGATGATACTCAATCCTAATCAACATCTTGTCAATTGTGGTATGATTTTCTGTGTTGAGATATGTTCCGATTTGCATCCTTGTGGGCTCATGTCACTATTGTGGTCATTCTTCAATGAGGTACAGAATGCAGACTCACATTTGGCATCGGTAACATGCTTACTGCACATTCTCTTATTACCATATGTAGAAAAGGCGTTTTGTATGGACGATGTATGTAGTTTGGAAGGCACTCACCGCATGTTACGTTTTTTTATAGCATAGCTACCTTCTCCATTCTGCACTCTTCTCCAAAGAGCCGTCCTTATCTCATTGCACAGTAGGCTGTAGCACTATCATCAAACCTCCAAAAAGTTTGCTATCCATTCAGAGTGGAGCCCTAATCAAACCAAAACGAGCTGGTATCAATTGCCATGGTTCATGTGATTCACCGTACAGTTCCTCACAACCATACATACAGGTGTTCTATTGTAGATTTGCAATTGCCAGTTGCACACAATGGTGATTTCATTTACACCGGTATACTGACTTCATTTACTATGAACAGGCGAAAGGGACTAACCAGCAGGTACGTGAGCAGTCCGAGCCGCTCATTGACTCGCTAGTCGAGCGACAGAAAATCCACTTGCCTGACCCCGTACATTGTGACTGGCAGGTGTAGGTCGCCCACCAAATATTTTACTGTACATTGAAATGCCAATAAATTAACAGAGGGCGTCCTCCAATAAAGCACTGACCTGGTCCACCATGCGAGCAGGGACTCGGCAAGTGCCTGGCTCCCAGGGTCCAGAAGAACTTCGAAATAGTCAACAATATTGTTGTAAAATGTAACAGAATTAAAGCATCCATCATTCTCGTTCCAGGCACTTGCATTTGATAGGGCAAAACGCAACTAGAAAGATTTTTCATTTTTCATTATTCTAAAAATAAGTAGAAAACGAAAAACTCACCTGAACCGCAACATATGCAAGCGATCGCGGCGTTACGGACTTCATACCCAGCAAATTTGCAACATGGCCGCGAGTAGGTGCCTTCTGGTTTCGCCCGGAGCGTTTTCTGGTTGATGGAATGTGCTGGTCCACATCCTCCTGACACTCGATGTCTTGGGCGGAACTTGGTGAAGTAAAAACGAACTTAAAAGCCTCAGAAAGGTAATTTCAGTTGGTATACATCGTGAACTTGCTGTCTCACACCTTAAGAAAAATAGCCCTCCGAAAAAGCCCCTGCTCTATGTTGTCAATATCACCTTTTGCTTTAGGGTAAAGAAAAGCTGGCCAGGAATCCGCAGTGACAATGTAGTCTGGGTGGCCTTCACGGATGAGTGCTCGCACACTATGTGAGAACAGACGTCAACATCCTGATGTCAACCTACATGCTGCTTACGTAGCATCCTCCCAGTTGTATTCGATGGGACATAAGAGACGGCCAGTTTCATCATGTTCAAAGCCACGATCCAGCTTGGAAGTGGGCCGGAGAGGTTTAGAAAGGGGAGTACTAAGCATGCCTGATATCCAACTGACAACTGCTGGTTTCAGATTGGCTGCGTCATCACCCCTAGCTCCCCCCGATCCTTTTCTAAGCTAAAATAGATTGGTTCATGCTTCAAGCCATGGAATGTAACAGTGGGAACTCACGTCACGAAAATAAGTGTTCAGCTCGAAAACATCCTGCTCAGCTAGTCTCGCCTTGAGGTTTGGAACATGCCGAATGAGAAGCTCATAACCCCGATAGGTGCGATCCTGGCTGCTCGACATCAGCGAACGGTAGTAGAAATCAGAAAGGGTGGAGACTGGGGGGGTACCTCACTGTGGATTCATTGCCGTCGTCTAGTTCTAAGTCCTCATCGAGACATCGACGATCATTCTCTTCCACTAATTCGTCAACAGAATCAAACATGGAAACAAGCCTGCATATAATTCGACCTTGCGTGACATTTGACAGAAGATCACTATTGGCCGAGAGAAGTCTCAGCATGAGCCGATCCAAGCATAGATGCACAAACGATTTACGCTTCACCCCCGACTCTTGAAGGTTCTGGACCTGCTGCTCTAGAGCAGCAATTTGGCGCTTGGCCCCAGCATATGCGACAACCATAGGGTGTTCATCTAGGACACGTATTAGCATAATGCAAAAGATAACAGAATGTGGGCTTGCCGGTGATGCTCGTCATTTAGAGGGGATCTGAGGGGATCAGTTCTGGTGAACTGTCATGGAAGAGAGAGGAGAATTTATACCGGCTGAATGTGTCATGTTATTGAATAAGTTACACACTGTTTGATTTTCTGATACCGAACCTGGAGTCAGTGTCACCCCGATCGCAACTTGAAGCAGTATAAAAAAAAACTGTAAAACAACTTAGAGGCTTTTTTAATTTAAAAAAAAACAGACCACATGTTATATGTAACCTGGAGCATATGTGTGTAGTGGTGAACAACAAACATGTTGCCACGAGACAATGTTTTGAGGACACTTTTGAAAACCCTTTCAATGCCAAGCATTTCGAACCTGAATGGCCGCCGAATCGAACTCCTTTCGATTAAGTCTGCTTACGGTCCCCTCAGTATAAACTCCTCCTCGCTAAGTGGATCAATTTTGGGGATGATTTGTAGCGGTATGATCCACCAGCTGACACCAAATATGGGTAGGTGCGCAACAGAGAGGCCCGGGAGCCAGAACTCACATATCTGAACATTCAATGGAATGGCAAACTCCGGTGTCAGTGGGACCCTGATACTGGCATGCAATAGGCTGGTCACAATGCTTGCAAGTTTGAGATATTCACATTGCCGAGTGATCAGAATGGGGAAGAGCGCTTACGATTCAGACTCGGATCTCGGCGCTTGACAACATTACATAACCTCTCCCCAGAGACGACTAGTAGATTTTGCTCGATTGGGGGGATGAACTCATCAATGCCGCTGAACGCCGCTGCCGGGCCAGTGATGATTGGTCCAGTAGTCAGTCAGCGGTTCTAAAAGTACGTGTTTGAGCCATGTTGAAAAGGCTGAAGTACAGCCAGTCAGGAGATTACTATTCAAACGGTATCCCACCAAATGGTGCTACAACGCAGACTCAGAGAGATGAGATCGATAAAATACCGTGACGGCTATAATTAGTATAAAAGAACCGTACAGTATACTTAACTTGAATATGGTAAGTCATCAAGTCAGATCGTCAGCACTGAACTGGTCCGATGATCCAAAAAATGATGATTACAGTGCGACTTGAGGGTATTCATCTAAGCTATTAACTAGTCTGTGTGGCATGAAATGCAAAGGATTGGAGAAGTGATTGAAGGGCGGTGCCAGCAATCGATCATTTTCCCAAATCAGAATATTGGTAGCAGTCAAACATGCCGAAAACGCACACACAGTGATTCAAGATCGTGAATCGTCATTGAAATTGCTCTGACCGTTAAACCTTTTCGTACAATTCATGGGCGGTTGATTCATCTACCACTAATGGATATTGAATCCTCAGGGAGAGAACCATGATTCAATGATTCAAATTTTGTAACGAATCACGATGTTTGACTACTCAACTGCTACTATATTAATTAATTATTATTCCTATTTGACTTTGGAGAGATCCGGTTGGGGGAATTCCAACTTATTGTTGAAGCCGCACCAAATATACGTGTAGCAGTGTATTGAAAGATTATGTACAGATCTACATGATGATCGATGTCATTGATCAAATATCAAACTCCCCAGTCCAGTAGAACTCGTGGATCTGTATTTTGTAGCCTACATGTATGGGCTTCAATTCAGAATGATATGTTCTTGGTCCATAAGCTGCACAGACTTACGGGATCCCAACAAGAAAAAACACGCTCAGATGAGAAATGAAACCGATTGCAAGTCGAATCTGGGAATTATTAATATATTTCTTCCTAATCAGGACTCAGGATTCACTCTACATACCACTGCTTATAAGACGTGCAAATCATGCGCTCCAGTTTCTCGCCACCCACCGTGACTGTTATTTTCCCCTTCGAATAGTAGAAATGCCAGTTACAAGGTCAAATACTGGTCTTGCCACCCCGTCTCGTCCTCGTCACTGTGCACCCCGAGCCTGTTCAGAGATCCAAAGGTGTATGTTTTCAAACTTTAACTCTCATGTTGCTTTTTGTAACTTGAATCCAGCTAACAATCAGACTCCGGAACACAGTGTCACTTCTGCTTTACTGTTTGCCACCAGTTTTCAGCTCGCTCAGACTTCAGCTGACATTGCCGCCGCAACATCCCAAAATTGGAATGAGCATCCACCAACACATCCTTCTACACCGGTTTCAACCTCACCTCCTGTGGGCCTAAGGCGCCAGGGTGCCTTTCGGGTGTCTCCTGGTACAGAGGCTCGTTCAAGTTTGCCCACTCCTACCCCCGCTGCACCCATTGAAGCATTAGTATCATTGAATCCCATTCCGTGTGTACAGAAACCATCTCCTGGATGCCCCTTTTCTGCAAGTAAGTCCAGTACTTTAGATGTCAGCAATGAAATTCTTACCATTTTCATCGAAGCTGAAGTCGGGTCAGAAACAGACGAGCCCATCCACAATTGTGGCGATTATCTCCGGGAGGTTAGGCCGTTCATGATTGGAGGTATGTTGCTCTTTGTCCGCCATGCAATCCTGACAAAATGATACATTCAAAGATGTCGCATTGGATACATTTGACCCTGCATCAGCTCCAGCTTCGGATGCTCTGCATTTGCTGCAGTTGGATTCCGTTCTCGATGGAGGTGTTGACCGGAATGTTTTCCAACGGCTGTTTACTCAATGTAAAGAGTGTCTTACATGCCTCCCTCGACGCCAAATGTTTTGTCACGACTGCACTATTGCCTTATCCATGCTACATGCACCTCATTCAACGGGAGATAGGATGCACTTGCTATACGATGCTGAAGGGCTGTCTGTTGCCAAATTTGAAGCCCTGTTTGTGTACTGCATCTCTTGTCAGAAATTCATGACAAGGCAGGTATCTCATGCCCATGATTGTGTATTGGATGAGCAATTATTATGCTATGGGTCGGAATGAAAGATGGTTGATACAGAGCTTTGTATTGGCTACAATTAACAATATTCAGTAGAAAAAAAAACTTCCACCTTCGTAATTAAACAGCAGTTTGAATAAATGGTCCTATCAGGTTGCAGGGGTGGTTTTCCCTACGTGATTCAAGGCGTCGTAACTCAGTCGCAGCGTAATCTATCACCCATCCTTGTGATCGGCTCCAACTCATGATGTACAATACTGATTCTTCTGTTTCTTGTGCCATCATCTTCACCTCGTCCAATACTTCCAACGTTAACGTAAAAAACCCATCGAGATTACCACACCGCAACTGCCTCTCAAGCATCATTTGTTGAACCCATAAAAGATCCCGTATGCCCATCACGTAGCAGTACTCCTTCATGATACCAAGCGGGTCTCGGTGATATTTGTTATTCTATTCTGGGTGAGTTTACACCAAGTATGGATTCAAAGACTTACTAATGGTTTCCTAATTGGCTCAGGTAACTCTGCTAGGATCAACACTGTCTCGTAACGGCCCATTGTTTCATATATTTGCTGAGAAATATTATCCAGAATATGTTGGGGGATCTTTGGGTCAATATGCAGCTCGCCGACCTTCTGCGCATGGTAAAGCATGTCTCTAGCTTCCAGGGGAAATATTGGAGGAGGTAGGAAACCGTGACAGCCAGCTAGGCTTGCACGGACATCATCTCGCCAGGCCATAATTCTCTTATTGTGAAATGTGGGCGTAGGTCGGGCTTGACACATTGGCATATGAGGTTTACCAAAGGGCACTGATTTCTGGGATGTGCAGTGAAGCATAGCTAGAGGATGAGTCCAAGTTGATCACCCGCCATAAACGCGTAATCTCAGCGCTCAACTGTCTTTAGTTTTTGCTGTCGGAGTTAGCTAAGCCAAATTTATTCACACATCACACAATTGTTCTTATACCAGTGAATGCGTGTAATGAAATTAGACTCATCTGAGGAAGGGAAAATATGTCAGACTAGATTTCGCCATTCAAGTTTCAGCAGGATCATTTGTGAGATTTGGAAAGGAGTCCTGTAGTTGAATGGGGATCCTGAAGCTATGAGTGATGACTCGTACTCAATAGTGATTGATGATGGATAGACTCGTGACCACTCCCTCCTCGCTACCCCTGAAACCGGCCGGTCAAGTCCCCGAGTGCCTGATTAATCAGCCCTAACACGTTGTTTAGGGTTAAGAAATTCATTATTCATTATTCATTATTATAAAACCACAACTCGAGTATACACCAATTAGCAAGGCCATTGCGTGAAGTCATAAATCGCGCCATGCAGAGAAAATACATTCAATTCCATAGAATTGGTAACAATTACATGCTGCATCATTTACGAGGTTTTTTCATCCGAGCTATCTCATCATCTTTCCCAAATACAGCATCCTGATACCCGCTCTCGAGTGGCCGCTTCCTAGCCTGGATTCTTGTTTCAGTAATGTTCGTAAGTTCGTGGTGACGCCAAATAACACTGAGTATGGTTGCAAAAGGAACCACAATAGCAGGCTTATCTGCCTCCTTTCCATCTAAGTTATGATACATGTGGCGGTTTAAAATCTCGAACTTGGTAATGTTGTTAGGCAGTTTAGGAAAAATCTACACAAATACCCATGAGCACGTTGAAATGCACGAAGTAGGCTATGTACCTCATAGATGCAAGTTTGATAAGCGGTACATTTCACATAGGTGTCGCCGAGCTTTGTGGTGAGTGAAAATTTCGTTCCAGGAGGGCACCCACAGGTGGCAGCCTGGCGTGCATTACCATCGCACCTCACCAACTCGCCTAACTTCAACTCCTGTTCCTGCTTTTGTGATGTAAAACGCTCGAGGGGCCGCTCTGCCTCCCATAGCTCGCAAGTGACTCTTGACACTTCCGAACGCTGTTGATCATCCACAACAGGGCCTGGCGCGCGGGTAATCTTTATACTGATTGCGAGATTGACAACACCAATTGAACCGGCGATGTGCCGCCCAAGATCACGGGCAAGCTTCTCCTCAGTTTCGCTATAGGCAACCTCCCACACAACTGTGGGCGTAGTCATTGTTAGAGCATTGCGTGCGCGTAGATCATAGAAGCTATAATCCGGTGACTTCTTGCCATCTTCTAGAATATTATCTGCAGTACCTCCCAGGATAATGTCGTCACCTAGTTGGCTTGTCAAACTTCGGTCCTTGTCTTTGCTGCGGTCGACAAAGTGAAAGATGGACTCCATGATCTCGTGCCCCATGGTAGGGTAGCGGAGGATTAATTTTCTTTCATGTTCCGAAAAATCAATCCTAAGATGCCGTTAGAGGCCTACGATATGAAAAATTTGAGAAACCTAACATACATAATATCCTCCCAACCTGGGAGGCAAGATTCCTTAGCCATCTTCTCTAGCTCGTCCATGATCTCTGAAGTAACGTCTGGAATTGTTAACTGGCAGTTGTCGGTATCAATGGTTTGTGATCTATTTGCTTTCAGGAATGGCCACAGATTAGATAAAATCCTCTTGAAAGCAGGCGAGGATGTTGATGTGGCCTGGGCGATCGTATCAAGATCGCATGAACCCGTGGTGTATTGAGTGTCAAGAGAGGGGCTTGGAGGACTGATAAGACCCCTAGAAACATCCGGTTTCTTCTTGGCTATGGACTCGGAAGAGCCACGACAAGGAATCCTCTGCGTGTTTGGGCTAGTAAGTGGTGGAGGCGAACAGACCCTGTATGGTTTGACAGAGGGCGGCGGAGGACTACGATAGGAAAGGCTAAAAATGCTGGGCTCAGGACCAATTGGGCTGTGGCTTGTAAATCGATGGGGAAACATTCAATGATGATTGTGGAGGTTGGACTCAAGAGACTAATCGCTGTTGTCAGCGATTGTGGGGTGGTTGTTTCAATGTTTGTGGAGCAAACAACAGCACTGGCTCAACCTGCAACCTGACCATGGTACCGAACCGGAAGAATCAGCACAAGCCTTGTCGTAAGGACATCCCTATCTCTTTGCTTTTACACATCTCCAGCACCTGAAGATGTCATCCATGGACCGCTTGAAGAATACTTCAAGCTTCAGGTGACGGACGTCAGTATCGCTGAACTTCTAAAAAAGCATTATGATACAAGGCCGTTTGTCATAATCTAAGCTCAGATTTTTCCTCCAATTTTGTAGTGTAGTCACCGCGCGACGACTCCGGAGGAAATGGGGTCTAGGCTGATTAATCAGGCACTCGGGGACTTGACCGGCCGGTTTCAGGGGTAGCGAGGACCGGAGACAAGCAGATCACTCTCGCTTTCCATAGCAAGCGTCGAGGTTTGCTCATGTACTAGGTCTATGTATGATTATCGAAGGTGATTATTTGATGTGCTTACCTTTTTGCTTACATCACTCAGAGGATCATAAATCTGTCAAAATAATCAAGTCCCATAATCACTCTGTAATCGCCCCGTAATCGCCCTCGATAAATGATTGAATCGTCACGCATCATGGTCAAGGTGACTCGGATTATTGACACGATTTTTGATTCATAA